>OZ010790.1:511739033-512364711 GCA_963932465.1 Maratus speciosus | reverse complement strand
TTGCGTTGCATTTGAATGCGCGCATGTTTTTATATTGCTATTATGAACCTCGCATTCCCCTCCCCCAATTTCATCCCCGAGGCACTTTTTTAATATTTTTGGACACCCATTATGCGGTATATCATTAGAAAGCCCTTTGACCACTCTTTCATAGTATGCATCTCCCCTCACTATGTCCTCCGGAGCCCAGTAGCAGAAAGTTATGGTTGTGTCTGCGACAGCAATTTAGTGGGATGAAAATTGTCTGTGGGAGTAGCGTGTTACATTTTCTTATGTACAAACATTATGCGTGTTAAAATAAACAGCGTTCTTACTGAGTAATACCAGGAGTGATTCTGAGTACAAAAAAAAAAAAAATCTCAAATTCACAGAAAATTTTCCGAAAGGTTACAACAGAGGGGGGCCAGGGAGTGAAAATCCACTACCGGCACTAATTATGTGTTTTTCTTCGCGCGCTTTTGATGAAATTTGCGTTTTTTTGCGATATTTTGACGAAATATGCCGTTTTTCGCAACCTTTTGACGAAATTTTCCGTTTTTCTCGATCTTATGACGGAATTTGCCATTTTTTCGCGATTTTTTGACGAAATTTGCCGTTTTTTCGCGATCTTTTGACGAAATTTGCCATTTTTTTCGCGATCTTTTGACGAAATTTGCCGTTTTTTCGTGATCTTATGGGGAATTTTCTCTTTTTTTTCGTGATATTTTGACGAAATTTGCCGTTGCTTCGCGATTTTTTGAGAAAAATGAGCTTTTTTTCACGATCCTTAACGAAATTTGCGTTTTTTCCTCGATTCTTTGACGAACTACGTGTTTTTTCCGCGATCCTGTGACAGAAATTTGCGTTTCTTCGGCGCCTCTTGGACGAAATTCACGTTTTTCCCGGGATCTTTTGACGAAATTTGCGTTTTTACAGCGATCCTTTGGCAGAAATTTGCGTTTTTCGCGATCTTTTGACGAAATTTTATAAATTTAATTCCGATCTTTTGCCATAAATTTTCTTTTTTTCGTGATCCTTTGACAATAATCAGCGTTTTTGGCGATCCTTTGACAGAAATGTGTGTTTTTTCGCGATCGTTTTACTGAAATTTGCGTTTTTTCGCGATCGTTTTACAGAAATTCGCGTTTTTTCGCGATCGTTTTACAGAAATTTGCATTTTTTCCGCGATTGTCTGACTAAATTCGTGCTTTTTCCTCAATCCTTTGATGACATTCAAGATTCTTCCGCGATTTTGTGACAGAAATTTGCGTTTTTCTCGCGCCCCTGGAACGAAATTCAAGGTTTTTTCGGGATTTTTGGATAAAATTCAAGTTTGTATAGCGATCTTTTGGCAAAAAATTACGTTTTTTGAGATCTTTTGACGAAATTCCGCGTTCTTTCCGCAATCCTTTGACATAAATTTGCGTTCTTTCGCTAATGTTTGACTAAATTTGGGTTTTCCCCACAATCGTTTGACTAAATTCGCGTTTTTTTCCGCGACCCTTTTGCTAAATTCGCATTCTTTCCGCGATCCTTTGACGAAATTAGTGTTTTCCGCGATCCTGTGACAGAAATTTTAATTTTTGCCGCAACCCTGGGACGAAATTCATGTTTTTTTCCGTGCTCTTTTGACGAAATTCGGGTTTTTATAGCGACCCTTTGGCTATAAATTACCAATTTTTTAAGCGAACGACTGTCGAAATTGATATTTTTTGGCGACCATTTGTCGAACTCGCGATATTTTTTGTCAGAATTTTTGAACTTTTTTTTTTAAGGAAATATTTTTTTTTTTCAAGTTGGCAAATTTATCTGCAAGGTCCAAAATAAATCTGCGACGCACGTCGCGCGTCACGCACTTTCTGCTACCGGGCTCCGGAGGGACACATTACTGAAATATTTCGTCAGTATTTTTTATGATATTTGTTTTTTTAGTTCGTGTTTTTTCTTTTTAACTCACAGGTTATTAAAGCCTGAGAGCTAATGTGCCCGCAGGTTCTGTATGTACATATGTATGTAACGCGATAACTCTTTATAGAAATAACGGATTTCCTTCAAATTTTGTGAATAGTTTCATTCTGGTAAGGCGCTTCCCTGATTAGTTTTGGAGGTTCATTGGTTAAGTATAAAAGGGGGGGGGGACGGGGGGTAATCCCCCTTAATTTATTTTTCAGTGGGCATTATATTTTGAAATAAGAGCATAATATACAATTAGTGTGAATAGCCTGTGAGCTCAATGCCATTTAGTTTAACACTAGAAAGACTCATAAGTTTAACTCCGCACATCTTTTTAATTCATCACTCGATTTGCCAGGGATGCCACCGTACGTACTGCAATTGACAATCGGCCTGCCAATTATGATGTTGCGAAATATTCACAAGCCAAATCTTTGCAACGCACGCGGCTTGCAGTAAAAATATAATGAGCAACTTCGCAGAAGCAACAATCTTGACAGGACCTTTCAGAGGTGAAGATGCCCTCATTCCTCGCATTCCTTTGATTCCAATGGATGCGCCATTTCAATTTAAGAGATTGCAATTACCTATTTGATTGGCGTATGTAATCTCCATCAACAAAGCTTAGGGCCAAGCTTTAAAATTCTGCGGTTTAGATCTAGACATGAATTGCTTCTCACACGGGCAATTATATGTTTCGTGTTCTAGAATCGACAAATCGGCCAATCTCTATATCTGCGCAGACAGTGTAACAACAAAAAATATTGTATACCCACAAGTATTGTGAAATTAAGCATATTAGAAACGTGCACTTTCTCTTTTCTTCTTTTCCATTTAGCCAGACTGAGCCACAGCAACGCGTGTCCGGGTACAGCTAGTTTTCAATAAAATTGTCTTATTTAATCAGCATTAAATATTATTTAATCAAATAAATGTAAAAAAAAAAAAAATCTACTTAATCAAACTTAATTGAATATTCAGGTTTTACAAAACACGTATTTTGAATTAAATATAGGGTAACTTTATTAGTATTTCTAAACACTATAACAGTACTCCTGAGTTTAAGCTTATTTTTTATGGTCCTTGAGTACTTAGGTCCACGTATGTGGACCAGGGGCTTCGCTGAGGAGGGGGGGGGGGGAGAGCCTCCCCCCCAAAACGTTTGCGAATGCTGTTACACTTGGCAAATTTACAAGCTTAGTTGACAAACTTGTTTAAATCTTTAATAAAAACTATAATATACTTTCTATTTCTGATACACTTGGCAAAAGTTACAAATCTAATTGGAAATATTATTAAACTTTTTACAAATAAGAACTAACTATATTACATTTTGTAATTGTGGTAACTTGACAAAATTATAAAACTAGTTAACAAATACTGAAATTTGACTTGCCAGTTTACCCCCCCCCCCCATAGGCGAAACTTGGACTCTAAGACTGGGGGGGGGGAATCTTAAGTCCTTTTTGTAAAAAATTATAACCCCCTCCCGCGCTATCACCACGTACACACACACACTTAAATTAAATACTTAAAATTTTTTTAATGTTCAACCATATACAAAAAAGAAAAAGAAAATAAAAACAAGTGGGTAAGTGTGATCACAGATCGCACAGAGGGTTTCGTTTAATATTCATTTCAAAACACTTTATTCTTTTGAAAAATCTGTTAGTTCCACATTTCGCAACCAGGGGCGCACTCTATTCTAAACAAATCTCTATCCGAACGAAACTTTGTTTTACATACTATCCGTATATGTGGAACTCAAATATGTAAGGCTATGGTGCATAATATGAAAGAATGGTCAAAGGGGTGTCGGCAAAAGTTGGAAAAGTGCTCCCCGCGTGAAAAGGGCGGAGGTTAGAAAAATTGCTTAAAATATACGTTAGAGCCCGGAGGAGTAAATAATATAAGACTTTTTGAAGATTTTATGATTTGTCGTGTGGTCTGAGGTATTCAGCTATACGTATGCAAAAATTCATGTCTCCAACTTAATTAGGGGCTCTCTTAGAAAGAATTGCTTAAAATACATATGTGGTAGCTCAAAGGGTTAAACGTAAGATTTTTTTCAAGATTTTATAATTTGTCGCCTGGCCTCAGGTGTTCTGTTATAAGCATGCAAAATTTCAAATCTCCAATTTAATAAGGGGCTCAGTTAGGAAGAATTGCTGCAGAATTTCACGCCTCCAACCTAATTAGGAGCTCAATTAGAAAGAATTGTTTAAAATACACATGTGGGAGCCCAAAGGGTTAAATGTACGACTTTTCAAAATTTTATGGTTTGTCATTTGATGTGAGGTGTTCAGCTATAAGTATGCCAAATTTCACACCTCCAACGTAAATAGGGTGTCACTTAGAAAGAATTGTTTAATGTACACATGTGGGAGCCCAAAAGGTTAAATGTACGACTTTTGTTGACTCTAAACTACGATCAAAAGAAAAATATAGTCCATACATTGATTACAATATAGTCCATACATATTTAGGTAAATTGAGGAGTTTATGATAAACTTTTATGAAATTTATCCCAATACGCAAAACACTCTACAGTAAATTCTATCGCATATATATTTTCTGTATACATGTAATTTGTATGACAGTGGTAAAGATAATAAAGTAAAATCTAAGATATACATTTTTTATGAGTTAAGAGTCAATACCTTGCAATTGATTTTTATAGTGATATTTCAATAGCTTTTTGAGTAATTACGTTTTGCGTATTGAATTTTCACAGAAAAGTGCATTTTCCATAAAGTACATTTATTTAACTGAATTATTTACTTAACTATTTTAAACTTTTAACATTTACTTAACAGTTATGTGAATTGAAATTTTACTGTACTTATCGATCAAGGACTTTTTTTTTTCTTTTTTTGTGCTAACATTTTTTAACTAAAATATCAATAAAAAATAAAAAATAGTATACAAATTAGGATCTCTGATTACGTTTAAAATTTTCGTTTTCTTTGTATTGCATTTTATTAAAGCCTACATTTTTAACTTCCCAAATCTGCGCTTACATTTATTGGATTATAAAAAAAAAAGTAAGTTATCAGAATTTTAAAACTACTTGATAGCTGTGAATGAAACTGGAAGTGCCAAACGTTTCAGCTTTAAAATTTTTTTCCCCTTCGAACAAAAACCGCCAAAACTGTCTTTTAGATGTAAACGGCACAAAAAAAGACCTTGATCGAAAAATACAGTAAATTTCCAATTCACATAACTGTTAACTAAATTTTAAGTAAAGTTTAATATAGTTTAAATGTTTCAGTTAAATAAATGTATTTTATGGAAAACTTTTCAGTGAAAATTCCATACGCAAAACGAGATTTCTCAAAAAGCTATTTGAAATATCACTATAAAAATGAAATTGCAAGTTATTGACTCATAACTCATGAGAAATGTCCAATATATCTTAAATTTTAGTTTATTATCTTCACCACTGTCATACAAATTACGTGTATACAGAAAATACATAAATGTGCGATCGAATTTACTGTAGAGTGTTTTGCGTATTGGGCTAAATTTCACAAAGTTTTACCATAAACTCTTCAATTTCCCTAAATATAATCAATGTATGGACTGTATTTTTCTTTTCATTGTAGTTTAGAGTCAGAATCTTCCTAAACATAACCGTAAACTATAATTAAATAGCTTTTTCAAAAAACTTGCTCCGAAAGCTGTCAGATAACTTAAAAATAACAATTTGTGGACAATCCCTTATCATTCAGCGAGTTTTAGCGAGAAACTAAAAAACAGCTTACTCTAACGCCGATATCTCTCTGAATTTTTACGATATTTGACTGATTTTTTTTTAATAAGTTGCTCCATACACTGTTAAAATTTTTCATGTGAAATTACAGAGAATCTACGGGTAATCCATTATCCTAAGTCTTATGTAAAATTACAGAGATTAGAAAAACAGAGATTCTGTTAAATAACAGAGAAGTTATTTGGTAAATTTACACAAGACTCTGTAAATTAACATCGTTAAAAATACACAAGACTCTGTAAATTAACATCGTTAAAAAACCGCAAGACTCTGTAAATCAATTTATTTTTTTTATTAATTAAAAAATAAATTCATTAACTTAGTTTTTGAAATCAGCGAATTTTAGAACTTCGAAGTATCAGAGTTATTCAAGCAAATTTGAACTGCTGTGCCATTTCATTTTTTTTACACAACTCGCTTCTGGCCGGCCTGGGGTTTGAACCCGAGACCTCTGGGCAGGAGAAAAACATCTTACTGACTGCGCCATAGGAGCTGTCAACTGCGGTGTATAAAGGATGTCCTTTATAATAAAGCGGGGGAAAAATCTATTGTACAGTGGAACCCGGTTAAGACGCTCACGGTTAATACGCGATCCCGCTTAATACGCGGATCTTTTCCCGTCCCTTGAACATCGCCCATAAAGCTAATGCAGAAATATCACGTTTAATACGCGAACGGTTATTACACGATCCCGCTTAATACGCGATAAATTTTCGATTCTTTGAGGGAAAAAAATCACGCTTAAGACGCGATTTCGTTGATCAATCCTCCTCTCTTCTCTAGTGTTGCCAATTTAGCGGAATTTTTTTTATTCAGATGAGAAACAAAGTTCCTGAATAGTATTATTTACTTTATTTAATAACATATTAATAAAGGCATAAAATATTAATCGAAAATAGTGGTGGATATTTGAAGAAAACAAAACCCGCTAATTTAGCAAAACTGCAATTCTTCTTTGATCCCGCCTCGTAACATTCTTTGTGTCTCACTTCGTGTATGTTTTTACTGTATTAGAGAGATATAGGTGAATTCAGGATACTCATACATGTTATAACTAGTCGGATGTGGTAATCCCAAAATTTTCTTCTATCTTATACATGTTAATACTTCCTGAAAAATGCAGCATACCAGCGTCACCGGTTAGGTGATTTACACCAAACATTAATAATCAACAACTTATGTCAACTTCTAACTGAATCTGAAGTTTGATGAAAATCCGTGCATTAGTTTTTGAGATAGAGCTATTGCGGAAATTGTAAAAGATTCTGCATTGCAGCGCAGCCTGTTGGGTAATTTACACCAAAAACTAATTAGGACCAATTTATACCAGGAAGTAACTGAATCTAAAGCTTGATGAATTTTCAAGCATTAGTTCTTGAGATACAGCTATTGCGGAAATCTTGAAAAGTGCAGCATTGAAGCGCCACCTGTCGGGCGATTTGCACCAAAAGTTAAAAAGAACTAATTTATATCAGGGACTAAATGAATCTGAAGTTTGATGAAAATTCGTACATTTGTTCTTGAGATAGAGCTATTGATATAATCATGAATAATGCAGCGTAGCAGCGCCACCTGTTGGGCGATTTTCACCAAAAAGTAATAAGTATCAAATTACATCATGAACTAACTGAATCTAAAATTTTGTGAAAATCCGTGCAATAGTTCTTGAGATATAGGTATTGCGGAAATCGTAAAAAATGCATCATAGCAGCGCCACATGTCGGGCGATTTGCACCAAAAAGTAATCAGAGCCAGTTTATATGAAGATCTAACTGAATCTAAAGTTTTGTGAAATTCCGAGCAATTTTTCCCACAAAATTTTTGTCACCTACAGACTCACAAAGTGACAGACAGACTCATGCACAGGCACTTTCTAAAAACCATCAAATTGTTTTCAGGACATTCTAAAATGTATAAATCCATCGAAAATCGGAAATCGAAATTTTTCACGAATCGACTTACTTTCTTCTTGTAAAAATAGAAGAAAGTAAAAATTGTTATGATTAGACATGATCATAACAGTTGTTAGTGAGGTTTCAAACGTACATTATATCATTATTACGATTTATAATGCATATTATGGGCAACAAAAAATGAAAGTTGTAACGAATAAGCAAATATGACTGCCGTTGGATAATTCTTTTATATTTTCTTTACTTTTGCTATGCTAACATTGCTTTTTACACAAAGATTAATAAGGATAGTTTTTCTTATTATTAAAAAGGACAGATTATAATGGTATTCTTTATTACAAGTACTAAATATGATTTTTAAATATGGGTTGTGCTTCAAAGATTTAATTTTTTTTTTCTTTCTGTTAAAAAATAGTCTTGTAGGAAAATTATTTTTGTTATTTTATTTTTAGTTGCAACGTATTAATCGACAATAAAGCCATGTTTGAATCCATATTTATTTCCGTTGTTATTCCAGTTGGTCCTATAAAAAGAAACAATCAGTTAAAATGGAATACAATTAAATCTAAATCTAAATATACGTAAAAAACGTAATTTTTGATTGTAAACATATAAATGAAAGCTCTAAAGTTCATTTAGATGATTAAATGTGTAAATAAGACCAGTTCCTGTAACATTATACAAATCACGTTTAATACGCGATCCCGCTTAATACGCGAGTTTGGTCCACTCCCTTGAAACGCGTCTTAACCGGGTTCCACTGTACTTGTGCTTTTCAAAGATTTCGCTTCAAATATATTCGTTAGAAAATTTCTTAAACGGTTTATTTTAATTTAGTTTGGACCGAAACATAATACCTATTATTTTTTTAAATCAAATTTAATTTTTTAATCCTTTATTTACGGAATTATTTATCAAGAAATTGCTTCTTCTCAATAATTATCTTCTTTAATATCTGAAGATATACTGGAATTTTTAAATAGTAATAATGTGAAATTTAGGGGTATTTAATTTCAAGGCGGGATGGCGGGATTCGCGCCCAGAATTTTGAAGTCCCGCCCAAAATAATATCGTGGGCGGGAGACTCCCGTCCAAAAAATCTCACTCTTTTCCTGAAAATTTTGCATTTTGAAATTACGATCAACTCCCGCGAACGCCTTGCAAATTTCCCGATATTTTCGCGCGATTGATTGACACATTTTGCTTTTTTTTTTTTACCGCGAAAGATCGTTGAAATCCACGAATTTTCCATGCGACCGATAGATAAATTTCATTATTTTTTTCTCGAGATCGGTTGACAAGTGTCCGCAACCGATTGGCGAATTCAGGTGTGATTCTGTTACGAATTTACCGAAAATTATGAAAAATTGGTCATCAGTTCAACAGAAAAATATCGCTAATTTCGACAAATGATCGCCAAAAAAATCAATTTCGTCAATCGATCGAGGAAAAAATCGCTAATTTCGTCGCAAAGGATTGCGAATAAAACACAAATTTTGTCAAAGGATCGCGGAAAAACGTGAATTTCGTCCGATCGCGGGAAAAAAAACTCGAAATTCAACAAAGGATCGCAAAAAAATGCAAATTACATCAAAGGATAGCAAAAAAAAAAAAAAAATAAAAAAAAAATAAATAAATAAATAAAATAAAAAAATAAAAAAATAAATAAATAAATAAATTTCGGCAAAGGATCGCGGAAAAAACATGAATTTAGTGTTTAGTCAAACGGCGAAATTCATCAAAAGGCTGCAGAAAAAACGTGAATTTCATCAAAAGGGCGCGAAAAAACGCGAATTTCGAAAAAAGATCGCTAAAAACATGCTTTCCGTCAAAGGGCTGGGGAAAAAAGGCTAATTTCGTAAAGGATCGCAAAAAAAAAAAAACCGCGAATTTCATCAAAGGGACACGGAAAAACGGGAATTTCGTCAAAAGGCCGCAGTAAAACGCAAATTTCATCAAAAAGACGAGAAAAACGCAAAAAACAACGAAGGATTGCGAAAGAATTTCTTAAAAAATCTGCGGAAACAACGCAATTTTCGACGAAAGATTGCCTAAAAAAAAAAAAAACTAATATTGTCAAAAATCCGCGAAAAAAACCCCGCAAATTTCGATGAAAAATTGCGTAAAAAACCCGTGAATTTCGTCAAAGCCGCAGAAAAAACACAAATTTCGATGAAGGATTTAAATTTCCACAATGTTCTAAATCTTACACACGTCTGAAACACGTTGAATTGTGTTATAAACAGAAATCATTTTTGCCAATAAGGCCGTAGCCAGAGGGGGGAAAGGGGAGGGGCAGGGTGACTTTGTTCTGAATTTTTCGAAAATTTGAAAAATTCGGTCATCAGTCCGAAAATTCGGACTTAAAAAAATCACGATTTTTGACAAATGGTCGCCGAAAAAAAATCAATTTCGCCAATCGTTCGCAGTAAAAAAAATCTCAAATTTCTTTAAAGGATCAAGAAAAAAACCGGAATTTTGTCATAGGGACGCGGATAAAATGCGAAGTTTGCCAAAGGAGTCGCGGGGAAAACGCGAATTACGTCAAATGCTCGCGAAGGAAACGCGAATTACGTCAAATGCTCACGAAGGAAACGCGAATTTCGTGAAATGCTCGCGGAGGAAACGCGAATTTTGTCAAATGATCCCCGAGGAAATGCTAATTTCGTCATTTGAACACAGAAAAAACCCCAATTTCGCCATAAGGCCGCAGAAAAAACACGAATTTCATCAAAAGGTCGCGGGAAAAAATGCGAATTTCAAAAAAGAGCGCTAAAAACACGCATTCCGTCAAAGGGCTGCGAAAAAAGGTAATTTTGTAAAGGATCGCAAAAAAACGTGAATTTCGTCAAAGAAACACGGAAAAACGTAAATTTCGTCAAAAGGCCGCAGAAAAACGCGCATTTCATCAAAAAGACGAGAAAAACGCAAAAAACAACGAAGGATTGCAAAAGAAACGCGAATTTCGTCAATTAACAACAGAAAAAAGCGCGAATTTCGTCAAAGGGTCACAGAAAAAAATCGAATTTCGTCAAAAGGCCGCAAAAAAGCAAATTTCAACAAAAAGACGAGAAAAAAAATTTTTCGTCAAAAAGCCGCGGAAAAAACACAAATTTCGACGAAGAATGGCATAAAAAACGCGAATTTCGGCAAATAGCCACTGAAAAAACGCGAATTTCGTCAAAGGGCCACAGAAAAAAACGCAAATTTCGACAAAGGGCTAAAAAACCCGCTTTCCGTCAAAAGGAAGCGGAAAAAACGCGAATTTCGAAGGCTGTTCTCAAATCCAAAAGGGCAACTTCCTGACATAATTTTTAATTTATTTTTGTTCGAAAATGCATGAAACTAGCTGGTGTTGTTATTGAGAAACTATGTCATCGAGCGGTTTTTTCCATTTTTTTTGCAAACGCAATAGATCTTTCCGAAAATAATGTGAAAGTGGACGTTTTGAACCGAATTTCCGCGCGAAAGTAGAAAAATCACTCGAGCGGGCGAAAAACGGGTTTGTCACGTGATCGAAATTGCTTATAACTCAATGGGTAACTGATTGATCAAAAAATGGAAAAAAAACCAGTTGAATTCCGAATCGCTTCCATGTCCAGGCGTTCCAATTTTATATCTTTCCGTTAAAAAGGGAATTTTTAAATGTGTCGGAACATTTTGCGCTAGTTGAGCAGAGCAGTTAAAAACAGCCTTAAAGGATCGCAACGTGAATTTCGTGAACAGAAAAACGCGAATTTCGTCAAAAGGCTACGGAAAAAACCGAATTTCGTCAAAAAAGCCGCAAAAAACCCGCTAATTTCGTCAAAGAGCCACAAAAAACCGCTAATTTCGTCAAAAACCCGCGGGAAAAAGCAAATTTCGACAAAAAATAAATAAAACGCGAAATTCATCAAAAGGTTGCAGAAAAAACGTGAATTTCATCAAAAGGGCGCGAAAAAACGCGAATTTCGAAAAAAGATCGCTAAAAACACGCTTTCCGTCAAAGGGCTGGGAAAAAAAGGCTAATTTCGTAAAGGATCGCAAAAAAAAAAAAAAAAAAAAAAAAAAAAACCGCGAATTTCATCAAAGGGACACGGAAAAACGGGAATTTCGTCAAAAGGCCGCAGTAAAACGCAAATTTCATCAAAAAGACGAGAAAAACGCAAAAAACAACGAAGGATTGCGAAAGAATTTCTTAAAAAATCTGCGGAAACAACGCAATTTTCGACGAAAGATTGCCTTAAAAAAAACTAATATCGTCAAAAATTCCGCGAAAAAAACCCGCAAATTTCGATGAAAAATTGCGTAAAAAACCTGTGAATTTCGTCAAAGCAGCAGAAGAAACACATTTCGATGAAGAATTTCGTAAAAAAAAAAAAAAAAAAAAAAAAAAAAAACCGCGAATTTCAGCAAAAATCCGCCGAAAAAACACAAATTTCGACAAATGATCACGGAAAAAAACGCGAATTTCGTCAAAGGGTTGCGGGGAAAAGCGAATTTCGTCAAAAGATCGCGGGAAAAAGCGAATTTCGTCAAAAGATCGCGGGAAAATGCGAATTTCGTCAAAGCGTCGTGATAAAAACCTGGATTTCACCAAAGGATCGTGGAAAAAACACATACAAATATCTGTTTATTATTATAGGTATAGTTTTTAAACTGACATAGCATACTGAACTACCTTTTTAAAAATCTGGTAAAAATAAGTTTTTCTAAATAAGCTGTTATCCTTTGTGTGCCCTCAACAAAGGGTCAAGTTTCCCACTCAACCGTCAACCCCTACAGAGTGTAAGGTCAAAATGTGAGGAACATCTGTTTGTCTCACTTGTGGAAAAGTTTGTGGTCCTTCATTGTGTTACTAAATCCTTCCCATCTCTCTCTGCCTTCTTTGTTGCAAA
The DNA here is from genome assembly GCA_963932465.1 of Maratus speciosus. Lineage (NCBI taxonomy): Eukaryota > Metazoa > Arthropoda > Arachnida > Araneae > Salticidae > Maratus > Maratus speciosus. The sequence goes on along the minus strand of OZ010790.1, from coordinate 512,352,217 downwards.
TGCAGTTGTTTGCTGAACTCTTATCTTTTGGTTTAGGAATTCAATACACTTGCTTAGGAATTAAAGCACATGTGAAAAAAATTGGCTTTTATGAGGGGTAGGTGCGGTAGGAGTAAATTTAACATTAGGTCTGTGGGGAAAAATATTGGCCCTTAATAGAGGTGGCCCTTGAATAGGGGTGGTCTTTAAAAGAAGTTTCACTGTAGTATATTCATTTTCGCCTATTTCGGGATCAGGGGACTGTAAGCTCATCAGCCGCCTCCCCTTCTTTCGGTATGCTGTGATGTCAATGTGGACTAATATGGGATTAATGAGAATGGCTATTTCGCTGTATGGCAGAAGAAAAATTACAAATTTATCTCAAACAAGAAGAAAAAAATCAGCCTTTTTTTCATTTCATTTTCGACTATTTAGGAAGGGGGCACCCCATTAGCCCCTTTCACCTCTTTGGGTTTAATGTGGTGTCAGTGTGCACTAGTATAGAACTAAAGAGAAGAGAGCGGCTAATCTGTTGAATGATAGGGGAGAAAATGCAAATTTATCTCAAACAGACAGAAAAAAATCAGCACTATTTCTCATTTCATTTTCGACTATTTTGGGAGGAGGGGCTGTAATTCCATCAGCCCCCTCCCCATCTGTGGGTATACTCTGATGTCAATGTGGACTAATATGGTGTTAAGGAGAATGGCTATTTTGCTGTATGACAGAAGATAAAATTACAGATTTATCTTTAAAAAGTAAGGAAAAAACACTTTTTCATTTAATTTTTCGACTATTTCTGGTTTGTGGGGGGGGCTGTAACCCCATCAATCCACTTTCTCTTCTTTGGTGTCAATATGGACTAATGTGAGACTATAGTGAAGGAAGCGCATAGTCTGTTGAACGATAGGGGGGGAAATGCAAATTTAACTTGAACAGACAGAAAAAATTCAGCACTATTTTTCCATTTCATTTTCGACCATTTCGAGATGAGGGGGCTGAAATTCCTTCAGCTCCCTCCCCATCTTTGGGTAAGCTGTGATGTCAATGTGGACTAATATGGTGTTAACGAGAATGCCTATTTTGCTATATGACAGAAGAAAAAATTACAGATTTATCTTTAAAAAGTAAGGAAAAAACACTTTCATTTAATTTTTCGACTATTTTGAGAAGAGGGGGGGGGGGGGCTGTAACCCCCGTCATCCCCCTCCTCTTCTTTGTTGTCAATGTGGACCAATATGGGACTATTGACAATGGCTAGTCCGCTGTATGATTGTAAAAAATAAAAAAAAAAATTCGACGGACGAAAAATTAAAACTTTTTCATATCACTTTCGAAAATTTCGGGGGGGGGGGGGGGAGGAGGGGAGCTGTAGCCCAATCAGCCCCCCCCCCCCCCCTGGCGTACGCCCATGCAAATGTGTATTGATAAATCATCATTTAGATATTTTGCATGGTTTTATTAACCCTTCCGGGACGGGAGCCTTTTACGGAATTTTAAATCTTTTGTCACCGTTTCTTAAAAACAGAAATTTGTGTCTTCTTGAATCGAGAAAATTCGCTGATTAAATAAGACAAATTTTACTGGTGAGGAAAAACAAGGATTCTGAGCGTTTCATGCGGCACGTATACGTGTCGCTCGTTCCCAAGGGGTTAAAAAGGGGCCATTATCCAAGGTCCACGTATGCGGACCTCAGCAGAGGTTAATGCAAAAGAATGTTTAAACATATCAAAACAAATTTTCCTAAGTTGAAACTCGTTACACGCCTAATAAGATTATATAATTATCTAAGAAAAAATATTTATTAATCTTCATTACTTTGGCATTTAAATAAAATCTTTCAATAAGGCAGTTTTTATTTATTTCTCTCTTTATAAAAGTTATGTCTATTTAAACAAGATCGGGCAGCGTTGACTGATTTAAATTCATGTTATAAAGGTTGATAAGCTAGATGTGAACAGTAGTGTGAATGTCAGGGCCTGTTTACGGAATAGGCTCGTGAAGCCCGTGCTTACCCGCTGAAATACAAAAGGGCCCCCAATTTTGCTTTTCAAAACTGTTTAGAAAAAAGAGTTTTAGAAAAAAGAAACTCAATCACTGTAAAAAATACAATTTTTTTTTCTTAAGAAACTTCATTTTTCTTACTATTTGGCAATTTCTAAATCACAAAAAATATTTTGAAGTTCACATATTCTCAACTATAGTTCCATATTTGTCATTTACAAAATAAATTGGTTATTTACAATTAAACATATAATAAAATACTTTTATATAGGTAGTTTTAGTTTATACGAATTGAATATTTCCAACTGGGCGAAAAAATGCCCAGGCCGGGAATCGAACCCAGATCCTTGGCTTACAAGCCAAGGATCTGGGTTCGATTCCCGGCCTGGGCATTTTTTCGCTCAGTTGGAAATATTCAATTCGTATGATAACTTTACCAATCAGTTTGATTGTGTTAAAATAATAGTTTTAGTTTAATATTAAAAATGTTATTTACTTAACTTTGATGGTAAAATTTCGAATTATTTAAGCATACGAAAAAGAGATTTAGTAAATAAAAAGCAAGTTGTAGAGTAATAGGGGGCCCCGTGTGTGACGTCGGGCTTCTCCTATTCCTAAGTGTTAAGCGGGCCCTGGTGAATGTAGAAGTTTTATACATATTTTTCTATTAAAAAAGTTTTTTTTAATTATTATTTTGTGAAGCACTATAAAATAAGATTGAAATAAACCGATATATTTATAATAAGAAAATAAAAAAATGTTTCCTTGACATCCCATAATGATTTTTAAAAAATATATTTGTAATTTAGTATTTTATTGTTTCAAGAAAATTGTTTATGTAGCTGTAATGACATATATCAATTCCATGAAAATGATGAAATAATTTATCCACCTTTATAATGTACCTTTTATTATTATTTTATTGTTATTTACACGGCTGTATGAATATTTTCTCGCCAATCTCTTCGCCAAATAGAATAAAGGAGGTGGGGGAAGAAGTACGCTCTACGTCTCTGGTAGCCATCGGGAAGTTTATCATGGCTGCTTATCGACCGCTTCCTTCTGGCATTCAGATGTTGTGAATCTCCATTTTGAGCCCGACAACTTTTGTTGACGATAGCAAAATGGAGGACAATATGTGGATTTTACTTGTGAGACCTTATAAAGGTGAGTGAAATGTGGCAATGGAGATGAATCGGGAATATATCTCATCTTGTATTGTGCATTCTTCCGAAACTTAGAAGCTGTGTTATGAATATTACCACAACAAAAAAAGATCGGCGGCATTCGTGATGCTTGACCGGGACTGGATACGTAAATAGGTTATTCATTCCTAAACTTTTTCATATCAAAGAACTTGACATTGACCAAAGTGCTCTAAATTTTATTTCTTTATATAAAGTTCGTTTCACCATAATTCAATTGCTTGTTTTGATGTATGTTACTTATGAGACGCGATTCATCATTTTCTTGACTCAATAAATGTATTATTGTACCCGATATTATTTATAGTAAGCATATCCTAATTATTCTGTAGTTCAATATTATGCAAAAAATATTTTATCGTATTTTATCATGTATTAAAGGGAAATGACTTCGCTTACGTCAAACATGCATTAGATAAATCTTAAGCCTAATTTTTCCCCTTCCGTGAAATGTAGGTCATCCTCTTTGATGGGGGGTCTGTTGTGTTTTGTGGATTGATTTTTTAACGTTTATTTGTGTGTATTATCATTCTATTATTATTTTTTTTCAATTTTTAAAATTTTGTATACAGATGGCTTTAAGTGACCTTGAAAATGGGTCACTGACCACTTGGTAATACGAAGGTCAGGATTTTAACCATTATTGCAATATTGTAAAAATGATTCTTCTTATATTTGAAAAGAACTACAATTATACTTTGTTAATCATTTTGAGATAGAATAATTACTGTATATTTATTAGTTTAATATAGTTTTTTGGTAATATTTTTATACTCAAAAATGAGCAAAATTTACCCAATAATTATAGTTTTTCTGTTAATTTAACCTATTTTTTAATGATATTGATAAAAGCACGAGTTTTACTTTCATTCTAAATTAAAAACATAAAGTTAATAATCTTAAAAAAAATTGTTTATTGAAAATTACCCATTGTCATCTGATAAACAAGTTAAGAATTAAAATAACTTATGAATATAATATATCATATTCAAATTGTTATTTATCTGATTGTCTACAGCATAAATAATACTACATTTTTTTCATCCTATTATGGAAAACTAAAATATGTCATTCCATGTCGCTTCATCCAGACCATGAAACTCATTATCTCAGTTTTTGATAAAATGATTTCGTAGTTATTCTTTTTATCATCATTATCATTAATATAAAATAATGCTTCAGTATATTGAGTAATTTTTAAGAAAAAAAAGTTGAAATGCACAGAAAACTTGCATAAAATAGCACTTTGAAATTTCTGTAAGGTATTGTTTCAGAAAAAAAAAAAAAAAAAAAAAAAAGATTGATTTTACTCACTTTCAACACATGAAGTTGAAAATTTTACTAAAATGTATACAAACGATAGAGGTGTAGGATAAAATAGTTTGAGTTTCCCCTAGACAGTTTCAGGGTGGTGCTGTACCCTTCCTGCCCTTTGATTTACAAAAAGCACCCTCCTTGCCCCTCATAAAAAAAATTAGCACCCTTGCTCTTTTTAAAAAAATTAGCACCCTGTGCTCTTTTTAAAAAAATTAGCCCTTTTTTGTTTTAGAAAATTCCTTTGCATAGTAAAAACTTCATTGTTGTCTTAAAAAAAGTCCCCTGGATTTTAAATATTAAAAAAAAAAAAAAAAAAAAAAATCCCAAAAAGTACTTTTTAGAGCCTAAAAAGTGCCTTTAGAAATAATAAAAGGTCCCTTAAGATTACCCCCCACCCCCCACAAACAGCATCCTGCCCCTTTTTAAACCTTGGAGAAACTCTGATCATATTTTAATTCTCCCCCCCCCCAAAAAAAAAAAAAAAAAAAAAAGTTTTTACAGAAATTTTTGAAAGAACTATGTTTTTCCAAATACATTTTTTTTGTGAGTGAAGCAGGTGAGTTAACCAAGCTTTTATAATTACTTGAATGTTTATAACAAATTAAATATATTCAGCTTTTAAGTGTAAAAATGTAAAAACATGCACATATTTTTCCAAATTCAAATGAAGTATTAATAATTGTAAATTCAAAATATCTAGTTTTTTCTTCTCTAAAAATGGATACTTTCTTAAAGCAGCATATAATCTAAATATAGAAAAGAAGTAATTCAAATTGAAAGGTAAATATTAGGCATTTTGAAACTCTTTTTTGCAAACTTTTTTCTGTATGAATAACTATAAACCTAGTAATGAATAAGTCTGTCAAACTTTTGATTGTAAAATTAAAAAAAGAAAATTATCATTAATAGTTTCCTCCAGGTTTAAAAAAAGGCAGGGTGCTGGTGCTGCTTGTGGGAAATGGGCACTTTTGGATTCCGAAGGGCATGTTTTGGATTCTTAAGGTCATTTCTTGAAATTTTTAAAGGCATTCTTTTGATTTTTAAAACTACTTTTTAATATTTAATAGACAGAACACTATTTTAAAGACAGCAATAAGTCAATTTTTACTATGCAAGTAAATTTTTTAATAAACAAAGGAGTAAGGCACTTTTTTCAAGTAGGGGCAACAAGGGAGCTAATTTTTTAACTGAGGGGCAAGAGGGGTGCTATTTTGTAAACCTAAGGGCAGGCAGGGTGCAGCACCCTACTGAAACTCTCTGGGGGAAACTGTCATTAATATAATGGTCTTCCATCAATGAAAACTAACACATGCACTTTCATGCATAAGTAAAAGTGTCTGCAGATAGATATGAGTGCTTGTGGATGATATGCAATTAATAATATTTTGTATGTATGTTAGTTCTATTTCTATATATCATATCTATAAGACTGTGAAAGAAAAACAATGGCTTTTGTCTTTTGAGTACAAATATATTTATTTCATCATAAACCAAAAAATTGTAGGTATGCAGTTTACTGAAGAAGGGACTGTATGTGTAAAAGGGTGGTACTAAACAGCATTTAAATAGTTGTTTATGTTGCAAGCACTCATTTTAAAAACTTTCAGTTCAGCTTTCGGGTCAAAATTAGTTTTATATTTTTATATCATTCTGAACGTATTTTAAACGGAATTCTCATTAATATGACATCATGCTTTTTCATGAAGGAAGTATAAATTTATTTCTGAAAAAATTAAAGATATTTCCAATTTCCAATATCTTTGGTAATCTAATCACAATCTTTTTACCAAATATATTCATTTAGTAATCAAGCTTTTTTGGTTATTAAGTCAACCTGAATTAAAACTTCCTTATTTTATGATTTTGAAGTGCATTAGTAAGTTACCTTTATGAGGCAAGTTGCATTGAAAAATTCAAGAAAAATATATTTTTATGGTGCTTATTTAATTATAGATGATTAATTATTTACTTATAATAATTTAATCATTCTTCAAATTATCTTAATTTTTATTATTTTAGTTTATTACTTTAACTATTTTAAGTCTACACTATATTGTAAATTGTAAGCATTCATTATAATTTAGATTGCATTATTAATCAAATTATATTTCATAAATGTTAACAAATCAATGGCCAGAAATCCACACAACCTCTTGTTCCAAGATGTGTGGATTTGAGGGAGTCTACTGCATTCTTTTTAAATTATGATGACATGTTTTCTTCAATAACTTGATCAACTGTAATTGAATGTAAATAGAATCTTTCTTGGGGAAATAATATATTGATGTTCGGGTGCTAACACAAGATTTTATTTTACATATGGGAATAAAACAGGTCGTCTGTAGAAGGCCAATGGAAAGATGATTGCTTGCATTACCAGGAAGATGAAAAAAATTTCTCTTCAATATTGTGTCTTCATATATCTTTAATTTTAATCAGTTTTAATTTTATACCTTTAATTTTAATTTAAATTGCGATGTCAATTAACTAATTAAAGAAAATCCGATTTAAAATAATAAATTTTCTGAATGGTTAAAATTACATAAAAAAAAATTAAAAAACTAAGATAAACAAAATTTGGAATTTCTGTAGGTATTTTACTGTGTGAAACAAGCAAAAAAACCTTAAGTAATTGTTTCTAACTTTAATTCCTTATCTTGTAAAAAATTAAGTACTAGTGTTGACTCTAGAAAAAAGGGCACACTATTCTCAAAAAGTGCCTCTTGTACCTTGTTCTGGAAAAAAAAATTAATTGCTATGTTTAGACTTTAGAGTCCCATTTTATCAGTAGAATTTTGCAATTTTTTTCTGCAACTAACTGAATAATTTCACTATTTTTTTCCAAAATTGACTGAATAATTCCACAATCTTTCTTGTCCTCAATCGTCATATTTCGCAATATTTTTTTTCTCCTTCAATTTGAAAAAGAAATCAATCGAAAGGGTGCATCAAAAATGAGATTAAAAGGTCTGCCAAATTGGCCTAGTGTCAACACTAAATACAGTATGTTTGTAAAACACAAGATTTTACTGGCATAAAAAGCATTTAATTTAAAATGATGTTTAAATCTAATGTAATTTGAAACAGGGTTGGCAAGTTTTTGCCATAGGCGGAAAAAACCGCGGAAAAAGCCGTCCCGGCAAAAATAGGTTTTTGCCAAAGTGGTGGCAAAAATAGGCTGTCCATTTAATTTTTTTCGCAGAAAAAGAGAAAAAAATATTTCCTGAAAGAAAAAAGGAACTTAATACTTAGTTAAAAAATCAATACTCTAAATTTATTTTTGAACTCCAAGTTAAATAAGTATAATTATGCATTTTATGATGAACAAATACCAAATTTTATAACATAATTTATAAATGAAAAAAATATTAATTTTATATAAATGAATAGAAAACTTTATTGTTTATACAATTATTAATGATTATTCACATAATAGAACTGTGGAGGCTCTAAATGAGTAAAGCATTTATGTTTATATACATTAGAAATTCAAATAAACAATTATATTCTAAATTCAATTTTTTTAATATAAAATTATATTTAAAGCAGAACACTATTCAATTTCAAATAATTCAGTGATATCTCCATCACAACCTAATTTTTGCTGTTTTAGCATAGCATAAAATTAAGCTAGTTTAGATAGAGTATTTGTTGATAGTTTATTTCAAATTTTAGTTTGCACAAATGAAAAATTTGAAAAAAATCTTTCAATAGCAGCACTACTTGCTGGACATATTTGAAGGTGTGCGACTAATGAACAGAAGTCTTTGGAAATCTCACAAGCTTTGGAGATACTTCTCCACCAATTATGAGCACTGATACTACTAATCACTCCTTCTGCAAAATATGAATTAGGGAAGGGTTTTTCTTTTAGCTCGAAATTAATAACATAAGATATAAAGTCAGGATTAATTTTACACAACCATGTTTTACAGCTTTCCTTTTGTTCATAAGTTCACCGCTGTACTTTGGATGTAACAAATATGCTACAAGATGACACGGCAAAACTGCTTGTTCGAATCGCTTTTTTAATTTTGAAAAACGTGGTAAGCAGGGTGCAATACTCTGGTATTTTGTTATCTGTCTTGTGGTCATTTGACAATAGACTGCCGGATTTGAGAATTTCAAGAGAGTATTTGGGGTGGGGGTGGGGGGTGAATATAATACAAAAAGATAAAATGGCTACAGACTATTTACTGAAAGTAAAGAATAACTTTTTATCCCTTTCTTGGAGTGTAAGAAGGAAGTAAAAAAAATTCTAGCATCCTAACAAGACATAACAGATAGTTTTTTTCAATATATAATATTCAATTTAATTTAATTACGTTTTTATCTGTAACACACTATTTTCATCAGATAAATAATTATAAATTAGTTCCAGACTTAAATATTTACATATTTTTAAGACTCATTTCATAAAACAAAAGTAACAAAGTTATAACCTTTTGATAATTAAAAAAATATTAATGCCTGACAAAATACTTTACTGGAAATATACTTTACATACTATAAAAAAAAATAGATATGATTTTAATTTGGTTCTTAAATTCCTAAGCATTAGATTGAATCCTACCTATTTTATAAAGATTTAAGATATGTAAAAATATTTAATTATATTTATTAATTAGCAAATTAAATAAAAATATTAAATGATGTTATTAAAATTAATTGTTTATACCATTATTATCCTTATTAGCTTACCGATTTTATTACACATTAAAGTCAAATGAGAATTTGCCATTTTTGCCGTTTTTTTCCATTTTTGCCCTGGTTTTTTCCAGTTTTTGCCACTGTCCTGGCAAAAATACCTTTTTGCCGGCAAAAATGCCAACCCTGATTTGAAATGTCTTATTTTCATTTTAAGTAACTAAATTATTCCTTCTTTTATATAAAATAAGTATAGCAAGTATAAATTTCTGCAAATAAAAGAATAAATAGTCAGTATCTTACTTTTTCATTAACAATTTTATAGCAGATTTGATCTAAAGAAGATTGAAAGAATGACGCCTGCTCAACTGTATTGTTTAAAAGAACATATAAGAGAAAAACAAAAACTTGACGGTATAAAGAAAAGATATTAAGCACAACAAGAGCTTCTTCAGTAGAGATTGAATACATTTTTTTGTTTTTGGAATTCATATACATCATATAAAAAAATTAGTTAGGGATTGAAAAAGCAGCAAATCTTCTTTAAAAAAAAATAATAAACATTGAATGCTAATAATCCCCACTGAATGGCAATAATATTTTGAAATTGGCTATTAATATAACTGGCTATTCTTATATTTACTCTGTATGTGTGCGTGAATGGGTGTAACTCATTTTCATAATTTTTTTGGTTAGCACATGGGTGTAAGCTTAAAATTAGGTGATTAGCAGTAATTTCCAAGTACAAATGCAAAACGAGCTGCAAATGATTATATATTTTTTATTATTATTATTTGTGCTACTAGCTAATGAAACTACTTATTTGCAGCTTTTATTAATTCTGCAATTACATACTGTTTCCTGTAATCAGGTGTTTTAAAAAAAAAAAATCAGATTTTTAAAATTTTAAATCTGATTTTTATGATTTTTTTTTTTTTTTTTTTCATTGCATTAAAATATAGAATAGCTCCAAATCATTTTATGTTTCCAAAACAATTAAACCTCTAATTGCTAACATAATCTATGTTTTTAAGCTTTAATTAGTAATTGCAGTAATTATAAAAATATGCATTAATTTTCATTACTTACTGTAAAAGCACTTATTTTCGCGAGTGGTAATTTTTGCGAAAATGAAGATATCAGTGATTTCGCGTGCTGAAAATTTCAGGAATTTTATATGAACTGAACCGAAACTTGAAAAATTTCTAAACTACCTAAATAGAACCCCGGGAGTAGTCCCATAACCTTTGTCGGAAACATTTTTAAAAACCTTATACCACTTGTAAGTTTAACAGTCAACTTATAAAGATATTTAGAATAATTAAAAACAGAATCATATATTTAAATAAAAGTTTTTACATTATTTATTTGCTGTTTGTTAAGTATTATCAGGGCTTGAATTTCATGGCGGGATTCGTGCCCAAAATTTAAAAATCCCGCCCAAAAAATGTCACCATTTTCTGAAAATATTTTGCATTTTGAAACTACGATCAACTCCTGCAAACGCTTTGCAGATTTCGTGATATTTTGGCGCGACCGAATTTCAAGATTTTTTTTCCCGAGATCGATTGACAAGTTTCGCGTTATTTTCCGTGACCGATTGGCTAATTAAGAGGTGATTCGATTGCAAATTTTCCGAAAACTTATGGCATTCGGTTGGAAAATTATGAAAAATCGGCTATCAGTCTGAAAATTCAGACATTAAAAAATATAATGGAAAAAATATTGCGAATTTCGACAAATGGTCGCCGGAAAAATCAATTTCGTCGCAAAGGATCACGGAAAAAATGCTTATTTTGTCAAAGGATTGCGAATAAGATGCAAAATTTCATTAAAGGATCACGAACAAAACGCAAATTTCATCAAAGGATCCTGGAAAAAACACAAATTTCGTCAAAAGATCGAAAAAACGCAAATTTCGTCAAAGGATAGCAAAAAAAAATGCAAATTTCGTCATAGGATCGCGAAAACGCAACTTTAGTTAAAGGATAGAGGGGAGGAAAGCGAGTTTTGTCGAAGGATCGTGGGAAAAAACCCAAATGTCATCAAAGGATCGCGAGTTTCATCAAAATATAGCAGCAAAAAAAAAAAAAAAAAAAATATGCGAGTTTCGTCAAAGGATCGCAAAAAACCCAAATTTCATCAAAGGGTCGCGAAAAAATGCGAGTTTTGTCAAAGGATCGCAAAAAAAACGAGTGTTTCATCAAAGGATTGTGGGGGGGGAACCCGAATTTCATCAAAGGACTGCGAAAAAATGCGAGTTTCGTCAAAAGATCGCAGGAAAACGCGAATTTCACCAACGGATCGCGAATAAAACACAAATATCGTGAAAAAAATGCGAATTTCTTCAAAGGATAGCGAATAAAACGGGGAAATTCACCAAAGGATTGTGAAAAAACTCTAATTTCGTCAAAGGATCGTGGAAAAAATGCAAAATTAGAAGGGCCTCTGAAAAACGTGCATTTCATCAAAAGATCGCAAAAAACACGACTTTCGTCAAAGGATCGCGAAAAAACGCGAATTTCACCAAAGATAGCGGAAAAAATGCGATTTTCGCCATAGAAACGCAGAAAAAAAACGCAATTTTCGTCATAGAATTGCGGGAAAACACGATTTTAGTCTAAAGAAGAACCCTTGAAATTTGGTTGAAAATTGAAAAATAAACTGTATAAAAGCTTGACTTTCTTCCTTATTTAAATTAAAAAGCATTTTACATAATTATTCTGAGTTGTTGATTTAAAATGCTTCAATGGTATTTTTGCTTGCATGTATTAATGTAATTCTTTAAATAGCACGTAAAAATAACAGTGTGTTTTAAAGATTTTTTTTCTTCCTCCCAAACAGCTCAACTCCTCCCCTCCATTTATAAATGTTAGTAGGGAGACTCCCCTCCTATGAAAAATTGAATTTCAAGCCCTGATTATTTAAGAAAATTAACCAATCACGGGGATTTTCATAGGAATTAATTATGTACAAATGCAAGTTCCTGAACATTTTTCAGTAAATAATCTGTTTCTTGCTAAGATTTTAAGAACAGCATTTACAATCTCTGAAAATGATCGCCCACTCTAGACACCGATCTAGGATGTATTTAAAAACTTCCTTGCTTAATAAAAGGGAGTAGAACACTTATTCTTGCTGAGTTGCCACCATATAAAATTTGAATAGGTTGTATTAGATAAAGTTAAAAAATGCTATAAAAAGTGATAGAAAATCTTTATTAAGATTCCCTCATAATGCTCAAGCACCCTTTTCATACAAAGTTTCTGCACTTAGACATTCTATTCATAGAGCTTTCACAGTTTGTACCTCCGTGCAGTTAAATAACGAAATAAATAAAATATATGATATTGCAAGAAACAATGGATACAAAGAAAGTACCATAGAAAAATTAAGAGCTTAAAGAATAACAAGAAAAGAAATTTCAATCCACAAAATTCCATGTTATCCACTTTACAATATTTTCCTGGTTTCTTCGAACGCCTGAAATATAAACTCAATAAATACAATACCTCCATAGTCGCAAAACCTTCTATGAAATTAAGAAATATAGTATGCAAGAAAATAGATCTTATTGAGTCAAACCAGTTATCGGGAGTATACGAAATACCTTACACCAAAGAAGATGGAACCTAGCAGTTTTATATAGGTATGACAACTAGAAAACTTAAAACTAGAATCAAAGAACATATAGCAGACATCAAATACAACAGAAGAACCACAGCTTTGGCCAGATTATACAGCGAAGAACCTTTACAGATCGATTTTAAAAATAGCAAGTTAATTTATACATCAAGATTTTATTTACCATCCATAATCCGAGAATCAATAGAGATATTTTTACGCAACAAGAATATTTGCAATGATTCAGTGTCCATAGAATTACCTAAAATTTGGAAAGAGATGCTATGTAATTTTAGTAACAATAGTAGAAATTAATCCACGCTCGTAAATAGCCAAGATAATTTTATTTTTATTTTATATTTTGCAATGCTTTTCATTATGCATGTTGTCTCGTGACATTGTTTACCATGTTATTGTTTTGAAAATTAATCCACGCTCACCAATAGCTAATATAATCTTTTAAATTAACTTTATGTTTACAATGTTTTTCATTATGCATCATGTCGCGTGACATTGTTTACTATGTTTATTGTTTTTAAATTATGTGAAAATATTTTCTATCGTTGAATGATTTTGAAAATGTTGCCGTTTGTGCAATGAAACGATCGTCAATCTTAATAAAGATTTTCTATCACTTTTTATAGCATTTTTAACTTTATCTGTTTATAAGTGATTATTATACATGTGTTTATAGGTTGTATTACTTATTTACTTTTACTTTAGTCTCCTGACAAACCAATAATATATGATCCTGTACAATTTTTTCACAATTTCTCTTTGATTTTAAAATGTTTGTTTTAGAATTTAAGAAAATTTTATTAATTAAAAAAGTTTTATAACTATCCTCTTCTTAAATAACTCAAAGCAGATTTTTCCAGCTTAAAGTTAACTTGAAAAAAGCTCTTGATTATCAAAATGAAAGTTTCTGTTTTAAATATTATGTAAAACTTTCAAAATTTAACATTTTTAATGCCTTTAAACTTTGAAATATAAAATTATTCAACAAGCCGAATATTCGTTATTCGGCCTAGCAGTTACTATTTGGCTAGCCGAATATTCGGTATTCAGTTCGCATGTAGGCCGAATATTCGGCATTCAGCCAAAATCACTATTCGGTGCATCCCTACTATGCTTATATAAAATACTATACTTATATAAAAGAATAAGTAATTTGATTAGTTAAAGGAAATTATGACATTGCAAATTGTATTAGATTTAAATATAATTTTTAAATGAAATGCTTTTTATGATAAAAATTTGCATTTTACAAACTTACTGTACTTATTTTTTTACAACTCTGGTCTAAGGAATAGTTTAAGCTTAGATATAATTATTTAAAGCTGTTTTTTGTTTATTCATAAGTAGGGATGCACCGAATATTCGGTATCTATTCGGTATTCGGCCATGTTACCGAATATTCGGTTTGGCCGAATAGCAAATTATTCGGTATGCTGAATATTCGGCTTGGCCGAATAGCAAACTATTCGGTATGCCGAATATTCGGTTTGGCCGAATATCAAAATATTCGGCTGAGTCGAATACTTAAGAAAAACTTTTTAAATTATTTTTAAAAACCTTATACAACTTGTACATTTAAGAGTCAACTTATAAAGATATTCAGAATAATTAGAAACAAAATCATATTTAAATAAAAGAGAATGTTTTTACATTATTTATTTGCTGTTTGTTAAGTATTATTTAAGAAAATTAACCAATCACGAGTAGTGATGTAACGAATAGTGATTTGGCCGAATAGCCGAATACCGAATATTCGGCCAAGTTTTAGGCCGAATACCGAATATTCGGCGGCCGAATACTGACTTTAATATAAATGACTTTTATTTTAATTGTTTAATTTTTTTTTTCAATTTTAAAATAAAAAATTAAATTAAGGACTAATTGAAATTAATTTTTTGTTTGAGTTTTCAAAAATCATAACAGCTGAATGTATTTTTTGTTATACTTTAAATGTCTTAAAAAATACTTTAAAGATAACATATGACTTTTAAAAATGTGAATAATAATTTAATTCATAATTTTTTATTTAATCCATAGATAGTTCTAATTTATATATATATACTATCTGAAATAGAACTCATTACCTCTGTAAAAATGAAACTTTTTTTATTTTAGTAAAATCCTTTCACCACCTAAAAGTAAGAACTTGCATGTGTCCTCTGTCTTTTTATATCCTTTTTCATGCATTTAAGCTTAGTAAATTTACACTCTGTATGTCAAAAAAAAAAAAAAAAAAAAAAGGTTATTTTCTTAAAATATAATTATTCATTCCATTAAAATATTATATATTCTTTTCTGCTACCAAGATATACTTTTCTCTTTTCTTTCTCTCAAAATTAACAAGCCCCTCATAATACTTCCTCCACCCCATATTTCAGAATGAGATCTTTTTCTTATAATAATTAATGTATTTAGGCATAATTTTTTAATATTGTTTGTCGAAAATATTTAAAATCATATTTCGTTTTGATTTTCTGGAACATATCTAACCAAATATCTTAAAATATTTGGCCAAATATGCCACTATTCGGCTACAGGTATTCGGTCAAATGTCCCACTATTCGGCCACAGGTATTCGGCCGAATATCTGTTCAATATTCGGCCGGCCGAATATTCGGCAAAAGGGCCGAATACATCCCTAATCACGAGGATTTTCAGAAGAAATAATTATCTACAAAGGCAAGTTGCTGAACATTATCCAGTAAATAATCTCTTTCTTGCTAAGATTTTCAGAACAACGTTTACAATCTCTAAAAATGATTGCCCATTCCAGACACCGATCTAGCAGAGTTGTATTGTATAATATAGACAAGCACGCCGTGCGCAGAAAATTTTCCACAAAATTCGGAAAATTTCTTAGGAAAAAAAAAAACAAACAAACAAAACCATAATTTTTGTTCTTGTATTTTTTTTTTTTAAATACCGAAAAATTAAAAATGTTTTCCAATTTTATGTACGATTTATTTATTGTTTGCCATGGGTGATTCTGTTCCAAAATTTTAAGGCATTCGGTTCCGAAAATTAAAAAAAAAATCGGCCATCAGTCCGAAAATTCAGATATAAATAAATATCACTGAAATATATTGCAGATTTCAACAAATGGTCGCCGAAAGTAAACCAATTCCGTCAATCGTTCACAGAAAAAATAACCAATTTTGCCAAAGCATCGCGGAAAAAACTTGAATTTCTTTAAAGAATCGTGGAAAAAAATAATTTTGTCAAAGAATCGCAGGAAAAAAAGGAATTTCGTAAAAGCATAGCGGAAAAGACGCAAATTTCATAAAAGGACCGCGGAAAAAATGTGAATTTCTTTAAAGAATCGTGAAAAAAAATTTGTTAAAGAATCGCAGGAAAAACCCCAAAAATGTCAAAGAAGCGCAGGGAAAAAACGAATTTCGTAAAAGCATAGCAGAAAAAACACGAATTTTGTCAAAGGATCGCAAAAAAAAAAAAAACGTAAATTTCGTAAAAGAATCGTGGGAAAAAACTAATTTTGTCAAAGGATCGAGAAAGAAACAAGAATTTCGTAAAAGGGACGCGCAAAAAGCGCGCATTTCGTCAAAGGATCGGGGGAAAAACACAAATTTTGTCAATGGTCTGCGGGAAAGAAACTCATTTCGTCAAAGGATAGGAGAAAAAAATGCATTTTGTCAAAGGATCTGGAAAAAAGCGCGAATTGCGTCAAATAATTCCGAAAAAAAAATGCAAATTCCGTCAAAAAATCACGGAAAAACAGAAATTTCGCTAAATGATCGCGAAAAAAAACAAGAATTTCGTCAAAGGGCTGCAATAAAAACTCATCGGTCTCTTTAATGATGATACCTATGAATGGACCTCTCCTTACAAAATGTGATTCAGTTGTTTCCGAAGCAATGTCCATTATTTCTGTGAACAGAGTGATTGGCATTTTGTGAGAAGAGATCACAATATTAAGGATTGGGCTGTTTCTAAATCAATTGACAAAATAAGTGATAAGAATTCACCCCTTCTTATCATGGATATTTACCAACATAATTTTTCTGTAATTAATATTAATTAATTTTTATTTAAATGATAATTATTTTAAAACTGCTGTTTTTAATTCATACCGTCAAAGTAATATAACACGTTATTTTATTAAACATTAAATTAATTTGCAGAAAGTTTTTGACCCAATATTTATGTGCACAGAAAGTTTTTGGTTTTATACAAGTTTGCGATCTAGGATGCATTTAAAAACTTCCTTGCTTAATAAAGGGAACGGTTATTCTTGCTAAGTTGCACCATATAAAATTTGAATATATTGTATTATTTATTTACTTTTACTTTAGTCTCTTCCTGACAAACAAATAATATATGATCCTGTACAATTTTTTCACAATTTCTCTTTGATTTTAAGATGTTTCTTTTAGAATTTAAGAAAATTTTATTCATCTGTATTAATACAGTTAAACTTGGATTATTCGAAGTTGAAGGAACCAAGAGAAAAGTTCGAAATATCCAAAAATTCGAATTACATATATTCTCTCAAAAAGAAGATATAAGTGGAAAAGATTAACTCCACGATGAAAGATTTAACACATAAACTTTATCTAAGAATACTGCTGCCTTTTTTTTTTATTATTATTAAATCAAACATTTTTTACCAGCTTAATTATTCATCACTTTTGAGAAAAATCAGACATTTTTGATTGCTTCTTAATGCAATCTTTGAGTCATAGCATATGATTCCAACCTGTCAATTGATACAAAACTAGAATCTTCTACATTAGACGAACCTTCAAAAAATCGTCGAAGTTCATCTATATGCACCATAGCTTCTGATGAACTAGGTAGGGACTTCTCTTGTATTTCCTTGTTTTCTTCATCCCCAGATAGTCCGTCCTCAGCTTAGTTGTCCTCCGCGAGTTGAGCAATAATGTCCGCATCAGTCGCCTCATCACATGCAGCCACGTTGGTCCACGTTGACATAGTCCTCATACAAGTCTGGTAGATCAGATTTTACATATTTCCAATAATCGACAGCCAGCTCAGGATCAATTTTATCAACATTTTCCACTACATATGCTTATTCCGTTTCTTTCTTTACATATCCATTCTTATGAAAGTATTTCATAATCGTTCTCTCACTGACCTTGTCCCATGTCAGCCTACACATTCGCGAAGCATGAAGAATGCATAGATTCTTAATGTCAAAATCTCCGATGAGGATACTTTCAATCCACCGGCGGCTCTAGAAATGTTTAAGGTTTTTGATGATTGCTTGGTCCAATCTTGGGATTTTGCTTGGGTCAGAAAATACCTTGGGAATCCATACATAAGGACATTGCAAACCATCTCCATTCTTTTCCTTAGAAAGACTGTTAAAATAAACTGTTAAAATATTTTACAACTTAGCTGAAAAAAGTCTCAGAAACAATTTTTACCGCAAAACTTTTAGATCAATCGTACGAAAAATTCGAATTATCCAAAATAAAATTCGAAATATCCACGATTTTTTTACATTATTTTAATACAGAATTCTAGGGACCGAGTAAAAAATTCGAATTATCCAGAATTTCGAATTAAACAAGTTCGAATTATCCAAGTTTCACTGTACTTGGAAATTATTCCTGAGAGAAACATTCGTCTTGCATACAATATTTCAAATGCCTTTGCACCTTTTAAGTAATTACTTTAAAATTTGATTTTATTTGAGATTTATTCATCTGTTTTAATTCTCAGAAGCCATAAAATTTAAAAATTTTTTAATTAAAAAAGTTTTATAACTATCCTCTTAAATAATTCAAAGCAGATTTTTTTCAGCATAAAGTTTACATGACAAAAGTTCTTGTTTATCAGAATGAAAGTTTCTGTTTTAAATATTATGTAAAATTGTTTTAAAGTGTAACATTTTAGTGCCTTCAAACTTTGAAATATAAAAGTATTCGACAAGCCGAATATTCGGCCTAGCAGTTACTATTCGGCTAGCCAAATATTCAGTATATTTGGTTTGCCTGTAGGCCAAATATTCGGTATTCGGCCAAAATCACTATTCGGTGCATCCCTATTCATAAGGTAAAATACCTATAGAAACTTTCCAAATTATGTTAATCTTACATTTTAATACTTATTTATGTCATTTTAAACATTTAGAAAATTTATTAATCACCGATTTAAAAAAAAATCACTTGATTAAAATATTTAAAATCATGATTTAATCACTGATTTAAATCATTTGATTAAATTTGTCATTATTCTACCCTCTAAACAATTTTTTAAGAGGGCTGCCCTTTTTAAAATTGGTAAAATACACCGTGCTTAAAAAAAAAAATAGTGAAGTTCTCCTTTAGTTCTACCTAGATGTTTCTTGTAAAAAAACATCCCTATACCACAATTTCTAAATTTGAAATTGTCAAAATGCATCCTGCCTTTTTAAAAAATATTGAAATTCACCTGTAGTTGTAGCCAGAGATTTTTTATAAAAAAACTTCTCCATACTGCAGTTCTAAATACGTGTACCCAAGACCTTACAAAAATGATAGAACTTTATTTCGTTAGAAAAACAGTATATTATTTAGAAAAACAGTATATTATTAAATCATGTTATTTAATTGTATTTTTCAGTTTGTAATTAATAAAATCCATTAAAAATTAATGGCACTTTATTTATCTTACTAAAAAATTGTATACTTTCTTTTCTTATAGCATTAATAAACACACTTAATATTTTTACTCATAAAATAATGCTCTTTTTGGGAACTAGCCCTTTGCCCCTTTTTATTTTTAGAATATTCTAAATTAACTGATAAAAAAAATGCTTGACATAGGACTTTGTTGTCAATTTATACGTTACAGCCACCGACTTCTCATATAAGTAGACTCCAATTTGGTAACCTTTTCTTGAAGCCCATATCTCTGCCCTCCGTCATGTGATGGAGGGCAGAGATGCATGCCAAACCGGTTTTACTCCTGACAAAAGCTTCTTGGATTCTCTCTCCAGATCTTGAGTTGAATGAGAATGAAGTCCGAAAGTTGCCACTAAAGGGATCACTACCAAAAAAGACATCCTTTTGGCGATGAAAGAGCGAAAACATGTTGGATTCAAAGTCTGGCTGAAAGAACAATGGAGTTTGGACTCTACTCCTACCTTTCCTCTGAGGTTACAGCCTAAAATAAAACAAAAACAATTTTCCTGCTGGCCTAATTTCAGTGAATGCAAACCAAAAATATCAAATCTTTGCAGAATAACTATGTTATTAAAACTATATTTAGTATTTTTAATGAGTAACCTTATCAGCCCTTAATTGTTTATGTAGGAAGAAAAAAATCACCTTGTTAATCTTTCTGTAAATAAATAATACCTGCATTGCAAAAGGTAAACAAAATATTAAACATATACGAGAAATATAGATTCTCAGTCACATACTTTATTTTACGTCTGGGCGTCTGACCAAATGTCGACTTTCCGCAAAAACAGCAATTCATTATTCATTACAGCTTTTAAATAATTAATTTAATTAAACTTATTTTCGGCATGTCAAACCTAGTCATACCTAGCTCATTTTGTTCGTATGACTTTTTACTGTCGATTTACATAATTTTTTTAATTATGCGATAACGCAGACCTGCCAACTGCTATGAAAAAATCGTAGTTTCTACGACTTAGAGCTAACAACTACGATGCTATGAAAATTGGCCTTAAACTATGATTTTCTTCAAATAAAACACATGCCGAAAATAACAAATTTCTTCAATAAAAAATGCCAATTTCATCAAAGGATCGCAGAAAAACGCAAACTTTGTCAGATGACCGTGATAAAGCGAAAATTTTGTGAATGAATCGCGGAAAAAAGCACATTTCTTTAAAGGATCGCGAAAAAAACGCGAATTTCGTCAAAGGATCGCAAAAAAAAACACATTGTTCCAAGGGATTTCAAAAAACGCAACTTTCGTCAAAGGATAAGGAGAAAAACGCAACTTTCGTCAAAGGATAAGGAGAAAAATGCAACTTTCGTCAAAGGATAACAAGAAAAACGCATCTTTCTTCAAAGGATCACGGATAAAATATCCAAATTTCGTCAAAGGCTCACAGAAAAAATATCCAAATTTTGTCAAAGGATTGCGGAAAGAACGCGAATTTCGTCAAAGGATCGCGAAAAAATGCTAATTTCTTCAAAGGATTGTGGAGGAACGCAAATTTCGTCAAAAGTCGCGAGAAAAATGCGAATTTGGTCGAAGGATCGCGGAAAAATGCAAATTTCGTCAAAGGATCGCCGAATAAGGCACCAATCTCGTCAAAGAATCGGTAAAAAAATTTTTCGTGAAAGGATCGCGGAAAAAACACGAATTTGGTCAAAGGATTGCAGAAAAAAGCAAATTTTGCCAAAGCATTGTGGGAAAAAAGCGCAAATTTTGTGAAAAGGCCGCAAAAAAAATGCATAGATTGTAATCTCTCCCCCACACACACACACACTCACTCCTTTCAGAAAACTTTCTGTGAATTTCTAATTTTTTTTTTTACTCAGAATCACCCCAGCTCTGTGCTCTCTTCAGAAAACATCGCACACAGACAAAAAACTTTGTTTATTGTTATGATACATATAGTTTTTAATCTGAAAGAATATAAAGAACTAACTTTGGAAAAATCGGGTTAACCCAACCTGCAGGAATCTAAATTCGGCCTGAACCAAAAGCAATCAGCTCCCGATTTGCAGCGTAAAAAATGGCAACCAACCAACCAACCTCTAGATTAATTTGAATTTTGGGTGCTACGATTTCTCATTTTCAAAGGTTGGCAGGTCTGGATAACGGCACTTTTGATGTCACTTCACCGGTTCTCAGACTACTACTTTTTACAGAGTTTGTAGTGTAGCTTGTTACATTTTAAACAAAGTACTGTAGCGAGCAGTGCAATAAAAAAAAATCCGTAGTTCGTAATGAAAACCGATGGTACGTTTAATGCTACTTCAGGGAAAAAATGTGCCATTATACAAATTATGTCCTCATAACTTTCTTCTTTTGTGAAAATTTTGTTCTGCTCAACAATTTGCAAATCTAAGCCAAACATTGGAAAGATAATCTCTTGGGTATGAAACTGTTATTTCATGAAAACAAAGTGTACACCAAGCCAATTGACAATAGTGAGCTCCTTTCAAAAGCTAGATATTTTATGTATTACATTCAACTGTATGCAAGTCGAAATCCTTTACTATGAAGGGGAATTGTTATACATAATTGTTTAATGGTTATACAAGATTACCATAAAATCAAGAAATTTTGAAAGTGGAATGTTAAAAAACAAGAATACAAAATACCTGCAGCTGTCAGTTGATATTAAAGACTTACCATGATTCCTTACTTCATAATGTTACCATATTATTTATAGTATTCATTTGCAAATATAATTTATTTTGGCAAAATAAATTTAAAAAAGAATTTATTTCCTTAAATGCTGACAGGCATTATTACAAAATGTGTATAAAAATTTTCAGAATGTACTTGATTAAATAAAAAAAACTACATTAAAAAGTGAATTCAAAAGAAGTTTTTTTAATTTCGAGAAATGTGGAAAACAATTTAATCTTTTTACTTCACTTCAACTATTAATGTTAAAATTGTTTAGAATTTATTATTACAGTAAATCAAAATTCAATGTAATTTCTTACTGAAAGGGGAAAAAATATATATATATATGAATGCGGGGCTTGCAATTTTCTGTAATTTGTTAGTTGACCAATTTCCCAAAATATATGATCAATTTGGAATATTTTATGTTTGATAGTGATAGTTAACTTCTATACAACATCTTTTATGTTTTCAAATTTATGAAATAGTAAAAGCACAGAAAGATCAAGATTAAAAGACCAATGTACAATCAGTTTTTAAAATATTCTACAACTTAGCAAATTGAATCATAATTTATAGATTTACTCGATGTGAAATCTATTAAGGTTTGTTTTCAAAAAATAAAGTATGAATAATAATACCTTTGAACTCTGTAATAATATTTCTGTAATGTGCCTTGCGGCTTTGTACATAATGTTTAAATTGGCACACGATGCCTGATGTAAGTTATGTACTTATCTTTATTTTATGTGTACCTTTTGTATTATTTTCTGTTTACTGTGTGAAAAATGTTTTTTAATAAGGTGTTTTAACCATACCTTGGTTTATTTTATAGATTATTAAATTGGTTGACTTTGGAACCCCAATTAATTCTGCATAATGGCTGTTGTATATTCTTTGTGTTACAAAAACTCTGTTATTAATTTTAAATCTACAAATCTTATTTTAAAGGAAATATTATGGGATGTAACTTGTATCTCAATTTCATTTTAAATATTTGTTGTTGTGTTTTACATACGAGTTGTATTGAAATTTATTAACTACTTGCCTGCCTTTCTTTTTATTTTTGATATTTTTTAATTAATACTGTGTTAACAAAATCTTATTTTTTATTTTTAGGGTCTACCAATGTCTTTCTTGTATGGTTTAGATTACGATGAGTTTAGCCTCTCATGTTGGCAGCAAAAAAAGGAAAAAAAACGACTCAAAGCCCCATTCCCAAATGTAAAAATTAAGTTTTATTTATGTTTTAATTTATTTTTTTAAATTCAAAATTTTGACTTTTTAATTTGTTTCAGAAATAAGTGCCTTAATGAAAAGCGCCGCCGAGAACAGGAAAATATACACCTTGAAGAACTAGCAGAACTTGTTTCTGCTAGCCCATCTGACATGACTTCGAATCCCCATAAACAAGATAAGTGTGCCATATTAAAGGAAACTGTGAATCAGATCCGTTCTCAGAAGCAATCAAGTAAACAAAATTTACATCATTCATTGTAGTTTAACAAATTCTGAATTGATAGTTTTTAATATGTTTAACTTTTTCTTTTAACATAGAAGCTTAAATTATAAATAAATTAATTATATTGTGAGTGCTTGATTTAGATATTTAAAATTTGCAGATGAATATGTTATTTTATGTTCTGTTTATGTACGAAACTATATTTCTTAAAAATACATCCCATAAGCATAGCTGCCAACTCTTCCGATTTTTTCAGAATTCTTCCGAAGAATCGGCTTGTTTTCCGATTTTATGTGCGTATTGCGTTTTCTTCCGCTTTTCGTCATTTTTTCCCGATTTTTGGCCTTTTCTTACGCTTTTTACGCGAGTTTCGTAAAAGGATCGCGGGAAAACTCAAAATTTCGCCGAAGATTCGCAGGAAAGACGCAAATTTTGTCGGAAAATCGCATAAAAAAACGAGAATTTCCTCAAAAGAGCACGTAAAAACACGAATTCCGTGAAAAGATTGCGAAAAAATGCGAATTTTGTCAAAAGATCGGGTAAAAAAAAGCGCCGTCAAAAGATCGCATAAAAACACTGTTTCCGTGAAAAGATCGCGTAAAAACGCAAATTCCGTTAAAGGATCACGGAAAAAAACGCTCCTTTCATGAAAAGGTCGCGAAAAAAAACCCCCAAATTTCACCAATAGTTCGCAGAAAAAACCCAAATTTCGGCGAACGATCGCGGGAAAGATGCGAATTTCGTCAAAAGATTGCGTAAACAACGCATAGGGGTGATTTTGGTCCGAATTTTCCGAAAATTTAAGGCATTCATTTCCGAAAATTTTAAAAAATTGGCCACCAATTCGAAAATTCGGACATAAAAAATATCGCGAATTTCGACATCTTCGCCGAGAAAAATTAATTTTGTCAATTGTTTGCAGGAAAATCGCCAATTTTGACAAAGGATCGCGCGGAAAATGGCAAATTTCGTCAAAAGATCGCGAAAAAACGGCAAATTTCGTCAAAAGATCACGAAAAAACGACAAATTTCGTCAAAAGATCGCAAAAAAAAAAATGACAAATTTCGTCAAAAGATTGCGAAAAAACGGCAAATTTCTTCAAAAGATCGAAAAAAAACCCCGGCAAATTTCGTCAAAAAATCGTGAAAAAATGAGAAATTCCATCAAAAAATTGCAAAAAAACAGAAATTTCAGCAAAAGATAGCGAAAAAAACAAATTTCGTCAAAAGGTCGTGAAAAAAAAAAAAAAAATTCGTCAAAAGGTCGTGAAAAAACACAAATTTCGGCTAAAGATTGCGAATTTCGTCAAAGGGCCACGGAAAAAAAACGCATAGCTAGTGTCGGAAGTGGATCTCTCCCCCCCCCCCCCCCCCCCCCCCCCCCAAACCTGCTGTAACTTTTCAGAAAATTTGCTGTGAATTTCAGAATTTTTTTTTTTTAACTCAAAATCAACCTCAAAAAAAAGAAAAATTTAGAAGTCAGAAATTTTAAGTGTCCTTTAATGTGAAAGGTAGGATATCCTATAAAAATTTAAAAAAAAAAAAAAATAATAATTTTTAATATATTTAAGTTATTCTTTTTTGTCATAATATATATTGTGTAATTGCAAATTAGTGAATATTTTATTCGAGTTTCTCTTTGAAATTTGTTATTTATAAGGATTCGGCTGTTTTTAATCCTTACTGAAAGTGTTATAAAACTTAAAAAATCTTCTGATTTTTCGCCAAAATCTTCTGATTTTTTGTCCAAAATCTTCTGAGTTTTACAAAAATTTAGTTGGCAAGTATGCATAAGAATATTTTTTTTCACTTTCCGTTCTTTAAATTCATATATCAATTTTGTTTTTCATTATTTATTTATTTCTCCTATTTTCAGCAATAAATTTTCATTTGTGTGTTAGCAATAAAGATATATTATTATTTGATGTAAATTTTATGTTTGTGTAAAATGTGTTGACATCATGAAATGTGGTGGAAGTTGACAGTAATTTGGTCAATAACACTGTATGTAATGTGAACAGTGGAACACGTTGTTTGCACAGAGGTGATTGCTACTGCAAATACTTATCTTATTATTATCATTATATGTATTCAAAGGAAAGCAAGTCTATTGAAAAATTTAATATCTTCATTACTGCTATATAATATATATATATATATATATATACTAGGGGGCTCTGCCCATGCAAGCTACGCTCTCCAACCCCCGTTCAGACATCGCAGAATCTAAAAACACGCTAATCTGATGGGTTTTAAAAATATTAGAGAAGATTGAATTATACTGAAAAAAGCTGTGCTCCCTGTAAACGAGTTTCCATTCAATTCCTTTTGATTGCAAAAATTTAAGGGTGAATCAGTTGCTGTTAAGACATCCAATGGTTGTTTTCGTTTTTGATTAAAGAGGATCAGTTAAACATTTGAAAAGAAGCTAAAATAAAATAAATTAAGTATAAGAGTCTTTGTCTCCCGGTATTTTAAAAGAATCTCTATAACAATAGCCTAAGTCATGTGACTATCATCAACAGTTCCAGGCGGACCACTTTGTTTTTTATACTCTAGGTGCCATTTTGGTACTTTAATGTTAGCCAGGCACAGGTGATAAGTCGTCAAATATTATTCTATCGCCATCATTTCATCTATATTATAATAGTTCAAGTCGTCAACTGCCATAAACAAATACGGTCTGATCCCTTCGCCGTTCATATGAAAGTTTGGCAAAGATGTCATATACGTCCCATATTGGTGTGATTTTTTAATGATGCCAATTTGGGGAACGCATCAACAGCATAAACAGCAACATCCGGCTTACCATATCAAACAAAATAACGATACTTTGCTGCCAGTTATGTGTCCGTTCCGTATATGACATTGACGTCAGAAAAAAATCGTGCCAATATGGGACCGTAAGTTTTCCATTTTGATTAAAAAATCAAAAATTTTTTTTGAATAAAACTACATAAAAGTTGCCATGGTCGCAAAGAATTCTAGGTACTGATACGCTAGCAGGATGCAAATCTCGCCAATAGCTTTTTTTCAACTTGCCAGTTAGCATTTTTTTTTTTTTTTTTTCGAGTGGTAGGTAATATTTGGCCAGATACGCACTGCAGGTTTGGCGTGATTTTTATTTTTTTTTATGAAAATTTGGCGAAAACCTTGTTTTCAAATACCAATTACATATGCATTTTTGGTATTCCTTAGATATCTAGACGACCAAAAATCTATCGCCAAACTATAAGATTAAATGCCAATAATGGTTGATCGTAAATGTCACATTCACTTGACTTTAAACAAGTTACACGTGTTTACGTCATCAAGTGATTTTTATTTCGACGTTTTATTCGTATATTTATTAATGTTATACTAATTTATTTGTTCTTTCGTTATTTAAAATAAAAATTATGTCAATTTGTATAATTTGGGGAAATTGGTCAACGGAATAACTAAGTAGTACTGTATTTCTTAATTATCTTCTATTATTTTCTGAAGGAAATAAAAAAAAAAAATAATAATCATAGAACAAAATAATTTATATAATTTGTAAAAAGAAATAAAAGTAAATAAATATTTATTATCAAATAAACAACAATAGCCGGGTTACCATGTTACCTTTTCTGAAATATAAAAAAAAATATATCTTTGATTAAAATTTGAGTTGCCATCATTAGAAAAATGTATATAAAATTAGAAAAAAATTAATATTTCGAAAACTAATTTGAATTTAAAAATTCTAATACCAGTTTTGAAATATGCGGATCAATATTGATTTTTGGTGTTAATTTCATCGCAAAGTATTCCATATTTTAGGAGAAATCGCTGTGAAACATAATCAGTTGTTTAATCAGTCGATTCATACTTCCGTTTCATAAATTCGTTTCATTAGGATTTTATATATATAGGGTAGATATACACAGTCATTTCCCTCCTGGTAGCAGAAAATTCGAGACTAGTGTCACAGATTTTCTTTTTCCTTTTGCAGATTCTTTCTCACCGAACCTTTATTTTCCTTCATATTATGTTTATCTCTTTATTACTTAATGCAAAAAGTTAAGATTATTATTAATAAAAATTTATAAAATGCCTAAAAACAGTACAAGTAAGTGATTGTTTGAATAATTAACGCTTTATGCAATTGTAAAAATATTTTACCTGCAGATTTTGTCCCTGAAATATCTGTTGCAGGCACTAGGAGAATTTTCTGCTACTGGGAATAATTCCCTGTAATCTGCACAGCTTGGGACAAAAGTTTTTGCAGATTCCCAGTAGCAAAAAATTCTCCAAGTGTCTGCAACAGATACTTCAGGGACAGGAAATAATCTGCAAGTAAAATATTTTAGAATTGAAGCATTAATTAATCAAACGATCACTTACCTTTGTTGTTATGCATTTTACTAATAATAATCTTAAGTTTTTGTATTAAGTAATAAAGAGCTAAACATAATATAAAGCGAAATAAAGTTGCAATAGAAAAATAATCTGCAAGCGAGAAAATAAAATCTGCGTCTCCCGTCTTGAACTTTCTGCTACCGGGTGCAAATTACAGAATTTTGCAAATTATATTTTTATATTTTTTTCTCCTCTAATTTTACAGTAAATTAACAATTAATGCATAAATTAATTGTTAAAAAAGTAATATACCGTATCACATTGAGTTATTTAGTTAAAAAATGCATTATATTTAAGAGAAATTATTTAAATTTTATTTTACAATTTCTTTTGTTTGTTTTTTTAATTTTCAAACATAGTATCAATTGTCATTTGTTTGAGAACTTGACTTTTGGTCTAGTTTTTTTCTTGGAGTCTTATGTATAGTCATCATTTCTTGTTCTGAAACAAAAACTGTTTCTAGAGAAAATCCAGAATTTATAACAGACTGCCAAACACTGAAGTACAGTGCAACCTCGATTATCTAAGCTAATTGGGACTGTTAGTACCTCAGATATCGGAAATCTCGGTAAATAGAAACTGTGTGTAAAGACTCGCCATGCTTGCAAATTTAACATATCTTAAAATAAAAAGCAATAGAATGTTTTTTAACTAATAAAAATAAATATATGTAATGTTTCACAGTTTAACAAATTCAAAAATGAAATCAACTACTAGTAGTAAAATTTAAAAAGTAAATTTAAAAATTTACGAAAGTTCACACGACCATTTAAAACAAAGCATTGTTCGCTGTTGACTTCACAGAGTTCAATGTTTCTTGGGAGTTGAGTGCTTTTGGGGGCAGAAGAGCCTGTATAGCAAAAGTATTCATTATTGGCTCGATTAACAGAAACCTCAATTAATCGAAGCTCGGTTAATCGAGGTTCTACTGTATTACATTTTTACCTTCATCATCAGACTCTTGTCGGAATTATTTTGATTTTCAGTAGAGTTCAACAACCTAGTACTTATAATTAGTGGTGTACCGAGTAGTACTTTGGCCGAGTACCGAGTACTCGGCCACTGACTACTCGACCGAGTACTGAATACCGAGTAGTTGGGTAATAAGGAAAAAAAACGCTGATGTGCACATAATGTGAGCTTAGGTGTCCATATGTGTGTACATACCGGGTGTCCCAAAAAGGACTGACTGATTTTAAAATTCAATAACTTGTAAACGGTGACAGATATTTAAAAAATCCTTGCAGGAGGGTTATGCATAAGGTCAAAAGTTTTTTTACAGTGATTTTCGATTTTAGTTCGAATTACAAACAATAGATGGCACTGCGATCAATAGACGCTGAATTCATGCTCGATTTTTGATACTTCGGGGCCCGGATAATACATTTCCATCTCCTT
The DNA here is from genome assembly GCA_963932465.1 of Maratus speciosus. NCBI lineage: Eukaryota > Metazoa > Arthropoda > Arachnida > Araneae > Salticidae > Maratus > Maratus speciosus. The sequence continues at coordinate 512,322,874 of OZ010790.1, read as the reverse complement.
TTTCAGCATGGAACAAGAGAAAGGACCAGAAATCGAGCCTGTATTTAGCGTCTATCGATCGCAGCGCCATCTATTGTTTGTAATTCTAACTAAAATCGAAAATCACTGTAAAAAAACTTTTGACCTTATGCATAACCCTCCTGCAAGAATTTTTTAAATATCTGTCACCGTTTGCAAGTTATTGAATTTTAAAATCAGTCAGTCCTTTTTGGGACACCCGGTATATACCTGTGTGTATAATATACATATATAGTATATATAAATTAGCTAATTAAATTTGAAATTTATTTGTGCACCTTTTAAAGACAATTTTTGACAATTCAAAACAGTAGCAAAAAAAGGAGAATTGACACATAACAAGTACAATTATTAACCAATATAAAATTAAAAATTCTTATGTGCACCTTCAACCTCTGTTTATTCTGAGCGTATATTTTCAGAGGTAGGCCAAATTTATAGTAGTAAAAGAAATGCCCTGTCTACTGATAATGTAAAACATTTGGTGTTTTTGCACCATAATTTGAGATATAATAAATTTAATTATTAATTTTTTTATTACATTTATTGTATTTTCAGTTTCTTTATCCAAAATGTAGTCTCTTCTGTTTTCCTATATATTTAAAAAGAACTTATTTTTATTTGTATAAATGTGAAAGTGCATTTTAATCTAGAATTATTTTATGAGGGTTTTTGTTCTTAACATTTTCTATATTTTGTAGACATATTGTTAAATACCGAGTAAATAGTTTTATGAATTATTGCATATATTATACATTGATATTCGAATAACTTTTTACAAATCAGTTTTAAATTTATATGCTTAAAAAATGAAATCCTTACAACTACTCGGTATTGGCCAAGTACCGAGTATTTACTGAGTACTCAGTACGGCTCTACTTATAATGCTCATCAGTGAAATTCTCTGTAACTCGAGCTTCATCTTGGGAGGACGTCCATTTAATTATATTTTCTCCATTCAAGAAATCGGGCACAAGAGTTAGTGAATTTTTTTCAAAACACAAAAGTTCGGCTGATTTCTATAGATAATGTGCATGTGACGTCATGCACCTGAAAAAAGATGTACTTCTCAACTTGTAGGCAGAAAGTAACAATTCTCGCAGAGTTAGTAATTTATAACACATTATTTTCTACATATAATACAATCTATTATAACTATGTGAAAATTATGAGCATTTTAGCCTCATTTTAAGCAATTTAGTTTGAATTTTTGCCCACAGCAAGCTGAGTTGTCATGCAATAAGCCAGTTTGTTGTCAAACATGCACATTATCTATTGTTTGCACTATCCAAACTGAAGGCACCAAAACCAATATCCTCACAGTCACTGTCTAGATGGCTAGCCACACACACAAAAAAACCCCATGATTTTTTATTCCTTATTTATTTATTTAGTTTCATTTTAAAAATAAAGTTTTACTTAATTGAAATGCAAAAAATTATGGCGGAAAAAACTGACTACCAATTGTCGATCAAATTTTGCTGCCACTTTGAATTTCTCTTGCAAAGTTAATGGTGAGTGAATTTTAACTTTATATCTGAAACAGTGTGTGGATTATGTTGTTGCAAATTTAAGGGAGTTATTGACTGTATATATATAACCTGAACAAGAAATTCTTATTTGGCATGAAGTGAGACATTCTGTATTTTTGAATGAATAAGTGGATTATAACTCTGGTTTACTGTATAAAAATTGTTTATTGTTGTAGTTGGCTCTACCATCCTTTGCCCATGATTTCTGAATAACCTTGTGTAACCAAAATCAATCGGAAAATATTTTATTCTTACACACATATTCTACTAAATTATTTGTTTTATAAACTGATTTTGTATAGTTATTTTTTGTTTACTTATTTGCATAACTACTAATAAAATTACTTTGTTTTAGCAGAAAGTGAGCTTTGTGATGATCTCCAGCAAAGTGAAGTTTCATCTAGCAAACCTAACATAATAAATAATCAAATATTTGGATCAATTCTTTTAGAGGTAAATTTATTTTTATTTCAATTTTTTTACTGGGAAATAAATACATATGAGGACGTGAGTTCCAAAACTCGCCTTAACCAGAAAATAAAATTTTGGGAAATCGCGAAAAACCTCTGACTGCGTCCATTGGTTTTCATTGTAAACCTAGATTTTACAATGCCAGAAATACATGATAAAACTAGTTTTTTTTTTTTTTTTCTTTTTGCAGATTGTAGTGTTCACTTGATGCAGGTTCACCAATAGAATAGGTTGATAGAAGAAACTCTATTTTTTAAATTTTGGATAAGGCAAGTTTTGAAACTCGCATTCTCATATATATTATGTAATATTTTATCTTGTGACTTAAATGAGGAGCAGGGCCGTGCAGAAGGGCCCGGGAGCAGAAATTGAGGGAGTGCCACTTTTATCTACAAACCTCGTTTTTTTCTTCTTTTTTTTTCTTAAGAAAATTATATATTTACATAGTGGGAATTTTTTTCCCAATGAAAGTACGTCCATTTTTCGTTTCAAAGTTATTGCAGTGGCCCTTACTCTACAGGTCTTTTTCTTAGTCTCTTTCATTAACATTATCTTTTCTGAGTTATGTAAGTTTCTTTCTGTGCCTTGTGAAAAAAACTCATACTCTCACTATAGCATGGGGTTTCCTTCTGGGAATACAAAACGGTTGCAAATTGTTATACTGTTAGATACATTTTTTCTACACCCATTTTCCCCATTCCCTTTGCCAAAACATAAGTGCAATTTTCTCTTATGTTATTTGTTTGGAAACTCTGAATTAAAATTAAACATATAGTTTCAAAATAAGTGTGGAATTCGTATTCAGTAGAATTTATTCCTGTTTCTGCACTTTTCAATTTTGTGACACATGTCATCAAGAAATAGTATGTGTGTTGTGGGGAAATGGTGCCAAATTGAAACTTTGCTCCGGGTGCAGTTTACTCATCGCACGGTGCTGACCAGGAGTCTGTCCAGACTCTCTTCGCACAGTTTTCTTTTTTTACACACTTAACTTGTTTTTTGTGTAAAGATGGAATTTCGCAATTGATTTTTTACTCCCTTCATTCTATGCTAAAATTATAAAAATGTACAAAGGTGGGTTTCCAATGACAATACTGCATTTTAACATTTTTAGAACCTAATTATAAGTTAATTTTAAGCCATTTTTTTCATTAGATAATTGCAATATCACAATTCCTGTTTGTTCGCTATTTTAAGAAGAATGCTTGTACATATTGTCAGTTTTTAATGCAGCAGTTAGCTGAGTTTCACCCATTCCAGTGGTAGTTTTTTCCAAACTAACCTCTTTCTAAATTGAACATGCGGTTGGTGGGAAAGGGAGGGACTTCTTTTGAAACCATACATCCAGATGGGCTATGCCTGCTTCTGTCTCAAGTCAAACAAAATTTTAAATACTGTGATTTGTTTATTTTTACGAAATGTTAAATATTGTGATCTTTTTATTTTTATGCTAAAATCTTTTCAAATAAACTGGATACTAATGTGTAAAAATCTCTATGAAACACACACATACAAAGGAGAAATAAAAAAATACCAAAAACTGACTCGATTTCTTTTACAAATGTCAAACTTTTTTTTGCAAAATGCTGAAAAACACTGAAAATTGTATAAAAGTTAAATAATCACCGTATTTACTCGCATATAAGTCAACCCCCCCCCACTTTTCCGATCAAGAAATTTCAATTTTTTTAAAAATACATTATTCAAAATCACCTGGAAAAAAAAAAGTACTAAACATACAATAATAAAGAAACTTTTAATTTTTTTTTATTTATTCGAAATCATATGAAAAAAAAAGTACTAAATATGCAATAATGAAGATAATAATATACTAAAGTAATATACAAAGTTAAACTGATTCAAGGTCCGATTCAGTATCGGACTCGCCAAACAATTCACAAAAATCCTCTGTCGTTATCGGCTCATCATGATACACGTTTTCAATCTCTGTATCGCTACATTCTGCCTCGTCGTCATCACTTTCGAAAATGGCATCTTCTGTGCCGCCTAGTTCGTTGCTTATGCAGCATTTCTTGAATGATTTTGTAATCATTTTGGAAGGAATTTGATTCCACGCATCTTTAACCCACTGGGCAATTAATTCAGTGTTGGGCTTTCTAATATTACCACCCTTTGTAAATGTTGGATAACTGGATGAAATCCACTCTGCCCAATATTTTCTAACATTTGCTTTGAAGGGCTTATTGAGGCAAACGTCTAGGGGTTGAAGAATGGATGTCAACCCTCCTGTGAGTACAGCTACAGTCGTTTTCAGTTCTTTCGTCATTTCATTCACGTTTTCAGAAAAGTGGCCACGAAACGAGTCGTAAACTAAAAGGGAAGGTTTTTTGAAAACAATTCCCGGTCTTTTACCCCACACGTTTTTAAGCCAGTCGACTGTTCCGTCAACATCCATTTAACCCTTTTTCATGGGCTCGAATCAGCACACCAGATGGCAATGTAACATTTTTCTTTAAAAAATAATCAACAGATGAAGCTTACTACCGCCGGCCAAACAGGAAAGAACGACCGTAAAACGGGTTTTTTCATGCCCAGTCATTTTTACCAAAATGCTTTTTTCCCCCTTGCAGTTCACTGTTTTATTTTCTGGTAGATCGAAACACATGAGTTTTTCGTCCATATTTCCTATATGGCAAAGTTCAAAAGATTTCATTTTTTTTTATCGATGATGTATTTTTGAAATTTCATAATCTATGCTTCCAAGTCAGATGGTAATTTTTGTGCCAGTTTAGTGCACTGGCGTAAAGTCAAACCATGACGATTCATAAATCTAGTGCACAAATGTTCTGATGCACGGAATGTATTTGGATCACTATATTTTTCTTCTTTTGCAAGCTTCATTGCTCGTAAACGTATGCCAGTTCTAGTGACAATAAAGTCACCGCTGGCACTCTACAACCCAATCATGCAATACATATGTTAGACGGGAAAATTTTCAAAATAATAACTGCTGATAAACTAAAGGCAGATGGCCAATTGTGTAAAACAAGGTGTACCATTATAAGTGGAACTTTTGAAACCGCAGCTAATTTTAAAACATATTTAAACATTAGATTTTTAGTTTTATACCGTTTAGAGTTCTGCATCGGGTCTGGTTAATCGCACCCAGTCCTAGACTTTTTGCTGTAAGTCGGAGTGAATTTCATCGTTTCAGGTTGGGTTTTGACTCCAGTGGGTCGGGTTCGGGTTGACCTGTATTTCAAAAGAATGGTCAAATTATTTTTTCAGGTTAAAAATCTATGTACAATATTTCCAGGTTAAAAATCTGTATACAATAAAACCTCCATAATGGCTTTTCTCCCGAAAGGCGGACGCCTCTATTTAGCAGACACTTTTTCAATTCTTAAAATTTATATATTTGAACGCTTATATCCATATCTCTCAAAAGCAGGCACCTATCAAACTATAATACACACACATAACATACATATAAACGTTTTTATACTTCGAAAGACTAATCTATGACCACATTTCTTATATACATTTTATTTCTCATGCAGTAAACTGAACATATAGTCCTAGATATTCAAATACATATTTATTTTCATCTGAAACATAGTTTTGCTCAAACCTTTTTGTGAAACTCCCAACAACCTGAGTGGTAAAAAACCCATATATGACCGAAAGAATTCTAGTGTGAACCCGACCAGCAGAAAGATAATTACATTCATTCCAAGCCGAAAAAACAATCCGGAATAACTTGATCTGATGTTTGACTCTATTCAACGATGCCGAGGTGCTAGAGGTTTTTTTATAGTTGAATATTAAAGAATATAGGTTTGTTCATTCTTCTATGTAAAACATAAAAATGATATTAGAGAATTAGAGGTCTTTACGGGCCGGAATTTACAGGCCCGCTCCGTCCCGTCCCATGTAAAACTTAACAGTTCGGCCTTAGCCCAGCACAACCCATTTATAATTTTATAGGCTTCGTCTAAATATTTATATCACGCCGGTAGATTCGCTTTATTGTGGTAATTGGCACGACAATTCAAATTTTTTGCCGGTTTGACCCGTTTATTTTCTTTATCAGCCCGGCCCGTTGAAAAAACTGTACCCCTTATTCTGCGACCTGGTTCATTTGAAATTTAGCTGCACCTGCATGGCCCGGGCCGGGTGCAGACCTCTATTAGAGATACGATTGTCGGACCTGGCCGGGTGCAGACCTCTTTTAGAGGTACAATTATACATTATTTTTTATAATGGTATTAAAACATTATTTGCTTTCCTTACATTGCGGGTTGCAGGAAATTATTTTTGCATCTTCGGGTCGAGTTGCGGGTTGACTACCCGCGCAGGACCCTACTCCCAACTTTAAAGTCTTTTTGTGCAAAATTTCTCGACTTATACGTGGATAAATATAGTAAAATAAATCCCAAAATCTGCTTGACATTTTTCACTAATATAAAAAAGACACTGAAAATTGTATATTTATAGATTGTCTGTGGTCTGCGAAAAAGTGAAAATTTACATGCAAGGAAAGTTGAAATTCTCGTCAAATTTGGCTGATAAACTTTTTTTTTTTCTTAATCCTGCTCTATTCCATATTTATGGGAACTGTAACTCAGGCTTGGGAGAGAAGAGAATCATTTTTCACTGATGATGTCTGATACCATGAACTTATGATATAACAGACCTGTGCAGCTTTCGCTTTTTTTAATGTCTGTGCACTTTTTTGATTCTGAAATGGTATAATATTCTAATGTACCTTTTCTCGCATAATGATATTTTCATCTTTAACTTCACTTCTTGACTGACTATTAAAATGATGACAGTTGCTCCCTAAATATGTTTACTTAGTTTTTGATAATTTTGGTGTTGATCCATTTATGCACTTTCTTGAGATTTTCGCCTGAGATATTGATTTAAAAAGATCAGCATATTATTTCAGAAAGGACAGTCGAAGGATTTTCGGGAAATAATTCAAATTATTTTTCTTTTATCGAACATTTTGGATCTACATGCATTATATTTCAGGGTTCGTATGATGCATAGATGCCAATATCTCCGGAAATGTAGGATAAAATACGGAAGTACGGTAATAAGGTAGAAAATACGGAAATTTGAGGCAAAATTATCGTGAATTTCTTCGATCGATCGCGGCAAAAAAAATCATGAATTTTGTCAATCGGTCGTTGAAGTATATCGCGAAAATTGTCTATTAATCGATAAAACCGCGAATTTCTACAATCGCTCGCGGCAGAAAATCGCAAATTTCGCCAACCGATCGTTGAAAAAAGCTGCAATTTTTGTCAGTCAGTCGCTGCAAATAATAGTGAATTTCATCAATAAGTCGTTGATAAAAATCGCAAATTTTTTCACTCTGCAAAAAGCTATTTTCGGCTGTCAGCCGCGGCAAAATATCGCGAATTGTCTTAATCAGTTGAGGAAAAAATATCTGGTAATCGGCCAATGATAAAAATCGCGAATTTTCTCAATCACTCGCTGCGCTGAAAAAAAATGCTCGAATTCCGTTAGTCATTCGTGTCAAAAAATTGCTGTTTTCGTCAATGAGTCGCGGCAAAAAATTGCTGTTTTGATCAATCAGTCGCGGCAAAAAATCGCGATTTCCGTCAGTGAGTTCTCGGCAAAACATCGCGATTTTCGTCCGTCAGTCGCGGCAAAACATCGCGAATTTCGTCCGTCAGTCGCGGCAAAACATCGTGATATTTGTCTGCAAGTCGTGGCAAAACATTGCGATTTTCGTCTGCAAGTCGCAGCAAAACATCGCGATTTTCTTATGCAAGTCGCGGCAAAACATCACGCTTTCTGTATGCAAGTCGCGGCAAAACATGGCGATTTTCGTCTGCAAGTCTCGGCAAAACATCGCGATTTTCGTCTGCAAGTCGCGGCAAAACATCGCGATTTTCGTCTGCAAGTCGCGGCAAAACATCGCGATTTTCGTCTGCTAGTCGTGGCAGAACATCGCGATTTTCGTTTGTCAGTCGCGGCGAAAAATTCGCGATTTTCGTCAGTCAATCTCGGCGGAAAATCACGAATTTTGTTAATTGGTCGCGGGATTTTTATTTTGTAGGGTAGAAAATAGTCATGTAATTACACAGTTATATCAAGCGCGGATTTTTTGCTCGGTAGAGATTTTTAAAAAATTGCATTTTTATAAATTTATTATAAAAAATTTTTAATACATTAAAAGTAAAAGTAAATTAAGTAACCTTTATTTAAATTATGTTTGTGTTGATAAATGCAAAAGCTGCAAGAGGACTGAAAATATTTGTAAAAATATAGCTCGTAAAAAACTATGTGCAACTCCTGAAATGACTCCTGAAACATAAACATTTTACTCCTGAAGAATGTCCAAAACTCCTGAAATTTAACTGGTTTACTCCTGATACAGTCTTTACAATGTTGGCGTCTATGGCTTGAAAGTCTTTATTTGTATGAAAAGTCCTTAAATTTACTCTATTATTTTTTAACAAGGATGAAACTCTTCAGCATTTCACAGTGGATTTCTGCTTCTTTAGAAATTTCATCCCACCCTCTCCAAATTCAACTTCTTCCTGCAGTACAATAAATTCAAAATCTTTTTATACTCTTTTTAAAAACATTTTCTCTATTTGCTACTTTATTGTAACATTAAATGATTGATCATATAAAGTTCCCTCCCCCTCTATCTGAAATTTGCACTTCCTTTTGTCCTTCCTCTCTTACTAAGCACACTAAATTTAAAATCTTTAGATCCTTTTAAAATTATTATTATATATATTTTTTGAGTGTGTGTGTGTTATTTGTAATATAAAGTCCTTTGTTGTAACAATAATAATCAATCGGCTAAAATCTTCCCCCTATCTGAAATTGCTGCTTCTCCTTTCCATTCTTTTTTTTCCTAGCACATAAAGTCTTTAAAATTCTTTTAAAATTTTATTTTTTGTCACAATTGTAAACCTTTGGTAACAATAAATAAATCATCTAATAAACTCCCCCACCCCATAGAACTTCCTAGTTCACAAAGTTTAAAATCTTCAAACTTTTTTTTTTCTTTCTCTGATCTGTTTATTTTATTGTAACAATAAATGAGCATTTAAAATCTCCCCCTCCCCACTCAAAATTGCTCTTCTCCCGTGTGTTCTCCCTCTTTCCTACCACACAAAACTGGGTTTTTAAAGACTCCAATTTTTATTTTTTCTGTGTCTTAAATTGTAAGTCTTTAGTAATGATAAATAACTAAACAATCATCTGACAAACAACGATCAACCCCTTTACTCCTCAAAACATTTTTCTGCTTACATTTTGTGCACTCCTTTCCTCAGCTGGCAAAGTTTAAAACTTTTAATTCTTAAAAAGCTTCTATTCTTACTGTAGTAATTGGTTACTTTGTAATTGATATGTTATTGCGGTTGATTGCATGTTTTGCTATTGAAAATGAATTTTGTTACATTATGGTCTATAGGGAAAATCTTTTGAGGTGCATTTTAATGATGCTATACTATATAAAAAATAATAAAATAGATATATATTACTGAGGTTTGCTACAAGATACCTACTGTTGAATATCGAATATGTAGCATTTATTTTTGATTTACAGCAACACACAAAAGAATTTGTTTACATAATTTTTTTTAATTTGTTTGTGTAATGTCTCTGGATTAAATAAATTAGAGTATGGATTTTAATTTAGAAATGTAAATAGTAATGATAAATTTAAATATACAGTAAACTCTCTGTAAGGCAGACTCTGTGTAAGACGGAAATCTCTGAAAGATTAAGTCCCTGCAAATCCATAGACATAGGGTAAAATTTCTCTAAGGTGGAATATTGTCTACTGCGGAAAATTTTCTTTGTCCCGATCGATTCTGCCTTAGACAGAGTTTACTGTATTAAACATTTATATTAAATAAAATTGAATTAAAATATCTCCAATTTATAAATCAAAAGACACACTACCGCCGATCACGTGTAGAGCCAGTATCATTACGTTAAAATTAAATAAAACATTCAAAGTTAAAAATTAATTAATTTAAATAGTAATTAAACTGTTATTTAGCAATTATTGAGAATAAGTAAAAAGTTTTGGCCAAATAATAAGCATAAAATAAAATTATTGAAATTTAATACTGGCCAAATGTTATTTAATGATATATTTGAAGAATTGATTATACACTGTATTAGGGTTGTTTGGTTTAAACCACGCTCGTTTAAAGAAAATGGTTTTTTTAAAAAAACCATGCTGTTTTTTTTCTCTTTCCCTAATGTTTTCATTTATTTTACACATCTTAAATCATCTATTGCATTATCGAAACCATTATTTAGATCTGATAAAAAAAGGGGGAGAAAATTGAGATACGGTTCAGTTGAGACATAATAGAAAAAAGTCTCATAAAAATGCTTAAAAAGGGTATATTATTAATTTTTAGTTTAGAAATTTAAAAGTAATATGTATTATAACATAGCTTGGAAAAAAAGCCTGTGTATTAAGTCTGATGGCTATTTAAATGTTTTAGTGGATGACAACTTTTATAAATCTACTTTCGATTTTAAGATAAATGTTTTCAGTAGTCTAAAAAGCTGGTAAATAGGTATTTCTGTTTATTTTACTCTTGCCTGTTATTTATTTATTTATTTTTTACCTGGCAGTTTCTGATAAGTGTCAAATGACAATATACAATATTTCTTGAAACGTGTAAAGACTACTGCTAAATTCAAATCATTCCAGGAATTCTTCATAAAAAGCTTTACTTTCAATAAAAGATAATAATTGTTCATGTAGTGTTCTAACAGAAAAATCAGATATCTCATATTGCAAATATTTCAAAGAAATTATTTTGAATAGCCATGGGAAAGTATATTGTATTTCTGAAACTACACCATGTATTTATTTATAGTACTATAGTAATCAAAAGATTGTTTATTAAGATTTTCAAGGTATCAATGTTTCACTATGTAGAGCATTTTATTCATGGAACATAAGACATAGCTTTTACTAAAAATGTTTAAGTTATTTCAATTTTCTACATAATTACTGTAATTATTTAATTTAAATTATTTTTAAATGAAGTTATATTACTTATATATCCAACAATGTTTATTTTTATCAATAAATGTGCATGTATATGTAATAGGAAAATATGTTTAAAAAACCCCGGTTTAAACCAAAAAAAAAAAAAACCGGTTGTTTACCAACCCTGCACTATATGGCCATTAATGACCGGACACTTTCAATTTTAGACATTTTGTCGAATATTTAGAAATCATGGTTTGTACACTTTGGGAAAAAATGGAAAAAGTGCCGGAAAAAAAAGTATTCATTTTCAAGGAATGAAAAGTGCTGGGTAAAAAGGTATTCATTTTCAAGGGATGAAAAAAGTGCTGGAAAATTTCCATGAATTGTAATAGTCCTTTTGAAATTTAAAATAGCGAGCTTCATCAATCGGATAAGAATCCGAAAATTTAGGGCATTCGGATCTGAAAATTTAAAAAAGTTGGTAATCAGCCTGAAAATTAAGACATTAAAAAAATAAAAATAAATAAATAATGGGCAAATATCATGAATTTCGACATGGTTGCCGAAAAATACCAATTTCGGCAATCATTCCCATAAAATGCGAATTTCGTCCCAGGATCACTGAAAGAATGTAAATTTCTGTCAGAGTATCGCAGGAAAACTCAAATTTCTCAAAAGAATCGTGGGAAAAGCATAAATTTCTGTCAAAGGATCGCAGGAAAACACAAATTTCTCCAAAGAATCATGGGAAAAGCGTAAATTTCTGTCAAAGGATCGTGGGAAAACGCAAATTTTGTCAAAGGTTCCCGGGAAAAAAAGTGAGTTTCGGCCCAGGATCGGAGAAACTGGAAATTTCTATCAAAGGATTGTAGAAAAAACGAGAATTTCGTCAAAGTATCCTCGAAAAAACACACATTTAGCCCAAAAGTTGCTTAAAAAAAAACATATTTTCGTGAAAGGATCGCGGGGAAACACAAATTTCTTCAAAGAATCGCAGAAATAAACACAAATTTCTGTCAAATGACCGAGGAAAAAAAGCAAATTTCTTCAAATGATCATGGAAAAATGCAAATTTCTGACAAAGGATTGCAAAAAAAAAAAAATGTCAATTTCTGTCACAGAATCGCGTAAAGAACGCGCATTTCATCAAAGGATCAAGGAAAAAACATGAATTTCGACCTAGAATTGTGGAAAAAATGCAAATTTCTATCAAAGGTTGCAGAAAAAATGCTAATTTTGTCAAAGGATTGCAGGGAAAACACAAATTTAGTCTAAGGATCGCAATAAAATGCAAATTTCTGTCAAAGGATCACGGAAAAAAGAGAATTTTGTCAAATGATCGCATGAAAAACACAAATTTCGTCAAACTGTTGCCCCCCCCCCCCCCCCCCAAAAAAAAAAACAAAAAAAAAAACTACAAATTTCATCGAAGGATTGAAAAAAAAAAAAACTGCAAATTTCATCGAAGGATTGGAAAAAAAAAAACTAAATTTCTTCAAAGAGCCTAGTACAAAATGCAGAACTAATGCCAGGAGGGGATTTTCTTCCATTCCTCTCTGCTTTAACCTTTCAAAAAATTTGCTGTAAATTTAAGATCCCCCCCCCCCTCCTTCCCCCTTGTGAATTTTGTCTATTACCCTTGTGATTTTTTTCTACTATATGTTGAAAATTTTTTTTTTTTTTTTTTTCAATTTGTCATGGGAAAAAAAATTACTTTTGTCAATCGGTTGCGAAAAGTAATCCATGGTTATTTTCCTCAACAGAGTTTTTTTTTTGTCTCAGAAATAAATCATGAATTTTCTTTATTGCTAACTGAAGAAAAAAAAGACAGTTCCGTCAATTAGTTAAGGGGAAAAAAAATCACATATTTCATTAATCCATCATTGAAAATAAATGCAAATTTTGTAAATCAATCACGAAAGAATATGAAATTCATCAACTGGTCAGTGATAAAATTTGTAAATTTCTCAGGAAAAAATGGGCTTCGTCAGTCGGTTGCAAAATGAAATCTTGATTTAAATCTGTAGTTGACATAAAAAAATTGTGAATTCTGTCAATCATGTGCAGAAAAAAATCACGAATTTCTTGAAATACTCCTGACTTTTAACTCTTGTAGTGGTACCATATCTTTTTTATTTAACACTGAAAGAAAAAACAAATCAAGCTCTGTTTTCTTAACTTTTTATTATATATAAAATTTCTTTCCATGGTACCTTACTAAGTTAAAACACATTATTCTTTAAAAATTCTCTAATAATTTGATGTCTTGAAAATGTCTATAAAAATTAAAAGATCTGATAAGATTTCTTTGAAATGGATAATTAATGTGGTGACTATTTTCCTATGTGCTATTCTACACCTTTTTTATGCATGTATCTAAACAGTCCGTTAATTGTGCTGGAATAATGCTTGAATTTTATTTGTTCTTGAGTGTATGAACCATGCTAGAGAGACATGCAGTGTGTTTAACTTAGTAAATTACAGGGATTAACTTATTGTGTTTTAGTTGCTAAAAGCTTAAGAAGTTTATTTTGAGACTATAATTCATAATTAAAATCATTGTTTCTTCCAGTTTTTAAATTCTTGTTTAAACTAACAATTTTTGTAAATTATTTTTTTAAACTGTAGAATTAATGTAATGTCAATTTTTTAGCTTTTTATTATTATTTTAATAACATTGCAATGTATATATATTTATAGGCATTAGAAGGTTTTTTATTTGTTGTGACTGTTGAAGGGAAGGTGGAATTTGTGTCAGAAAATATAGTTTCTTTTTTGAAATTTAAACAGGTACGAGTTATTTCTGTGATTTTTGCTGTTTTACAAAAATTTAAGATATAATTGTTTAGTAATGAAAATTGACACGGGATTCTCATTTCTTTAAACGTTTAACATGTTAAATTTTAAGAATTAATTTTTTTTGTTGGACTCATTGCAATAATGGAGAACAATATTAATTTTGTTTTATTTTACTATAATTATGAGAAAATTATTCGATTCATTTTGAAATGTAGAGTTATCAGATACATAAAAGTGTTATTAGATTTTAAATTCTGTTTTCTTTACATTAAATCTTTTAAAAAATATATAATCTTCCTTATCTGGTAACTTCATCTGTTTTTTCTGCTTTCACTTCTTCCTCTTGCTGTGTGCAGATCCTCAATATTCTGTATTTTTAATAATGTATATTGTACAGAGTATTTTAAATATCTTTCAATTTATTATTTTTTTTTTCCCTGAAAAATTAAAACTTAAATAAAAATTTATTTAAATACATAGAATTACATGTTTAAATGTGTTTTTTGTTGCATGAAAGATGTTAATATCCTACGCATTTCTTATCTGATTTAAAACGCTATTTTGTTAATTCTAACTTTAAAGTAGGGACAAGCTAATGAAGTAAAGCATTAAAAATTCCTGTTTGTTTTATAAAATTTAATGAACTGTGGTACTTTTTTTTTCTATCAATATTTTCTGGCACTAATAGCAGAAAAATGAGTTCTTAGAGTTTGTCAATTCTATTAAATTGAAATACAGTTTTTCCCACTCAAAATTAATATTAAAAATTAGGATGTACATGATACATGATTATTTGCAAGTAGATGGTCCCCTGTAATATATCCGCTTTGATATACAGCATTTTGGATGATCTATTTTTATGGTTTCATAAATGATTTTATTGTTAAAATGGTTTATTATTACAAAAAGTTATGTTATAAAGTTATAGATTATTATTTTACATATATATACACACATACACTATGACGCAAAAGTTTAGACAATGAAGAAATTCTTACATACTTTGAAAAATATTTATTCAATTTTCAAATCACTGCTTGAAATTAATGTGCTGTACATATAAACAATATTTATAACAAAGAAAAGTGGAATTGTGCATATTGCAATAAATTAAATGGTAACAAAAATAAACTGCTGTCTCAAAAGTTTAGACACAAATTAAATAAAATCGAAATAAACAATTTTTAAAACCTGGTTGCGCATCCATGCTTATGTATTACGTCATGTACACGAGATTGCATGGAAGAAACTAAATCTTGCATAGTTTGTGGATCGATATCGTACCATGCATTCTCAATAGATGTCTTAAGTTCCTTTTCAGAAGAGTATTGTCTAGCGTTGCTATAAACTTTGCGACACATGATGCTCCAAAGATTTTCTATAGGGTTAAGATCTGGGCTACATGCTGGCCAGTCGAGAACTCTTATATTATGGGAATTAAACCAAGATTTTGAATGTTTTGCAGTGTGAGTTGAATCATTGTCTTGCTGAAATTCCCACTGAGGACCCCCTAGAAGCTCAGCAAATGGCAGTAGGTTTTCTTCTAATGTCTGTGTATAATGCTGTGAAGTTTGACGACCACTGGTGAAGGTCAGAGATACTTGTCCATTATAGCAAAAGGCTGCCCAAACCATCACCGAGCCCCCTCCTTGTCTGCGACTAAAAAAACGTCGAGATTCCTTCCGCAAGTCATGCCAATACGATAAACAACCATCTGGACCATCCAGATTCCACTTTTTTTCATCGCTAAATATGACTGACTGCCATTTCTCTCCATATGACATATGCTTTCGAGCCCACATAAGTCTTTGTAACTTATGATGTGGTTTCAGAGCTGGTTTCTTCTGCATTTTGCTATAAACGATTGTTCCTTTTTCCAAAATTCGTCTACGAATCGTATCCTTTGATACAGAGAGTCCCGATGAGCTTTGAACTCCACGTACGCTCATTTGTTGAGTACTCGCTAGTCTTTGTATCAGGCGATCCTCTCGTACATTTGTCACACGTGGCCTCCCAGACCGACATTTTGCTTTATATTCGGAACCACTCGATAAAACTCGATAAATAGATTTTTTTGACCTATTAATAATAGCAGAAATTTCAGAAACGCTCTTCCCTTCACCTTTCAACTGCCAAATCCTTGAAACCTCATTCACTTGAATTTCTTTAGCTCTCGGCATGTCGACTATGAAGCGCAATCGTTTGCAGAACTTAAGTACTCCAAATTTGTGACATCATCGATTCTAAATTTGCATATGCCAGCGAATATTCAAAGAAATTTAGAATAGTGTCTAAACTTTTGCAACAAGCACATTTGAATTTTTATGAAAAAAAATAGTATTATAGCAAATAAAACGACTGTCTTTTGTACATAGCATTTTAAATCAGTTTTTGAATATATTTACAGGTTTTTGTAATTCTGACGTCATAATTCTACATTTTAAAGCTGAATGACGTCATTGTCTAAACTTTTGCGTCATAGTGTATATATATATATATATGGAGAAATTCTAAAATAACCTGCCCATAGGTTTTACATAACCGAACATGTGCTTTCAAGGAAGTCAAGAGCTCTCTTAAGCTTCTAAATTAAGATTTCCTTAATTCTGCATAAAGCATGTCCATGAAAATTATATTGTTCTGATACTAGAATTCTAAAGTGAATCCTGTAGTATAATCATATTTATTATATTTTGTGAAACATAATTCAAAATATTTTATTATATTTAACAAAGAAATTGATATTGAGTAGTATTTGTCAGGGGTGCAGAATATGTCCGATCCGGCGATCTAGGATCGGGGGAAATTTTTCAGAAACATATACAATTTATTTCGATTTTAACAACGAATTCCATAATTCCCTGAGATAGAACAATTTCAGTACAAATAAAAATATCCGTATGGTGACCTTCACAAAATCAATCTCAGAATAATATGTACCGCATAGCTGCCAACTCTTCCGATTTTTTCAGAATTCTTCCGAAAAATCGGCATGTTTTCCGATTTTACGCGCGTAATGCGTTTTCTTCCGATTTTCGGCCTTTTCTTACGCTTTTTAGGCGAGTTTCGTCAAAGAATCGCAGGAAAACTGGATATTTCGCCGAAGGTTCGCGGGAAAGACGCAAATTTTGTCGGAAGATCGTGTAAAAAACGCAAATTCCGTGAAAAGATCGCCAAAAAAATGCGAATTTCGTCAAAAGATCGGGTAAAAAAAGCGCCTCAAAAGATCGCGTAAAAACACTATTTTCGTGAAAAGATCGCGTAAAAACGCGAATTCCGTTAAAGGATCTCGAAAAAAACGTGCGTTTCGTGAAAAGATCGCAGAAAAAACCCAAATTTCGCCGAACGATCGCGGGAAAGACCCGAATTTTGTCAAAAGATTGCGTAAACAACGCGTAGGGGTGATTTTGGTCCGAATTTTCCGAAAGTATAAGGCATTTATTTCCGAAAATTTAAATAAATCGGCCACCAATTCGAAAATTCGGACATAAAAAATATCGCGAATTTCGACATCTTCGCCGGAAAAAATTAATTTTGTCAATCGTTAGCAGAAAAATCGTCAATTTCGTCAAAGGATCACGTGGAAAACGCTAATTTCGTCAAAAGATCGCGAAAAAACAGAAATTCCTTCAAAAAATTGCGAAATAAACACAAATTTCGTCAACAGATTGCGAAATAAACACAAATTTCGTAAACAGATCACGAAATAAACACAAATTTCATCAAAAGATCGCGAAATAAACACAAATTTCGTCAAAAGATCGCGAAATAAACACAAATTTCGTCAAAAGATCGCGAAATAAACACAAATTTCGTCAAAAGATTGCGAAATAAACACAAATTTCGTCGAAAGATCCGGAAATAAACACAAATTTCGTCGAAAGATCCGGAAATAAACACAATTTTCGTCAAAAGATCGCGAAAAAAACACAAATTTCGGCTAAAGATCGTGAATTTCGTCAAAGGACCGGGGCAAAAAAAATGCATAGCTGCTGTCGGAAGTGGATTTCTTCCCCCCCCCCCCCCAAACTCCCCTGCTGTAACTTTTCAGAAAATTTGCTGTGAATTTCCGATTTTTTTTTTTTTTACTCAAAATCACCGTCAAAAAAACAAAAAAAAAAAACAGTAATTTTTAATATATTTAAGTTATTCTTTTTTATCATAATATGTATTGTGTAATTGCAAATTATTGAATATTTTATTCGAATTTGTTTATTTATAAGGATTCATCTGTTACATCGGATTCATCTGAATCCTTACTGAAAGTGTTATAAAACTTAAAAAATCTTCTGATTTTTCGCCAAAATCTTCTGATTTCTTCTGATTTTTTGTCCAAAAACTTCTGAGTTTTACCGAAATTTAGTTGGCAAGTATGGTACCGTATATCAGGGGTGATTATTTTCCGAAAGTTTAAGACATTCGGTTCAAAAAAAAAAATCGGTTATCCGAAAATTCGGTCATAAAAATACCGCGAATTTTCGCAAAGAATTACGGAAAAAACGCAAATTTCGTCAGAAGATCGCAAAATAACCGCACATTTCGTCAGAAGATCGCAAAAGAACTGCAAATTTCGTCAAAATATCGCGAAAGAACCGCAGGTTTCTTCAAAAGATCGCGAAAGAACCACAGGTTTCGTCAAAAGATCGTGAAATGAACGCAAATTTTGCCAAAAGATCGCAAAATAAATGCACATTTCGTCAAAAGATCGCAAAACAATCGCAAATTTCGTCAAAAGATCGCAAAACAACCTCGAAATTCGTCATACGATCGTAAAACAACCACGATTTTCGTCAAAACGTGGCGAAATAACCGCGATTTTCGTCAAAACATGGCGAATAACCTTCTATTTCGTTAAAGAAAAGCAAAAAAACCTGCAAATTTCGTCAAAAGATCGCGAAATGAACGTAAATTTACTCAAAAGATTGTGAAACAACTGCGAATTTCGTCAAAAGGAGCGACATAACCGCAAATTTCGTTAAAAGATCACGAAAAAAATCACAAATTTCGACAAAAGAATCGCAAATTTCGTTAAAAGATCGCAAAAAACTGCAAATTTCGTCAAAAGATCACGAAAGAACCGCAAATTTCGTCAAAAGATCACGAAAGAACCGCAAATTTCAGCAAATGATGGCAAAACAACTGCGAATTTCGTCAAAAGGAAGGAGAGATAACTGCAAATTTCGTCGAAAGATCGCGAAAAAAAAGCGAATTGCGTCAAAAGATCCATGAAAAATACATAGTGTTGGGAGTGGATTTTTCGCACTCTGCTGTAACCTTTCAGAAAATTTGCTGTGAATTTTAGGAAATTTTTTTTCACTCAGAATCATCCCTGCCATACATAATCGCGCATAAGTTGAGAAATATTTGAAAAATAAATTTTCTATACCTACGGTAATACAGCACTTACCTATAACATACCGTAAAATTTTGGGGGAAATTTTTGTGTGGATTGGGGGAAATGTTGGGAGTAGAAACATTTTCTGCACCCCTGGTATTTGTTAAAATATGGTACTTGTTTTTATATATGTAGTTTTAAATAATAAAGATTTATAAAAAAAAATGTACATTTTTTTCATAAAGTGACACAACCCCTAAGTATGTGCTTTCTGATGTATTGATGTGAGAGAATTGCAAAAATGCTTTTCAGTCTGTTATTAAAAAAAGCATCTTTAAAAATGTTTGAATTGAGAGTACATTTTTCTTTTTTCGTCTGCTGTTAATACTGCTGTACTGTTTAGAAATCTTCTGGCAATTGGTTGTAACATAGCTCATACGTAAATAACAATTAATTCCAGTATATAAATTTTTTTAAATAAATTCTTGTACCTTATTAAACCATTTATTCCACTTGGCAGAATTTCCAGGTATCATTTGATTTTATTTGGTTTGTGCATCGTTTCTAAAAATTTGTTCTTTCAATTTTGATGGAAGTTTAACAGGGGTTACAACCCAATACATTTATTTATTTTTTCACCTATGTCAGATACATATAGCATAAAAGCAATGCCAATTCATTCTGCCAGTTACTTGTAATTGTTCATTATTACATTTGGTCTTTTGTTTTCAGAATAATCTAGTTATTAGATTTGGTGTTCTATGAACTCTTGCAACATTTGACTGTTCTGTTTTCCTGTTTCCACCCTGCTTCCTACAAAATAAAATAAAATAAAGCCAGATATGTCCTCAGGCATTATTAGCGTTCTCTCTAGACCATTATTTAAGGGTGTTTCATCCTGCCTTTTAAATCTGTATTTAAAAATAATAAAGTGCACCTAGCGATCTCTTATAAAAAATTCTCTTGTATACTACAGTATTTCTATTTATTTATAATTCATAAAATCATTTTAAATTAATGTTACTCTATGATCATATCAAAAAATGCATATTTTTCATTTTCTTTTATCGTTGTTAAACATAGTACTATTTTCTCTTAAAATAATGCCCTTTTCTATTGAAGTAGTGTTATTTTTCTGCTTAAGTGTAATACCTTATTGGTGACTAGCACCCTGTCTACTTTCATCTATCTTTACCAGAAGAAAGTATTGTATCCATGAAAAATTTCGATTTCCGTTTTCGACTGATTTATTTATGTTTTAGGGGTCCCGAAAAACATGTTTTTACAAAATGTCTGTCTGTATGTATGTGAGTGACAAAAATTTTGTGGCCGCTCTGTCTTAAGAACTAATTCACAGAATTTAATAAAACCTTGAGTATTTCAATCAAAAAGAAAAGTGTAAAATAAAATGTAGCCGCACTTCAGATTAAGCACCTACCCTTTTCAGTTTTGCTTTTACATTGTCTATGTGCCAAGGCAGATGAGCTGAAGCATATTGCAGCCAAGTTGAATAAGCAGTTTGGAAAAGCGGCTCTAATCATTCAGTTAGTCCCTGATATTAATTGGTTCTGATTAGTTTTTGGTGTAAATCGTCCTACAGGTGGTATTGCTATGCTGTATTTTTCACGATTTTTGCAAAAGCTCTATCTCAAAAACTAATGCACAGATTTTCATAAAACTTGAGATACAGTTAGTCCTTGATATAAATTGGCGCTGATTACTTTTTAGTGTAAACTGTCCAACAGGTGATGATGCTATGCAGATTTTTTTGCGATAATAGCTCTTTTTCAAGAACTAATGCACATATTTTCATCAAACTTCTGATTCAGCAAGACAGATGATATAAGTTGTTGGTGTATATCGCCCAACAAGTGACGCTGCAATGCCTGCTTTTTCATGATTTTCACAACATTTCTGTCTCAAAAACTAATGCACAAATTTTCATCAAACCAGATTCATTTAGTCCCTGATAAATTGGTGCTGATTAGTGTTTGGTGTAAATCGCCGAATGGGTGGCACTGCTATGCTGCATTAGGGGGGGGGGGGGGGGGGGGGATTACTAAAAAGATGATAACGTTACATAAGTACGGCCCCTATATATATATATATTAATTGAATATATCGAATAAATGTATTAAATTATAATGGGTAAAACTGACCATTTATTCGAAATATGCATGCTAATGTATGTGCTTATTTATCAAAATAGAGTTCAACGACTGTGTTAGAATCCCTAACTCTCAAAACTTTTACTTTCTGAAGACTGCGTTTTTTGACATTTTAATGAGTTTGAGAAACACGATATTTAAATATAGTTAATTTAATTTAAAATGAATTAATTTGAAGCGATATATAAAATCATTGAAGGTAAAATTAAAAAAAAAATTAACAAAAGTAAGCCACAATCAGTAACTTTTTCTTTCTTTCTCTCTCTCTCTCTCTCTCTCTTTTTTTACTGCTCAACTGAATTTGCCGCAACAAGAAAAAGTATAAAATGGAGCCACCCTTTTATTCTCAAGGAACAAATCCCAGAGCTCAGTAATCACAACAATAGACAAATAAGCAATCTCCAATCGAGATAAAAGAAAGAAGCTAATAGAAAATGCGTACCCGTAGATCTACAAATAAGCCATTTCGAATCCAGATAAAAGTAAAGAAAAAAAAAAAGAGTAATAGAAAACATGCATTAATTGCGACTCTTAGTCAGACGCGCAAATCAAGCATACTCATACGTCATATGTTTTCAGTTATCAGCTGACCGACACATTCTCCCTTCCAAGTGCTGCAGAAAAATCTTTGCGATAAATAAAAAATAAAGCTTTATTAGACACGTAAAAGATTTATGATCGAAAAGAGATCATTTTTCAGAAACATCAGTCAAACATAAATTGATGATGAAATAAACACATTTTTTTTCATTGAAGTATTTTTTTGAAAAACTAAATTCATATGGATAAAAAAATATTAATGGCATTCCTTTTGCTTTCCTAGTTAAAAGGAAATGTGTTCTTCCCTAACATAAATTCAAATATGATCAACAAAAATTTTTTGTGCGTTATACTTTTTGAAATACGAGTAACGAAAAACGTTCCAAACTCACGGCACGAATACCAGTCGCTCGGGATGTAAATGCCAACAGCGCCGGCATGAATACCGGTCGCGCGGGATGTAAGTGCCAACAACGTCGGCACGAATACCGGTCACTCGTCCCCAACGGGTTAACTGGCAGAAAATGGCAACAACTGGCATAAAAACATTTCATGACATAATCTGAGACTTTTTTAGTAGTATTAAATTTCTTAAGTACGTTTTATTCAGGTTAAATAACAAATGAAATATATATATATAAATAAATATATAGTTTTAATTAAAAAAATAAATTTGTATTAGAAAAAATGAGTTATTCAAGATATAATTTTTGTTATAGTATGGTTGTATAATTTTATATATAAACAATTTTTAGAATATTTTAAAATCGCAGTTTAAAAATCAAAATAGAAAACTATGTCCAATACTTATTTTAAATTAAACACTGAAAAGAAAAGACAAATAATCAATACTTACTCACAATACTTCTCTTTAATTTAACATAATAATTTAATAATAACTGTAAAAATTATCTCTCATAGAAATGTTATATGTGGATCTTGTAATTCCATGGATTTTAAAAACATTTAATTTAAATACAGTATTCAAAGGAACAAATCTGATTTCTTTTTTTTTTAATTTAAGTCTGTTAGTTTTGCACTTACAAAACAACTACAAAACCTTGCTTGAATACAAAAGAAGCAGTGTGATTTGCCTTGGTAAAATGGGGGATCGGTTGAAAAAGAAAGATGAATGATATTGGCTGGTTAAGTCAGGTGCACTACTTGAAATTCAACTGTAAACAATAATATTAATAGTTAAACTTATACAGCATCAGATTACTATTATGAAAATTTCTGTTTTTCAAGTGAAAGTTAATTAGTTTTATATAAACAAAGTATATATATATATATGATAATTTTGAAACTTTTTGCTACTTAGAATAACATTTATAATCTTTAGTTTTAATTTTTAACTCAATTGTTTACATATCAAATACATGTGTGAATTATGAATCATTGAAGATTAAAGTTCTTATTAGTATTAAGTGGCAGAAACTAGTTTCTGCCATGCCAGTTTTAACCGGTTACAACTGCTGGTTTTTACCACCCCAGCAGAAACTTGCCAACCCAGCTACTCAGCCTATTTGATAAACTGCCATTCTTTGACCCTTATTCGAATGCTATATTTTCTTTGCATCTGGTCTAGGCAGGCTATATTAACATGTATGAGATAAAGGAAAGTTTTTGAATTGGCACATCCAACTAGTTCCTTTTGGAATGTCTCTACATTAATAATAGATCCTATATTATAATACGAGCAAATCTTGTGTGTAAATTTTATCTAAAAACTTCTCAAACAATTTTGACTAAATTTTGTATCCTACCATTTTCAGGTACGAGAAGACCACTGGGCCGGATCATGTGTTTTGAGAAAATTTGATTAGTGGGTCATTTTTGGGGTCTCTACAGGCCAATGCATTTCAATGGGAATGAAGGTTGAAACAGTTAACAGTTGTTAGTAATTGAAGTTGCGAAGTTGGCAACATTTCGCCAAATGGCGAAATTGGCAAAATTTGTGTGGGAAAAACCGACTTTAAAGATTATGCCAAATTACATGCTTGGCACGTTGAAAGAATGTCTCCAAATTTGACTATATTTAGCGACTGTGGCAAAAAAATTGACTTTCAGAATCTGAAGGATTTGTCTAGAAATTTTCAATAGGAGCAGAGATAGTCGATTCAACCGATCAGAGTTCATGTGACTGCGCAATTTTGATTGGATTTTTTATCCTACCATTTTGGGGTAGGTTACATGTTCAAGAAAATGCCATTAGTGAGTCATTTTGGGTCACTGCGGGTTAATGCATGTCAATGGAAATGAATGTTGAAACAGTTAAGTTATTAAATAGTTGGCAGTAAACCAAGTTGCAAAATTGGCAACATTTCACCAAATTTGAAGATATTTGGCGAAATGTTGACAACATTGGCAAGATTTGGCGGGAAAATTCACTTTCAAGGTTACCAATCCTAAAACATAAGTCTGGTGCCAAATGAAAGAATCTCGCCAAATTTTGGTGACATTTAACAAAAAAATTGGATTTTACAATCTGAAGTAATTTCCTAGAACTTGATTCAGCCAACCAGGGCCACCAGGATAGCAAATTTTACTTTAAAGCTTGACTGAATGTATCAAACCATTAAGTATTTAGATTTCAAAATACTACCACTTAATAAAGTAGACTTTACGTTCGATAAAATTATGTTGGTAAAATAAGGGCAAATGTACAAAGTGAATACAATATTTTCTTGATCTAAAATGTATTGCACAAAAACTATTATACTTAGACATGTGTTTATTTTTGTAAATTGTAAGTAATCAATTTTGTAATAAAATTAAATCATTTGTAACCTAGAAAATGTCAGTCACTCACCCTAGGCTTATTTCTTGGAAGGTCACCACCACTTCCAGTTTCTTTAACTAATTCATACTATTGCTTTATGCTTTTGAAATCTGCTGGATTGCATCCACAGAAACATCTAAGCTCTCCTTGAATAGATATTGGTGATCTAGTTCCATAAAACTCATTGCATTTTCCCCCTCATCAAAGGCCTTTTGTTAAAACTTGAACTTTTGATTCTCTACTTATGTTTATGTAATATTTGCTATATGTTTTACAATGAATATCTTTAAAAACAAGATACATTGATAGAAATGTGACTATACAATGATAAAAAATTTTCAGTAGTATCTTATATAGTTATTTTATGCAAATGTCCTGTAATCAGGGAAAGAAACCCATCCTATATTTCAATTTTATCAAAATTGATGGATGCTTGTGTGGCAGTCCTCTTGTTTCCAAAGTGATATATTCACTTAATTTTTTTCTTTCTCCATAACTTTTTTTGTTATTGCATCTTGATGTTCTTTATTGTTCTTTTTGATATTGTCTTGTTTTTAACTAATTATGAATTGCATCATATCTTCTTTGAAAACAGGATGATGTTTTAGATAAAAATATTTTTGACTTCATCCATCCTGATGATAGGCCTAGATTCCATAGCAATCTGCTGCTTATGATGCCAATAGGTAAGTATTTGATATGTTTACTAATTTCTGTAAATATAAAATGACATTTTTCACTTTAACTGTTGGCCA
Organism: Maratus speciosus; assembly: GCA_963932465.1. Taxonomy (NCBI): domain Eukaryota; kingdom Metazoa; phylum Arthropoda; class Arachnida; order Araneae; family Salticidae; genus Maratus; species Maratus speciosus. The sequence continues at coordinate 512,297,494 of OZ010790.1, read as the reverse complement.
AGAAAATGCCTCTTTATTAATTTCATGTGTAGTTTAGCTTGAAAGATTTACTTAAATTTAATTCTGCTCCCAACATATCTTTTCCGACGTGCTAGTGAAGTCCCACCCATACCCAACATATCACATTTGTAATGCGTGGTGAACTATCTTTACATCCCTGCTTATCTTTGATAATAAGCTCAAAAAGAACCTTTTGCTGCTTTTCGAGAGACTGGTGGTTATCTTTACAGTTTTGTCATAGACCATTTTTAAAATTTCAGCTAATCTTTTTTTAATTTTTAATTTATAGAAAAAAAAATATCAAATAAAATAAGATACATATATGAAAAGTAATTTTTTACCTTTAATTACTTTTTACTTCTTATTTTGACACAAAATGTCAGCTCTGATTATCCAAACTTAGAACTGACTCACTGCTTTCCAAAAAAACACCAAAGTTATCGTTATAAACCTTTGTATTGTTAGAATGTCTGATATTTTTATGTTGGTGTCCTGTCATGTCTGTCACAAAAAACATATCTCTTTACAGTGAATATCTTGAGATTGTATTGATTATCAGTGACCCGGAGCCGAACAAATTTTGATGCTCCAGCTCCGCTCCTAGAGAAAATACTGTGGCTCCAGCTCCGGCTCCAACTCGGCTCCGACTTCGCGCTTTTAAGTTGCAGATTTTAATTTACACGTTTAATTTTTTGCTCACAAATACTTTCTACCTTCATTAAAGATCTGACAAAATGCATTTTTCTTCTCATCAAACTTGAAATGCTTGTTCAGAAAATATGACATCTTTTAGCTTTTGCTTTTAAAATAGAAAGTTTGGTGGAATTTTAAACACAAAAATCTTAAATTTCTTCTACACTTTTCAAACAGCCAAAATTGTACAACTACACATGTAAACAACAGGCGGCCATATTTGTTTTCAAATAGTGTTGTCACTTAGTTCAAGTAGAAGTAAAGTAGTGTTACCATGTTTTGAGAAGGTTTCCTTCTCTAATAATAATAAAAACCTAAGAAATGATATAATTAAAATACTGAATAATGATGTAGTTAAAATATTTTAAGCCTAGAAATTTAAAAGACTGGAGAAAAAAGATTTAAAAGAATATTAAAAACTAAAGGAGTCCTGGAGCTGGAGAAAATTTAGAGCTCCAGCTCCAGGGAAAACACAGCTCCGGCTCCAGGCTCCAGCTCCAGCTCCGGGTCCCTGGATTAAATTCACTATACTGAAAATTCATTAAAGTGAATATTTTTATAATGAATAGTTTAAGAATGTTCCTTTATAATATTATTGTTTATCACTTATAAATCGAAGAATTTTGCTTATCTCTTTAACATATATGAGGTAATCCAAATATCCATTTCATTAGAACTATAAATATGATACATATAAGTTCAATCATTTCAGTTACAAAAGTGCAAGAGGCATTATGTTGCTTCAGAAATTTATCTGAAATAGAGCTTGAGGGGCATTGTATTTATCATCAACTGGCAAAAACCTTAATTACCAGATCTTGTCAATGACATCTACTAAATGTCTGCTGATTACCTTCCTCTGAAATTAAATCCATTATATACTGACTTATCTGTGCTTGCATGCGAATTAAGATTTTCTATAAAGTTTGGGATATATCTTAATTACATCAACCACAAGAACTATTTTAGGGTCTATTAAATGGACATATGTTAGTTTGGTATAAATACAATTTTCATATGTAGAGTACATTTTTGAAGAGTCAACCAAAGGACTGAGACAGCTAATGCTATCTCAATGGTTGACTTGCTGAAAAATTTCTTGTCTTAAAGGACAGAGAATATCTTTTCAACTCAAGAGATAGGAGGGAAAAAAAAGATCGTCGAATCGTCATTCAGAATTTTGCAGATCTATCTATTGGCAGGATCCTTATCCAATCAGAACCCTCAAAGTGATGCTATCGATTTTGAATTCCTGATGCCACAGAAAAATGCATGAGTCAATTTGCGATACACAAATACGAGATAACGATTTGCAAAGCCAACTGAAAAGATCAGTGAGTGGATTTGCGAAAATGTAAGAGTATGGAATTGGCAGCTGGAAACAAATTTAATAACGTTAAAGAAAAAGATGGCGATACAGACTGGAAAATTTTTTTATGAAATAATTGCATGAATTCCACAGCAATAAAAACAGTCCACAGAGAACCTTATTACTTTAAAGTTAAGATAATGAAAGTATTGCAAAACTTAAGAGAATTTTGAGGTAGATTTGAGAGAATTTTTGAAACAAAAGTAAAGTTAATTAATAAAAATTTTATTTATAATTTGTTGTAGATCACAAATTTTGAAAAAATGTTGAAATTTTGAAATAAGACATTTAAGGGGTTAAAATTGAATAAAAAAATTAAAATCTTGAAATAAAATTGCAGTCATTTAATTAATTTGAATTATTTAAATTAGATTTAATATTTAAACAAAAAAAATATATATATGTCGTAGCAATTTGTATTAGCCACTTGATTCAGTATACCGATTATCTTGCCCAGAATGTGTTAAGAATTGGCCTACTACTAACTTAGGCATTCAAAGAGTTTTTCTAAAAGTTAGAAATCTCCTTGTTTGGAAACAATTTGGATATTATCAGGATCAGTGCAAAATGCAAAGTAAGTATTTAGAGTATATACATGGGAGGGAGTGTGTGTGTGGGGGGGGGGGGGGACCCCATACTACCTGATCTACATATGAAAATCTCCACTTAAATGATAAAAAAAACTGTTTTGAAATCCGTTTTCTATTAAGTGATATCTCTTAATCATCCAGCCCTCGTATATAATATAAACAGTTTTAACTATGCCAGTTCTCAAAAGAATATTTTTTTCGTTAATGTCTAAGTGAATGGATTAAGTGTCTTATATATCCTAATGAAAAAATTTGTGATGTACATAAATACTGATACGATATCAAATCATTTCTTATTGTGCTGTGATAATGGTAAATCAAATGTACAATTAAAAACAATGGGAATCCCATAATTCAATCTATAGTCGGTTTGTTTCAAAAATTGCCCTTTGAAACGTGCTGCCATATTCTTTCATAATTTATCTAGTTTAAATAATGTGTACACTGATGAATGTTTTATCATTAAGCTGTAAGTCTGACAGATTTTTTTTTTCTCTCAAAAGTACTGAATCCTTTTTAACATACATCCTTTAAAAAATTTGTTTTAATTTGTAATCCTATTTTTTCTTATGTATTGAAATAGTGTATTCAACAGTTCGAGAAAAATGCTGTATCTTTATCAATGTTTTTGAAGAAGAAAATACCTTATACTTTACTTAACTATTGTTTTGTTGCTATAGGTAATGGGCATAGTGGAAGTTGGAATTCTGAAAATAGTATATCTGGTAAACCTACTAAGCATTTCAACTGTAGATTTGTTATTTCTCAAGAAGAAAACATAATTAAAATGGAGAATAAACCGACTGTATCTATACCTCAGTATGAGAACTTGAGTATAACAGCAAATTATATTCCTTTATCAACAGATGGAGGAGGTATGAAACACAATTTTTATTCTTCTGTTTAGTTATTGTCCTTTGTGCGTTCAAGTGTGTCAGTACCTAAAGTTAAAAATTTGAGGTTTTAATATAAGAAATTGTATGTGTAGTGAAATCTCGGCAGAAAGATGGATGATGTGAGGATTGCCTTGCAAAAATGTCTGGTTAACTAAATGTTTATTTTAGCTATTGAATATGCAATGATTTATCAACGGCAGAAGAATGATAAAATTGCCTATGTAAAATGAGGTTTTACTGTATAAACTTAATTATCTACCTTCTTTTCTTCATTACCATCAGTAATTTCTTGTTTTAAATATAAATTTTTGTCTTGTATTTGTGCCAAATATATTACAGGAAACATTAAGCTGTGTTATGTGATCTTTTTTATTCTCAAATTAACTTTAAAGTTATTTAATTTAAAATTAGATAATATCAGAAGTTTTTAAAATTAAAGTTATATATGGTTTACTATTCTGTAATTTAATAGCGAGTGATTTTTGAGAATCTGTTTTAAAGGAAAATCTTCAATGTGATTAACAATCGGGAGCTGAATTGATTTATTTCTATCATAAACTAGTAGACTACCATACATAGTCTATCATAAACTGGCAAACTTTAACATGAGATATATGCATGTGGAGTTATTTAAAAATCACATTTTTTGTTTTGCTGTTTTAGTCCGTTGAAACCGGTGTAAGAACTTTACTAATTACCCCTAAAGACTATTTATTCACGAACTATTAATTCGGGAGAAGGTCCCCCTAGGGTCTTCTGGACTTTCCCACGCTAAGAGGAATCTCATAAACTCATAGTTCATCTCTGAACAAAGGTATGGTGCCGTCGAGTCTGCAAATATGAATGGAACTGGCAGTACATTTTCGTTCCGGCGCTAACTTAACATTCCATTGAATTGCACAGAGAGCAGGTGTTTCAGCCGTCCAGTAAGTGAGCGGTGGCAACAGCTGAGGGGGAGAAAAGACGATTTCTCCTAGGGCGGCGAGCTTCAGCCTTCGAGAAATAGGCGGTGGCATCGGCTAAGAGGGAAAAAGCTAGTTTTCCCTAGGACCGGGAGTTTCAGCCTTGGAGAGAAGCGAGGTGGCAACGCGGGAGGAAGAGAGAAGCAGTTAGGAAGCGAGAGGGCGAGGAGGTCTTGCTGGAGCTAGTGGTGAATGAGCGAAGCGAGGAGATGAGATAGATGGTCATCCGACCAGTCTTTTCTCCGATTGAAGCACTATATCTGTGGAAGCAGCCCGTTGATGGAACTTTTTATCCTGTAAAATTGACGAGAACCCAAACTAATATTGTTTAACTTGTAAATATTCATAATATAATCGAGACTAAATAAAGGACTTAGATTTTGATAACTTACGCTACCATAGACTCTTGTCCAGTGATATCTAAGTCCCTACAGTGGTGGCAGCTAAAGAGGATTAAGAACTGTTGAAAATAAATTATCACAGTTCGTCAAAAAACAGGAAGGGCCGCAACCAGGCCGCAAGATAGAAGGACTCGTGATCACCAGACCAGAGTCTTCGGCAAATCCAGCAGGGATTCCAGAGCCAAGGCAATCCGTCGCCGTGCAAGAGGTTCCGGAGAGCTGAAATCGACAGACGGAGATTAGAAAGGAGACCTTGATCCCCAGACCAGAGTCTTCGGCAAATCCAGCAGGGATTCCAGAGCCAAAGCATTCCGACGCCGTGCAAGAGACGTAAGACGTTCCGGAGATCCGAGATCGACAGACGGAGGGTAGAAAGGAGACCTTGATCCCCAGAGCAGAGTCTTCGGCGAATCCAGCAAGGATTCCAGATCCAAGGCAATCCGACGCCGTGCAAGAGACGAGAGACGCCCGAATGCAGGGAAGTCGAGCCCGCCGGATGGTTTAGCCTACAGATGACCGGAGCTGTACCAGTCTAAGACGATGACAGAAGAGCAGTCAACAATATCTCAGGTTAGCACTCTTTATTTGATTCATTACAGAGGTTTAATCGAAATAGTATAGTTAATAACAAACATGTTTTTTTAATCATTGTATATTTAATAGAGTTTAGGAAGTAAGGAATTTGATAATAATATTTTGTGAAATATTTCCAACTGGATTCTAAGAAATTTAAGTAAATATTAATTTTTTAAACTTCCTTAAAACTGTTTTAAATAAGTATTACTTGTACTAAAGGTTAATTTAAATTGCTTATGAGAGGCGGCGCATCGTTGGATGCACTGAATGCAAATAATTTAAATTCTGTTTTGTATGTGAATTTTATTCAGAATGTATGTTTTCAAAATTTAAGAGACTTTTTGAGCAATTGACTTAAAAGAAATGATACCAAAGAATATATAAAGTTATATATGAAAACTTGGTTGGTTAATGATAAGGCTGTTTATCATATTAATATTATTGAAATTGTTGTGATATTTTTATGTCGCGAGAGTTTGTGATTATCCACAACTAGGGAAATATTTAGAGACTTCGAAGTGGATAATTGCATGATTGGCATAGCATTTTTTATAACTGTTAATTAGTAGGAAACATGTCAGTGTTTGCGGGTAAGAAAAAGTGCGATCTAAAAGAGTTAGCTATTGAATTCGGCGCGAGCATAGAAGAGTCGGATAATATAGCCAAAATTATTAAAAAACTCGAAGAAGCAGAGGACTATGACGAAACTTTAGCACTAGCCCAGCTAAAAATCTTAGAGAAAGATAGGGTTGAGAGAGAAAATGAAGAAAGGTTAGAACGAGAGCGGAATAAGGCCTTTGAGAGGGAAGAAAAGGCTAAGGCTTTGGAGAGGGAGCATGAATTAGCGAAAATTAGGTTAGAACGGGAACCAGATGAGTTTAGTTTAGCTTCTAGCCAAAATGAGAGAGAGCCGAAAATATCTTTAAAATCAGTCCTGCCCAAATTCGACTCCGATAAGTCCGAAATATCTATCTATCTCAGTTTATTCGAAAGACAAGCGCAGAAAGCCCAAATCGAGAAAAGTCAATGGGTTACACATTTACTAGGATTGTTACCGACGGAATTGGGGCAGCTTATCTTGAGAGAACCACCCGCATGTTCCGACGATTTTGATCATGTAAAAAAGATGTTACTAGAAAGGTTCCAACTTTCGGCAGAAGACTTTCGACTAAAATTTGTTACGACACAAAAGCCCGAAAACAAAACGTGGAAAGATTGCGTATATGAGGCTTCCAATTACTTTGATCAATGGTTAAGTGGTTTAGGAGTGGGAAATTTCGACCAACTGAGAGAGCTAATAATCACAGATCAGTTAAAAAGAAAGGTTAATCCGGAAACGAAGCATCATTTCATTGATGTTTGGGGCACGATAATCACTCCATTTGAGTTGGCAAAGAAATTAGATGCGTATGATTCGGCTAGGAAAACTATGAAACGGCTAGGGCCCTCGAAACGTCAAAACATTTCCCAATCTCTAGAGCGAAATAAATTCGCGGGGCAATCAAAAACGGAAAGTAGATCGGAAGAGAGTAGAACTAATTGGAGGGATAAAGACAACTCGAAAAATCGAGATGCAATTTTCGATAAAAGAAAGGAAATTACGTGTTTTACGTGCAAAAAAACAGGGCACTATAGTTACTCCTGTAACAAGTCAAAAAAGACTGAAAAGGCCGAAGCAGTTTATCATATCGCGGGCCTACAAGACTTAGAAAGTGCCTTTGAACCCTACGTCAGTCGCGGGTTAATTAATGGGAAAGAAATGACTATTCTACGCGATAGCGGAACTAATTTGGACTTAATATCAGCTCACGATGTAAATGAGGACCATTTTACGGGTGAAAGTGTATGGGTTAGACAGGCATTAGATAATAAACTTCGGTGTTTACCTATTGTAGAAATAGAAATTAATCTGGGTACCGGGGATACTATAAGGACAAAGGCGGCCGCAGTAGATAAAGAAACGGACATGGTTCATTATTTGCTAGGGAACAAAACGCAGCAATTAATTGACAGGCGGAGACGATACCCGCGGTCAATCATCGCAGTTCGCACTGGGCAGCGAGCGCACCCCGGAAACGCGGATACGAAAAGCGAAACTAAATCGCAGAGCTCGTCCATTCCCCCTACCGTAACGGAGAGCGAAAATGAAAAACCAGCCGGTTCACCTAAGCCGATGGACCAGCTAATTCTCCGCGTCGAGGTAGAAAGAGGAATTTTTAAGTGCGACCCCCCCCCCCGAGGTCAGGGAGTAACCCAGGGGAGGGAATCTTTGTCGAAGAGAAAAGGGGAATTTTCCTACCTGTTGTTGAGAGCGCACAGCCCGCACCGAATTTGAATCCCTTTAATGAACAGGTTTTGAACTTGGCTGAGAGAGGCGATTTAGCTGGAAGGGTGGGGAGAGTCGAGACTTTAAAATTCAACCCCCCGGACGCAGTGGGAGAAATAGGAGCCAGTTTAGTAACGGAGAAAAAGCAAGAGACTTTTCTAAGACTAAGCGAGACCGTACCGCGGGATGAAAACTTGACCCTAGGAAACAAAGAAAATGTGAGTGATGCGCAAGAGAATGTCAAGTTCGATTGTGTTAAGCAGAGAGCGGACGAGGTGAAATCACATTTTGAAATGAACGAGGGGTTGGGTAATAGGAAAATAAAAAGATCCCAGGGAATCTGACCAAGAACAAATGGTAATCCCGTTGAAAGTCAAAGGAGATATGTTATCCTTATGTAAGGAGAGTGCAGGTAGACTTCTAAGTACGAAGAAGTCAGGTTATAAATTCTTGAATCGTTATTGTTGGCCAAAAACCGTAAACGAAATTAAAAAGTTATACGAGAGATGGAAAAGAGATGAACATTCTAAAGGTTTAAAATTCATACCTAGATTGGATTTAATTAGACGTATCAGGCAATTTCGGGAATTAGTGGAAACGGGGACGAAAACTCGTGAGGTTAAGAGGAATAGGGGTGTCTTCCAGATTGATCCGGGAGAAAACTATTCGAGTACGCACGACTTAGATTTAGGTGCTAGAAGGCAAGACAATTCGAATTATGATTCTCCTAAGATATTTGGTTTGTTGTATTTAAACAACGCGAAAAGGGTTTCCGATTATTGGAGTAATCATATGGGACAGAGAGGAGTTGCATTAAACCGCATCAGAGGAGTAAAAATGAAAGTGAAACTATCTAGCAGAAAATCAGCGCAGAGGACCAGTAAATATTGGGTAAGGTTGATCCGAAACAACGCCGTGAATAGTCCAAGATTGATCCACTGGTCATTGATACGGCAACCTTATCATTATACAATCAGGCACCGTCCGGGGAAAGAAATAGTGCATGTTGATTGCTTAAGTAGGGTTGAATAAATTTAGGGAAATTGTATATAATTCTCAAAAAAAGGTGCTTGCATCATAAGGTATAAATAATTTACATTTTGTATATATTGTTGTAATTGTCATAATAATGTTCCTGGAAAAGTGTGTAAATTTATATGTGTTTAGTACAAAAGAAAAAAATGAATAATGAACCTCTGTGGTGAACGAATTTTGAGTGTAACACTGACTTCACTATAGATTTTCCAGCTACGTGAAAAATCTCTCTTGGAGGGGGGATTGCTGTAAGAACTTTACTAATTACCCCTAAAGACTATTTATTCACGAACTATTAATTCGGGAGAAGATCCCCCTAGGGTCTTCTGGACTTTCCCACGCTAAGAGGAATCTCATAAACTCATAGTTCATCTCTGAACAAAGGTATGGTGCCGTCGAGTCTGCAAATATGAATGGAACTGGCAGTACATTTTCGTTCCAGCGCTAACTTAACATTCCATTGAATTGCACAGAGAGCAGGTGTTTCAGCCGTCCAGTAAGTGAGCGGTGGCAACAGCTGAGGGGGAGAAAAGACGATTTCTCCTAGGACGGCGAGCTTCAGCCTTCGAGAAATAGGCGGTGGCATCGGCTAAGAGGGAAAAAGCTAGTTTTCCCTAGGACCGAGAGTTTCAGCCTTGGAGAGAAGCGAGGTGGCAACGCGGGAGGAAGAGAGAAGCAGTTAGGAAGCGAGAGAGCGAGGACGCTGGCGAGGAGGTCTTGCTGGAGCTAGTGGTGAATGAGCGAAGCGAGGAGATGAGATAGATGGTCATCCGACCAGTCTTTTCTCCGATTGAAGCACTATATCTGTGGAAGCAGCCCGTTGATGGAACTTTTTATCCTGTAAAATTGACGAGAACCCAAACCAATATTGTTTAACTTGTAAATATTCATAATATAATCGAGACTAAATAAAGGACTTAGATTTTGATAACTTACGCTACCATAGACTCTTGTCCAGTGATATCTAAGTCCCTACACCGGTAACAATTGTGGAATTAACAAATCAAAAGATGAAAAATTTCTTCAAAATGGGCTTCCGCCTATTGTCATTTTTGAAAAGTACAATCTTGAGTAATCAATTCTAAGTAAGTTTATTTTTTGGAAAACAGAATTTTTTTTTTTTACTGAAGTGTCCCAAAATTAGGATGCTAGGCAAAAATGTGTTAAAACCCACTTTACAAATGAAATTGTAGAATTGTTTTGTATATTCAATATATTATTATTATTTTTTTTTTTTTAGCTTCTAGTTTGAAATAATTGTATTTTATACATAGCGGGAATTATTTAACAATCCTCAAATTTTTAGTTTGTTTTAATTGTTGAAATTTTATAAATATATTTTTAAGCTTTTTCATATTGTCAGAAATATATAGGTTTATTTTTAGTATGTAAATACTTTATAATGCTGTAAATTTGTTGTAATTTTGAAATTTTATTACAATCCAGAAACAAAAAATGGCATAACGTGCATAGCTCGACGTGTTGCTGTTGAAGAAAAGAGAATTGGGGTGAATAAGGTTGAACAGTTCACTACAAGAATTGACAGAGATGGAAAAGTAGTTGATTTAGATATAAGGTATTACCTAAATTTATAGTGTTTTTATAATTTTTATCAGTATTAATAGCAGATATACAATAGAATTTTACTGATGAATACGCACAAGCCAGGAATAAAAAACCCTGTGAAATTTTGTTTTTCATAATTATTTTATTTTTCTCAAAGAATAAATCTGTCACTGAACAAAAGTACATGAGATGCTGTTGCAAATAATTATTTTCTTTCAACTCATAAGATTTGAATTCAAGTATAGTCATTGCAAATATATTTCATTTTTCATTGCAAATACATTTCATTTTATTAACTTGGGTAAAGATATTACAACTTCTCTACAGCAATAGTTCTCAACTAAAGCTCCATTGAACCCTAAATGCTTTGAGTACACGTGTCTCTGCAATTACTACAGGAAAATAAAAATGCAGTAAAATAAAAGATTAAGAAACAACAATTAGAATTAATGTAAGAAAATTAAAATTTACATTCTGAATGGAAATTATTCAAACTGAGTTTTTGCGAAGGTGCTTCACAAGATTTTTAATGAGTACTGAGTCCTCTTAGTCTAGTAGCTGGTGACATCGAAAGCCCCGTCCTCGAGGAATTGAAAAATTTTTAGTAAAAAGTCATATGAACAAAATTAGCTAGGTATGACTAGGTTTGAAAAGCCTAAATTAAATAATTTAATTAAATTATTAAAAAGCTGAAATGATTTATCATTTTTGCGCAAAGCCAACACTTGACCAACATCCAGACGTGAAATAAAGGAGTCACCAGTAAAAATTCAAAGCAAAATAAATGTGGAATTTTTATCACTGGCTGCCTCCTTAAAATAGATATGACAGATTTAACTAGCAGAATAAAGTTTGTCATACCAAGTTTTTCTATTAAAATGCTCTAAGAGTGATGATACAGTGATGGAACAGCTGCTCCAAAACGATCATTTTTCAACAAAATTGCACTCTACTGCGCCAATTCGATAATAATTCTTGAGCCAAATCGATCATTTAACATTCGAATTTCGGCAAAATATTGCAATAAACATGCGAATTTGGTCAAAAGAAAGCGAAAAACAAGCGAATTTTGCCTGAAGATCGCACAAAACACGTGAATTCCGTGAAAAGATTGCACAAAACACGTGAATTCCGTCAAAAGATTGCACAAAACACGTGAATTCCGTCAAAAGATCCATCCACTCAAAAACCGACACGCCTTCAACACCGCCAAGTACTCTAGGAGAAAGATTTTTTTCTTCATGGTTAACTTATTCTTCATTCATGAAATCTAAATTTGACAACAGCTTCAAATTTGTTTTGAAAACGATATGATCCATAATGAAAGAGATAGATGGAGATGCAGTAAGTTGGCTGCGGGCAACGCCAAAAAAGTAACACTAAAATCCGCTACAATAGGCCCAAACACGAGCACGTTCTTTCACAAAAAAAATTTTTGGTAATACAGTTTTTAATTCATAATACAATGGAACGCTGCTTTAGAATGCTTAAAAATAAGCAGATCACTTTTATTTAGAGAAAAAAATGCACGGGTGATGTCAAAGAATTCGGTCCCTGTTCCAGGTACTTGTTTTGTTTGGGCCTACTGTGGACATTTAAATTTGAGCGATACATGGTTTCATATTGCAAACCTTTTTTATGGCATACTGCATCTCCATCTATATCTTTCCTCCATGGATATGATTGCATGATTGTAAAGCGTGCGGATCGTGGATGTCTCGGTGGATGTAAATAGAGAATATTATGTGTATTATCTCGCAATTGTTTGTAGAAATATAGTTTAAAATGAAATATATATTGAAGTAGACAGAAAGTCAAATATCGATTAACTCAAATGCATTATTGAATGGACGTAAAAGGATAAACGTTCATTTATGAATTCGTCGGTATTGGATTTTTGATATTTGTAATTTCAAATTATGAAAATACTTTATTGTGAAATTTTTTTTTCATATCAATATGAACTCAGCCAAAACTGTTTTCAATGTAGACTGGACGGATAAAAATGTGAATCCAGAATTTGCGTTTTGGGTTGAATGTGTTAAAACTGATCCTTACAAGTTTTGCTGTCGTTTCTGCCAGAAAAGAAGGTTCAGAAAAGGTTTTCTTTAATCTCATAGGGTTTAGGACAGGGTTGGGTTTTTGACATGACAAGCGTCAAAAACTGGTTTAAACTGTCATAAACTGGTTTAAACCGCCGAAAACTGTCATAAACTGGTTTAAACCGTCGAAAACTGCCAAATACATGTAACACACTAAAACATTTTAACAATAGGTAAACATTAAATAAGTCAATGATTTATGTGATCTTTTATTGAAATTTAATAATTTAAAAAATATTATTTGCAATAAAATATTTTTTTTTTGGACTTTTCAAACAGAAGAAAATAATTTTGTACAATTAAATAATCCGAAGCAATTTTACCCTGCAGTATGCTACAACACACCACGTGTTTCACACATCAGGGCTTGAAATTCAGTTTTTCTTAGGAGGGGAGTCTCCCTACCAACATTTATAAATGGAGGGGAGTTGAGCTATTTGGGAAGGAGAAAAAAAATCTAAAATCCACTGTTATTTTATATGATATTTAAAAACTTACATTAATTATTTTATCATGTCTGTATTAATACGGACATTTTTTGGTGCACCCTTTTGGATATTTTCCTTTTTCTGTCACAGGAAGAAAATATCGTGAAATGTGCCAATCGGGCATAGGAAAAACCCGTGAATTTGCTCGAATGGTCGAGGGAAGTATATCGTGAAATTTGTCGATTGGTCGCGGTATAAAATCGCAAAATTCATCGATAAGGCGCGGCATAAAACTGAATTTCGTCAGTCTGTCACAAAAAGTAACCGTAAAATTCGCGGGTGTTTTTGAGTAAAAACAAACAAATAAACAAACAAACAAAAAAAACCCCTGAAATTCACAGCAAATTTCCTGAAAGGTTACAGCAGGGGATGGGAAGGGAGTGGGAAATCCTCTCCAGGCGCTAATTATTTTTGGTGCAGGTCGAGTAAACACTTTTTTTGGTTTGGTTTGATTTCAGGCTGAGTGTAGATTCCTGTAAATTGGATTCGGGTTAAACCCAATTTTGCAAAAGTTAGTTCAGTATATTATTGCAGATTAAAAACTATACCTATAATAATAAATATAGGTATTTGTGTGTGTGCTGTTTTCTAAAGAGACCATAGCGGTGTTATCGCTACTTTTTGATGAAATTCCTATTTTTTTTTTCTGCAGCCTTTTGACGAAATTCGCGTTTTTTCACGATCATTTGACGAAATTTGCGTCTTTTTCGCTATTTGACGAACTTTGCATCTTTTTCGGGATCTTTTGATGAAATTCGCATTTTGTAGCGATCCTTTGACGAAACGCGCATTTTTTCCGCGATCCTTTGACAAAATTCGCATTTTATGCGATCCTTTCATGAAATTCGCGTTTTTTTTCAGCGGCCCTTTGACTACATTCGCGTTTATTCCGCGATCCTTTGCCAAAACTCGCGTTTTTTTCCGCGTTCCTTTTGCTATCCTTTGATGTAATTTGCGTTTTTTCGCGATCCTTTGATGGATTTCGAGTTTCTTTTCGCAATCTGACGAAATTCATGTTTTTCCGTGATCCTTTGACAAAATTTGCGTTATTTTCGTAATCCTTTGTGACGAAATTGGCGATTTTTTCCTCGAACGATTGACGAAATTGAATTTTTCAACGATCATTTGTCGAAATTTGCGATATTTTTCTGTTGAACTGATGACCGATTTTTCATAATTTTCGGAACTTAATGAAAAATTAAATTTTCAGAAAATTCGGAACAGAATCACCTCTGAATTCGCCAATCGGTCGCGGACACTTGTCAACCGATTTCGAGAAAAAAAATAATGAAATTTGGCTATCGGTTGCTTGAAAAATTCGTGAATTTCAACGATCTTTCACGGTAAAAAAAACGCAAAATGTGTCAATCGGTCGCGCAAAAATATCGGGAAATTCGCAAGGCGTTCGTGGAAGTTGATCGTAATTTCAAAATGCAAAATTTTCAGGAAAATGGTAAGATTTTTTGGACGGGAGGCTCCCGCCCACGATATTCTTTTGGGCGGGATTTCAAAATGTTGGGCGCGAATCCCGCCATCCCGCCCTGAAATTCAAGACCTGCACATCTATTTACACCCAAAAGATTTTTGAGTTTAGAGTGTATGAAGTGTTAGAAAATAGTTTGTCTCTTAATTGATGCTGAGCTAGTAGGACTTGATAGCAAAAGCATTGCTAGATGAGCAAGTTTTGAAGCAGACTCAAAAAGCTGTTGCATTTAATGATACCTTTCCACCAAGCAATGGAGTCCTCTGTATAGCACTGAAATAAGAAGACGGGAAAGGGGATTCTTTAGCTTCATACACAATCAGTATGGGTAAGGATCCATAAATTTTCTCTGTAGCTCAAGCACGAGCTGAATCAACTGATACAGCAGTCAACCCTTGCTCCTGATGGTTGGGATGCAAAGTATAAGCCAAACAATGGTATGGTTGCATGATTTGATCCCTTCTATTATGCACTTTTTCAATATGGGCTTAAAGGAATTTCCTTTTAGATGATTGGCCAATTTTGTTCAGTTTTAAAATCGAAAACATTTTTATATATTGAAAGAAAGCATGTTTTAAAAAGATTTTGACTTTAAGCTTTTTTTTTTGTTAATTTCTTCTCTTATTTTGTAAATGTTTAAAATTAATAATCCAATTTCAATTTTGAATGGAATGGTTATTGCCTAGACTAGAATAACATCGATGCATATTACCTTGTTATATATACAAAAAAATCTGCACTTCTCTAAGTTTTTTTTTTTTCCCATAAAAAAAGCTAGCTAATGCTTTAAGCTCTCAAAAGTAAGAGAAATTAAAATGATTTTAAGTAAGAGAAAAAATGTACAGCTCAGGTGAACTTAATGTCTACTTTTTAGAAAAACACAATTTTACAAAAAAAATTTAAAAATTTTACCCTGTTAAAAAGTTGTACTTAGCAATAATACTTTACTATGTACTAATTACTAATATACAGTAAGAGTGAATTTAAAATATTACATGTAATGTTGTCATGTGTGACATTTAATTTGAATTTTTACAGATCAATTTAGTATTTGAGGTTTTAGACATGAAGGTTTAAACTATGGTTTAAAACCGACATAAACTGACACATGTCAAAAACCTGCCAACCCTGTAATTATTACTAATACTATATACTAATTACAGTAATAGTGAATTTTAAATATTACATCTAATGTGTGACATTTAATGTGAAATTTTACAGATCACTGTAGTATTTGAGGTTTTTGACGAGGTTTTTGACAAGGGGTTTTTGACATGACTGTTTAAACCACAGTTTAAACCGTCAAAAACTGACACGTGTCAAAAACCTGCCAACCCTGGTTTAGGAGTCAATTTTTTTCAATGATTTTTTTTTTTTTCTGTAAAGATTAATTTTCAGATAAAAAGGTATTGAAAACTTTGAAATTTAAAAATAATCTATTAAACTTATTTAATTTTTTATATTAAAAACTTGAAACACTTGCCAGATTTCATTTTTTCCTCTATTGTGTGCAGAAAAAGGTTTCTTGTTAATTTTGTCTTCAACTTTATACTTTTACAAAATTTATAATAAATTAGAAAGTATAAAAAAGAAAATTTTTGAGAAGGATTTTTAACTGATTAAGCTTAGTTTTAGTTATGAGCTAGAAAAGTCAGTAAAACATAAAAATCATTATGTGTAATCTGTTAATGTAATGATCAGAAATATGCAGTTTGCTTTATTTAACTTTATAGCATTTTATTAAAAGGGGAAAACAGCAGTCTAAAAATTTTGACTTTTCATTACTAAAAACATTTTACTTGATGAAAACCAATTTTCCCATTTATAAAGGATTTTATTAAATGAGAATATCTTATTAAATTAAGCATTTATTTGATTTTGAAGTATTTTATTGTACATATTGCAAGAAGTTCATAAAATTTTCGTTTTTGAGACATGTTAGCGTGCTTGTGATTCAGCAGATTTGTGGATGAATTTTTACAGATAATACATAATACAACTTAGGTAATTAGAAAAAATATATAAATTGTATTTTATATCTAATGTATAATCTTTAATTTTACTGATTGCCTCTTTATTTATTATTTTTGGGGGTAGGTTAGGACATGATACTGATTTTTAAAAATGTCGTTAAGATTCGACATGGAAAAATCATTCATCCAGAAAAATACATCAGGGGATTGTCAGGGGATTTTTTGGGGGAAAAGGAGTATGAACCCTGATGAATGTTGTCAAAGAATCACTAATTTCGTCCAAAAACGAACAAAACACGGTCAAAAGATCGTGAAAAAACGCTCATTTATTTAAAATATAGTGAAAAAAACGCAAATTTCATCAAAAGGTCGCGAAAAACACGAGATTTTCGTCAAAAGATCGCGAATAAGACGCAAATTTTGTGAAAGGAGTGCTAACATTGTCAAAACACGGTCAAAAGATTGTGAAAAAACACTGCTTTCGTTAAAATATCGTGAAAAAACCCCAGCAAATTTCATCAAAATGTCGCAAAAAACACGTGAATTTCGTAAAAAGATCGCTAAAAACACGCGAATTTTGTCAAAGGATCGTGAAAAAAAAACATGAATTTTGTCAAAATATCGCTAATTTCCTCAAAAAACGAACAAAACGGGGTCAAAAGATCGTGAAAAAACACTACTTTCGTTAAAATATAGCAAAAAAACCACAAATTTCATCAAAAGATCGCGAGTAAAGCGCAAATTTCATCAAAAGATCGCGAGAAATATGCGAATTTCATCAAAGGATCACAAAAAAAAAACATGAATTTTGTCAAAGGATAGCTAACTTCATCAAAAACAGAACAAACACCATCAAAAAATCATAAAAAAAAGCTATTTTCGTTAAAATATCACGGGGGGGGGGGGGGGGACAACGACACATGAATTTTGTCAAAGGATTGCTAATTTTGTCAAATAACGAACAAAATAGGCTCAAAAAATTAGGAAAAAACACAAATTTCATTAAAAGATCATGGAAAAAACACAAATTTCATCAAAAGGTCACAAAAAACTGCAAATTTCGTCACAAGATTTCGAAAAACATGCTAATTTCATCAAAAGATAGCGAAAAATACACTGATTTCAACTAAGAGCTGAATAACACATGAAAAATATGCGAATTTTGTCAAAGGACTGCGAAAAAAAGCTAATTTTGTGAAAGAATCACAGGAAAAATGCGAATTCCGTCAAAGAATCGCAAGAAAACACAAATTTTGTCAAAGAATTGCAGACAAAACGGGAATTTCATCAAAGAATACCAAAATGACAGTTTGATGCTCCAAAATAGTTATTTTCTGCTCCAAAATAGTTATTTTCTGCTCCAAAGTGGCTTTTTGCTGCTCCAAAAAAAGTGTTTTTGCCGCTCCAAAATGGCTTTTTGCTGCTCAAAAATGAGGTCCATGCTGTTCCATCACTGTTAATATCCGCAATGATGATAAAACATTATAGCTTTTTAATAATAATTAAACATATTTTCTGCTTGTCAAACCTAGCTCATTTTGTTCGTATGACTTTTTACTATTGATTTAGATAAAAAAATTTTCAATTCCGCAATGACATCATGAATGTGAAATACAAGTGCACAGCAGCTGCATACTGCATTGCATTTTCTATTTGAAAATCACCCCAGAATGGCACGTGTTTTCTAAATATGTCTGAATTTCTCTCTTTAAGGTTATGCCTTCATTATAACTTAAGTGAGGAGATTAAAGGAAGATGTTAATGAAAAATGAAGAATTATTGTGCAAATGTTACATGTTTAAAATAAGTACTCTTTTTCTTCAGTTTTGCTTTCACTAACTTTTCTTTTTTAAACTGTTTATTGTGATCATTGTTAAAAACATATAAAACTAGCTATTTTTATTCATTTATAAATTTTACTTCAAAAAATTATGATTGTGATGCATCTATTAATATAATTTATCCATAACAAAGCCCTTTTTGCAATTTCCAGAATTTGTATACTGGTTCTAAGCATGACAATATAAAGAACCCTCTGTTTTAAAAAGAAACCAGTAATTAGAACTAAAAATCGCATAAAAAAATTCTTGAAAAATTGCTGAACGAATTCAGATTAAACAGTAGGGTGGGTCAAAAAAAGGAAATTTTTGATTTTCGTAACGCTTTAGTGCGGAAAAGTTGCCTATTGTAATAAGAAGAAAAACGGCATAAATTTTTTTTAAATTGGTTAACATCTTCCATTCGCGCATCGTAATTGATGACATCGTAAGTTGATGAAAAATTGCAAAAATCGCACCTTTTCTCTATTTTTTTTTTAAGTTAATTAAAACTTTAAAAGTAAACACGCTTTAGCTTTTTATGCTTGTTTCATTGTTTTCATAACCTAAATAAATTAAATTCTAATCAATAATCCAATTTTTTCATCCGCGCAACATCTTAGAAAAAAACCCATAAATTTAGCAATTTTTTGCAATTTTTACCGTGCAGCTGTTCGCTAACCCAAAATTCACCACGTGGAGGTGGTTGCATGTAGACTTAACCTCCGCCCTACCCAACCAACGATCCAATTGTTGGGTGTGGCATTTACATTATATTTGCAACTATTTACAAAGGTTTTCTATAGAGTAGCATTCTTTGGCTTACTGTGTTTTTTACGTTTTCTTTTTTATATCTACTACTCATTTAAAGTCTGATTTTTTGGAGAAATGAGGCATAACTGATTTAGACTTCAGTGTTGTTCGGATATAGCCATCTCTAGCTTCATGTCCATATACTTTATTCGAGCTCTCTGTCTCAAGTTTGACACACATCTTAATAGTCTCAGTGTGACAGGGAAACATTTGTATTTCTCTGATGATAATAGTATCAGAAGTGATGAACGATTTAACATCATCTTCACTCAGGTTCCCCGGCACTGGGGAAGGGTACACCGCACAAGAATTCCAATTAATAATTTCTATTTAATCGGAAGCTTGTGTGGCGGGGATAAAATGTGATCGTTTAAGTGGTTTAGAACAAATTGCGAAGGTCTTTTAATATATTACTATTGATTGTTAAAGAAATAATAAAACTGGAAACGTCTTACTTGAAATGTAGACAATGAAGAGGCAATTTGATGAAAACAAATAATATTCTTTATTTCGGTCGTTAGTAGCAGTAGAAGGTTAAGAAAATACTTGCTTCTGGTCACCATTTTAAAATAGAAGAACTAATCTTTTAAGAAGAACAATAGCAGCCAACATGGAATAAATCCATGGGATTTCTTTTAATGAGAGCAGCACAATTTTAAAGCATTAAACTTTGAGAAAAAAAAAACATCCACTTAAATAAAATATCAAACTCATTCGGCCAAAAAAGAACGGCACGGCATTCGAACGGCCGGCCAGCGGGCTGGCGCTCCGCTAAAAAATACGTTAAAAGACTACATCTTTTGCAGACAACATCAAACCAAATTCTGAATTTAAAATTAACGAGTTTTAGTTTTTAAATGATGAATACGGGGTTGACAAAGTAATTAAAAGGCAGAATTTAAATTGATTAGCTAAATTAACATTTACGGGAAATTAATGAAAATCGAATTACAAGCTGCAGAATTAAAAAAAGTTTCACTGATTGGAAAACGAAACAAAACGATTCTCCTGTCAGCGATCGGCGTCAAAAGAGGGCGGAGCATAATTTCAATGACGTCATCATAATGCAAGCTGTCTCCATCGATACGAGAGCTCCAAGATATGTTCCTAAAATACGGAGTGCGCATGCGCAAGCTGCCGATTCGCTCCCAACGCAGATATGAATATCGGCGGTGAAAAATGAACTTGCTTTACAGCGAGAGATAAAAGCGTCAACATCGCGGCGTAAAGATTGAGTTTAAATAGACATCGATGCAAAAAAAAAGGCTGAAAGGGAATAAAATTAAACCAAATTTAAATACTGTGAGAAGTATTCTCACATTACCTCCCTTCACCGAGAAAATTTTGTAAGACCAGGAGATGTAAAAGGCAAAATCGATCAAAAACCTTTTACAGAAAATGGGATGACAAAATTTTGAACTGCCAAAGCGAGAAAAAAAAAATCATTAAAGTCGAACAATAAAATTTAAAGTTAAGGTGCTGGAAAAAAAAATCGTGATTTAACAGTTGAAAAAAAAAATTGGTGATTTAACAGTTGAAGAAAAAAAAAATTGGTGCTGGAAAAAAAAATATTGGTGCTGGAAAAAAATATTGGTGACCAAAAGTAAGAGAGAGAAAAAGAATATACATTGCATAAAGTACATTCATACTCCAAAAAGTATACAATAAATCAAGTATACAATAAAAATGCCAAAAATACAGTAACATTGGCAAAACCTTCTATTTGATCTCATAAAATTATCATCATAAAAGTGTTAACATATTTTAAGTTAACAAACAAAATTGAGATCATTGACTAGTCATAACAATTTTTTGCTATCTTGGTACCAAATAAAAACAGAATTAACTTCTGATAAAAGTTGCAAATACAAAAGCAACAAAAAAGTCAGGAAACATTTTGTAGTTTGACTTTTACAACATGCCTAGGACTTTTTAATTTTAGAATTATATCTAAAAAAGTAAAGAGTTTTCTTTATTACTCTTAACATGAAAGGAAATAAATGGCCATATATAAATAAACTTTCATAAAACTTAATGATATCCTTTTATTGTATCAAACTTTATAATTTAAATTAAAACAGACAATCAATTGTATGTGATACCAATTGTGTAATTGAGTCGTGCACTACTCAATCACCCAAACAAGGTATCCCATAAAAACAAGTTGTTATTTCAATCAAACGACATGTCATAATTAAGTGTCATAAATCCCATCTTAGACACAATTTCTTTAAACTTTATACTTTACTAAATAAAAATTTCAATGTATTAGTCATAAGAATTCTTAATATATATATATGAGACTCAAAAGATTAGGTAAATATACATATACCATGGTTTTTCTTCAAAATATGAGAGACTGGTGATCACCAAAAAAATTTAAGTACTTCCATATAGAATGAAAGAAAAAAAATGACAAAATCATGAGTTTATAAAACTAAAATACCATGTACCAGGAATATAATTTTAAAATAATCATTTAAAATATAATATAGAAATAAAATTATTACAATTCAATGTTAAGCTCACAATGATGATAATGACGAAGATGAAATCATCAGCAACACTGTAAACAAACACAAAATTAGATATATATATATGTAAATATTGAAGTCCACAACCACACCGATGACCATCATGCCCTAGCCACCAGCATGAACAAAAATAAACACATATATGAACTCCTACGTAAAATTTTAGGTGGCTTGGATCTCCTAACAAGGCTCCTAACATCTTAAGTAAAAGAAAATTTTAATTATAAATAAGAATATAATAACACTGTGTAAGTGCAGGAGGTAAAGGCAATGTTCTTGGATTCAAAACAATGTTTATTGAGTCCAGAGCCATATGGAACAAGGCTATTTGAGATAAATAGATGTCACTGAATGTTTAGTAACACAACATGAGGTGGTACACTGGTATAGTGCTGTCGAAAAAAAAAACTGGAACATTCACATAATAATCATCAAAATAGATGATTTTTGCATGATGACATTAGAACATTTTAACATGACGAGACACTTTGTAGAAAGTGAGAATGCATTGCATTCTCTTTGAAGCACTTAACTGACGACATCGTACTCATTACTGCAGAGCAATCATACTTCTGCGACACATACATGAATCACTTTTGCAGAGATTAACAAGGACGAGAAGTCGGTGGTGCACTTATGATGAAATGTAGTATGATAGGACATAATCAGGATTTGAGGTCAAGAAGCACTTTTTTTAAAAAAAAAATTTCACTAGATGATTTATAGAAAAAAATTCTATATATATATAAATGCGCTGGTAAAAATTTCCATCTAGACTTGTGCTTTTCTGTAATCTTCTCGTATTATTTGTAGGTATGAAGAGAAGACAATAATAAATTTCACTTTCTTCATAAAACATTGAAAACTTCAAAATGAAGATCATTTTTACTATTCAATTCTTCATAAAACAAAAAATCTTCAATGAACGAATCTTTTTTTTTTTTATACTAAAGTAATGAGGCAAATGGCAAAATAAAAACTTAGAGGCTTTGGGTATGAAATAAGATTAAAGTAAAAGGCACTATGCACATAATAAATAAATAAATATGGGAACTTTTCAAAATAACTTGATCTTGCATAAACACTGTAACAAATATTCACAAACTTCTTATATGGTTGAGAATTTACACTTGATTATCAATGAGCAAAAATTTGCAATGTGAGGATGAATTGCTACACACAAGCAAAAATTAACTCTGAATACTTTTAATTGCACGTGCTAGAATATTTGGAGAAAATGCAGCATAAAATTATGTTATTGAAGGTAAAACACATCAGTAATTTTCAGGTAATATAAATTTAAACTTCCTTGTTTTGAGAAGACTTAGAATAAAGATATGGTGTGAGTAACTGTGTTCTAGCAGCAGACAAGTCAACAATTTCACTTGATGAGGATATTTGCTCTCACATGAGAAACGTTAACTGGCACACTATTATAATCAGTAATGAAAGCTATTTATTTATTTTTAAGAGAACAAAGTAGTAAACAATATTTGTAGCTTCACAAACCGAAGAACTCTAATGTAGTGGTTTCATAAATGGATATTTGCCTATAAATGAAAAACATCTCCACCAGGCATCTTATGGCTGAATACGAAGCACACAAAAAATTAAACTATTGTAGATGTAGGAAACTTTTGAAGAAGTAGGTAGGTAATTTTATAATTTTTAGCTTCCATGATAACATGTGCAGCAACAAAGAAGAGACCAGAAGAAATGGATGTCACACAAAACCACTGACCACCTTCATCAGGTAAGCAACAAATGAATGGAAGAAAAGTCTGAAGAATGTCATTACAGGTAATTTAAAAATTTTCTAGCAGCATACACAGGAACAGTCATAATTACATATGGCAAAAAGCACATAACTTAAGAGCTATTGATAGTTAATAAATATATAAAAGTAATCTTCACTATTGGCAAAGAAAAAATATTTTTCTTATGGTGAATGGAATTTTTAAGTAGAACTGTTACAGGATTGAAGAAGCCCCATTTCATTTTAAATGAAAAAAAAAAATAATGTTGCTCTTTTTATTTTTATAAAGCAACATGAGAATAAGGTATGATGATGTCGATGTGGATATGTCATGCATAGACTTATAAATTTGTGAAAGAATTGAATTTGCCAAAGAGAATTGAAGCAATGAAAATTTTGAATATTTTCAATTTGTTAGCCGAGAGTTCTATAACAACATACAGGTAAATATAAAAACAGGAACAGTTCTTTAAATATTAGAGATGAAATCAGACTAGTCCACAAGACAACATGCTAACCATACATATCAGCGTATTTCATAAATCATCTAAGGAGCAAGTCTAAGAACTTTTCAAAGAGGATAACTGTTTATAAATTTTCATATTATATTTTTGTTATTAAGAGAAGCAGGCAATACCTCAAAATAATCATACAGGATAATTACTACTATAAATTACTTGAAGAATACCAAACTTCAGTTGGAGAAAATAGGCATAATGAGATGAGAACAACTTTAAGTGAAGAACAAAATTTCTCAGTAACAAGAATAAAAAATACTTCAATAAAATTTCAATCATTTTAAAAAAATATATATATATATATTGAAATTCAAATTTATAATTCATTTAAAGTGCCATTAATAAGTAGAAAATAAAAAAAATAACCCAAAAGCCATGCCTCCTAAAATATCACATTATGTTCTTGAGAACAATTTTTGCCAATCTTCAAATTCATCGAAATTATTTGAGAACATAAATTCATTTGTAAAAATATTTCAATTTCAACAATTATTCTTCAAAATTATTTTTAATTCCACAATTTTCAATCAATTGAAAAAATGTAACTGCCTCAGACTTTTATTCTTAGAACAGAATATTTCTATTATTTGCAACAACATAAAATTCATTTTCAATATTGTAATTATATAAATTCATTTCTTGATTTGAATAATAATATATTCTACAAAATATAGTAAAATTTAAATATGAATTCTTTAGAATATTGTAAAAAAAAATTGTAACCACGTAACAAAAAAAAATGGCATGACTCAAGAATTTTTCAGAATGAGAACATCAAATATTTTACAATATTTTCATAAATTATATCCAAAAAATCTTGAATTAAATTAACCATTTTCTTTTAACTAATGAGAACAATTCTTAAAAAAAATTTTACTTGACTTTCTTGAATAACGATCTTAATTTTCTTCAAAAATTAGAACAAGTTTCATGAAAATGTAGCTTCTATTAAAATATTTCAACCAAAACTCTCATAATTCTTAAAAAAGAGAACAAAAAGTTCTAAAAAAAATTATCTTCAAGAATCAGTAATTTGAAAATTGCAATAATCCCAAAGCAACATCGTTGCAATTCGAAAGGTACGACGGCGCCAAATGTGGCGGGGATAAAATGTGATCGTTTAAGTGGTTTAGAACAAATTGCGAAGGTCTTTTAATATATTACTATTGATTGTTAAAGAAATAATAAAACTGGAAACGTCTTACTTGAAATGTAGACAATGAAGAGGCAATTTGATGAAAACAAATAATATTCTTTATTTCGGTCGTTAGTAGCAGTAGAAGGTTAAGAAAATACTTGCTTCTGGTCACCATTTTAAAATAGAAGAACTAATCTTTTAAGAAGAACAATAGCAGCCAACATGGAATAAATCCATGGGATTTCTTTTAATGAGAGCAGCACAATTTTAAAGCATTAAACTTTGAGAAAAAAAAAACATCCACTTAAATAAAATATCAAACTCATTCGGCCAAAAAAGAACGGCACGGCATTCGAACGGCCGGCCAGCGGGCTGGCGCTCCGCTAAAAAATACGTTAAAAGACTACATCTTTTGCAGACAACATCAAACCAAATTCTGAATTTAAAATTAACGAGTTTTAGTTTTTAAATGATGAATACGGGGTTGACAAAGTAATTAAAAGGCAGAATTTAAATTGATTAGCTAAATTAACATTTACGGGAAATTAATGAAAATCGAATTACAAGCTGCAGAATTAAAAAAAGTTTCACTGATTGGAAAACGAAACAAAACGATTCTCCTGTCAGCGATCGGCGTCAAAAGAGGGCGGAGCATAATTTCAATGACGTCATCATAATGCAAGCTGTCTCCATCGATACGAGAGCTCCAAGATATGTTCCTAAAATACGGAGTGCGCATGCGCAAGCTGCCGATTCGCTCCCAACGCAGATATGAATATCGGCGGTGAAAAATGAACTTGCTTTACAGCGAGAGATAAAAGCGTCAACATCGCGGCGTAAAGATTGAGTTTAAATAGACATCGATGCAAAAAAAAAGGCTGAAAGGGAATAAAATTAAACCAAATTTAAATACTGTGAGAAGTATTCTCACAGCTTGATGTTTCCATTCGGTAGCATTACATTTCTAACAGTCTTCTTCTTTGGGATGGTTTATCTTGCTTTTACGATCCTTCTGTAACCAATATCCCAAATACGTTTTCTTTAATCGACAATCATTGCCAACAGAACATTCTCTGGGTGCGCAAAAAATGCATTTCGTTCTATTACTGGATCGACAACTTGTAGTAATTCGTCTGATAAATAGCGTGATGTTTGGATTGCTTGAAATACATGTTTTGGTCCGTCAGTAAAATATTTGCTTATTTTATAGCAAATTACACAGGCATGTAGGACTTTATGATGAAGCCAACTATTTCTTATAAGTTTTTGGGCAGTTAGTCATCTGGAATCGGACAAAGTACCATGGTCCCAATTCGCCAAGTCTTCTGGACAATGTCCCAAGGTGATTGCATTCAAAATGTCCCCAAAATACTGTTATTCGCTCAAAAAAGTCCTGTCTATATCAGGAATCGAACAATCTGCGGGTTCACAATCGATCACAGGAGCTTTTTCACAGCAAGTGAGCTTCTACCCGATTGACACGCTAAAAGATATAGGCCCTTCATTTTGATCGTGAATGCGTTGGGAAATTTGGTGATAAGAAAACTCATTAAACTGCCGGATGCATATGCTCCACATTTTATTATTTTCTAGTCGGTGGAAAGCACTGTTATTTCATCCAGTGTTTGTTACAGTACCATCACACACTACTACTTTTAGTTTTTATAGTGATATTGATAGTACAGACAAACAAGAAATAATGCTTTAACTTATATCATTTGATGAACTCGAGGAAGGAGATACATGTCCAATATAAGTTGATCCAGATTCCTGGATAAGAGAATAGTGTTCTTATTTCACATTCCTGTGAAATTGCCTGGCATTAAATTTTTCACCGAACAAAGTATCTCCTTTTTGTCCGTCAAAAAAAGACCCGAACTTTCCTCAGGGGGTGTGAATCGGCTTTTGAAATCTGTCCTTAAACGACTCTTGCCTCTTTTTATTTTACACTTATCAAACACATCAGAAGAATCTGTGCCGGTTATCCAGAAAACTTGATACTACGGCAGCTTTTGGCCGATGAGAAACTCCGAAACGATGGCTGTTTAGCGCTGTTGCATTAATTTTAATTCTCATCTGCCATTTGGGCTTTTCGTTGATGTACTCGGTTTGTATTTATCTTCCTCGTACTCAGAGTCTTCAAAAGATGTGTGATTGAGTTCATCAATTTCATAGTACACTATCACTTTAGGAACTTTAAAACTATTTGAGGAGCCACTCAGTGCTTGCTGAAGATCATGAGCTTTCCGCTCGGCATTCACATTTAACTTTTTTGTAACTGTTTTGTAAATACATCCGATTTTCCTCCAAATTGTAATTCCTTTGAAGAATCATGAACCTCAACTCAAAGACACGAATTTTCTTTCTTTCTTTTTTTTACATAAGCGTTTAATTTGAATTGCACATTGACATGCATGTGGTCTTTTTAATAATAATATAAATATCACACCCAACAATTGTACGGTTGGTTGGGTAGGATGTGGGTGGAACTCAACGTGCGACCACCACCACGTGGTGAGTTCTGTGTAGTTTTGTTTTAGCAAAATGAACTAAGGGTTGCACGGTGAAAATTGCGAGAAATTGGTAAATTTATGTTTTTTCTAAGTTCTTGCGCGAACAAAAAAATTTTGATTATTGATCGGAATTTAATTTATTTAGGTTATGTAAACCATGAAACAAGCATGAAAAGCTAAAGCGTGTTTGTTTTTAAAGTTTTAATTAACTTAAAAAAATTAGAAGAAAGGCGCGATTTTTGCAATTTTTCACTAACTTTAAGTACAATGCGCGAATGGAAGATGTTAACAGATTCTAAAAAATTTTATGCCGTTTTTCTTCTTATTACAATAGGCAACTTTTCCGCACTAAAGCGTCAATAAAATCAAAAATTTCTTTTTTTCAACCCACCCTATTAAACAGGGTTCATACTCGTCAGGGGAATATGGGATTCATGGGAAAATCAGGGGATAAATTTTGGGTTGTAAAATTCAGGGGATAATGCAAAAAATTCCCCAAACCTGGGAAAACCTGGCAAAATGACTGGCTACTCTGGGAAATTAAGGGCAATTGCTGCTGTTCGCGTGCTTTATGATATCACATCTGCCTACATCCACTCATTCACTAGATTCACCTTGTAACATTGTGAGGTTTGATAACAATTCAAGAGGAACTTTAAAAAACTAAAGGGCATTTTAAATTGATATTGACACTTTCAGCCTTCATATTATTCATTCATAATGTTTTTGAAGAAGTAATAAAATCGAGAAGTGCAAATTAAATTAAATTCTTGCTGCCAAGCTACCGAGTTTTTAAGCACAGCCCCACAAGACATACAGACTTCATCTGTTTTAGACATTAATGTTTTTCCTTTAAAGTTCTGTTCACATTGTTTATATAGGTGATGTATAAACTTTAGTTTTGAGATTATCTTGTTTTTATTTTATTTCTAAAAGGTGAGAGTCATGACACTGATTTAAAAAATGTCGTTAATTGATGACATGGAAAATTTGTACCTCCCGAAAGATACATCAGAGGATTCTCAGGGGATTTTTTCTTGGAAAATGAGTATGAACCCTGTTAAATTTTATTGAGAAAGTACAAAATTTACTATATTGAGCTAAAAGTTTGAAACCGGATACTTTTACTAATGTGAAAAAATTGCATTCAACACAAAAAAGGCTAAAAATCGCATAAACTGAAAAATAAAACTGACTACGAAGTGCCTAACTTCAGGTGTATGTATATGCTACAAACATGTTTTTATGTGTGAGGAAAATCTCTTATTTCAACTCTAATTTGTGCTGTATTGACAAATAATCCAATGGGAAGTGTAATGAAAGTGCTCTTTCATTCAACAAAATGTTCCCCCTTATCAATAAAAATCTTCTTTTCAATAAATCCGCCCTGTCCCCTTTTAAAAAGAAATGTGAACAATGGTTAATGCACACCTGTAAAATCCGATTGATTTCCTTGTATCAAAAGTGTGTGTTATAAGTCCAGCGTTCAGTTTGTTTCTATATCAGTCATTTCAGTTTAGCACCAGTCTGCTTTTTATACAAGGGCACCACCAAACATGGTGCTCACCGATTTTGATGATTTTAAACTATGATATAAGGATTATACCCCTAATTGTTCTGCTGAAAGGTTTTATTCAAATGGGTCCCAGCTTTCGAGAATTTGGAGGTCAAATAGGGATGCAACGGATATCCGGCAAATATCTGATATCCGGCATATCCGGCTGATTTTTCAATATCCGAAATACCGTCGGATATCCAGATCACAATCATCGGATATCCGACTTCTCTGCCGGATATCCGGCAGAGCGCAGCAAAGTGAATATATAAGGATAACAGAAATAGTTTGACCCCAAACAATGCCGAACAATTTTGTTTATAATGCAAAATATGAAAGTAAGTTCACTATTCATGAGTAAAAGGTAATTCTCAAAAGTTTAAAGAATTGCCAGCTTTCCTAACATTGATATTTAAACTCTTTATAATAAATTTAAGAATTTATGTTTACTTCTTTCAGAAAATTGTACCTTTACTTTCAGAATGCAAAATAAAATTTGAAGTTGTTTATTAAAGTATGACTTTATTAATTTTCTTTCTTTTTTTTTAAGTTTAACAATTAAACAGGCCAATTTTTAGAAGAAAGTATTGTAATAGAATTTTTTTCGATTTCTGGTTTTCGACGGATTTCGATATTTTAGAGGTCAGGCTCCTTCAATATGGAAACATTCCACTGGAAGGAGGGGGGCCACGTAATCGCGATTTTTGTGCCATTTTCATTATTGTACCACCGTAAAGTGTATGAAGTTATCCATATAATTGAACAAATTTTTTTGTATTTGTTTTTGGCTATGTCTAGCAGGCTATCCTTTAAATTGGAAATATTCTGCCAAAATGGGGCACTGTAATGGCGATTTTTGTGCCACTTTCATTCTTGTACCATCGAAAAGTGTATGAAGTTATGCATAGAATTGAACCAATTTTTGGGGGTATGTTTTTGGCTATGGCCAGCAGGTCCTCCTTCAATTTGAAAATATTCTGCAGGAAGGAGGGGCTATAATACGGATTTTTCTGTTATTTTCATTATTTTACCATTGAAAAGTGTATGAAGCTAAGCATAGAATTGAACCAATTTTGTGTGTATATTTTTGGCTATGGCCAGCAGTTTCTCCTTGCATTTGGAAATATTCTGCCAGAAGGTGGCGCTGTAACAGATTTTTGTAAAATTTTCTCGATTTTTCGCAGTTTTTTTTTGTGTTGTATATTGGCGGCTCATGAAGCGAAGGGAACTTCGCATCCTGCTAAGCTGGCTATTCACAAACAGCTGATGTACAACAGAATAACGAAAAAATTATTGATTTTAATAAATATCATGATCGAGATTAACTTATTCTTATTCTGATTAATTGACTGGAGCAGAAATTTTAGATCAAAATCAAAGTTGGTATAATACTGAACTAATGATATTAAAGTATGGTAACATTTGTAACTACTTTTTGAAATATTAAGATCAGTGGCGTGGCGTGAAAATTTTCGGTGGTCATCGCAATTATTTAAGTTTGTGGTGAAAAATTAACAACTCTAAAATTCAATGGTTGAATGTTCAAAAAAGAAACTTTAAATCTTACCTTCACTTATACATGAACTCCAAATGTTCTGCTAAAACTGGATCGTAGAGTTTTAAAAGCTTATTAAGAGTTTTAAAATATTGCTTGGTCATCGCCACATCCAGCGATGACCGGACGCCACGCCACTGATTAAGATGTATGAGATAGAAGAAAGTTTTGGGATTGGCAAATCCAACTAGTTATTTTTGTAACTTCCTTATAAATATTTAAAATTAAAAGTAATTTTCTTTTTACTTATAAATTTCAAAATAATTTAAATTAAAATAAAACTAAACGTGACTTAGAGCAAAAACAATATTAAATAATTAAAACAGAACAAGGGCATCAATTAAACCTATGTTTGGAGAAAATAACTCTTTAATCATGGGTATATTAGTAGATATTTTGTTTAAATTATAAAAAGAAAGTATGTAGTATTTCTTTGTGAAAATACTCTACAATTATATGCATATTAATTGGTTAAAATTTACTATACAAATTATCAGCATTTCATTGTACAAATTAATTAATTATTAGCAATTATCAGCAACTATCAATATAGTCAATCCCATATCCAAATCCAGTAGCAATTATCAGCATTTCATTGTACAAATAAACAGAATATTTTAATGTTTAAATTACATTTTTATGCAATATTGTTAATATACATTACCAGAGTTGTATAATATAGACGCACACGTGCACGCCGAAAAATTTCCGCAAAATTCAGAACTTTGCGGAAAATTTTTTAGGAAAAAAAAAAAAAAAAAACTTTTGTTCTTGTAACTTAAAAAAAAAATACCGAAAAATTAAAAATATTCCCCAATTTTATGTACGACTTATTTATTGTTTGCTATGGGTGATTCTGTTCCGAATTTTCCGAAAATTTAAGGCATTCGGTTCCGAAAATTAAAAAAAAAATTGGCCATCAGTCCGAAAATTCAAACACTAAAAAAATATCACTGAAAAATATTGCAAATTTCAGCAAATAATCACCGAAAAAAACCAATTTCGTCAATCGTTCGCAGTAAAAATCACCAATTTCGTCAAAGTATCTCGAAAAAATGCAAATTTCGTCGAAGAATCGTGAAAAAAAAAAAAAAAAAAAGATAATTTCGTCAAAGAATCACAGAAACGCAAATTTCGTCACAGGAGTGCAGGAAAAAAAACAAATTTCGTAAAAGCATAGCGGAAAAAGCCTGAATTTTGTCAAAGGATCGCGGGAAAAAAAAAAAAAAAAACGCAAATTTTGTAAAAGAATAGCGAAAAAAAAAAAAATTTCCTCAAAGGGCCGAGGAAAAACACGTAATTTCGTGAAAAGATCTAATTTCATCAAAAAATCTCAGAAAAAACGCAAATTTCGTCAAAAGAGCGCCAAAAAAAAAAAATTTCATAAAAGCATAGCGGAAAAGGCGCTAATTTTGTTAAAAGATTGCAAAAAACACGCGAATTTCACCAAAGGATCGCAAAAAACACGCGAATTTCACCAAAGGATCGCAAAAACATGCGAATTTCGTCAAAGAATCGAGAAAAAAACGCGATTTTCGTCAAAGGATCGCGAAAAAACACGAATTTCGTCAAAAGATCGCAGAAAAAAATGCGAATTTCGTTAAAGGATCACAGAAAAAACGCAAATTTCGTCAAAGGATCGCGAAAAAGAAAAAAACGAGAATTCTGTCAAATGATCACGGGAAAAACGGAAATTTTGTCAAACGATCGCGGAAAAAAAACAGGAATTTCGGCAAATGATCGCGAAAAAAAACAGGAATTTCGGCAAATGACTGCAGAAAAAACAAGAATTTCGTCAAAGGGCCGCGGTAAAAACTCATTGGATTCTTTAATGATGATACCTATGAATGGACCTCTCTCCCTATAAAATGTGATTCAGTTGTTTCAGAAGCAATGCCACATTATTTCTGTGAACAGAGTGACTGGCATTTTGTGCGAAGAGGTCACAATATTAAGGATTGGGCTGTTTCTAAATGCATTGACAAAAGAATTGATAAGAATTCACCATTTCTTATCATGGATTTTTAGCTTTATTATTTTTTTAACCAAAACAATTATTATTTAATTAATATCAATTTATTTTTAATGTAAAATGGTAATTATTTTAAAACTACTGTTTTTAATTCATGCCGTCAAAATAATATAACACGTTATTTTATTAAACATTAAATTAATTTGCAGAAAAATTTTGACCCAATATTTGTGTGCGCAGAAAGTTTTTGGTTTTATACAAGTCTGTACATTACAGGGCTTGAATGGCAGATACAGGGCTTGAATTTCGAGACGGGATGGCAGGATACGTGCCCTAAAGATTATTATTGTGTCCTATTTATTATGCCCTATTGTGGGCGGGCGGCTCCTGTTTCCAAAAAAATCATTTTCCGAAAATGTTTCTTTGTAAAACAACGATCAAGTCTCAGGACCGACCGACAAATTTCGTGATATTTTCTACTATCGATTAGCAGATTTCACAGGTTCTTCTTACGACAGATTGACAAAATTCATAGTTGTTTTTCTGCATCTGACTGAAAAATTTTGTGCTTTTTCTCCACGACCGACTGACGAATTCCACGATTTTTTCTAGAGACCGATTGGTAAATTTCATAATTTTTTTTCTCGAGATCAATTGACAAATATAGCAATTTTATTCTGTGACCGATTGGCAAATTTCCCTGCTTGTTCTTGCGACATACTGATGAAAATAACGATTGTTTTTTTGCATCCGATTGAAGAATTTCGAGTTTTTTCTCTGCGACCGGCTGAGGAATTTCACGATATTTACTCGTGACGGACTGGCAAATTTCATGATATTTTTCCATGATCGATTGACGAATTTTGTGATATTTTCCCGCTG
Organism: Maratus speciosus; assembly: GCA_963932465.1. Classification (NCBI taxonomy): domain Eukaryota; kingdom Metazoa; phylum Arthropoda; class Arachnida; order Araneae; family Salticidae; genus Maratus; species Maratus speciosus. The sequence goes on along the minus strand of OZ010790.1, from coordinate 512,263,981 downwards.
CCGATTTCCCATGAACTTCAGTTTTCTTCTTGCGACCGGTCAACAAATTTTGTTATTTATTTTCACCATAATTGACGAAATCGGCGATATTTTTTTTTATGAGCGATTTATGTATTTTGCGATGTTTTTTCCTTGTGCCCAAAATAGGAAATAACTAAAAGGGCAGTAATGGCCACCGGAGACTGAGCCTTACCAAATTAGCTAATAGTCAGCACTAAACAAAATGAGATTACACTTGTGGCACACATGAAGAAAAAAAAAAAATTGGTGATCTTAAAAAAACATGTTTCGAAATAACAAACTAGTTGATTTTTGCAATTCACAGAAATTAGGACATGATTTTTAAAATCAACCTTTTATCGGGTAATAGAAGAAATCAATTGACTATTTCCTTTTCAAACTTTGGATATGGATTTAAAATTCCAATGCATTGCAATTCCATGCAAAAAAATCTGCAACCGAAATCGAAAAAGTAAAAAACAACCGTATGAAAGATCGAGCTCAGCTATCTTATGCAAAAAGAATCTTTTAAAACTTTTCAAATTTAAACAATTAAAAAAAACCCTGCCCATTGATTTAACATTACGGAATGGCCATTTTCAAGTTAATGAAGGGTCCCCTTAAGTGTTTAACTGTGTTATGTGAATGAAAAAAAAAAATAAATTTGGTAACAATATTATGATAGTGTTAGAAAGTGTTTTATAATGTATGACTAATGTATGATTTTTTGTTCTTGCTAAAATTGCCCATGGGTTAATATAGAATTTCATGATTTGAGAAGGGAAAACCAGTTTCACTGGAATGTCCCCTTAACAAAAGAAATTACTTTGAGGAATTAAATGTTTCTTAAAATCTTACAAAAATAAAGTATTTCTTAACAAAAATAAATAAATAAATCGGAAGAATTCACAAGGAGTTTATTTAATATTATTAATTCATACTCAATAGATTGAAAAAATTTCAATATAAGCATAACGTTTATTCATTAATCTTTCAAGTACAGTAAAATTCCGGTTATCTGAAAAGCATGGGACCAAAACATTTTTGTTGACTGGGGTTCCATAAGAATTTTCAGATAAATGGGAAGCTTTCTTATTTACCCTACCAGATGCCACTACTCAACCTTCTCCCCCCCCCCCCAATCTATAATTGCAATGAAACAGATTAGAATAATGAAATATTGCCAAGCTACACATTAGCTTCTGGAGCAGAGAACGGCTCCTTGAGAAAATTAAGAGACATTACAGGAAAAGGTTGATAGTTTTTTTTTTGAAGGACTGACTGATGGAGCAGAAGTTGTTGAAAATTTAAAACTTGTGGATATGAAGAAAGTTGACTACTGGTTAGATTCTTGATGGGAGTGAATGAAAGTGAATTAAAATTAAAACGTTAGTAACATTTTTACATAAGTTATGGCTAAAGATGAAAATAAGCACTCGCCAGTCGCCACTTGGCGACTAAACGTGAAAAACTGGCGACTAAAAATATGGAAAGTACCGGCCAAATGTAGGATTTTCCTAAAGGGATTTCGTCACTGAATCGGGGAAAAAAACTCCGCGAATTTCGTCGAAAGATCACGAAAAAACGCACATTTCGTCAAAAGATTGCGAAAACAACGTAAATTTTGTCGAAGGATCGCGAAAAAACCCAAACATCGTCAACATATCGCGAAAAAAATCACGTATTTCGTCAAAAAAATTCGAAAAAAAAAAGGACTTGTCAAAAGATCGCGAAAAAAAACCGTACATTTCGTCAAAGGATCACTAAGAAACCCGAATTTCGTCAATAAATCGTGAAAAAAGCGCGAATTTAGTCAAAGAATCACCGAAAAAACGAGGTTTTGTCAAAAGATCGCGAAAAAACGAGAAATTCCGTTGTAAGTTCGCGAAAACACGAGAAATTTCGTCATAAGATCGCGAAAATACGAGAAATTTCGTCATAAGATCCCGAAAAAACGAGAAATTTTGTCATAAGATCGCGAAAAAATGGCAAATTTCGTCATAAGATCGCGAAAAAAACCGACAAATTTCGCCAAAAGATCGCGAAAAAAACGACGTATTTTGCCAAAAGATCGCGAAAAAACGGCAAATTTCGCCAAAAGATTGCTAAGAAACGGCAAATTTCGTCAAAAGATCGCGAAAAACCCCACTAATTTCGTCAAAGTGGCGTGAAACAAAACATAATTCGTGCCGGGAGTGGATTCCGCCCTCTCTCTCTTCCCCACCTCTTTTGTAAACCTTTCAGAAAATTTGCTGTGAATTTCAGAATTTTTTTTTTTACTCAGAATCACCCCTGTTTATTAAAACAATATGAATTAAAATATTTTTATTTAGTATATAAGTTACTTATTTACTCAAAACTCACATTTTTAAACTAAATATTCAGTGACATAAATATGTACTTACTGGCTACTAAAGAAATTATTCCTAGTAGCCAGTAACTGGCTACTAAAAAAAAATCAACCTACCGGCCAGTGGCCACTAAGCAAAATTCCTTATTTTCATCTTTAGTTATGGCCTAAGGTTGAGTTGCTAGTCTTTGAAACACAATTGCAGTCGGCAGAAACTGATGTCATTGGAATTGTGGACAGAAATGACGACAATATATACACTGAAGTGTTTTTGGACATGTTGAATGCATTTAAAATTCTATAGTTCAATTTTAACGAAAATACCAGGGATTACAGTTTTGACTATAATTCCATTAAGGATATAATAAAACAAGTTTGTTCAGAAGTGGCATACAATCACCGTAGGCTATTGACAATAGAATCACCGATATGCATTATTCATGCAAGTAAGTTAAAAAATAATGCACATCAAAATTTGCAAAGTTTTCTAAAAATTTTTAACAGAGCATAACCATGCGTTTCCGATAATTTCTAAAGTTATAAAAGTTGGTCTGTGCTGTTTGTCAAAAGTGCAACTTGTGAAAGAGGCTAAAACATGCAAAATGGAATAAATTCTAAATTAAGAAATTCATTTAGCAACCCAATTGTTAATTGCCTATAACATTAGGTGAAAGTTGAAAAATAGACATGGTATATATAAAACTTGATTGTGTTCCTTTGTTTTAATAAAAATAAACATTTTTGATAATAAATTATCTTGAGTTGTTAATTTAAATTATTTCAAAGGTATTTTGTCATGTCTGTATAAATGTAATTCTTTAAGTGGCACATAAAAAATAACGGGGTTTAAAGATACATATATATTTTTTCCTTTCTAACAGTTCAACTCCCCTGTATTTTTAAATGTTGGCTGGGAAACTCCCCTTCTGGGGAAAACTTGAATTTCAAGCCCTGGTGTTCAAAGAGATATAGTTTTTGTAAATTATATTTCAATACATTTAAAATGTTTTAATGATGTATGAAACATGTTTGTAATTTATAGTTCTGAGATGGCGTTATATAAAGAAATAATTCACCATATAACTAAAAACATATCTAGTACCGGATATTCGAATCCGGCAGGCAAAGGAGCTTCGGATATCCGGTATCCGATATCCGGCAAAATCAATATCCGGTGCATCCCTAAGGTCAAAGTTTAACATACATTTCAAATACCGATTAATTTGCATTTCTAAATTTGGGCTGGGTAGCGTTGAGGTAAAGTGCGAGTTGCGAGTATGCTGTAGATGGCAGGTTCAAACCAAATTAGCACCATTTTTACTTTTTTATTTAATATTATGTTTTTGACATGTTACAAGTTTTATACTGAATTAAAAAATCCGCAGCTTTGAAATTTTTATATTTTCCTAACAAATTACATTTACATTTTCAAAATTGTTATGAATATATTTTTTCTGCAATTCTTAAGCTAATATTTCTACTGACAAAAATTAAACTAATTTATGTCTAGAATTTTTTTTTTTTATTAAATTTATTTGTATTTACATTTTTATATTTTAAGCGCAGATCTATAATAATAATATATGTATATTTTTTTACATTATGGGATTTTAAATGGAAATTTACATATTTTTTTCCATAATTTATACTCATATCGAATTTCTTTAACATATTCACTATTAGATAATTTCAATAATATATTTACAAAAGAGTAATAAAATGTTAAAGTAGTAACACTCTTATATGCAAGTTTCTACCAGTTGTATAAATTTTTAATGTCTTATAAATATATTTATCTGTAAAGTTCAAACTCAACATCATTTTTTATCTTTGCAAAGATAAAAAATGGCAGATTAAATTTAAAACATTTTCTTCGTTCTAATATTTACAAACATTGTTGACTTCATTCTTAAAAAATGAACTGGAAATGCCAGATATAATTTGTCATATATATAAAAAATATTTTTAATAAAATCATCTGCTGTGTTTTCGTGGTAATATCAGAATAAGTAAAGTTTTCCTTTTAATGATCTCGTACAGCTATTTAATGGCATAAAAAAATTAAAGTATTTAAAGAATATATATTATGTTAGTATCTTCCAATATTGTTCAAAAAAAATTCATGCAAAGAAGTTGTTTTTATTGTGATTTTTTTTTTTTGGAATTTTTTGTTTTGGAATATTATTATGATATGTATCATTCAGTTAATTGTATATTTACTAAATTAATAATGGAGATGTCGGTAATGATAAAATTTTTGTATGTCATTAGTTAATATATTACATTCATTACATTTAGAACAAATGAAATATTAAAATTATATATCATTTTGTTAAATTTTCCTCGTCAATTATTTATATATATAAGAAAATAAATATGCATTATTTCAGAACTGTGATAAATAAAAAAAATATAAATAAATGTACACAATAATAGTAAGTTTTAAAAAAAGATGAGATAGCTATATATATTTATATCATCTAATATTGATATCGCTCATTTTAAATCATTAACAAACTTCATTATCTATAATAATTATATATTGCAAGATAACACGTTATATTTACAGCACGTCGGTATACCACAAGGCGGTTGTACATCCAGTTTATTATCAGACTTATATCTCTATGAACGTACTTTTACTAATAATAATCTCCATTTATATCGTTATATTGATGACATAATTTTAATTGCCACTGATCAATCTAAAATTTCTCAATTTCCAGTTGATTATCCCACTAATTTGGAATTAATGAAAAACCTCTTATCTAGCAATACAATTAACTTCTTAGATCTTAAAATTACAATAAAAGACAGCAAATAATAACAGATTTATATGATAAACGTAAAGAATTTAAATTCAAAGTTAATACTTTTACAAATTTTAAATCTTGTCTTCATGATTCTGTATATCGAAATATACTACTTAATCATTTATATAGAATAAAATGTTTGTTCTTCTCATCTAATTAACAATAATATTAAAAAACTAATTTATGATGCATTAAATCATGGTTTTTAAAAAAAATTCATATATTCATTAATATACAATTAGTACTTACATATGTTTAAAAAAACAAATTAACACATATATAAACAAAATTACAAAAAAATTTATAAAATAAAAAAATATTTATAAAAAATTAAAAATGTAAAATAATAATAAACAATTACTATAGGATGGTTGGGTGGGTAGATGTTAGAGTACGGAGGAGGGTGGAGTTGTCTGGATAATACGCAATGGTTAATTAAAAAAAAAAAAAAAATGATGGGGCTTTTGTATTATAACTACATTTCTAATACGGATTTTATATGGATGTTGATTTGATGTTTTATATGTAATTGGTAACATTTCTTTTTTTCAATTCATATTAAATTTAATTTATTTAATCAAATTCAATATTAACTTGTTTTTAAATTTTAGTCTACTCAGGGCAATATCATATTAATTAATAATAGTATACCATCTTTTTAGTGATTATTATGCATATAAGTTTATTTGATATAACTAATGTTATACTGTATGTATTAAAATTGGGTAAATAGTTTTTATTATTATTCCTCTATATTTTTTAATATTGTTTTATTTTCAACTTTGTATTCCATGATTAATTATCGGTTTAATGTGTTTGATTGTCACAATCATATTTTTTAGCTTTTTTATGGCTAATATGAAGATAATTCACACACTATATTTGTGATCTTTAGGCTATTGGGAATTTTAGAATCTGACAATCTTCTATAAACATCCATTTTTTATTTACTTTTTTCTGTTCATTTTTTATATGTAATAATAATTATTAAAGTTTTTTATATTTTTATTATATATAATTTATTTTATTTTATAGCATATAGCTATATTCTATATATTATCAATGTTATTTTTTTTTTTTAAATTTCTCAGTGTAGATTAAATGGGTTTGGTAATAGAATATATTGAAAGCAGTTTATTAACATTTAATTTATAAAAAAATTTTTGAATAATGATATATAGTATGGTATTATTTTTATATTAGGATTTGTGTAGTAATGCAGTTGATATATTTTAATTTCATTAGCTTTTATTAGATTCTTCTTTTTGTGACATTTGAATAATAATAATAGTTTTAAAATAAAATAATAGATGGCAGCACCAAAAATTTTGTCTTTTTAAAGTTTCTATTAAAGTAATAATTGTAATTTTTTACACCAGGTGGTATTGAACGCTGAATATTGGCAATATTGTAAAATTTATATTAAACAATTTAAAATTGTTTTTAGGTATTTTAAATAATGTAATTATTTTTTATTTCTATTATATTATATTAATTGAATTTATCACGGTATTTCAAAATGAATTAACTGAATCCATAGGTTTTAATTTCTGTGTTAACTTAACTGTTTTATTCACCTTAATCTTATCATGCTTTTGGATTCCATGTGTGAGAAGATACTTTGAAAATCAACTGGGAATTTATTCGGTATGTTGTGTAAGATTTCTATTGCTGTAAATTAAATATTTAATGGGTTGTAGTATTTTTTCTATTTCATGCCATTTGATAATGTTCTGTTTTCATCTTGAAACTATTCTTTTGGTTATATTGGTTGTTTGGGTATGGGATAAAAAAAATTTTCAGCTTTTAGCTTCTTTTCTCGCAGAAAACAAACGATTTGCTTATATCATTGAATTCTGTACTCTTGAAAATGTAATTCAATATATAAGTTTTTCAATTTTTTTCGGAATCCATATTCTTTTTTTCTTCCATATTAATTCTTGTAATTAAGTATAAGGCACTTTATTTTATACAAACAGTTCTATATTATAGGTTTGTGGCATCCATTTTTATTGCCAATTCATTCACAATATTGTGGTTTTTAATTAATGTTTATATATATATATATATTAAATTTTCGTTAACAGAAATATTAGTTAAAAATTTTGCAGAGAAAATATAAATTTTCATAAAAAAAATCGAAAATGTAAATGTAATTTTTTAGAAAAATTTCAAAGCTGCGGATTTTTTAATTCAGTATAAAATTTGCAACAAGTAAAAAATATATTAAATAAAAAAAGTAAAAATAGTACAAGTTGGGTTCGAATCTGCCATCTACGGTATTGCATACTCGTACTTTACCTCTACGCTACCCAGCCCACATTTAGAAATGCAAATCAGTATTTGAAACGTATGTTGAACTTTGACCTCCAAATTCTCGAAAACTAGGGCCCATTTGAATAAAACCTTTCAGCAAAACAATTAGGGGTATGATCCCTATATCATACTCTAAAATTATCAAAATCTGTAAGCACCATGTTTGGTTGTGCCCTTGTTAGACTTTGTGGTAGGGAAATAATTTGAAGAAAATTTAAGACAGAATATTTACATAAAGTTAAGTCTTCGTCTATTACTGAAATTTGTCCCTTCTTCTTTTGTCAGATTTAAAGCCAGGTATAGTCATTTTAAAAGGCATATGTGATACAAATTGTATCTTCAATAGTTATATATAGGGTATTATGTATATTGTGTACAGAGTATAATCAACAGCTGGAGCACAACAGTTAGTTTTACTTTTAATTTATTAAATTTCCATTTAAGTATTAATAAAAATTTTCGAAATGCATCTTTTTAACATCTTTGTAAACACATTATAACTTAAAAATCCGTCACCATCAGGATTGAGACAAAGCTGGATATTTGAAAATTTCAGATTTCTGAAAGAATATCAAAAGTACTTCCTATATTCTTAATAGTACCTTTCTTCAAAATTCAATTCACAAGTGATAATTATGTGATAAAAAAACTAAATAATAAAGAAACTTACTTTAGTTGTAATATTCTATGTTGCAAAAAAAAGTTCTAATAAATACTGAAAATTTTTCCTTCATGAGTGCTTTATCTCTTTAACCCTTTGGAATGTAATGTCACTTTTTGTATAAAATTTTAGTATTTTTTAGCTTCTGTTTTTTAATGTCATAAACTCTTGATGATCCGATTCGATACTCAGCGCACAACATTTTCACAAAGCCTATCTAACTTTCTTATCAAGTCCACTTTTTCTGCGATAGACAAATTTAAATGCTTTATTTTAGAAATAACATTCCTCGATTTTGAAAAAGTAAACAAATAACTAATAAAAACTTCCAAAATTTCAGAGAAGAAAAATACATGTGATCATCCTCATATTTTTAGTTTTCCCGTAAGTTAAAATTGTAAAAAAAAAAAAAAAAAAAGGGGGGGGGGGGATGATGACTTTGTTGGATTTTTGAATGCCAGATTTTTTAAGTCATGCAGTATACAACATTAACCTTTGAAAATATGAATTTAATTGGAAAATTGATTAAAATTAATTTTTCAGTGTTTTGTCACCAGAAAGTGGTCAGTATTTGAAGAAAGAATTACTGGGTGCTGCAATGTTAGATTTCTGTCATCCCAGTGATGTTCCAGCTTTTAAACAGCACCTCAAAGAAAGTAAGCCTATTCTTAAAGAAATTTCTTATTAAAGGAATATGCTTTCCCCCCAATTTTATCCTATTTTAATACAAATTTAACTGTTTTTTAGCTTTAGAAAATGGACATTCAACATGCAATCCATATAAATTTCGGTTAAGCCGAGATAAATATGCTAAAGTCAAAACAAAGAGCAAAAGGTTTCAACTACAGAATTCTGCTGGTGATATGATTATATCGACACACTCAATAATAAGGTAATGTATTGAATGTTTTTTCCCCTCCCCAAAATGTCCTGAAAACTTTAATTACTTTAAACTTTTTAATTATATTTCATAGCATCTGATAATTATAACTTGCTGAAGAGGGAGGGAGGGAGGGGGGGGGGTTCGGTTAAGCCGAGATAAATATGCTAAAGTCAAAACAAAGAGCAAAAGGTTTCAACTACAGAATTCTGCTGGTGATATGATTATATCGACACACTCAATAATAAGGTAATGTATTGAATGTTTTTTCCCCTCCCCAAAATGTCCTGAAAACTTTAATTACTTTAAACTTTTTAATTATGTTTCATAGCATCTGATAATTATAACTTGCTGAAGAGGGAGGGAGGGAGGGGGTGTGTGTGTGTGGGGGGGGGGGGGGGGCTAATGATCTTTTTTAGGGCAAGGAATTTTAAAATGTGATTTGGGACTAATTTATGTATTTTTTGCTATAATTTTTCTAATGTGGTAAAGAAACAAAATTTTTATTAAAATTTCAGTGGTTTGATTTAATTTTGGATATTAATTTTCTCTTTTAAAACCTATTCTATACTAGAACTTTGAAACCTGTTCATTATTATTATTTATTTATTATTTTTTTAATGAATCCCTTTTCAAATTTTGTAGGCATAACATTTACCTACATGTTCAGATTTCAAGTATTAAACAATGCTGGTGTTGACCACTTTTTCTATTTTTGAATTTAATGTAATCTGTATCTTTTAATGTAATCAGAGGGGGAGGGGAAATCAAGTTAATTATTTTAAACAGTATTTGCTTAGTTTCTAGCTATTTTCCTTTTCTCAGTTATTTTTTAATTTCCTCAAAGGACAAGTTTTATATAAATCTTTAACTTTTAAAATTGTCACTGTGAACCTCCAACTCAAAATTCAGTAGAATTTATTCAATGCACATTATTCAAACTGTAATATTGCAGTTAACATGAAATAATTGCATTGGATGTCTTCTGTGTCATTCAACATCAGAACTAAGCTTAATTTACAACATTTTCAAAATTAAGTGCCAGGTTTTAAGCATCTTTCTTCCTAGTACAATCATAACCACTTCATCTGCGACGGGTATAGGAAAACAGTGCTTGTGAGAATACTTCTCACGGTATTTAAATTTGGTTTACTTTTATTCCTTTCAGCTATTTTTTTTTGCATCGATGTCTATTTGAATTTAGTCAGTGCGCCTCAATATTTATCTTTGATCGGGAGCACTGTAATCGGAGAGTCCGTTTTTCACGAACGATGTTTTCATTCTCTGCTTTGGGAGCGATCTGCAGTATTGCACGTATGCGCGCATGCCGCCTTTTTCGGAGCACATCTCTCGAGTTCTGTTATCGCCGGAGTCAACATGCAGTATGATGACGTCATTGAAATGATTAGCGCCGCCCTCTTTCAATGTATTCATTGTGTGGTGGATATTTTGGTTTCGTTTTCCAATCAGTGAATACATTTTGAATTCTGCGGTTTGTAATTCGATTTTCATTAAAACGCGGTCAAAAGATTTAAAAAAAAAAAGTGATTTCTTCAAAAGATCGCGAATATCACGCAAATTTTGTCGAAAGATCGGGAAAAACACGCTAATTTTGTCAAAAGATTGCGAAAAAAGAGTGAATTTCGTCAAAAGATTACGAAAAAGCGGGCGAATTTCTTGTCCAAAGATCGCTAATTTAATCAAACGAACAAAACAGTCAAAAGATCATGACAAAAATGCCAATTTATTTAAAAAATAGATGGGGGAAAAAGCAAATTTCATTAAAAAGGTCTTAAATTTCGACAAAAGATCACGAAAAACATGAGATTTTCATCAAAAGATCGCGAATTTCAACAAAGGATCGCAAAAAAAAAAAAAAAAAAAAAAAAAAACCATAAATTTTGTCAAAGGAGCGCTAACTTCATCGAAACACTGTCAAAAGATCGCTAAAAAATGCTACTTTCATTAAAATATCGCGAAAAAAAAAAAAAAAAAACCCTGCAAATTTCATCAAAAGGTCGCATAAAACATGCGAATTTCATCAAGGGGTCGCGAAAGTGAGTTTTCTCAAAAGATCGCTAATTTTGTCAAAAAACGAACAAAACAGGGTCAAAAAATCATGAAAAAACACTACTTTCGTTAAAATATCGAAAAAAAAAAACACACCGCAAATTTCACCAAAAGATCGAGAAAAACATGCAAATTTTGTCAAAAGATCGCAAGAAAAAACATGAATTTTGTCAAATGATCGCTAATTTCGTGAAAAGAACAAACAAAACGGTGTCAAAAAATCATGGAGAACACACACACACACACACACACACAAAAAAAAGCTTTTTTGTTAAAATATCGCATAAAAATCCCCCACAAATTTCATCAAAAGATTGCAAAAAATGTTGGCATTTTCAATAAAATTAGTTTTAAGTTTAAAATTATCCCAATAAGTTTTCCCCCTCTCTTTCACTCATCCTCACAATGCTTGAACTAGTAAAAGTTCATTTGCTGTTTTTAAAGTTTAAAGTTTATTTATGTTTGAGAAAACTGTTTAAAAGTTACATGTTGCTGGCTAGTACAAAAAGTAAACAAACAATTACTCCCATATTATGTAAAGTTTAAATGTTAATTATTCATATTTATTACCGTAACATTCCTGTGGGACTTTTTAATCCTCAATTAATGCAAGATATCTAAAAGATGGTTTATTTGTGAAGGTAGTAACTTCACACTCATAGCTTGGAAACTTAATGCCTTGTCAAGTTTTCAGTAATGGTAGGATGTTTGGTAACCAAATACTAGTGTTAATGTTTACTTGTTAAATTTATTTATTAAGCTGTTGTTTTATTTGATTGTAACCATAACCTTTTCTCAAACTATGCTAATGTTATTGAATTAACTGTAACTGTAATGTGTTTGCCAGTATAAATACAGATTCAGTAGATGTGTTTTGGTGTGTACTTGCCTGGCCAGCAGTAGCTCCAAGTATGATTTGTGGAGTAGTAAGTTTACAGCCATGTTGAGGCTGAGGAGTTTATTTGAATTGTGTTTCTTTCAAATGTTTGTGTTTGTTAAACTTATCATTTTTTTGCATGCAATGAACAAGGATGTTCATAAGAGGTGTCTCAATTTTTCAAATAAAGTGAACTTAGTTTTCTCAAACTTAGCTTCCATTCGTCTTCACATCTTCCTTACATTTAACAAATGATCACAGTGATTCTTGAATCAATCAGATATATATAGAGAGAGCTATGGAATAACAGTTGGACAGACACGTGGTATTTCATTATTTTCTCCCCCAACAAAAAACATGCGAATTTCGACAAAGGATCACGAAAAAAAAAAAAAAAATCATGAATTTTGCCAAAGGATAGCTAACTTCGTCAAAAAACTAACAAAACACAGTCAAAAGATCATGAAAAAACGCTACTTTCGTTAAAATATCGCTAAAATACCCCCACAAATTTCATCAAATGGTCGCAAAAAACATGTGAATTTTGTCAAAGGATCACGGGGAAAAAAAAAAAAAAAAAAAAGGGAATTTTGTCAAAGGATCGCTAATTTTGACAAAAGACGAACAAAACGGGGTCAAAAAATTGTAACAAAAATGCAAATTTAGTTAAAAAATTGCAGAAAACCCCACAAATTTCATCAAAAGGTCGCAAAAAATTGCAAATTTTGTCAAAAGATTGCGAAAAACCGCAAATTTCGTCAAAAGATTTTGAAAAATACGCAAAGTTTTTCAAAAGATAGTGAAAAACACGCTGATTTTAACAAAGGGTCCGAATAACATGCGAAAAATATGCGAATTTCATCAAAGGATTGCGAAAAAATGCGAATTTTGTGAAAAGAGTCGTGAAAAAAAGTTAATTTTGTCAAAGAATCGCAGAAAAAACATCAATTTAGTCAAATACCAAAATGACATTTTGATGCTCTAAAATAGTTTTTTTCTGTCCCAAAATGAGCATTTTCCTGCTCTAAAATAGTTGTTTTCTGCTCAGTGGCTTTTTGCTGCTCTAAAATAGTTATTTTCTGCTCCAGAATGAGCGTTTTTGCTGCTCCAAAATGTGGTCTATGCTGTTCCATCACTGCATTGATGGTATGAGTAGGTTTTGATATTAAAAAACTACAAATATAGTAATGCACAGCAAAGCAATTATATAAATATCGTATTCATTTGTGCATTATGTTACATTATTAAGCAGACACATATGTTACATTATTAAGCATTACACATAACAAAAACTTAATGTAATTTTTTGTTATGTGTATATTTTATACCCCTGAAAATGACAAAGACACTACAAAATGCTAAGAATCATAAATTTTATACAATTCTAAGTATTAATAAACAGTGTATTATATGTATTTATCTAAAGAGAACTGTTTTATTTATTTTCATAAAAAATATAAAAAAATTAATGGGAGCTTCTATAATTATAAGGACACTGCTTATAAGTTTTAATAAGAATTGTAATCACCTTTATTTTGGAGACATTCAGCGATGCGATTCAACATGCTCACAACAAGTTTTAATAATTATGATGTGGATACAGTTGCCCTGGGAGTATTTTTCAGAAAATCTGTAATGCATGAATATTTTTTTTTCATTTATATAAAAGTTCATCATTACAGCCCATTCATTTTTTATGTATGCTTGTCTGAAAAATTCATGCCGATTTTTGGTAGGTGACGTAAGGACAGGTCTGAATATATCGGAACAATTGAAAACAATTGACATGCATAAATATTGTAAAAGATGGCACTTCAGGCATATTTGGAAAAAAATATTTGGTAAAGAAATGTTAATTTTGTCAGTTTTATGCGCTTTTGAATATGGAAGAAAACAATGTGCATTTTAGGCATTCAATGCTTTTCTTTTGCCGGAAAGGCAAAAATGCCACACAAGCGGTAAACAAAGGTATAAGCCATTTATGGCGAAGGTGCTACAACTGAAAGAACTGTGCAGAAGTGGTTTGCTAGATTTAAAGCTGGTGATTTCAACTTTAAAAATCAAGAGCCCAGGTAGGCCTTTCACCACAGATGAAGATCAGAATAAAACAGTGATTGAGAATAACCCATTCTATAAAACATGTAAATTAGCAGAATCAGAAATATTAAATATGTCAAAATCCATCATCCACGAAGCTTGGCTACATAAACCATTTTGATGTATCAGCTCCCCACGATTTATCGGGAAAAAATATTATGGATTGCATTCCAGTTTGCGACTCGCTCTATAAACACAAGGAGACACTATTTTTGAAACAGGTAGTTACAGGGGAGGAAAAATAGAGACCACCTTTAGCCACCCCAAAAGCCAGTCTTCATCCAAAGATCATGTTCTGTGTCTAGTGGGATTGGAAAGGGGATCCTGCATTATGAGCTTACCAAACAACAAGATAATAAATTCAGAGAAGTATTATTCCCAATTAGATGAATTAAAGACAGCAATTGAACGAAGACTTACAGAAATAGTGAATCGGAAGGGCGTTGTGTTTCATCAGGACAATGCGCTGTCTCGTGTGTCTTTGATAATTCGACAAAAGTTGTTGGAGCTCGGTTGGGATGTCAGAATTTTCCCCTTGATTTAAAAAAGGGCAGGGTGCTACTGGTGAGAAAAGGGCACTTCTTTTATTCTTAAGGGCAAGCTTTGGATTTTTAAGACCACTTTTTTGATTTTTAAAGTCACTTTTAATATTTAAAACTTAGATATCTCTTTTCAAAACAACATTGAGTCAGATTTTTAATATGTAAGTAAATTTTTTAATGCAAAAAAGAAAAAAGGCACTTTTTTTAATGGAGAGGCAAAAAGGGCGTTAATTCTTTGAATGAGGGGCAAGAAGGGTGGTTTTTTTTTTGTAAACCAAAGGGCAGGCGGTGTGCAGCACCCTCCTGAAACTGCCTGGGGGAAACTCTGGGATGTTATCAACCTTATTAACACCCTCTTGATTTCCAGTTATTTTGATCATTACAAAATTCCCTTAATAGAAAAAATTTGAACTCTGGTCGAGATAAAAAAAATCACGTAGTTTTTCGCGATATTGTGGAAGGATCGAATTTTCAAGTTGTCTGAAAGATGGAGAAAGGTTGTAGAACAGAATTGCACCTATATAATTTAATAAATGTATACTAAAATTTAAATCTTCTGAGTTTTAATTTTCCTTCTAAATTGGCACAAACTTTCTGGACAACCCAATAATATTCTTATCATGCTATCAATGTGGTCATTCAAATAATTGGATATTATTAACCTGTAACTGGAGACATGAATTTCCTTACACAATCAGAGACATAGAGTCAAAAAGACTCCAGTGTTATTTTCCTTTTTTGTCTTTTGTAAATAGCATTGGAATTTATTTTGGAAATGCAATATAGTCTGAAAATCATGTAATGATAAAAGAACTGCTTGACGGTACTGGAGAGATCATTTTATTCAAGGAGAAAAACCATGTGATAACCAGAGTCAAAGAACAATGCAGAGTCATTTTGACTCCCGTCTCCAGTTACAGGTTAACCAAAAAATTGTTTCTAAAATACATGTGTAAACTTGAGTTAATTATCTTAGAAAAAGGAAACTAAATTAATTTTAACTTGAGCTCATACATCATCCTGAACCATGACTGATCCTCTTTTATTTTGATGGCTCCAAGCAGCCTTTTTATGACAGTGTAACACTTTAATATTTTTTTGATTTCATTATAAATTAATATATTAATTTTAAGGCATTTTACTGTTAGCTTGCCTTAGGTGATATTTTGCAAAACATTTTTTGTAACCCTTACAATTGTATACGAGTTAAAACAACAATAGATTTAATCACTTATTAATCAACATTTGCCAAAATATGCTGAATGATTGAAATTGTAACAATGAAACATTTTAAAAGCAAAAAAGCTAAAAATAAATTATAAATGAAAAATAAAGTAATATTTAAAAAAAATACACTTTTATCAGTGATTAACTAATATAGGATTATACATTGAATAATCAATTTAGAAATTCCCCAAAAGATAGTTTGAATACTGTTTCATCTTTTTCTTTCCTGCTGTCCTATCTTAGAAACAGAGCAAAAATTAATTTTTTTTCCTTCTTTTTTTACAAAGCATTAGAAATAGCAATGAATTATTCATAATCTAGTTCTGTGTCCATGTCAAATTAATGTATTGTAATGGAACTTTAGTTATTGAGAACTTGAGTTAATTATCTTAAGAAAAGAAAACTAAATTAGTCTTATCTTGAGCTCACACAGCATCCTGAACCATAATTGATCCTCCTCTATTTTGGTGACTCCAAGCAGCATTTTAATTCTTCCACAAATTGTGCCAGTATTAGAATGTAACGCTAGATCCATCAAGGTTGATTTTTTTTTTTTCATCCGCCCGAAATTATATGTTTATAAGAAAAGAAAATTAGAACCATTTCATGGTTCTGTCAAAATAAAGGAAGTTCAATCATGGTTTAGGGGGCTGTTCCAAATTAAGGTAAGACTAATTTAGTTATATTGTTTCCAAGAAAGTTAACTTAAAAATGTACAGCTGTGTTTTATAACACAAATTTTGGCATATACTTGCTTCTATCAGAGAAAAAATCATTTTCTAATAAGATAATGCATTATGCCATGCATCAAAATCTTTGAAAAAGTGGTTCAATTGAAACAATATAACATTATTTGTACTATTTGAATATTTTAAAAAAATGAATGCAATTTAATGTTGAACCTTTTTTTTTATGTATATGGCAAAAAATATCCACCCATTACGTATCTTCAGGAAGTTATTTGCAATCTCTGGTTAGCTAAGTTATCCATATAATTATCCAAACCTGTTCTAAGCATGTCAAATCGTATGGCTGAGTATTTCTATAACAGACTTATTTTGGTAGGAGGCTCCTGATTTTCAAATGTTTTCCCATACTCCTCGATTTTTTATATGTTGCTTAGTATTCTGTTATTTTACTCTTAAGTGTATTTCAGTTGAGAGTTAAAAGGTAAAAACTACAACGCAGGTGTACCTGTTCCTTAGTATCATTGATCAATAGTATTTTGTGACAAACTACATTCGAATTGATTATAAGGGATACATTTTTAAAACATTGTGACTGTTACTATATGCATGTTTTTATAACCAATAATTTGTCTATATTAAGAGTTGTTGAAGAATTTCACTATATTTTTGTGTCTATGGAAACAATGGGTGTGTTAAACATCCCAAATATCATATGCGTAAGTTTGTTCCATGTGTAGGAAGTTAATTATTTCTTATTGCTTCAAAGTGATATACTTCTTTTTAATCTTCAATGATAACCCAGCACAGTTTAAAATTAAACTTGTACTTTTCATTTAAACATTTTCATTTAAAAAATAATTTTTTATTTAAAAAAAATCTTTTTTTAGGGTTCCGTACTTAAAAAGTAAAAACGGAACCATTATAAGATCACTCCTGTGTCTGTCTGTCTGTCACAGCCATTTTACTCGTAAACTATGGAACGTGGAAAGTTCAAATTCAGGGACGCAATAAAGACCATTGACCCACATATTTTCAGATTAATAAACATTCATAAATATATTTAGTAAAAAAGTAGAGGGGCTAATTATGCTACTTGAAAAAAAAAAAAAATCTTTGTATATCATGTGGGGTATACTGTGAAAGCTTTTGTAACGCTGAACTCAAAAATACGTTCCTCTTAATTTTAGGTATTGTATTTTCAAAGATATTGTTGAAAATGGTAGCGCAAAAATATGTTCTCCCCCTCATTTAATTCCGAATCTACTGAAACTAAAATTATGAAAAAAATTAGAGGTAGTAGACGTTAATATAAACCTTGCTGGAAAATTATAGCGATTATTCTAGGTCACATAGTTTTTGAGTAATTAGCATTTTTCTATTATACACAAATTTCGATTTACGGGCATTCAGAAAATTTGTTGAGCATCGCTGAATATACCTATCATTGCAGAAGAATAAAAGCATTGTTGATAATGATTTTCAAAAAAAATCATCGGTAATTAGCCGACATATTAATCCTTAGAGGTACGGTCAGTTTGGACATACACAAGGACAGGGGCAGCGTACTCTATGCCTAGTTAACAACTTTTAATGATATATATGTGTAATGTAATGTCCAGTAACAGTATAAAAGCAATAAACATCAAATTGTTAAAAACATACTAATTTAAGAGGTCTCGGGACTCTAAAAAGTGGAAAAAAAAGATCATTTTCAACATTTAATATCTTAAAATGTATATGATTTTAAAATATAATTTTAATTGGGATGAAAGATATAAGTATGTTCTTTCGTTTCATGTATTTAAAAAATTGTAAGATACAGAATTAGTATTTATAGGGGGCGTGAAACTGTTAGACATTTGTCGAACAAAAAATTGGCATAACAGTTTATGCGCAAGGATTACAAAATAAATGTTGCAACTAGAACGAAAATTTTGGTGCTTACTTATACTTCAGATTGTAATAATTTCCCTGAACTTAAATAAATTTGTATTTAAAGCATTTTTATATTTTTAATGCAATGTTGCGTTTAGCTAATACAAAATTTTGAAAATTTCAACAGTAAAATCACATTAAAAAAAAAAAAAAAAAAAAAAAAAATTGGAACAATAAAAAGTAAATTTTAGGTTCAGTTTATACAGACTAACATGAAATATGTGTTTTGAATATTTCATGAAAAAATATTCAGAAGTTTTTGAGGTACCTGCGCGTTATGCCCCAAAAACGCCATTTGGAAAATGACTTTAGAGTTTCGGAAATGCCGCTTCAGCTATTGAGCGGGTATAATTCTAAAAGCCAAAACTTCTGTTCTAATGGGAATTTCAAGGAAACAATTATATCAAAACATTCAGAAAAGATAGGAGTTTAACATCTAAAAAAATTAAAATTTCTTAAATTTTGAAGCTTTAAGAGTCCTGCGACCACTTAATGCTTTCCGGCACTGAGTAATTCTATTTATAAACATATGAAATAATGAACTGACACCAGAATTTATAAACGAATTTATTAGAAAATGTGAACTTGCTTATTTTCACATACATGATAAAAGGAAAATTTTAATTAAATATTCTTGGTGCCATTTGTCTGTTTTGGAATTAAAATTAGGTGTCCGTTTTTAAGGGCATCGCCCTCCAAAGATTTAATTAGAATGAATCGCATAAATACTGTGGGATTCGTGATAGTTTGCATTGATTGTATCTCTCAATATGCCTCGATTGACTCTAAAAGTTAATTAAACACCTATCTGAAAAAACGCTGCACTGACCAAGGCGGCATTGCAAGTTTGAGACCTCAATTCGAAGCGGCTTAGCACAATGCCAAATTTAAACTTTGAACAAAGGTTTTGTTTTAGCTACACTGTAGAAATAAAGGTTATTACTATTGGGAAATACAAAAGTATTCCCCAGGGGTTATGAATAAGCAGAGCTGCATTTAATGCATTAAAAGCATTAAGTGCTGATTTGTATAATTAAAGAAATTGCTAGAAATAAAGATAACTTAAATAAATAAATGTGGTGGTGTTAAAGCATAGATGACATAGTTAAATTAACGTAACATATTTTATTAACATTTAAAAGATAAAAACAACATATATATACTTTAAATAAAACCTTTAAAAGCAAATGGAGATATATCGTTAAGACCACTCAAGTACTATTGAAAACAACACCAGACTTATCCGATTGACTATAGGATAATCATGACGTGATGGACACAATATCTCTTTGTAACACATCACATGAAAAGGTATGTAACGTCTGGAACCCTTAAACTTTTATAACTTTAACTGGACACAAGAAGATATTAAAGTCCTTATAAAAAGACTACTTTACTTGATGTCGCAGTCAGACAGAAAAACGCCAATTTAATTATATGAGAGACCTCCAGGCAAAACTTCAAATAAAAGACCATGATGATATGATGATATAGATTTAAATTAAAAACTTAGTCCAGCAAAAATATACTTGATGACAGTTATCCATCTTTACACAGCACAACTTTAAGTACCTTATTCAAAGAACTTCTTTACTTTATCTTAATAGCTGTAAACATATTCCACCGAAAAAGCTCCTTTAATTTAGATTACACATTATATTTAAAGATGACCTCAGGAAAAGAAATTTAACATTGTTAAACGTTCAGGGAAAGAAACTTAATATCGTTAAACGTAGACGAACAGACCGCTCACATCTCACGAGACATTGAGTCATCAAAGGTTTACAGAGACTGAAGGTAAATCCTTTTATCCTCCGCCGATGTCCGAAAACCAGTCAATACGCATGACCGAACTACTTTCTACCTGTTTCCAGAGCGTCATATGCAAATATCGACGGAGCGGAGTAAATCACAGAACAAGCCACGATTACGTCATCTCTCAACACCATCTATCAGCAATAACAGTAACTGCCAAGGAAAACAGATGATAGAGTTGGACATGCAAGAGTTACGGCGAAATATCGATGTAAGCTTTCATTGTAAACAGGAAAGAAATTAAAAATTAAGAGTACTATTTCCTTATATTTAGATAAGAAGAAACGTTATAAAAAGAAATTATGAAAGGTAAGTTCAATCTTCCTTTACAGATAAAAATATAACTTGGACTTAATAAAAATAGCGTAGTTAGTTACCAATGGAAAGACTAGAGGCAGGAGTATTTATGCATACATGCAATACAAGCCACATATACTTATGGGCAAGTATGCTAAAAGCATGCTAATAAATAAAAAAATATATGCAAGGTGATAAGACACAAGGACAAGGCACCTTATTTTCTAACAATTACTACGCTGAATTTAGTTTCATGAAATGCCAAATGAAGTTTAAGTATGCACTGCTTTTATTGTCAGTACCGAATTAAGTTCATCATAAACAGATTAGAATAATATTAAAAAAAAAAAAAAGAGTTATACGAATAGCTATATTTGATATTATTTAGGTTCCATATCTCTTTGAACTTTCATGATATTCTCGATTACACTTTTCTAATATATACAGTTATACCCAACCCTACGTTGTATAGTTTTTACAAAGTCTTAGTATTCTTTTAGCGACACTTTTTTTTTTTTTTTTTTAAATACAATTACAAATTCATATATCTATTCTACGGAACTCTCTGTGCGCGAGTAATGCTCGCACTTGACCGTTTATTTCTTTGTACAATCTTCTGATTTTTGGCTTTCAGAACTTGGCAGGTCTGCTATAATAATAGCCTAAGTCATGTGACTGTCGCCAACAATTCCTTGCTGACTGGTTCATCTTTTATATGTCATGCGGCCAAATTGGCATTTTTATATTAGCCGGGCACAAGTGATAAATCGCCGAATATTGTTCAATGCCATCATACCGTTTAAATATAAACCTGTGTCTCATTTTATTTAAAATAGATAACTTTCATTTGAAACACATAAATTAAAAATACACATATATTAGATACATGTATTTCATTCATCTCATTCAAAATACAATAAATAAATAAAGCAACTTTTCCAGTATAAGGTACTTGGCAAAATAAAGAAAGGTCCCACACTGAATAAATTTAATGTTAAAAATATATATTTCTTATTGTCTTAAAATATCTATTTCTTGTTGTAGACTGAAGCATTAAACCACTCTCAATACATGATGGAAAAAGAAAAGTCCGTCACAATTGTAAAGTGGTTTCTATAATTTTTTTTTTTTTAACGAAGATGTCATTTTAAAGTTAAATGTACACTGGTTAAATTGGTAATTTTATTTTTAATTTCAAAGCCAATGTCTATTTTTAAATTAAAGAAAAAAAATTAAAATCTTGGAAGTGGATTTTGGAACAGATTTTTTGAAAGGGCAAAAAGTGACTTTTGAGAAAGGATTTTTTTTTTTTTTTTAAATAGTTAATACTAATATTTTTATTTGGAAAAAAAAAAAAAAAAAAATGTACGTAGTAAAATAAGGAATTTTGCTTAGTAGCCACTGGCCGGTAGGTTGATTTTATTTAGTAGCCAGTTACTGGCAAGTGAGAATAATTTCTTTAGTAGCCAGTAAGTACATTTATGTCACTGAATATTTAATTTATGGGTATATTTTAGGTATGTTTATGCACTGAGTAGTAGGTATGATTCAAAATTGAAAAAAAAAATAGGTTTAAAAAATCTGAAATTTGCAGCAAATTTTCTGAAATGTACAGGAGGGGTTGGGAGGGGAACCCTCCTGGTACTAATTATGCGTTTTTCCACAATACTTTAACGAAATTCGCGATGTTTGTGTTTTTTTTTTTGGCAAAATGTGTGTTTTTCTCACAATCTTTTGACAAAATTCGCATTCGTTTTCGCAATTCTTTGGCGAAATTCTCGTTTTTTTTTTTGTTGTTGTTGTTTTTTTCCCCCCGCAGTTATTTGACGAAATTCTTGTTTTTGTTTTTTTTCCTTGCGATTCTTTAACAAAATTTGCGTTTTTTGACGATCCATTGACGAATTTCGTGTTTTTGCCACAATCCATTGACGATATTTGCATTCTTTCCACGATCCATTGATGATATTTGTGTTTTTTCGTGATTCTTTGACGAAATTTTGGATTTTCAGTGATCGTTTGGCAAAATATGTGGTTTTTTCGCAATTCTTTGACGAAATTCGCGTTTTTTTTTTTTTTTTTTTTCTGCGATCCACTGACCATATTTGCATTTATTCCATGATCCTTTGACGGAATTTCGGATTCTTCACGATCCGAAATTTCGTCAATTCGATCTTTGATGAAATTCAGGATTTTCCGCGATCCTTTGACGAAATGTGCTATTTTTATCGTGATTTTTTGACAAAATTTGCTTTTTTGGCGATCTTTCGATGAAATTTTTTTTTCTTTTCATAATCCTTTGACGAAATGTGCGTTTTTTCGCGATCTTTTGACAAAATTCATGTTTTTTTGCATGTCTTCTGCTATTCTTTGACGAAATCCCTTTTGGAAAATCTTGCGTTTGGCCGGTACTTTCCATATTTTTAATCGTCAGTTTTTCACATTTACTCGTCGAGTGGCGGCTGGTGAGTGCTTATTTTCATCTTTAATACATAGGTTTGGTTTGGTATTTTTTGTATTTTGATTTCCAAAGCTTATGCAGATTTTTAAACATTGCAGAATAAACTAAATTATTTGGTAAATATTCCTGAACATAATAATTAAATTTCATTTTTGCTAATAAATATTTTAAATATCGTAAACTAAAAATTAGTTTATAAAAAATGATCAACAATTAAAATAAAATCATAAGCCTCTTGCATTCTCTTAATTTTTAAAGTTTACTTTACATTACAATGTTCATTCATGTACCAATGCTTGTTCCATTAATAAATAAAAAAAAACATTTCCAATGTGCACTAAAGTTTTTATTCTTTCAATTGCAGGGATCCTGATAATTCTTCTGTTCAAGACACACAGAAGAGTATATCATCTCCCTCTAGTGTAGCAAGTACTTCTAGTGGGCCTGGAAGTGTATCTGACTCTTCAACTATTAATGGTAGTGTTGCCCTTTCTCCACTTGCTATATCAAACTCTTATTCAAGTTACTCGGGTCCGGCATCACAGAACAATAATGAATTTGGAATTAGTGATCTTGTGTTAGATATGTTTCCAAGTTCTAACTGGTCTTTAGACCAAAATTCCTCTCAAATAAAGGAAAATGAACTTAGTGCTGCTAATTATGTGTCCAGTCCTCAAGCAGCTCCTCCTTCTAATCGCTCATCAGAGACTAGTGCCACTGCATCTCCGACGAACAGTGCCTTTGTTTCTGGCCTGGCGTCCAGTAGAAGTGGATCTTCTGTTCCTTCCCCAGTTATGCAGAGTAGGACACCAACACCTTTTGGTGGTAGTTGTTACAGCCCTTCTGCATCGCAGTCAAGCAGTGGGAGGAGCTCTCCTCCTCGTGCCTTGCCTGTCAAAGCAGACTCTGTAAATTGCAGCTCAACTGAAACTTCAAATATAAACAGTTTAAGCCAAGGCATGAGGCAAGAAAGACAATTTGACTTAAAGTCAAATCAAAAACTAAGGAACCTCTTAACCCAAAATATAGATGATTCCACTTCTCAACATTTATCTCGACAGACTTCTCAGGAAGAAGTAACTGTTATTGGTGAATCTCGTTCATTAGAACCACCATCAAATCTCCCAATTCTGAATGTCAGAGATGCATCTAGTGCTTCTCGTCCAAAAAATGTGATCTTGCGTGATTTGCTCAATCAGGATGATGATGAAGAAGCTCCTGTCGAACCAATATATAGTAGATCGGACGTACCAAATCCATTTTTGAATGCTGGTGCATGCAAAGGAACAGAAACTAGTGCACAGCAGCGTCTTGGCAATAATAATATGTTGCGTAAAGTAAGTTTTAACATCTTTAATTTTTTAATTACTTGCACTAAGAGAAGAATTTTTAAGTGCACTTGTTTAATCTAAAGTGACTATTCTTTTGTAAAAACAAAAATATTAATTTATATACAAGGTATCCTTTCTTATTGTTCGCCAATAGCTAATTCACAAGCTATTAGTTTTACAGCCAGCAAAATGTTGCAAAAATGTTTAAACTATTGTTCTATATCATGTAAAAAACTATTTATACCAAACAGTAATTTTTTTTTTTTTTTAAGATAAAATTTAAATTTTTATGTGTGCCTTGTCCTATATCAGAACCTTGGAAGAGAAAGGGCAAATCCTGAAAAATCGATCCCCCCCACCCCACCCCCCCTCACGTCAGATAAATGTAGGCAACAAGTAGGTAAGTCGTTTTGCCCTAGTTCGTCCTTAGTATTCTCACAGTGTCAAGCTAAAGTGCATAGTACCATATTCTATAATACTACTTACAAAACTTTGAGCTTGATTTTCCAACACCCCAATTTTGAGATTTGCCCTTTCTCTTCCAAGGTCCTGTTGTGTTATATAGAAAAACTTTATTCATTCTTTTAAAAGTGAAAAAAAAAAAAATCATTCTTCTATAACACAAACTTAATGAATTATCATACTTTAAATTTTATGAATTTTCTACTTTTCCTGGCATTAAAAATAGAAAAATGCATTTTTAATGTTGCACAAAAAGTTTAAATACATTATGGTCAATGAAAAGGATTTGCTGAAAATGCATTTTCAAGTTTTTCAGCAAACAAACTCATCATTCAATTAAATTTTAGTATATTATATAGTTCACTTGGAAAAAAAAGATTTTTTTGTTAGTAATTATAGGCATGCCACTTTTCTGCGAATTTGAGCGTTTTTGTTTATCTTTCAAATCTTTGGATTTCTGCTTAAAAAAGAAAAAAAAAATCTTTATTGACATTTTCAAAGGTTTTATTCATGTATTTTTTATGACTTTAGTTTTTTATTAGGTTAAATCAAAACAGAATAATAATAACATCAAACTTCCTGAGTCTCCCGATATTTCTGAAATTTCTCCTTTTTCTTATATTTGATAATTCTGCCATTTTCATTTCCCGTTAATGCGTAAAATAACCAGTTAACCAATCCGAAGTACTGCCTGCCCCTCTCTTGTACTTTTCTTGTCTGTGATTGGTGAGTAGGTTTGACGTCATATCGTAAGTGGGAGTAGTCGCGATCTATCTGGTCAATGAGTGCAAAGTGCTGTGGATTTCAATAGGTAGATAAGCCACATTTGTTTGTTTACTTCTTAGCGAGCAGAAACTCGCTAAAATGATGAATTTAGTGTTTTAATTCGTCGTTTGCTTATCAATTTTTAATTATTGTTCTGAAAAAAAAATATATATATATGCGTCATCTTTATCTTTTTCAGATTTTGAAAATACTATAGTATCGTGAATGAAAGAAATTAGTTTGCGTTCTGAATTCACGGCATGTTGTTTTGAATTGACAATTAGCCAGGACATATAGTAAAGCTCAAAATCTATGGATATTCTATAATACATTTAAAAAAAAATTAATTAAATGTTGATGAATTTAATCAAAGAAGAAAATAAGGGAAATATATTTTTGTGACTTTTATTGGATCATAGCATAGTTGCTATTAAATGTTTCAGAACATGCAGCAATTCTATTTGATAAAATGTTCCTAGATAGGCTATATTAGGAAATATGCACAAAATAAAACATAACCACAATTGTGGATAAAACAGCCAATAAAATCTGAATATTTGCACATGGCAAAGTTTTGCATTGAAGGTATTTCTAGTGATCATTTACTCTTTTGAATTACCTCCTATGTTAAAATTAATTTTTAGTGAATAGTACTTATGTTCAGGGATGAGAATTTTCCGTCTTCTGGCAGATTTCCGCCTTTTTGTTATTTCTAGGAATTTCCACTTTTTTCTCGGAATTCCGCCTTTTTTTCCGAGGATTCAGTATTTTTTCTCCTGCAAAATTTTGTTATTTTCCGAAATTTTCACTTTCCCATCGATTCCGCTTTCCTCCTAAAACCGTCTTATCTTCCGATTTCGAAAGAATATTCTCGAACGACCGCTCCCCCCCCCCCCCTTCCATTCAGAAAACCAACGCGCTCCTTTTCATTCATTCGGACGATCGGACAACATTAATTAATCGAAATTTTGCATCGGGGTGTCAGCCCGAGCCCTTTCGAACCCGATACCGAAAGTATAAAAAAAAAGAAAAGTCATAATATTTAAAAGTTATTCCAAATGTAATATCTCATTTTTTAACTACTTCCTACATAGAAATAACTGTTAATCCTCAGCAGATAATTAATTTTATGAAATCTACTCTCAGTCTTATCAAAAGAGATGTTTAGTATCAAATAAAAATATACTTCCGAAAAAGGATTTCGCATTTTTCTCCTACAGCAATAAAATCTGATGAACTTATTAACGAAGTGCGTTTTATGAATAAATGAATGAAATTTGAATAAATTATTATTTATATTCCGAAAAATCGGACAACGTTTTTCTATTTCCTATAAAAGGTGTACATCTCAAATTATAATCGATTCCTTCCTCAAAACAATCTTTAGTAATTCTCGTGTCTCTGAAAATCAGCTTAAATCAAAAATTGGACGCCGTTATCTGAAAGAATTTGTGCTTTTATAGGAAAAGATAAAACAAAAACACTTCTCGAAAGTTTTTTCTACTTAGTTCATAAAACATCAGTGTTTTTATTTTTGGAAAAGAAATTCCGAATGTCTAATCTAAATCTAAGTGAAAGCCAAAAGTTCGGCAGTAATTTGATGAGTCAAAGGTGTCGTGAACTGATGCAAACTGATAACATCCGCACTTCTCTCTCCTGTGTATAAAGACAAACAAATAGTGGTCTACATTTTTTTGAGAGCAGATATGGTAGTGGGCGTTTTTTCGAAGGGTTGTAATCTTCTTAAAATTTAATATATTTTAATAAAAATTTCGTACGCTGCCTAAATTATCATTATTTGAATTCACTGAAAATTTAAATGCAATCGGACAATTAACAATAAAAATAACGATTTTTTTTTTTTGAGAATTATAAAAGAATAGAAAAGGGTTTCTCGTTTCGTTCTTTCTTTAATTATTGTTTCTGTTTGCTGAGTTTTCTCAGAAATATCGCTCTCTGCTCTTCAACAACGCAAACTTTGATACGATTTTGGTACTCCTTTGAAAACGGAACTCATTCTCATTACGTTGTCTGTCACAGCAGTTTTTCTCCTAATGTTTTGTAGGTAGAAATGAAATTCGGCTTGAATATGTAAGTAGACGCCGGATGCTGATCTCCCTTGCGTTTCTGTTTATAAATACAGAAATATGTAAAAATTCACTATTTATAAATGCATCAGTGTGAAAAATTTTATACCGTAGATAGATCTTTACCAGCGGCAAATTTTCGTAAAATCTTAAAAATGTCTTAATTTTTAGACAAAAATGCGATTTTTAACGATGTTTCGTATTTTTGAGGAAGTTATCATCGGAGGAAAAAAACATGACATCGTTTGAATGCACTGAAAATTTCCTTTTCTAAATATTTTTGTCGAATTTCTCGATGTTCAGATGCGTGCGTGATACACTAAACACACACAAAACGGCGGCAAAAAACGCGATTTTTTTTTTTTAAAAGATTTTTCGTATTTTTTGGAAAGTTCTTATCGTCGGAGGGAAAAAAAAACAAAAAACAAAAAAAATATCATTAGATAACGTTGAAAATTTAATTTGGACAAGCTGTTTAAATGCATATTTTCTTTTTAATTATTTTTTTTAATGGGGTATTAAAAAAAAAGAACACTTTTTTTATGTGATCAAGTTTGATATCAAATGAAAGATCGCATTTTGTAGATTACAAAAATGCATATTTAAAAATTTTTGTTTCTCAATAAACGTTTTAGGGGTGAATAAATAGCGTTATTTGATTTCAATTATGATAAAAATAAAACGATTTTTTTTTTTTTATGTTCGATTAAAGTAAGATTTTCATAGGAATTAATAAGGGTGAAAATTATCATTAATGTTCAAGAAAGAGTAATAGAATAATTTTGTAGATTTTTTAAAACGTAATAAAATTAACTAAGTAAATCCAATATTGCAATGAGAAAAATATGTATGTTACAAGTATAAATAAAAAAGACAATATGCTAAAAATAAAACAATCTGATGCATACTTTTATTTTAAAACAAATCTCATTTCCCAGATAATCACTCAATTTTTGTTTATCTAAATTCAAAATAGTGAAGTAAATATTATGTGCACAATACTGAATGCCTTGCTACTTATTAGTGCATTACAATTTTATATTGCTCTTTAAAACGGTATTGCAGTGTTTCAATATAAATTTGAATTTAAAAAAAATGTTTTATTTCGATTCCCGGGTGTTATGCAAAGCACCACTGAGTGTTTGTTTAGTGGTTCAGAACAGGGGTGATTCTGTTCCGAATTTTCCGAAAGTTTAAGGCAGTCATTTCCGAAAATTAAAAAAAAAATCAGTCATAAATCTGAAAATTCGGACATAAAATATATCGCGAATTTCGACAAATGTTCGCCGAAAAAAATCAATTTCGTCACTCGTTCAAAGAAAAATCGGCAATTTTGTCAGATGATCGCTGGAAAAACGCCAATTTCGTCAAAGGATCGCGAAAAAACGGCAAAACACGGCAAATGTCACCAAAAAATCGCGAAAAAACTACAAATATCGTCAGATCACGAATAAACAGAAAATTTTGTCCAAAGATCGCGAAAAAATGGCACATTTCGTCCAAAGATGGCGAAAAAGCGCCCAATTTTGTCAAAAGATCGCGAAAAAACGGTAAATGTTGCCAAAAGATCGCGAAAAAACTAAAAACATCGTCAGAAGATCGCGAATAAACGGCAATTTTCGTCCAAAGATCTCGAAAAAACAGTAAATTTCGTCCAAATGGTGCGAAAAATACATGTATTTAATGCTTTTAGTGTATTTCTCACCTCTGTTGTAACCTTTCAGAAAATTTGCTGTGAATTTCCGTATTTTTTTTTTTTTACTCAGAATCACCCCTGGTTCTGAATCCACATTAAGCTGTAGGTCCTGGTCCGATTAGCCCGTGTGAGCAAAAAGGGATGACCGTTGTGACCTAAAACAACCAACCATTGTGATTTTCACTAAGTTTTTCATAATTTTTGCTCAAAAATTTATTAAAATTATGACACACAAAAACTCTATTCTTAATTAAATAATTTCCTTTTCAGGAGCTGGAGGTCATGATTCTGATAAGTCATATGTCCTACACCCAATGTTTAAGAGCTGTGTGTAATTTGGCTATTTTCACACCTGTAATGTAATATACAGGCTTGCGCGCTTGTCTCCATTTGCCCGGAAATCAGGCCCTGGTTTTATTTCTTAAAGTATCTTTCGCAGATAAAATGTGGTACAATTTTTCGTTCGCGCGTGGTTTCAGTCTTTTTGCTTTTTTGCAATTCTCATCCCTGTAGGTTGTTAAAGAGCAACCTTTTGTTCATATTTGCAATTTCATTAACTTTAAAAGAAATTTTTGAAAGGGTTCATGACAAGTTATTTTGAATGCAGATTTTTAAATGTATTTACTTATACAAATTTTAAACAATAGTTTTACATTTTTGAGGAATTTTCATATTTATATTTGCCATTTACAGTGAATTATTGAATAAAAATTTGAATTCCTTTATTATATTTACTAGTGTTCATATCTCATTTTAATGTATTTTTGTAATACACCCTATAATTTGTAGACCTATTTAGCTTGGTAGCCAATTTTTTTCAATTTTGACCATCCCATGAATATAAAAAATATAGATCAAGCTTTTTAAAAGTTGCAACACTTTAAAAGAAGAAAAAAAGTGCCTGGTTGTTTATTTCCTTGAGTCGCTATGTTTGTTTAGTTAGTATGTGATGAGTAGCAACTCATTATTTCCAGTTCTATTATATAGTATGTGTATAATAAAATTCATACATTGTCAAATAAAACCTACTAGCAGATTAACCCTCCGAGCGTCTTGAAAAAGGGTAAAATTGTAATGTTGTTTTCTTTGCATTTTGTTTTAAATGCTAAGAAAATATGATTAATATCAGGGAGCTGGAGCCCGGAGTCGGAGCGCTCCAGAGCTGTGTTTTCCCTGGAGCTGGAGCTCTAAATTTTCCCCTGCTCCAGGGCTCTTTTAGTTTTTAATATTCTTTTAAATCTTTTTTTTTTCAGTCTTTTAAATTTCTAGGCTTAAAATATTTTAATTATAATAGAAGATCTTTATAACGCGATTCTATATAATGCAATTCTCCATATAACTCACAACTTCTCAGATGTAAACAATGAATTTTGCAGGTAAGAAGCTCCTGAAATCCCACATCGTAAAAATTGCTACTCTCTAGAAAACTACATTTGATACATGAATTCAACTTTATCTCCTTAATTCGAAACTTTTTAATGAAAAAAAAATTGCTATTACAATAAATATTATATTTTTGGAAATGAGTAATATAATCAATGATTGGGTCCAGGTATAGTTGGACCATGTTTATAAAATAAACAATATAGAATGATCATATAATGCAAAAATTTATAATTTGGATAATTCCTGGTGACAAGAAGTGCAGTATAAAGATACTCTAATGTATTTTGGTATGTTTCAGATTTATATAGTCGTGTTTATAAGGTAAATTTAATGTGTGAAATGTGATCCATATAATGCAAAATTCTATGTAACGCACAACCTTGCATTTTTAGGTTTGCATTATAAAGATCTTCTACTGTACATCATTATTCAGTATTTTAATTATATCATTTTTTAGGCTTTTATTATTATTATTAGAGAAGGAAACCTTCTCAAAACATGGTAACACTACTTTTCTTCTACTTTCTACTTGAACTAAGTGACAACACTATTCGAAAACAAATATGGCCGCCTGTTGTTTACATGTGTAGTTGTACAATTTTGGCTGTTTGAAAAGTGTAGAAGAAATTTAAGATTTTTGTGTTTAAAATTCCACCAAACTTTCTATTTTAAAAGCAAAAGCTAAAAGATGTCATACTTTCTGAACAAGCATTTGAAGTTTGATGAGAAGAAAAATGCATTTTGTCAGACCTTTAATGAAGGTAGAACGTATTTGTGAGCAAAAAATTAAACGTGTAAATTAAAATCTGCAACTCAAAAGCGCGAAGTCGGAGCCGAGTTGGAGCCGGAGCTGGAGCCACAGTATTTTCTCTAGGAGCGGAGCTGGAGCATCAAAAATTGTTCGGCTCCGGGTCACTGATTAATATCATAAGAAAAAAACTTAATTACAAATATGAATGTAGTCCTTGAGAGTATTAATCATTCTTCAATGCATTTAAAATTTATTAAATCTATAGAATTATATTATCTTAAATACTGCTTGTATTGCTGTGAAACCTGGAGCTTAGTGAACGGAATATTACGCCCCAAACACTTAGAGGGTTAAAGCCACAAATCTTACCAATCAGTTGGTCATGCAAAAAAAAAATTGCAAATTTTATCAATTATTGCAGAAAAAAAAAAAAAATGTGAATTTTGTCAATCAGTTATGAAAGAAAATCACAAATTTCATGAATCAAGTACCCCCCCCCCCCCCCCAAAAAAAAAAAAAAAAAAAAAAACCTTAATGATTCAATGCAACAGAAGTTCCAACGAGGATTATAGTGTTCAATCTTTCTGCATCCACAATATGAATGTAACAATTTGTTAAATTTATTTATTTTTTTTTTAAATCTGAAACATAAAAGAATAAAACCTCTTCTTATTTCTTGTATGCATATATGTAACATAATGGGGACAGGGTTCTCTATAATGTCAGGACAGTTTGATTGTTTGCGTTCGATGTACACACAGTCAAGACAAAATGTAGTTTTTCTGGGGACCTGGTTTATTATCCTTCGGTTACATAATGATCTTTTTCTGAAACCAAGTCCAACTGGATTGAAAGTTTGTAGTAGTCAAGAATTGCTCCCCAATAATTTTCAGGAGGAATTTGATCCTTAAACTGTGAAAAAGTTAATTTATTAACTGGTTTAACCTTTTCACAGCTTAAGGATAAATTTCCTCCTCAAAATTATTGTGGTGTTTACAATATTCAATGCCAGAGTCAAAGAACACAGAAACTATGTAAAGAAAAAAGAATTGCAAAAGTTCTCTATTACTTCTCATTGCCTGATGGACATAATTTCAATTTTGACTCAGCTACCATTATCAAGAAATGCATTACTTCTCTAGATTTATTTTTTTTTTGAAGCTGTTCATATCCATAGATTTAAAAACTCCTTGGTTAATGATTTGTCTAGTGTACCTTACATCTCAACTTTCTGGGTGGATTTGTTGTGTTATGACACTTCACTTCCGCTTTGATTTCATTGACTGTTGGAACTTGACGGTCATTAGGTACACTGCGTAAAAAAAGTAAAGGGACACTGGCCTTTTTTCTAAAAAAAAAAAAAAAGCACAACTAATTACATTAGTGCAAAATTCTTTATTTGCGTAACATTTTACAACTAAATGAATTATAAAATCATAGTAATCAAAAATAAATTACGAAGAGAATTTGTTTTTCATAACATAGTTTCTGTTGCCTACATGAATATCCAATCTGCACCACCTAATTCTGTACCATAATGAAGAAGTTCAGATTCCAACAATCAGATGTAATCTTTGTGGTTCTATCTACCATTCTAAAAGACCAGACTCGTTCTTCCATCATATCCGACTGCTAGCCAGACCATCAAACTTCATACTCCCATATGTTGAGTGGAATAAAATTCTTCCTCATTCTTGATTCAAAGACAACAGAACTGATATTCATCAGGACAGTATAAATTGAACTTTTTCACATCTGGGTAAATGACAGAAGTCCATTCCGTGGTGCAAGCCATGTGATCTTACCCAAAGTTGATCCCCAAGGTAAGCGGTTAGCTATGTGCATTTTTGTCATTACAGAATCTTTCTTTTTCTGTTCTCGGATAATGTTTCTTTCATCACGAGGCGTTCTTTATTTTTAGTACCATGATCCTCTGGATTTCTAAGATAGTTTAATATTGCAGTTTTACTATTATTAAGCAATTTAGCAATCTCTCTGATGCTTTTACTCTATTTTCTAAATGCTATGGCTTGGCCTTTTGAAAATTATTTAAAGGTATTCATTTTGGCAATCTAAAAAAAAAAATCAATCTAAAATTGACGAAATATATATATTTTTGACCAAAACAATAAAATAGTAATGATTATTTACCTTATCTATAGCAGAAGTGTCCAGTAAATTCAATTTTCCAGAACTGTCCTTCTACTTTTTTTACAGTGCGATAGTTAACTAAGCTCATTTTTCTGTAAATTAATTGCTGCAGCAATTTATCTTTTATGTCATAAGAAAAGGATGTGTATAAAATGATACCCTTATAAAAATCAGACCGCAAATTTAATTCACAATTAAGTAAATTTAAAAAAATCGAGTGTCCTTCTACTTTTTTTACGCAGTGTATTGTGTTTTAGTCTCTTACAACTCAAATAATGAGCGTTGGACGACTGATGCATGCTTCTGCTAGCTTTGTAGTCATGTGACTTGCACTTGTGACCCTTTAGCGGCAGGTATGTGGACCTCCGTACTCTTGTCGGAAGCCCTCTTTGTTACTGACGCTACAATATTACCATTCTGTCACCGGTTCGCACATTCCAGACTCCAGCTCGTTTCTTTTTGAACATCCCTTATAGTTGGGGGTGGGGGGAGGGGGGATATTTTTATAGATTTTATACACTGATGATATGAGTCCTGGAACATATGAAATTTCCACACAAGTTTTTTACTAGCATAGAAGTTTGTTTAGAATACTGTTTCTACAGCATTACACAAAAATTTAGTATAAAACTTGCAAGTTATTTTTAAACCAATTTTAATATGATTTATTTACCAATTAATTAGAGTAACTGTGTTAAAATTAATCTAGTGTAATTGCGTATCCAGCAATTTCTGGAGTTCCATTACTTGCGATTTATTCTATTGAGCTGAATCAGATTTCAGACCAGATGCTTTGATCAATAAGGTTAACTGGGTGAAAAAGTTCCACCAGATTCGTCTGGGCTCAGATGGTAGAGCATTGGTGACTTCAGCCAAGAGATCCCTGGTTCAAATCCTGGTCTGGACATTTTTCGTCCAGTTGGAAATTTACATCCGATACAATTTAAATTATCCAATAGAGCTGAAACTTTGCTTATGTATGTAATTCTGATGATGATATAATATTATTATAATTTATGGAACGTAACAGTTATGCTTCATTTACAGGGTCACATAAAAGATTGGTTCAAATCTTGCAAGACAATTTTAAACCTCTTTCAATTATCTGATTGAGTAGAAACTTTGCTTGCACGTGTTTTTCCGATTGCAATTCAGTTAAACCATATTTTAACAAACGTAGCAATTATGCATTTTGTACAGGGCCACACAAAAAATCGTAGAAAAATTGTTGCTAATAAGAAGAAATTTTTGTTAAATTAAAAAAAAAAAAAATTGGATTTGAGATACCCAATAGCATTTTTTAAAAAAGTGTGTAGCATTTATATTTCTTTTACACGTGTGTATAAAAATTTTGAATACATTACCGTCTATAAGCAGAAATTTTGTTTCAAATTGAATAAAATTCTTACAGGTTATTTTTTTATACAACAGCATTCTTTCAAATAAAAGTAATTAGTGTAGCACTTATATTTTTTACAGAGTTACGCAAATCATAAGTTTTTTTTTTCAATATTTTTTTTTTTTTCAGGAAGACTATACAAATTTCTCGAGCAATTCTGAGTAGTCAAAAATAAAAAAGAAACTACCGTAATTTC
Source organism: Maratus speciosus (assembly GCA_963932465.1). Lineage (NCBI taxonomy): Eukaryota > Metazoa > Arthropoda > Arachnida > Araneae > Salticidae > Maratus > Maratus speciosus. Next base: position 512,228,730 of record OZ010790.1, on the reverse strand, counting down.
GCACATAAGCGCCGCGGCGCATACGTAAAAAAAAGTTTTAAAAATGCTGAGAGCGGCACTTACGCTGATGCGGCGTATACGCCGATTTCACATTTTAAAATCTTTTTATCTTAAGCCAAGTTTTTAACTATTTTTGGAAAAGCATTTATAAACATTCAATAAAAGATTTATAAACATTAAAAGACGAATTTAATCATATTTTGACTATCTTAATTCTTGCTACACAGTGTCGCGCATGTACGCAGAAGTAAACAATCATTGACTGTTGCCAAATTCAACCAACTAAACTTATGAATACAGGAAACATAACACTTTTAATGAATTAATAGTAAATATGAAATAAAAGTTAAATAAAAATGTTAAAGAAAATGATTTTAAAGTTTAATTGACTTAAAATAAATTTTGGTATGAAGTTAATCGCATTAATCGCAGGTGCGATCGCAATGAATTTATTGCCGAATGTTGCAAATAAATAGCGCTACAATCAAACAACTCAACCGAGCAACTAGGAAATCAAAACAAACGCAGAATCGGCGGCATGGTGATCGGCGGTTTGCATGTTGAAAAAAACGTAGCATGGGAATCTAGGGCAAAAATTACGAGATAAATTAAAATCTGTCGATATTTAGGAATTACAAACATTACATGAATCATATTTCTTGTAAGATTTTATCAATATTTTTTTGTTAATTTTAATCAGATTTTGCTAATACTTTTTTGCCTTGCCGCTTACACAGCTATTTCGTTTTTTTAACCCATTTTTCGACGGTGCGGCGCTTCTGCCGAATTTTTTTTTAATGTAATGTATTTTCAGCGGTGCGGCGCGTACGGTGGGTGCGGCGTGTACGTGCGAAATTACGGTAATGTTAACTTACATGTGTGCATTAAATTGTTTTTTACTTAATAGTAAAATAAGTATGTTTAACATACTCTTTGTAATGCATTATATTTTTATTTTGAGACATTGTTAAATAAATATTTATCACTGTTTGAGTATTTTATGAGTGATACACAGACCTGCCAACTGCTACGAAAAAATCGTAGTTGCTACGATTTGGACCTTTAAACTATGATGCTACAAAAATCAGTCTCAAACTACGATTTTTTTTTTTTTTTTTTCCCTTAAAGAAACACAAAAGCATTTTTTTTTTCCAGTTGAGATTTTTAGTCCACACAGCACATTTTTCAGAAGTGATTCTGTTCTGAAATTTCCTAAATTTTAACGTATTCGGTTACAAAAGTTTTAAAGAATTGGTCATTAGTCCAAAAATTCATGGGCTGCAAAACAAACTTCTTAATATAAAACCCCCTTAATGGATATTAACCATGAGTGAATTGTGCATCTGTGAATATTTATTATACAGGAATTCCCTTCCTTAGAAACAGGGGCGCCATTTTAAGGGTTTCTTGAGGGGCAGGGTTTGAAATATTGTGCGGAATCGCGTGATTTGCACAAAGAAAAGGAAAGTCCTGCATAATGAAAACTGCTGTGCAGTATTTTCCCCCGAAAATTCTTCCACAGACCTATGATTCTTCTGTGAATATATTTTAAAATTTCTTGGAAGTTCGCAATTTTTTTTCTTTTATGGCATTTTCCTAAATCAATTCGTGAATTGATCGTGAAAAAAATTGAGAATTTCTTCAAACGATCATGGGAAAATATCTGATATTTCGTCAAAGATCTCAGAAACAAATAGTGATTATCTTCAATTGTTCGTTGAATAAAATCTAAGTTAGTTAAGAGTTCAGAAAGAAATTGAAAATTTCGTCAAAAAATTGTGAATTTCGATAAACTATTGAGGGAAAATATTACAAATTTCTTCAAAAAGTCGCGGAAACAAGTAGTGAATTTTGTTAATTGGTCACGAAAAGATATTGAAATTTTTATCAATTGGTCGCGAAAAACTGTTGCGAATTTTGCCGATCTTTTGCACAAAACTGTTGCGAAATTTGCCGATCTGACGCGCAGAGATGCCAACCATTACGGATTCTGCGGAATTATTCCACATTTTAACTTTAGATTACGGGATTACGGACGTCTCTACAAAAATTACGGAAATAACAAAAAAAATCCGGAAATAAAAGTTTTGTGATTATTTGAGATTGTGATAATTTTAACTACTGAAACAGTTGTTTATGCATATTTCGACAGCATATTAAAGCAGAAAATCAAATTCAAGCTGTAAGTGATGCGTTAGCAAGCGGAATTCGCTATGTAGAAAGCAGAAAATGAAAGTACAGAACATAAACATGCTCATTTCTTCCTGTACTCGGCACAGACACTGAGCTTATTGGGCAAAGCTAACTGCAGAAGGCGTGGCTTATGACGCACTTATCCGAGGGAAGAAAGCAAAGGGCAGGTACAATCCATGGGCAACGCTGATTCAAGCCAGTTCAAAATTTGCTTTTCTAAACTGGCAACAGCTTCACATTTTGCACACGCATCCCCTATTATTATGATAGACTTGTTACACGTTGTATTTTGTTTAAGTTTTGCGACTGATCGTAGAATTTCAGAGCCGGAGCCAAAGAAAATGAAGGTTTTGCAACGATACCGTGTTGAATATACTAAGGAATGGCCGTGTATCCAAAAATCAGAAGAATCTGAACATTATGCGTTTTGCACGGTTTGCTCCAGTGATTTTATGATACAACATGGTGGTCGAGATGATGTTCTAAATTTTTTGCTGAACAGAGTGACGAAAATGCCATCATAAAAGCAGAAATGTTGTTTACACGTTTTGTGATTGAACATAACATGCAGATTGCTAGTACCGACCATGCTGGCGGAATTTCCGGATTCTAAGATCGCCAAAAAGTACGGCTGTGGACGAACTAAAACATCTGCAATCATTCAAGACATGGCAAAATCAACGCAATCCGAAATTGTGAACGATTTGAAAAATCTCCCCTATTCCATTGCTACCGATGGCAGTAATGACAATGATGGTAATAAACTATATCCTATCGTAGTATCGTATTTTGACGAATCTGCTGGTAAAATCGATACCGTATTATTGTCCTTGTGCTAGACGAGTATTAACACTGGGGAAAGGCATTTTTAATATTTTAAATGAGGAACTGAGCAAGAAACAAATCCCATGGACTATTGTTTATCATTTTCGTTAGATAATGCATACACGATGACAGGTCAGTACAAGGGTGTTATTGCCTTCCTTCTGATAATGCAGCCTTCTATTATTCAGCTAAAAAAGCTACTAAGTTAGCCCTTATGGGTAGTGGAAGTTAGTCTTGATAAAAATATTTTGGAAAGAAATTTATTTTTATTGTGTATCATTTTTATTGTCACATATTGTGTTTTATTTTATTAAAAAGAATTCATGTACATGTCAGTATTTTTATGGCAAGTTAAGAATTTTTGTGATATGTTGAGGAATTTTGATTAGGTGAGTGAAAGAATTTTTCTCAGTTTCAATTATTGTTTCTTAAATTTCAAATATGTTTAATTCATTAATTGCTTTATTATTTTTAATTATTAGACAAATAATTATCTATAATTTAATTGTTTCAGTTTTGATTACGTTATGTTTGTATGTTAACATCTTGATAAGGGTGTAGGACGGTCCACGGGTGGGTACGGCTGATTACTGATGGCTTCGGTTAAAAGTTGGCACCTCTGGACGCGATAAATTATCGCGAATTTCGACAAATGACCGCTTTAAAAATCAATTTCGTCAAAGGATCGCGGTAAGAATGTGAATTTAGTCAAAATATCGCAGAAAGAAAACGCAAATTTCGCCAAAAGATCACGGAAATAAAGCGCAAATTTCATCGAAAGATCAGTAAGAAAATGCAAATTTCATCGATAGGTTAATAAAAAAACACATTTCATCAAAAGAAAACACAAATTTCACCAAAGGATTGTGTAAAAAACACAAAATTCATCAGAGGATTAAGGTAAAAAATGCGAATTTCGTCAAAAGTTCGGGGTAAAAAGTGTGGATTTCAACAAAGAATCGTAATCGAAAAACTTGAATTAAGATTGTGGGGAAAAGAATTGTGAATGTCGTGAAACGATCACAGAAAAAAAAAACTGTGAATTTCGTCAAAATTTACTGGACTGAGCTAAAAAATTGGAACTGGGCTCCTTTTACAAATGTGTTAAAAAAAAAAAAAAAAAGCTGTGAAACGAGAAGAAGCCTAAAAAATCGTGTAAAAATTTTCAGAGGAAAAAATTTACTATATTGAGTTGAAAGACTGAAAATTTTATTCCTTTTACGAATGTCAAAAAATGGCTGCAAAACACAAAAAACCAACCAACCAATCTCCAGATTAATTTAAATTTTCAGTGCTACGATTTCTCATTTTCAAAGGTTGGCAGGTCTGGATAGATTAAAAAAACCAGCAAAAATTAATTAAACTTTCACGAAATAACTTTGTCTACCTAGATCGTCAAAACATCTCACTGTGCAGGGGTTTGAAATTTTGGTCACATATGCAAAATAATATTCTCATTCAGAATTTCCAAAAAAATTTTAATCGCCTCACAACACCATGAAATATCAATTAGAAATCTCATTTACTAAAATAAATTATTTTCAATTGGTCGGAAAAGCTGCAGACATTGTCTAACATCTGCTACGATAGTCAAGAATTGAAATAAGGTTTGCCACAAAGGCAGGGTTGGCCGGGTTAAAACATTGAAAAGCAAAGTAGGAAATTTTAAGTGATATTAAATTTTTATAAATTACCTATTTTTATAAGCAAAAAGAAATGTTATCGTATGGCACATTATTTAAATCCTAGTGTTTCTTACTAATTATCATGTTTTATCATCTAGTCCTATTTTTTTATGGTAGCCAGCAGATACATATTTTTTATAACAAATAAAAATAACTATGACCACTATTTCTGAATAGTAATTTCTAAAAATTGTATCTTGCCCTCTAATTATCGAAGACCCTTTTATCACACCAAAGAAAATTTGACGAAAGGGTAACTCAGGATATCCATTTCTTTCCCTACCCAACTTCTGATCACTAGGGAGCTTAATTGCCTCCCGGGAGTCAATTTTCGAACCCTTTGTGATGTATCATTAGACAGCCCCTTGACCACTCTTTCATATTATGTTCTCCTCGTCCACAATTTACTTCCAGGGAGTTTCTCTCTTATTTATATTATTCCCCTCCACTAATATATCTATAGATAAAATAACGATGTTTCGTTTGGATACAGGTTTGTTTAGAAAAGAGTGTGGTGATGGAATGTGGAAGTAACAAATTTTGCAGTGTGCGTGCAGAATGCCTGCTGCACAGTGTCGCAGGCTGCTGTGTGGATTGTTCATATAGAACATATTGCGCCCTTAATTGAGTGGTGGTTACTATTATTTCCGAATAGAAATTTCAGAAAATTTAAATTCTAATTTGAGTCCCCTCCGTCTTGAATATTCTATCTATGGATAGGTTAAAAGTTGTGTTTTGTTTGGATATAGATTTGTTTAGAAAAGAGTGCATACCCTGGCAGTGGAAAGTGGAACTAACAGATTTTACTGACCATGTGCAGCATGCATGTTGTACAGTGCTTCAGGCAGTGGGAAACCATGTCGGATGTTCATATAAAACATATTGAGCCCCCTGACGGTACAAAATGGAACTAAAGGACTTTGCAGTACATTTAGCACGGTTAGAATACAGTTACATTAGTTAGGTCGCAGTTACATTACAATTAAGTTATGGTTAGTTTTTTTGCCGCAGGATTAACATCATGCAACTCTGAAATTTTAATACTATTTACTCTAATAAGTCAAACTGAGTTTTCAACTTTACATCTGTGAGGATTTTATTCAATATCTGAATGACTCAAATTCCTAAGTGCCTTCATTTATTTCAATCAACTGTTCTTTGTGTCCACCAGGGTAACACCCATCTGACCTATGCCTGTCTATCTAAAGTTTTTCGAGATGTTTCAGAAGATCTAGCATTGAACAAGTCATGTGTTCTTGTTCACTAACTTTTATCTGTAATCTGAGGAACCTGCTATGGCTTGGTGATTCATGATGTTTTTCCAATGTTTTTGCTGAAGTTAAAGATTGTGCCATACTGTTTTTGCTATGTTTAAGTGTTTTACAAACTGTATTTCAAAATATCCAGGGGAACAAAGGGCAGTTTGTTTTTCTGTCCCAGGTATTTTTTCAAGTTCTTGAAAGCATAGAGTAGAAGCTCATAAAATGTTGCTACAGATTTTATATTTGATTTCTAATGCTAAACTTTGGTAACTGATGCTTCCAAATCACACTTAGCAAACTTGGACTTGTGGGCAATGCACAAAATGCAAAGCAAGTGTAATAATTGTGCTGTTACAAACTCAACTCCATATTTCTCAACAGAACTATTTACTTGGATAGAAATACAATCAGTATTTTCTAACTGTGTTTTCTTTTACTTTTCATTTTTTCTATTACTACTAAGCTGACTGTTGTCATCCGTATATTCTCTTGAGTCACTTTCACTTGGGTTTTCCTTATGGATATTTATCTATATGGATCCAGAAAAATGAATTTAATAGATTAATTTAAAAATATAAATCTATAATATTAAACATTTAAAAACTGAAAAATAATTCTCATGATCTGAAATCCTGTGGCTATATTAAATATTTTTAGTTCAGTCCAGATTATCGCCTGAAATGTTTTTTAATGTTTTTTTTTTTTTTTTTTTTTTTACTAGTGAACCACTAAATCTCTTATATTATTAAGTATATTATCCTAGATACTTATTTTTATTTCATTCATTGTTAATTTCATTTTCAAAGCTTTTGAACAATGACGATGGTGATAGAAGCTATAGGAAATCTCAAGATTTGATACATCAGTTATTGGTTGAGAATTCAAGAAACAAAGGATCTTATCAGGTAAATTATTTATTCTAGAAACTAAATATTTATCTTATTTAATAAAAACAGAAGTTTTGATGCTTAGTTCGTGTGTTAGTAGTAAAAAGATTTATAAGGTGATTTGTGATCCCAGTAGTCTATTTGGTGATGTGAAAAAAATATGATCTGATGTTAAATGTTCAAATAAATAAATAAGCTACTTGATCTAATATTCTGTCTTAGTTAAATTACACTGGCCTCTAAAAGTTAAGGTACAGGGACTGGATGCTTTCGATTTCACACGGTTTGTCGAATATCTAGCAACATTATTGACGCATTGTTCTTGAACATCTGGGATGTAAAGAACATGTTTGATTTCATATTTCTCGATGAAGATTTAGTCGGGCCGACAATTAGGGGGCCAATAATAAATTTAATAATAAAATAATATTTGCGATCAGCTATGCAACATAAAATGATAGAAATGGTTTGTCACTGCATTAAATGACTATTTGTGTCCTGTTCAACGTTTGTGTGCATTTGTGTAAGCATATCACTCATATTCGTAAAGATGTTAACATTTTTGTGAAAAATTCAAAAGTTTTTTGTTTATAGCATACAGAGTTTTCAACCAAATTTAACACAACTTTCCAAAAACCCGACAAAGAACAGTAGCAACAGTACACTTCAATTAAAACATGAATATTTGATGAGATATGGGCACTTGTATGAAATAATTTTTAACTGTGCATGCATGGAAGATTTCAAAATTTTTATTTCATAATTTGGTAGTCAGCTATTTAGGGCAACTTATCTAAAATGTCCAGTCAAATACCGAGAAATTTCACAAAGATAGGGGCGATATAGTGAGTTGCTCTCTAAAAATAGCTTTATTATAAGGGTTTTTCCACAACTTTTCAATCAACTCACTATATCTTTCTGAGTTTTCACAATATTTGACTGGACTTTTTACAGAAGTTACCCAAAATAGCTGGCTACCAAATTATGAAATAAAAATTTTGAAATATTACACGCATGCACAGTTAAGTTATTTCATACAAGTGCCCATATCTCATCAGATATTCAATATATTCATGTTTTAATTGCAATATACTGTTGCTACTGTTCTTTGTCAGGTTTTTTGAAAGCTGTGTTAAATTTGGTTGAAAACTCTGTATGGCTATAACAAAAAACTTTTGAATTTTTCACAAAAATGTTAACATCTTCACGAATATGAGTGCTATGTTTACACAAATGCATACAAACGTTGAACAGGAACCTAAATAGTCATTTATCACAGTGACAAACTATTTCCAGCCTTTTCTGTTACATAGATTATCGCAAATATTATTTATTATTAAATTTATTATTAGCACCCTAATTGTATCCACGATAAATCTTCACCGAGAAATATGAAATCAAACATGTTCTTTACATCCTAGAAGTTCAAGAACAATTCGCCAATAATATTGGTAGATGTTCGACAAACCGTGTGCAATCGAAAGCATCCAGTCCCTGTACCTTAACTTTTGGAGGCCAGTGTATTTTAGACTTTGCAGATATCTAACAGCTTAAAAAATGCCTAAAAAAGTAAAATTTACTGTATATACTCTTAAGTTTTTTTGTATGTATTGTATCTTATTTTCTTTCTAAATGCTTTTTTTTTTTTTTTTTTTTTTTTTTTTCTTTTTCTGCTGCAGATTGAATTGTAAAATTCTGCTACTGGGTGCATATAATCTAATATTAGCAGGACTTATGTAGAATAATTCTAGCAGTTAGCTATAAATAAGTAGAATAACATCCAGTGAATTAGGAGTTCAATTGTTGTTATAGAGGCCTTGAGAGGTAGCTGTATTTGATATTATGTTACGTTGTGTATTTGAGATGAGACCATATATCCTGAATAATCAACAACTTGTAATATTTTCTAGGCAAAGTTGTGAAACTTTTAATTTTTTAATAGCTTTTGATTGATAGCTGGACCCAGACCTGCCAACTGCTACGAAAAAATCGTAGTTGCTACGATTTGGACCTATAAACTACGATGCTACGAAAATCAGTCTTAAACTACGATTTTTTGCAAAAAACACAAATGCATTTTTTGTTTCTAGTAGCGATTTTTATCCCGCGCAGCATATTTTTCAGGAGTGATTCTGTTACGAAATTTCCAAAATTTCAAAGTATTCATTTCCGAAGGTTTTAAAAAAAATGGCCATTAGTATGAAAAAAATCTGGGCTGCAAATCAAACTTCTTAAAATAAAACACTCTTTATGTATATTAACCAGGAGTGTATCGTGTTCAAAGTCCCAGCGAATTCAAAGCAAATAACATTAATCCATGCTGTTTAAGCCAGAATCTGCCTAATGCAGAAACAGAAGGGTTTTTAAGGTCCCACCGAACCAAAAATTTTGCATAAGGCAAAAAAAAAAAAAATGATATTTTATAAATGATTCACGAAACTTTAAAACTGATATGTATATACATAAAAGTCTCGATTCGTAATAGATTAATAAAATTAATTCAAACGAACCATATTTAACTTCATGGTTAAATATGGTAATTTTTAATCATAAAAATAAGTAACACAATGTGACTCATAATGTGTTACTCAAGAATGCTTGTTAAACCGGAAGTAAAAACAAGCATCGATAAAATATTATTTTCCATCTCATCAGAAACTAATGTTAAAGATGATGTATATGATTGTATTTGTTAAAGTTAATGTTTTTCATTAAATTCCAGAACTGAAGAAATTTCTAATCGATATTATTTATTTCAGTGTTTGAATAATGTTTTTCAATATTATTAAAGACTATAAATTTAATAAAAAGTTTAATTTCAATAAAAATTTAATTTTAAAGAACGGTACTGAAGGTTACAAATAAAAAATATCTATATAACTTGTGCATTTTTTAATTTTACTTACATTTATTTTTTGGGGGTATATTGCATAAGGCTGAATATTGTCTATGGCGGAAAATTTCATCGGTACCGATCGATTCCGCCTTAAACAGAGTTTACTGTATTACTAGACAATACAGTATTCCTCTTTAGCATCAAAATTTGATTATTACAATAGCATGCAAAAGTCTTCAGTAAAATGCACTAAACTGAATTTGATTACACAGCATAAATAAATATTGGTTTCAGTTATTTCTTAAATTTAAGATTTTGTTTATCAACGAGTTCATAAAGCAGAAGTTCGAATTTAGTACATTCAAATTCATTTATCAATTGGAAACCTCACAGATCTTATAGGAACTGCATATTGGAACACATTTACATATAGAAATTTTCATTTATTGTTTCTCGCAAATAAAGTTTGTTATGTATGTTGATAAATTTAGTTAACAGCGATCTGTCCAGACTTTTCTCTCAGGGTCTTGTTTTTGTGAAATTGTGAACAGCTCTTTTACATTTTAGCCCAGTGGTTAGGGGGTTGAATTCGGAATTAATTAGGAGAAAGCTGGAAATTGTTTTAATCCCTTCTGTTTAGGTCTAGAATGAATATGCTATGTTTTCCCCCTCGTAGTAGGTGAGCGTTAGGAAATATGTATAGATTTATAGTCAAAAAACACGTTTTTTTGCATACCATAACAATATCTCAAAATAGCTAACTCTGTCAAAAACATTGTCAATACAAATGTTGTAGAGCTTAAAATTATGAGTAAAATGAGTACCTACACTCAATACTTATGTTGAATATTAAGGTCACAATTGGCCGTTATATCCCAGCTCTGACGTGCGCCGGTGCTATGCGCTTGTCGACGTACACTGAAATGTTTTGCCTATGCGCAATCTTTTACCTTCATCTCATGACTCCCCACAAAGGATTTCAAACTGAGAGTATTTTATCCTTACTGTCTCATATCTTTTCGCATTTTATGGATTATGCTTAACTTTTGGACACGAGTGTAGTTTCGGGAGCAAAAAGAGGCGCATAGTGAAAATTTTTATACAAAACTGATTTTATTGATGTTAGTAAATAAAATCAACATAATAATACACTTAAAATAAACTGTAAGCTTATATAATTATTGAAAAAATATATAAAAATAATGTTAAGGTGAGATTTATAGTTTAATTTAATAGACCTCGAATAGAAAACGAAAACAAAGTACTCAACTAAATCTAAACAACAAAATACTCAAAACTTCTATGGATGAATAGGACATATGCAAAAGTATATCGGCAATTTGATCCATAAAAATGAAACATTTTTCACAGATTTTTGTTAAAAGATGTATTTTCACATACGTTATCAGCCTACACTTGTAACGATACTCCTCAAAATTGGTGGCAGCCTTGCTGCCTCCATTTTATTGAGTAATTTATCCGATATAACTGGTGCTACGTTACACTAATATGTAATATTACACCAGTTATATCAGTTTAAACTACACCATTATATAAATTAAATTACTTAATAAAATTGGAGGCAGAATGTTGTTACCAATTTTATGGAGTAACGTTGCATAATTTTTTAGAGTGTAGACTGAGATTAAACTCCTATATCACATATAGCCCAGTGGTTAGGGGGTTGAATTTGGAATTAATTAGGGGAAAGCTGGAAATTGTTTTAATCCCTTCAGTTTATGTGTAGAATGAATATGCTATGTTTTCCCCTCGTAGTAGGTGAGCGTTAGGAAATATGTATAGATTTATAGTCAAAAAACACGTTTTTTTACATACCATAACAGTATCTCCAAACAGCTAACTCTGTCAAAAACATTGTCAATACAAATGTTGTAGAGCTTAAAATTCTGAGTAAAATGAGTACCTACACCCTACACTTAATACTTTTGTTGAACATTAAGGTCACAATTCCACTTTAAAGTTTTAGACACGTGGTCAGGGGGTTGAACTCAGAATTAATTAGGAGAAAACTGGAAATTGTTTTAATCCCTTCAGTTTAGGTCTAAAATGAACGTACTATGTTTTCTTCCTTGTACATGGGTGAATGTTAGAAAATATATACATATTTATTTTCGAAAAACACGTTTTTTAAATTTCCTTAACAATATCTCAAAACAGCTAACTCTATAAAAAACATTGTCAATACAAATGTTGTAGAGCTTAAAATTCTGAATAAAATGAGTACCATCATTAATACTTTTGTTCAATATTAAGGTCACAATTCTATTTCGAAATTTTTCAAATCAAGAGGCTGAAGCCAGGAGAGACCAAGTTAACTTAACAATATCTCAAATCTGCGGCCTGTTACTTATTTTACTCGGAATTTTATGCTCTACAACTTTTGTACTGACAATGTTTTTAATAGAGTTAGCTATTTTGAGATATTGTTAACGTAACTTGGTCTCTCCTGGCTTCAAGCTCTTGATTAGCGATTAAGGCAAGATTTTGAACTAGAATTGTGACCTTAATGTTGAACAAAAATATTAATGATGGTACTCATTTTATTTAGAATTTTAAGCTCTGAAACATTTGTATTGACAATGTTTTTTATAGAGTTAGCTGTTTTGAGATATTGTTAAGGTAATTAAATAAACGTGTTTTTCGAAAATAAATCTGTACATATTTTATAACATTCACCCAAGTACGAGCAAAAAAACATAGCACGTTCATTTTAGACCTAAAGTGAAGGGATTAAAACAATTTCCAGTTTTCTCCTAATTAATTCTGAGTTCAACCCCCTGACTACGGGTCTAAAACTTTAAAGTGGAATTGTGACTTTAATGTTCAAGAAAAATATTAAGTGTAGGTACTCATTTTACTCAAAATTTTAAGCTCTACAACATTTGTATTGACAATGTTTTTGGCAGAGTTAGCTCTATGGAGATACTGCTACGGTATGTAAAAAAACGTGTTTTTTTACTATAAATCTATACATGTTTCCTAACGCTCACCTAGTACGAAGGGGGAAACATAGCATATTCATTCTAGACCTAAACTGAAGGGATTAAAACAATTTCCTGCTTTCCCCTATTTAATTCCGAATTTGGCCTTTTTTTGCTCTCCTACCACTGGGCTAATTGTGAAAAATCTAGTTCTAATTTTGTGAATTTTTAATGGTCGTTATATTCAGGTTCTTTTTTATATATTTTTAAGAAGACATGTGTGTTATAAAATACATATTTTTTCTTTGTATATCTAAAAGTGACAGGACATATTTCACTTTTAAATGATTGAATCTGTGAAAGGTTTAGTTTAGAGCTGGAAAAACTTTGTAAAAGGCCTCTTTTTAAGACAAAGAATTTTGTGAAGGGTCCTTTAAAGGACCCAATTTCTTCCTAAACAGATCCCTGGTTAAGTATACTAATTTTATAATGATTTCTTATTAATATATGTTTTGCAATTGTAATATTTAACCTATTTAGTGATTTTAATATTACTCTATTGAAGATAATATTAATTGCTTATAAATATTTTTTTTTTTTTTAAATGAAGAAAAAAAACTTGAATATTCAATTGAATAGTGTGGTAAAGTTAAATTCTGTTTCAAGATGGTTACACCCTTGAGAAAATGACAGAAAATGTAAGATTCTCAAAAACAAACATAACATATACTACACATTAGCTCGATTGAAAGAAACAGGAGCAAATTCCAGAAAACATTGTGGATAGCCTAGATGCACATCAAATAAGGAAGACAAGGATATTTTGATCCACAAGTAAACGAAATAGGAGACTTCCAGCGACTGCAATTAAAGAAAAGTGTAATAAAAGTAGATAATCTCTAATATCGGTTGATACAATTTAGAGGTGTCTGCATATTGTAGGTTTGAAAGGTCACATAGGTTGTCGAGCATGGTCGTATACCTTTTGGAGAATTAGCTGAATAACTTTTGGAAAAATTTTGTGGGCGCTCTATCTCAAGAACTGATGCACGAAATTTCACAAAACTTTAGATTCAGTTAGTCCTTGATATAAAACTGGTCCTGATTAGTTTTGGTGAAAATCGCCCAACAGGTGGCGCTGCTATGTGGCATTTTTCATGATTTCTGCAATAGCTATATCTTAGGAACTACTGCATGGATTTTCATAAAACTTCAGATTCAATTAGTCCAGGATATAGTTAGGTGCTGATTACAATTTAGTGAAAATCGCCCCACAGGTAGCACTGCTATGCTGCATTATTCATTATTATCGCAATAACTCTAACTCAAGAAAAAATGCACGCATTTTCATCAAACTTCAGATTCAGTTAGTCCCTGAAATAGTGCTGTTTATTTTTTGATGTAAATCCTCCAACAGGTGGCGCTGTTGTGCTGCATTTTTCACGATTTCCGCAATAGCTATATCTCAAGAACTAATGCATGAGTTTTCATCAAGCTTCAGATTCAGTTACTTCCTGGTATAAATTGGTCCTAATTAGTTTTTGGTGCAAATCGCCCAACAGGTGTCACTGCTATACAGAATTTTTTACAATTTCTGCAATAGTTCTATCTTAAAAATTAATGCACGGATTTTCATCAAAGTTAAGATTCAGTTAGAAGTTGTCAAAGTTCTTGATAATTAGATTTTGGTGTAAATCATCTAACCGTGTTGCTGAAATGCTGCATTTTTCAGGAAGTATCTCAGATAGAAGAAAGTTTTGGGATTGCCACATCTGACTAGTTAATAGTTTGTTTGGGGATTCATCCTTCATACAGCATTTTTAAAAATTTTCGTGTTTCTTTTGTGCGACCTTTGGTTCTTTCGCGTTCTGCAGGAATTTTTGGACATACTTTGAGTTTCTTTGTGATCCCCCCCACCCTAAAAAAAAAAAAATAAATAAAATAAAAAATAAAATAAAATAAATAAATAGACATGCAACATCCAGATTTTGGAGAATTCTGGATTTTGGACGTTTGGATTTGAGTCTCTGTACTGTATTTTGGAATTAATAGGTGCAAAGAAAAAAAAGTTATTAGCAAAAAATAGATTCAAAACAGTTTTTACATTTCTCAGAAACATTATTTCTAATGATTATTTAAAAAAATTCAAATTTCGTCAATCTATTTCGGAAAGTAAATAGAGAGTTTCATTAATCTGATACACACACACACACACACACACACAAAATCAAAATTCCATCAATCAATCACAGAAAAGATCTCCTGAATTTTGTCAGTTATACATTTAAAAAATCGAGAATTTTATCAGTTTTATAAATTGATCGTGGAAAAATATTGTGAAATTCGTCAATTGGTCATTGATAAAAAATATATATTTCTTAAATCTTACGTGAAAATAAAATTGCAAATTTTGTCAAATTGTAGCTGAGAAAATATGGGGTTCGTCAGTCAGTTGCAAAATAAAAGGAAGAATTAAACCTATAGCTGACCACTAATTGTCCCACTAATTGTCTGCTATTAATAGTGTCCACTATTCAGAGATAAAAAAATGCAGATGTATTGATTTGGTAGTTTGCATAGAAAAAGTGTCCATTAAATAGATGTCAGCTACTTGGTAGTGTCCATTATACAAGTTTTACTGTTTCAACATTATGTAATAGTTAGAACACATAAATTATTCTAAATAGAAAATGTCTCTGAATTTTATTTGTTCAAATATAGCTATGTATAATTTATCATCACCAAATATTTTCAGAATGACAAAATGAATATTAACATGAACCAACGGATTTTGGAAAGCTCTGTGCCAAATTCAATTTCAGCTGAGCCAAGCCGCGGTGCCCATGATCTGGCTTTTATAACTGATTCATCGCTTACCAAAAGAAAACTTTCAGAAAAAGACCTACCGAGTACATCTGCTAAAAGATCAAATTCAGAAGGGGCACATGTAAGTGTAAATATAGTATGCATACTTGCCAACTTTCCCTTAAACTTCCGTAAAATGTGAGTTAAATTGACCCAGGTTAAACAAGTTTTGAATCAGAAATTTACTAAAGAAATTAATTCAAATAAATTTCATAGAGAAACATGATTTTAAAATGTATGCATCAAATAAATTTTCTGGTTAGTAACGGGTCAATTTAACTCACATTTTACAGAAGTTTAGTTGAATGTTGGCAAGTATGGTATGGGTATATTTTGTACTGTGTATACTTGCAATTTAAAAATTTCTTCTTCTGTTTTTGATAAATTATTTTTTAATTGCTTATATTTTTAAGCCTCTTTATGACAATTTAATATTTGTGGTATGGTTATTTAATTACATAGTAAAGCATATTATTGTATTATTTAAATAGAATGTCTTTTTTATTAAACTGTTATACCTCCCTACCTTTGTCCGCGCAGGGATAAATAATCTTACTGTTTAGAGGCAATTCTATTCGATACTTAAAATTATCTGACAACATTTTCAAATAAAAAATTTTTAAATCAGTCATCCAATCAAAATTTTACACATTTAAAGAATAAAATATAAAGCACAAGTGTAAAATAAATCTTTTATTGAAAACCAACTTCTTGCAGGTTTCGTACTGTCCTTGAAAGTCCTTAAGGGTGCTTAATTTTTCAAAAGTAACTTTTGTATGCAAAATCTGCAAGAAGTCCTAAAAAGTCCTTAATTTTGCTCTTCTATTATTTTTTAATCAGGAAGGCGAGAAATTCTTCTGTGTTTCTTTGAATTTCTGATTTTTCAAAAAAAAAAAATCATTTAAATACCCCCTTGTCTTCCCTTCTTCCAAAATTTTGCTTCCTCCATTTTGTTCCCTTACCAAAGTTTAAAATCTTTAAAACTCTTTATTTTTTTAAAAAACTTTCTGCTCTAAAAAAAAAAAGCAATTTAACAAATTACAATGACCATTTGGAAAATGATTTTTTCAAAGACTAAAATTTAAGACATAAAAAATCGCACGGAGTTGATCATACAATACGTACGCCATGCATTAAACATTAACATTCCTGGACCCATCATGAACAAATTTTAAAATAAATTTCAGTTTTACAATTTTCAGTACTGTAAATTTTTAAACTTCTACGGAGCTGATCATACATTACGTACGCCATGGATTAAACATTAATATTCCTGGACCAATTTTAAATAAAATTTCATTTTTAAACTTCTAAACATCCCACAATATTACTTTTTATATATTGTGTCGTATAGAGAAAAAAATGCATTTTTAATTGCAATTTGTTTGAAAGCTGTATCTCAATTTGTTTCTGAGTTACTAATTTTTGTAGTTTTTATTACTTTTTTGTCATAGTGGCAACAGAAGTATCCATCTCTGTTGAAAATAAAGGGAAAATACAGATTACTGTATAGACCCATCAGAAAATGAATAAAATGTGGGATTCAACTAATAAAACGCTTCATATATGTTTTTGATTTCCTACCCTGACCGAGGACAATAACCATTTTTCCAAATCATTTATAAAAAAAAAAAAAAAAAACAGAAAATCTGTTTCCTCTTTCCTTTGTTTTCACCTCAGTAAATCTTTAAAACTCTGTAATATTAAAAAAAATTTTTTTTTTTGCTCTGCTTGACACTTTATTGTGACCATAAGCAATCAAATATAAAAAATTTCTCTTCCAACACAATCTGAAATTGACATTTCCCCTTTGTCCCCTACCCCTCTCTTACCAAGCGTATAAAATTTAAAGTCTTTAAATTTCCTTAATTTAATTTTTTGTACCCTTTTTTTTTTTTTTTTTTTTTTTTTTTCAAATCTTTAGTAAGGTAAATAAATAGTAAGGCATCTAATAAACTTGCCTCTTCCCAAAAAATTTCTCCTTCTACCTGTTTGCCCCCATTTCAGTTCATCAAGTTTAAAGTCTATAAGAATTGTTTTTAACTTTTTCTGCTGTATATGTTACTTTATTGTGACAATAAATAATCAGTCATATATTCCCCCTCCCAATTCCTCTTTCCAACCACACAAATTTTACTCTTTAAAACCCGTTTAATTTTTTTGTAATATTTGAAAAAAAAACTTTTCCTCTATCCCCCTCCCTCCAGCTCACAAAGTTAAAAATCTTTTTTGAGGGGTCGAGGTTGTATTGTTACTTTATTATAACAATAATTAACCTCCTGAAATCCTAAATTGCTGCTACCCCTTCAGTCCGCTCTCTTTTTCTTGCACGCAAAATTTAATTTTTTTCTGTATAATAATATATAATTTATAAATCTTAGTAGTAATGATAAAAACTTAATCTTTCCTACTCTCAGGAAATTTCTGCTAATCCCTATTTGTCCCCCCTACCCCCAAATCATAAATTTAAAAATCTTTATACCTCTTTATTTTTTAAAAAACTGGCATCTTTTATACCTCTTTATTTTTAAAAAAAACTATTTTTGCTCTATTTGTTACTTTTGTTAATAACAATAAATATTCCTGTTACATCTTTCCCACCACCCAAAATTGCCTTCAAGTCTTTAATCTTTTTTTTTTTTTCTGCCCTAATCATAAATTTTTAGTAATGATAAATAACTTAGCAATCATCTAATGAACCCCTTCCCCCTAAAAAAGTGATGTATCTTTCATTTTATACACAAGTTTAAAATCTTTTAAAAAATAAAAAAAAAATTCTTTTTCTTTATTTCAACGTTATATAATCTCTTATCTAAATTTCCCTCTCCCAAATTTTCTTCTTAAAAAAAAATGTAGTTCTTTAATATTTATTTTTCTGGTATTGTAACTCTATAATAAGGATGAATAAATCATCTAATTGAACTCTTCCCCCAAAAAATTTTACTTTTCTTTTCCCCTCTTTACTACCACCCTTACACTTTGCAGTGATAGTATAGTTAAATAGTCATCTTAATTCTCTCTACCAAAATTTTGATTTCCCTGTTCTGCTCTAATCTAGAGTGCTGTATCGGGTCGAGAACCAAATTTTATCCTGACCCAATCCACGTTTCACATCAGTTTGCCACTAATTTTTTCGTTATGTATCAAATTGACTGATTGTTTTAGCTGACGGTTGAGTTTTGCTTCTTGCTGGCCTGTTTTGTGTTAACCCAATTTTTCAAAAGAAAGTGCAGAAATGGTTTCAGAAGAAAAAGTGGACATTTGAAATATGTCTCTTGCATCGAAGCGTAAAAAATGCAATGTTAAAAGCACCAAAAATTTTTAATTTTAAGCATACCGGTTTCGGTAGCATATAGCATACCTTCCTCAGCACTGAGGAAGGTATGCTATATGCTACTGAAACTGGTATGCTTAAAATTGAAAATTTTTGGTGCTTTTAACATTGTATTTTTTACGATTCGAATATATTGTACCAAGCTCCATCTTTATAGTTATGTCTCTTGCATGTTTCTGTATTTTAAAAATATATGTATTAAAGATATGACTATGGAGCATTGTTATATAATAGCATAAAATTGTGTGTCTTTTGAGCTTAGATCGGGTAGCCCTCTGTTTTCAAACTTTGATTTTTTTTTTTTTTTTTACTCCGAATCAGTCTTGAGCCTAGGATTACTTTAAATATTATCTCACTATGCTAATTGATTTTTTCAAACAAACAAATGTCTTTCCATGTGCAAAATTTAATACACACACACAGAGAGAGAGAGAGAGAGAGAGAGAAAGAAAACCCCTTCCAGAACGCAGGGTTACTATCATTGTCATAGTAATAGTTTTAGGTAATAATTTAAGTTATCCTGTTATTAGAAAGCTAATTCTGAAACTTTTCTCTCATTGGAAATTCGTTACATTTTAGAAAAAAAAATTATGGCCTTTTTTAATAATTACTTTTAAAACTGTTGTACAATTTTTTTTTTAATTTATTGCTTTTTAATTATTATTTATAGTTTTTTTTAAATTTAATTATTTTTTTAAATTTATTTTTAATTTTTACTTTTTATCGTTTTAACAATTTTAATTCTATGTTCTTCCCTACAGTGAGCAAGTGTTCTTCTCTACTACAGATAATATCATAAACATTTGGACTGATTTTAATGAAACTTGCCTCCTATAATAAATTGAGCACAAAAAAAAGATCAGACTAGATTCCGAATTCAACAAAAATTGGTTTTTACCAGTTAAAACAAAATCAGCACTGGAAATTCTGCTTACTATAAATTGAAAGATATTCATGTAATTTACATGAAATATGCCTACTATATTAATTCAACCACAAGGAAGTGAACTAGCTAGGTTTTGAATTCGGTTTTGACAGGTTGAAACAAATTCAGTGCTGAAAATGCTTCTAATGATTTTCACACAGGATTCATACTCATCAAGGTATTGATTATGAGATTCAATAAAAATGGGGGTTGGCGAGTGTAGCTCATATGGGGCAGAGCCCCCTAGTAATATAACTTTTTTTATGTACTACGAGGAAGGGGGGGGGGGGTGGAGATTGAATAGTTCACTGTTTCTTAACTAATCGGTTTTCCTTTGAAAATATGAAGTACGGATCTAAGAAATATCAAGGCATCTAAAGTATCATCTCCAAATCGACTTGTATTTTTTTTGCAATAAAACCTGCTACTGTAAATGCTCGTTCTGCTTCTATGCTCGCAGGAGGAATTATTAGCAAATATATTGATAATTCTAAATGATGGCCGTGAATTCCTCTTCTTTCAAAAAGAGACATCTTATTTCTATTTTTTATTGATAAATCCATTTGCTTTTGTGTTTCAGGTTCTACAGTCAGTATGCTTTTTTTCTATTTCTTGCAATTTTTCCTTATATGCTTAGTTTTCCGATTGCCATTTCGCAATAGGCTCACTGTGTGTTATTTCTGTATCTTCACAATTTTCATTCTCAATACTGTTTAGCCTTTCAATTATTGCTTTTACCTGCTTCTTTTCTAACGGTTTTATTAGAAGTGGAAAATGTAGTGCTAGTTTCTGTACTCAGGTCATCTTGTTTAGGATTATGCAAGTAATTTAAAACATCCGATAATTCCATTTGCCGTTGTTCTCTGATGCATAGTTTTAGCGAGTCAGTCATAGTGTTGACTATAGAAAAAAAGGGCCGCCGGGCGGGAATTTTTCAAAAAGGGAACACTATTCTAAAAAAAGGGTACATTTTTCAAAAAGGGAACAGACACTATTCTAAAAAAGGGTACATTTTTTCAAAAAGGGAACACTATTCTAAAAAAGGGCACACTTGTACCTTGTTCACAAAAAATATTTTGAACTGGTTTGTTTAAAGTCCCTAGAATTTGCGATATTTTCCCGGGATCAATTGAGTTACCACAGGGATCATAGGAAGTGTTAAAAAGGGATGCTGAGTGCATTGGGAGGGCTTAAAAGGGCCGCCGGGCGCTGCGCCCTGCTAAAGCAGCTTAGAGTCAACACTAATTCAGAAAAATTAATGTTAATTGCCTAAATGTAACTTACATACATATATGATATTTTTGGTAATGGTAAAAAGAAAAAAAAACCTTTTATTAAATAAAAACATCTTCTACCAAAAAAACTCATTCTATGCTTAACATTTTTATACCAGTTACTTCTTTACCTCTTATGCATTCTTTTAGAATTAGTTGTTGAGCAGGTGCGATTCTTTCATTCTTCTTTAGCCCCATTTTGCTATAAATTTATTATTGCAAAAGTAGAATGAGAAAATAACAAACTGGCTACTTATATTCTTATACTTGCAGAAATTTAATATAGTTGCTATGCTTTAGGGATGCACCGAATATTCGGTATTCGGCCATGCTACCAAATATTCGGTTTGGCCAAATATCAAACTATTCGGTATACCGAATATTCTGCTTGGCCGAATAGCAAACTATTCGGTCTGTCAAATATCGAAATATTCGGCCAGCCGAATACTTAAAAAAAACTTTTAAAACATTTTTAAAAACCTTATACCACTTATAAGTTTAACAGTCAACTTATAAAGATATTTAGAATAATTAGAAACAGAATCATATATTTAAATAAAAGTTTTTACATTATTTATTTGCTGTTTGTTAAGTATTATTTAAGAAAATTAACCAATCACGGGGATTTTCATAGGAATTAATTATGTACAAATGCAAGTTCCTGAACATTTTTCAGTAAATAATCTGTTTCTTGCTAAGATTTTAAGAACAACATTTACAATCTCTGAAAATGATCGCCCACTCTAGACACCGATCTAGGATGTATTTAAAAACTTCCTTAATAAAAGGGAGTAGAACACTTATTCTTGCTGAGTTGCCACCATATAAAATTTGAATAGGTTGTATTATTTATTTACTTAGAGTCAACACTACTGTCATTTTAAAAGCAAATTTTGATTTTTGACAATTCGCTTAAAAGAATGTTTAAGGCTGCGTCCGCAGTTAACAAAGTAGAATCCCTGTGACAGAGTGCTTCTACTGTGAGATGTATCAGTTTGGAGACTTCAACAATTTTGTTTATAATTTGAAAATCTGAATCATCTAAGCAAGTCTAAGGCTTTAAATTGATTAAAGCTTTCTGTTATTGATTAAAGTATGCTGTTTTTCAAAGAATAAAATCATTTAAGGATAGTTACTAGGTTATTCCACCTAGTCTTGCAATCTAAAAGATGGGAAAGTTCTTTCTCTTTTTCAGGTTTAACCAAGGTTGCTACGCTACGTGGAGAACCTGGAAAAGTCAGGGAATTCAGAAATTTGTCTAATAAGTCAGGGAATTTCTATATTTTACCCAAAATCCTGGAAAATTCAGGGAATTTAATAAAATTTCATGGAGGTCGCCGAATAAGTACAACCTTTGTCCCATGGCAAATGAGAAAAATCTTCCACGTTTTTTCAAATTCCAATTTTTAGAAGTTTTATTTAATTACCTCTTAAAATTTCCTCTTCCCTTTTTCTTCCTCTTTTCTTTTTTCCAACTGTCATCTCCACACATACTTTAAAATTTTTAACTGTTTAATATTCTTTTTTGAAATTTTTCTGCAATATTTTTTTATTGACATTTAATGTAACTAATAAATCATTTTAAATCTGCTTAACCTCCACCCTGAAATGTTTGTTTCTCAATCCCCTTTGCCTAAAGTTGAACTTCAGTGAGATCGTGATAGATGGTGAAGTAAATTATCATTCAGTGCAAAAATATTGTATGTGTATATATGTTTTTTCCCATTTTACAGGACACTTACTTTGAAATACTGGGAAATTATTAAGGAAAGCAATTTCTATTGCAGTCCTAAAAACATTTTTTTTGTGTGTGTGTGAGGGGGAGTGGGTGTGCATATGTGAAAATTTTAATTGTGATATATAGTTGAAAATTTTTATATTTTCACGTGGTACAAAATATATTTTACTGTCGACTTGTCCAGTTCACATTACACCGCTAGACTGAAATTTTCATAAAATGCACCTGGAAAAGTCAAGGAATTTCATTCTCCTACATGAGTAGCAACCCTGTTTAACATACTTTTGAAGTACTGCATTCCTTGTTAAAGATTGTTTAAAATAAATTACTAATTTCCAAACTTTTTTAACAAATTCTTTCATCAGAGTATGGGAAGTCCTGTTCGTCTTCAGAAATTAACACAAACCTCCCGATTAGGGCTGGATGATATCAAAAATTTAATATTGCAATATATCAACGAGTTAATATCAATATCAGTGATATATCGTGATAACTACTTTAAAGTGTGAGGGAATAGAAAAATTTCTTATTTCTAAAGACAAATGGTATAGTAGGAATATTTTAATTACAAATAGCTGTAGAAAGCAAAGAATTAATGTTTTATACCTATTTGCTCACACAGTATCCTTTAAATATATATGTATGTGTGTGTGTGTGTGTGACACAAATAAATACTTTAGAAAAAGGAACCAATATTCGGTATCTATTTGCACTTATATCATTGATTAAATAGTGGTTTTCTTTAGTTTGTTGTCGATTCTTCCTGTTTTATGTATTATTTATGAATAACTTTTTAACTATTTAATTTTCTCGCGTAAACGGAGAATATTATTTTAAAAAAAACTTTACTAGATAAACTAAAATGTTCTCAATTTTAGGACGTTGATGATTTTAAAGTGATTGAAATAAGTGAAAAGCAAAAACTGAAACTGATTTAATGTCATAGTTGCATGTACTCGTAATTAAATAGGCTTCAGTGAATGACAGATGCAGCAGAAATTTTATTTTTTAATCTTTTTCTAAGTGTATCATATCAATACATTCTTAATAATTAAAATATTAAGAAAATTTCTCTGTCTTTATACCTTCATATTTGTTTACCTATGGATAAATAAAATATTAAAATTTTTAAAATATGCATATTCAAATCCCATTTGGACATAGATCTATGCTAAGTAAAGTTCACTTTTTTATAAATATTTTGTAAATAACATCTAGATCCATAACAACATATTTTTCCAGAAAGAAACTAGCAAAAAAGAAAAACTTACCATAAAATTCTACTTGATTATGCAAAATACTCGGTTTGATATTTAAATCTGTTTTTTATTTCAAAAGTGCCACTGAATTTAAAAGCAAAAAAAAAAAAAAAAAAAAAATGTTGCAAGTAAAAAAAATAGAAATAAAATAAAGTTATTGGCTAACAAAACCAAATCCATAAACAAAACTATCAATATTCTGCATTAGATTTCAAGATCAGAGAGTCTTGGTTAGTTAAAAAAGATCATTGCATTATAAATTTATGAAAATACTCATAACATTTATTTAAAAAGATTAATAAACAAAAAAATTTAAAACATTAATAATCATAATATTGATAATTATTTCTAAATGAATATACATCTTACAGATACCCACGCCTTCACGCCTTATCCGGATGGCTTTTTAAAAAGCCGTGATGATAGAGAACTGCACCCCCCACCCCTCATTTTAGCACGAGAACACACTATTTAAATTCTATTCTTTTAAATAGTATAAAAAGGACTTTGTGAAAGTGTCATAAGTTTGCAGTGCTTAAGTGCAGAGAAAAAAACTATTGAGTTGAAAGAAAACAAAAAAAGAAAAAGAATGAAAATCAAACTCTTCTTTTCCTTACTGTTAAAAAAAAAAAAAAAACAATAAATCCATATCTCCTATGTAAATTGACCAATTTCTTTCAAATTTTCAGCTAGTTGAAGTAATAGTAAATTAGGCTGTGTAACAAATTTTTATTAAAATTTAATTATTTATTAGAAAGTTACGACGACTTCCAAAACTTCGAATGAAAAGCAGGAAAGCATCTGCGATTTGTTTTCGTTTATTCACCTCGCTCCGAGAAATTGGAAGTCATATGTTTACACAATCAGATCATTATGTTTTGCAATGCAGAAAGAAACCATGGATAGAGCTTTTATTTGTTTATTTTTTCTTTTTAACTCAAATATCTACTTTAGTTTTATTATTTTTAAGTACTATTTTTTTACAGTATTGTAAACGTGTTTCTGATGTAAATAATTTGCGGGGAGTGTTCAATGTGGATAGATTTTTCTTTTTCTTACGTTAAAAAATTCTCTATTAAAATATCTGCTTTAATATTATGGCTTTTACTTTCTTCTATCTTTAAAAGAAGAAAGTATTGGATTCGTGAAAAATTTCGACTTCCGGTTTTCGACGGATTTATACGTTTTAGAATGCCCAGAACACGATTTGATGGTTTTTAGAAAATCTCTGTCTATCACTCTGTGAGTCTGTATGTGACAAAAATTTTGTGGGTGCTCTATCTCAAGAACTAATGCACGGAATTTCACAAAACTTTATATTTAGTTAGACCTTGATATAAACTGGACCTGATTAGTTTTTGGTGAAAATCGCTCAACAGGTGGTGCTGCTATGCGGCATTTTTTACAATTTTTGCAATAGCTATATCTCAAGAACTACTGCACGGATTTTCATGAAACTTCAGATTTAGTTAGTCCAGGACATAGTTTGGTGCTGATTACTATTTTGTGAAAATCGCCCAACAAGTGGCGCTGCTATGCTGCATTATTCATGATTATCGCAATAGCACTAACTAAAAAAAAATATGCACGAATTTTCATCAAACGTCAGATTCAGATAGTCCCTGATATAAATTAGTGCTGTTTAATTTTTGGTGTAAATCGCTCAACAGGTGACTCTGCTGTACTGTATTTTTTGCGATTTCTGCAATAGCTTTATCTCAAGAACTAATGCTTGGATTTTCAACAAACTTCAGATTCAGGTATATCTTGATATCATTTAGCGCTGCTTATTTTTGGTGTAAATCACTCAACAGGTGGCACTGCTATGCTACATTTTTCAGAATTTCCACTATAGCTCTATCTTAAGAACTAATGCACGAATTTTCATCTAACTTCAAATTCAGTTATACTTTGATATGAATTGGTGCTAAATCGTTGTTATTTCTTGTAGTATTTAAATGATTTAATTGACGTGATTTATGTAGAAGAAAGTTTTGTGATGGCCACAACATACTAGTTTAGTATTGAAAACGCGTTCTTGACGTAAATCACGCACTGTTTTTCGTATTTTGGGAGAAGATGTTGGGGAGGGGGGCGGTGGTAGATAATTTTTTTTTAAATAAACGAAATTCGGAATCACCAAGGTCTGGTGAATGCTGGATTTCGAATTTTGTACTGTATATTTATGTATAAAAATTCAAGTACAGGATTTTTCAGATTATTTGTGCGTCTGTGCCGGCCGGAACATGGTATATCAATTTTAGTGATCCTGATCTGATCACTTAGGCAATTATAAGCACGTAAACATAGAAAAATTTTAATGTAATTTAAAATGAAAGGAAAATGTGGTTAAAGATAATCAAAACTTTTAAACAATGAAAAAAGAAAATAGATTTTTAAATTATTACTCTGTAGTTTTTAAAGCAAAAATAAATCTTAAAAATTTCTATTAAAAATGTATTATATAACTATTATTTTTACCAAAAAAGAGAGAGAGAGAAAAGTAAAGTAAGGGAAACTATCAATTCGACGTATACTGGAAAAAAGTTCAAACCCGATCCAGTCTTCAAATTAGATACTTGCATCGTCTCAGGTTACCAGACTTTACCCGAACCCAACCTGATACGCGGTTCGTGTTGACCAACCATTTCAAAAGAAAGTCAGGAATATATTTTATGAAAAAAACTATATATTTGAACATTAATGAATGTATATGTGTTCAATTTTGCACTAAAAAGATAAATTTGATATTACAGAGATAATTCTTTTCTATATTGTATTAAAATATGAATTTATTTTCTTCCACTTCGAGTTTGTGATGAAGTGTGCTGGGTGTCGGTCGGGTTGATTTTAAGCAGAGTTTTTGGGTTCGGTTCAGGTAAGACGTGTGCCGCACTACACCCTGAGTGAGCAGAAAAAAAGGCCGACCCAGCCTGCATGTGCAGAGCAAAAAGCAAACACGGCTTCAGTCTAATGACATGAAATTAATCGAAGCGCTCCAGCCCGGTTTGCAGGCATTTAATAATATTACATTTACAGACTTTAAAAATAAGGCCCAAATGTAGTAATATTTTTTATTTTTATTGTTCTTGTTTTTATCTTTTTGCTCATTTATGTCATTTTTTAAAACAGGATTTTTTTTTTTTTTTTTTTGTCTTATTTAAAATTAGATTAATTATATAATTAAAAAAATCGGAAATATACTTTCATTGAAAAAATTACAACTAGAATTCGTTTAACCCCTTGAGGGGCAAGCAAAAATGTCTCTAAATATTGAATTCTCACCGGAATAATAAAAAAGTTTTATTTTTAAATAAGGAAAAGCAATTTTTTAACGATTTTCCTCCAAAGTTAAAAATATAAAATTTAGTTAAAATTTTCTGGTGAGAATCTTGTTTAAATTAGGTGGGATATATTTTATCCCACCGCCCCTAAAGGGGTTAACTAATTTCCACGCCCGTGTGAATATTATCAATAAAATCAATCAGTAAAGTAAATCAGCAAAATAAAGTAAATCAATTCTTACCTTGAATTTAGTCCATGATATTGTAGAGGATGATTATATCTAAGATGGCTCCATAAATTAGAATTAGCTTTTACAGATACCGGTCAAACGCATATACTGCATACTGCAATTTTTTCATTTACTATTTCACCATTTTCATTACCTGGGCATCCAAAATATTGCCAAACGTTACACTTAGCCCCCTTTTTTTTTTAAATCACTTGATTATATTTCGGGTAATTTACCCGACACCGTATGTTCATCTTGCTATAAAATATAAAATTGCTACCGATAACTCGCTCGAGAAGACCATACGAACCAGCATTGAATGAAGCCTAGACAATAGCAATTATCGACTCGACAATGATCAGATGTTCTAGCTCATGTCATTGGCCAGGACGTATCAAAGACTTGATATGTTATAATATGTCTAGACCAATAGTAGCAGCGAAATTAAAATGATGATTAAAACATTATTCAGTAACAAATGGGCATATGTATGTTGATATATTAGAATATGAATTATTCTGGGTCTGGAATATCAACGAAAGACAGATTATCTCGGGAGGGGAGTTTGGAATAAAGCGGGGCTGCGAATAAATGCATCTGTCGGATGAGAGAAAGGATTGAAGAAGTCATTGGCCAGGTCGTATCAAAGACTTGATATGTTCTAATATGTCTGGACCAATTGTAGCAGCAAAATTAAAACAACGACGATTAAACCATTATTCAGTAACGAACGGAAATATGTATGTTGATATATTGGAATATGAATTACTCTGGGTGTGGGATATCAACGAAAGACAGATTATCACAGGAGGGAATTTAGAATAAAGCGGGGCTGCGAATAAATGCATCTATCGGATGAGAGAAAGGATTGAAGAAGTTATTGGTTACGCAATATTCTGCGCTTTTTCTTCTTGCGGTTAGAAGTCGTCGTGCGGGGGGAAATGTTATTGGGATATATAAGTAGAACCAGAGATTAGATATCGCTATTGGGATATATCGTTAGAGTCAGAGCTTAGATATTTTTATTGCGATAGTTAAAAAATATCAATATTTGAGCGATATATTGATAATTAATCCAGCCCTACTCCCGATCCTAAACTTTCAAAAAATTAAACATCTTCACCTTCATTTAAGGCAAGTCACACACTAAGGCGACATGTAAGACATGTCGCTTGAATTCAGGGGAAAAACTGGCTTAAAACAGGTTTCAATCAACTTTCTTCTTTGTTTCGACTGGTTTTTTCTCCCAAATGTTGTGCTTCATGTTTCCCGTCCTCTCAGTGTGAGATGCGTCTAAGTCTAAAATTTCACTTCCATAACATGGTTCAGCTACTGTTTTACTGGAGTTAGTTTCTGACTCTGTATTTCATTTATTTATAATGTAAAACATCACAAATTGCTAAGCGGATGCCATGAGCGAAACAAAGCTGATATCCGGCTTCAACTTCTTTTCTGACTTTTCATTTGGTCCATCAGTTATGATAGCAACAATGTCTTTTTTTAGTGAAATGTCATACTGGTTTAGACATTGTTAGCATTTCAGTACACTTTTTTGCTATAAAAGATACATGTATGTGTGTGTGGAAGGCATAAATTCCAGAATTTGTTCAAATTTAAATTTCTTGAAGGGACATTAACCTTTTATGCCCCGACGGTACTTTAAAGTACCATTAAAGTAACTTGTTATAAAATTCATTCAATACATCGATTAGTAGTAATACAGTTTACAATGCGTTATAGATACTTTACTTTATCTTGTTGAATAAGCATTATGGTTCCACAAAACAAAAACATTTTTAAAAGGATGATTACTTTTGCCTTTGCATCTTTCAGCTTTCTTGCCACTGAAAGAAAGGGTTGGGGGGGGGGGGGGGGGTGTTTCAGCTTGGAAATATTTCCATGTTTCTATTGTAAGAA
Source organism: Maratus speciosus (assembly GCA_963932465.1). Taxonomy (NCBI): domain Eukaryota; kingdom Metazoa; phylum Arthropoda; class Arachnida; order Araneae; family Salticidae; genus Maratus; species Maratus speciosus. Next base: position 512,199,274 of record OZ010790.1, on the reverse strand, counting down.
CGTTATATTTGTACATTTCTTAATTCTACAACATGCTAAATAAAAGATTTGACCGGAGTTACAAATATTGCACAAAATCCCTATAACTTCAAATTTAATTCTAATTTGCAAAATCCTTGTAGAATTTATTAAATGATTGCATGAATCTTCTAAAATGTAGTTTTAAAAATTCACGAAAAATACTTTAGAAGATGAAAATTTCTTTAATTCATAATTTAGGACATAAAGGGTTAATATTCATAAATCGCTTGTTTTAAGTAGATGTCCATTTGTCAGAAGACAAACTAAATTTTTTTTCTGAATTTTTGGAAGTTTGTATTTCTCTTGTAATTAACTTCTTTTTATGGAACTATAATAGTTCATTACACGATTTTGAATTGATACTGCAGATTTTGGCAAATATAGCCTTTAGCTATACAGTAAGTTTCTTAAATCAGTTGAAGTGATGAAAACATTAAATGAGAAACCGTCTTTAGCTGTCATTCGTTACAAAATTAACTCCAGTGATTCCTTATCACTATTAAAATAATCCTCTATTTCCCGCTTTTTAGAAAGCAATGTATCTTCTATGCCATTAGTACCATGTTTCAGAGATAAATGTGTATGCAGCTTTTTAGTCGATCCACCTTACGTTTTAACACTAGAAAGGCGGCGGTTTTTGTATACCTAGAAAAACGGAGAGCGGTCATTTTGACCACTCGATTTGAATGACCAAAAATAAAGCATTTTTTAATATTTTTTTTGTTCAAACAAGTTTTATAAAGTATATTTATTAATAGAATATTATTTTATTTATTTACCGTTTTATATATAATATTAATTTTAGTTAAAGGAAATACAATATATATATAATCACTTCTCAACAAAAATTCAAATGTAAAAAAAAGTACACAATTTAGAAGAATTTTTTGGATTTGCTAAAAGTATCCTAAATGTATGTAACATAATTGCTTTTTTAAGTGTATATATTTAAAAATATAAATATTACAAAAATAACTTACATTATTCTTTTTTACATTCTCTGCAAACACTCAGCTTTATAACTTTGTAAGTGCAGGAGCCACAAACTGACTTTTTTGCAATCACTACAAATGTTCATAGTTTTATTCCGGCATCTATTGATTTGTCATTGTTTGGGTTTTGTACCCGATATTGTGGGTGCACCTGTATTTGGAGTTGAGTCTGACAGCGGAGATGTCTTAGAGACGAGATATTTTGTACGCAGTTCATCAGCTAAATTCAAAATAAAATACGACGCTTTATATTTACACCGGTAGTCTCTTTATAAATCACACAAGCATTTATAGCAGCTAAGTCCAGAATATTAAAAAAAACTTACACAGGCCATCGTCGAGAAGTTGATTTTGTGGAATATTTTCTTTCCATCTGGTCAAGTACATCCACACCGTATTTCGTTGAGTTGTAAAACTGAACAACCTCAAGCGTCTTTTTTTCATCGCCATTGACTTCAATTGTAGGATGTAAAGTGCTTAACAACAAAACATTTTTGTTTTTCTTTCCTTGATACAAAGTCAGTGATATATTATCGTGCTTGAGAATTTTGTTGAATACAGTTCTCCGTTTGTGAGCTTGAAGGATTCGGGCACTTCTTTCTTTCCACGTTTCACAGTTCCAATGATGCTAAGTCCTTTATTTCTTAAGAGTTTTGGCTAATTTCAACGTTGTGAAAAAATTATCCGTTGTTATTTTCCTTCCTGTATTATGAAATGTCTCTGCCAAGTGACAAACAGCATGTTCTCCAACAGTTTCATCTATAGGTCTATTTTAATTTTTACCTAAATATGGAAAGCCATTCAACAAATATTTTGATCAAACGTCAGCTGCTAGCCAAAATTTAATCATGAATTTATCAGGTTTTTGCGACATATACTTGTAAATGGGCAACGTGCCTTACTTGGGAAGAGTTGTGCATCTACTGTTATATTTTCTCCCGGTTTATAGCAAAGTAAACAATTTTCAATAAACGAGTTCCAGATATCTGACACTAGTGCAAATTGATCCGATCGAAGTCTTTCAGATCTTGTTGCCTTCAGATCAAACTGCAAATATCTCATTATTTCTTTGAACTTGTCCCGAGCCATTGTTTGGTGAAAAAAATTTATTCCCCATGTCGTGGACCATAAGTTGTTTATTGAAATACCTTTAGAAATAAAAGCTCCACGAGCATACAGTAGGGAAATAAAAGCATCTAATTCGTCTAAAGATATATTCCAATGCGGATCCTGCAAACATCGATGAGCTTCCACCTCTGTGCACATTTTTATGAAACAAAGAATCTTTTCATTTATGAATAGTCTCCATGCACTTGTGAAATTTCCTAACATTACATTTCTAGTGGCAAATGAACTTGGTCCAGGAACTTCTGTCAACACATTGTGCTGCTGTCATTTTCCTGAAGAAATATTACTAGAAGGAACTGCCCATATTGTTCCATCTTTTGCTACTTCTACATTTTGCTCATTTCCTTCATTTTGGGAACATACTCTTTGTTCTTCACTTTTACGTAGTAGTTTACTTTTCTTTTGACGTTTTCTGTTTTGTTTTCTACCACGTGTGGTACTCGCATGACTTGAATCGACATTTATAAAAAAAATTTATTCATTTTCATATTCAGACGAAAAATCTGTTTGTGCAGTTTCAGTAAAAAAAACGGCATTCGTCCGCGGAATAGGATTCACTTAAATTTCCAGGGTTATATTCATCGTCAGATAAATTTGAATTTTCATCTGTACCAGAATCGGTTTCGGATACAGTCCGCAATATTTTTAGAAACTCTTCTTCTGACAGATTGCTTTTACCAACAGTTCTACGCGACATAGCGTGAAAAAAATGTACATCCAATCAGGTCAAGAATTCAAAAGAAATAAATATCTGTTACTAAAAAAGCAGATTCCTTCGAACATAAAAGGAATTTCACGTGAGCAGCAGGTGTTTTTCAATCCCGCTTATTCTCCAAATGACAGCAGTCTATTGCAGCCCCTACGAAAATAATCACGTGTCAAGCAGAAGTTTTTATCATCCTTCCCTTCCTCACGTATGCTTCTTTCCATGAAATGTTATTAAAATTATCTCGAAAAGAAAGAATAATCGTTTGTAGACAGCAAAAATTGAAAAGTAAATGTAATGTTAGATTTTATTTCTTCAATGGTCAAAATGACCGCAATCCGTCTTTCTAGGTATACATATTTATAGGGCTCATAATATTGTGTAAAAAAATTTAAATTTTTGCACTACATAATCCTTATGAATAATTAGGAAAATTCAATAAACAATGTCGAAATCGAAGAATATTTAAGAAAAATACAAGCGTTTGAAATTCATTTTCGGTCAAAATGACCGCTCCCGTCTTTCTAGTGTTAAGTATTTTCATATTGGCAAACATAAACATAGGAAATCACCTGGATTCCTCACTCAAGTCTTTTATTCGGCCATGGACAGCTCTTTAAAACATTCAGTTAAAATTCAAACTATGAAATTTCTAAACATAAACAGCTCTTGATCTTATTCCGTTCCTCTATCTAGTCTTTGCCACACCTCTTGCGCTTTTTTCACGCTCCTCATGTTATGCTTTTTATTTTCCATAATCCTGCGTATTGATCAAATAAACCCTTGAGTCTGTTCAGTTACATTGTTGAGAATATTTATAATCCCACATGAAAATGTTTTTTAATTCCACTTGAGTATTGTTCCATTAAAAAAAGTATTAAAAATAAAGTGGGATCCCGGGATTGTAATCCCTAGTCAGTAGACACACCTTCTAACATTGTGAGGTTTTAAAAAATCTGTTCAAGAGAAACTAAAGAAAAATAAAGCTTGTGTAGCCTTCATATTATTCATAATTATCTTCAAAGAGGTAATAAAATCACTTAGTGGAAATTAAATTCTTGCAGCAATCTACTGAATTTTTAACGACAGACCCACTAGGCATGCAGACTTCATCTCTGTTATACATATAAATTGTTTTTCCTTTAAAATTCTGTTCATATTGTTTAAAGGTAATGTAAAAACTTTATCTTTGTGATTACTTTGTTTTTATTTTATACTTTTTTGGAGAGGTGGAGTGTCATGATACTGGTTTAAAAAATGTCGATAATTGTTGACATGGAAAAATGTTGCATCCGAAAAATACATGAGGGGATTCTCAGGGGATTTTTCTTGGAAAATGAGTATGAAATCTGTCACAAAATTTGACTTCTATAATAATTCTAGCATGAAAACTAGCTAGCCTGCTCTAAGCTCATTAGTCAAAATGATAGTAATTGAAAACAGTTCCGACTATTTTAATAAAATACGCTTTATTTGAACATGAGAAAACCATCCAACTAAGTCTCGACTTTGGAAAAATATGTTTTCATACGTTTAAGCAATTTTTTCATATTTAATCTTCTGTAATCGGAATTCTCGCCAATACTATTAATTATTGATCATCATCACGATAAGTGATAATCTTCTAGGCTGGGCTATTGGTTTTACGTTCTATTCTAAATGGAGCACAAGAAAATGACCTTTCTAGGTCCCAAATATGGTAAAATTTATTTTAACTGGCAAGAGCAAATAAATGTTTAAAGAAAACTACCGTGTGATGCGCATCTACCAAGTACTTTTTAAAATTTAGTATTAAAAATTATTTATTAGTATTTTTAATTTTTATTTTTAATTAGGATTTTTAGTAATAGTAGTATTTTTTATTAAGTAGTTATTTTAAAGAATTATAATTAAATTTGAACTTCTGTTAAAAAATTTCATTCATCTCTAGAAATTCTCTGTCTTATGTTTGGTGTCTTAATATAAAAAGAAGAAAATTTTCAACGTATCTCTGGATACAGTCACAGGCAACAATAAATAATATAATGAACATCATTAATACAATAAAACATGTGACTGAAATTTATTTTATTATTATTATTATTATTTTTTTTTTTTTTTTTTTTTTGACAAGTTTCTATATTATAGTAGGTGCTGTCTCTTTTGTTTAAAGATCACACTTTTTCTCCTTTTTTTCCCCTCAAAGTCTATGAAACTTGTTCTAAACAGACTGTTTTCCAATTTCTATTTCTGTTTTTGAATTTAACTCTTTCAACATGAAAAATTTTTTTATGTATCTCATCTAACACTATCCATGATTTTGTATTTTAATTTATTAGTTATTTTAAAGAATTATCATTAAATTTGAACTTCTGTTGTTGAAAAAATTTCATTTATCTCTAGAAATTCCAATTTTAAATATTATTTAAAAAAAAAACCTTAAATATTTATGTGTGCTAAGTGCTTTAAATATGAAACTCTTAAAAAATTCCAAATGTCTTGCTGATTGCTTTAGAATAATGTCAAGATCTTTTTTGTTTAAATAAAGAATATGCATGTTTATATATATTTTTTTTCCTTTGTTTCATAGGCACAGTTGGCTGGTCAGAATCCTATGCTAGCTTCCATGCTGGCTCAAACTCCAAAAACTATTAGTACTAGTGTTCCAACTAGTGTTGTGAGTACAATAATGACTCAGTTGCCTCAGGAAAGACTTCCTAAAAATCTAGAAAAGAAATTGGTTCATACTCCTTATACAACTGCATCCACAAGTGGTTCTGCTACCTCATCTCAATCATTTCCAAATATCCTTGCAGCACAAAAAGATATAGTAACTTCTGATTCAAGGGGCCATGTGATGAATTCGTCTTTGGCCTTTGCATTAGAGAACTCTAAAAATAGTTTTATGCAGCATGTTGATAAACTGCTTTCAGAAACTGAAAATACACTTCCATCTCAAATGGATCTTAACTTTTCAACAGGAAATCTATCAGTACAAAATTCAAATTTTCTTCATCAGATAGCTCAAAATACTAATCAAATCAATGCTGCATCCAATGTTAACCTTCTAAATGATGTGGCACTTGTTGATGCTGATACATCAAATTCAATGCAGATGAATCAGTCATCAGATCCTGTTTTTGCAGAAATCTTGGAGCAGGTAATCTTTTTTTTTTCCCTTGTGATTTAAAATACTTTTGTCCTTATAATTTCTTTTTACAGTGTTCCCAGCATCATGGAAAGTCAGGGAAAATCTGCAAAGTCATGGAATTTCAAAGTAGTCAGGGAAATTTCAAAATATATAGGAAAAGTCAGGGAATTTACAAATATTTTCCAAAAAGTCATGGAAAAGTCTAGGAGAAAAAATGAAAAATGACGCAAAATTCATCGAAAAAATGAAAAATGATGTGGAATTAATCAAATAGTCTCGGGAAAAAATTGCTAATTTTGACAAAGAAGTGCAAAAATAAGCAGCAAATTTTGTTATATGCCTGTTTGGTCAGGAAAAGTTATGGGATTTTTTTAGATTTGGTCATGGAAAGTCAGGGAATTTTCCAGTCATGTTTTGCTGGGAACCCTGTTTTATGTCGAATTGAATTTAAGGAATATTAAATTTGTTTTGGGAGGGAAAAAATTTGAATATGATACAATATTGGGTCATTTCATGTCAATTCAATCAGACCTTGTAACCCAACCAACAAGGATTTGGGGGGAAACTTTGTATACATACTATCCTTACCTCGATATGAATCCATGAAAAATTTTTCCTTCCAAGACCTCATAGTTTGTGAGATAGGGATGGAGGGGGAGGGGGGCATCCAATTTTTAGACTTCTCAAATCGCACATTTCTGAGTTTGTATTTGTAGACTTTGGTTCCATCTTTTAAAAATTATTTCTCTGGATCTAAAATCCAAATGCACTTAGAAATATAAGTACATCAAGTAAGTACATCAAAAGATGTTTGTAATTACATCAAAAGATGCAGATTCTGATAAAAAAATATGTAAAATTAATTTGTCAGTTTTAGGGCAAAACAATTAAGCCAAAATTGAAAGTTATGGGTTTTTTTTTTTTTTTTTTTTTTTTTTTTTTTTTTTTTAAATCATTGTTATTTTACAAAAAAGGCAAATGAAATTTTCAATTTCATTTTGTTTTAAATAACAGTTTATGGAATAATGTCTTTCTCATGGCTTATGTAAAAATTTCGACCTATTTTGGAATGCTGTACATATCAAGAGATAAATATCTCTAACTTTGCTAATGGCATCTAAATATTTGCTGCACATTTTAAATTTAATTAAATGTATTAATCATTTTGATTTATTTAATACATATGAGCCCTTAAAACCACACTTATTTATTTTTATTATAACAGTAGAAAATTTGTAATGTACAGTAGGGGGTGGTCCTTATGTAGTCGAATTTATTTTTTTGTTATTTTATTTAGTCTCACCCTCAAAATATGTTCCAATACAGTAAAAAACAATGTAGGAAAAGTTTGAATGAAAAAGGAATATATTTAGAGGTAGCTTCAAGCTGTCTGAAGTTTGGAAATTACCATTAACCCGGGAGAATGCGCACATTCCCAGGGTATGAATGGTTTTTACTTTGTCACCAATAAATAAAGAATAATTGTCACCTTATTCAATCAGAGAAAATTTTGCGATAAAAGAAGTTGAAGATTACTTTTAAAAAGATAGTAGGGAAAATTGTAAAAACCGTACGCACTCCGTGTCTCTCAGGCCCGGCGCGCGTCCACCTGGGTTAAAAACATGGTGATATTCACAAAAAAAGGGTAAGCCAAAATGATAATTTTTATTATGATAATAAATTAATTTCACATTTTAAATAACATAAAGACACTGTATTAATCTCAAAAAAAGTTTAATGTATAAAAGTATAAGTAATTAATTTGTTAAGTCCAATTTTCTGTAGTAATGATAAGTTTTTCGGTGCTGCTCCACAACTTTCATGAATAGCTGAAACTGAGGTTTATTTCTGTAGATTCCAGTGTATTCTTTGATCAAAGCAATACTTTTCTCAGCATGATCATTTACCACTTTAATAGATAACACCCTTTGTAATGCACTCCTACAGTCAGAATTTGTGTTCCAATGCTCAGGGTTTACTTGAAAGAATCCTTGTGGTTTGGAGAAAATTTATTTAAAGATTCTTCGGTAACAAAATCTTCAAACTTCTTTTTATCAAAGTTTTTTAAGGGACTCTTCTCAGGATTACTTGTACCTTTGTGCTTATGAAGGACTTCAACCACCTTCTTTTTGTTGAATCAGATACATGGTCTGTAGTATCTAAGCTCAATGCAATCACTTTATCTGCAATATCCTATTCATTCAAAGTTTTATAAATTGCATGGCCTGTTGCAGAAGGACATTCTGCAACTTGCAGCACATGAGAAGCTCCTTTTCCAGAAATTATAATTTGTAGCCTATCTTTTTTCCCCTTACCAGTTAATTCTGGAAAATATTTTTCATCCCAATAGACAATAAAGAGGACATTTCTTTGTAGCCTTTCTGTTAACTTCTGTGATTATTTATTTCTACTAATAATTCTTTTTTGACAAAACATACCCCTGTTCAGGCTGGCTTCTTTAATATCGTATCCTAAACTTAAATTAGATTCAGAAACTACAAATATTGCTTTTATGTCAGATACTTTTGTCCTGTCTACAGCAGTTGCTAATCCTGGAGTTATAATATCTATATGCCCTCCACCCTCTCTTAGCCTTGAATAGACCAGGACCTGATGCTGCACCCTCAAACAGTTTTATTTCATGATCGCTATCTATATAAGACTCAAGTATTGCAACTGTTTCTTTCTCCCGTAAATATTTAATTTTTTTCTACTCTTTTTTTTTTTTTTTAAATCAGCAATCAATTACTTCCACAATAGATTTATGTCAACACTGATAATTGATCCTCATCTGCCATCTTCTCGCTGTGCTAGCAAGAGATTTCTATCTTCAGCTATTTTGACTACACTTAAGCATCATGAGTATGAGTGATATCAAAAAAGTTATCTAAATTTGAAAAATGCATGCTCTTTGACTTTCTAATTAGCCTCTTAGAGCCCTTTGTTTGTCTTTAACAGTGTCCATTTTTCAAATAACTCCTATTTATTCCCCCCCCCCCCCCAAGAGTGTTGATCCTTCATGGGAATTCTGCCCTTCACCTAAAATTTTGTTATTCCTGCTGTTGTGACCTTAGACGATTCTCTTACAGCTAGCAAATCATTATGGTTATAAAGGAACAATTTCAGTGACATACCTGTTGAAGGTAATTTGTTGACACTCATTTCAGTAATTACATTATTAGCAAGATGCACATTGTTTAAGTCTTGGTCCTATCATTTTATTCAACTTTTAAGCACAAAACATAATTTTTAACTATTCATTAATCAAATTAAAAAAAATACTTACCTATTTGTAAACACACGAAGCACAAAGGAAATTAAAAAAAAAAAATGGTAGCAGTTTCAATTAAATAAGGAATGAATTGCTGCTGGATGCAGTTAAGATTAAAATAGTATAGCTATAACTAAGCTAGCTCAATAAAAGTTTTAAATTCACAGTAAAAAAATGCAGTTTAAAAGTAAAATTTATTTAACAAACTTATCCAATAAAGTAAAGCTATAAAAAAAAAAAAATAAATAAAATAAGTTGAATCTCTGTTTCTGTAGAGGTGGGAAATAGTTACTTTTGGTTAACAGGTACATTGTTCCACACTTGCACAGGTAACAGATTTCAACAATCTGTTATTTTTGTAACACATAACTAATCGATGAATATGCTGTCAACAGACATTTTAATTAGAAGGTCTTTAAACTGAAATAATTATGGGACATAAGTATAGGTGCTGTTTTGGTTGATATAAATCTACACCATTAAAATCAGCTTGTGGTTAAAAAATTAATTTTTAAAAGACCCAAAACTTACCTAGTTATGATACTTTGCATTTCACACATTATCAGCGTTTTCTGGCACTAAAAATACGTTTTTCCTGTTGAAAATTCATAAGTATCATAACTCAGTAAGTTTTGCCCATAGAGGAATAAATTTTTTGCTGTTTAACTTGTTAAAACACAGAGAATTTTTTTCTAAATCAAAGTTATAGGAAATTGTATAACTTATAGAACATTGTATAAAATTGTTAATTTCTTAACTATTTAAAAAATAATTATTGTAATGTAAATTGATTTTTATATGATGCAGAACAAAATTTAAAACATTTTTGCAATTGGTAACTTTTTGTGAACGATAATAAGAAATATCCTGCATAAAAGTAAAAACAGTTTTAATAACACAAATTTGTTAAAAAGATAAATTTGATCTTCATTTCGTTGGTACCTTGACTTGAAGTTTGGCTTTCCCGAAGCCATATCTATCAACGCGCATTCAAAGCTAATCCCACAAGAACACGAAATATTATTTTAAAACTTTTAATAGAATGAAATTCATCCAAACAAATTTGGTATGTAGAAGTACGTTTTTCAAATTAATTATAATTGTATTAAAATTAAGTGCTCTCACAATGCTATTTTCTTTCTTTTTTTCAGTAAAATAAAATTGCTGAAATAACATTTTCCAGCTCATTTTCTAACAACGGAATAATGACAAAATAATAATAATAATAAACACCTGGTCAAAAGACAAAAATTCTAGCGCCACAATTCCCCCCCCCCCCCCCCCCCCAAAAAAAAAAAACAACAAAAAAAAACATGAGTACATAGTACTATCTTTTTTAAATATTCAAATTCAAAGAAACTGCCACCTTTTTACTATAGGTGCAGATTCCCAAAATTTTTAAGGAGCCAGTGGCTCCTAAACCCCAAAAATCCAGTCGCCACTTTGTCTCCTAACTAAAATCTAGTGGCCACATTGTGAAACAAACTCATAAAACAATGGTGTGTATATATGGAAAAACTTAACAAAAAAAACCCCTCAGGAATTCAAAATGAAAAATAGTTTAATTAATAAATACATGTGTACAGCAAAACTCAGGCTAATTACAACAAATGTGTATATTTAATCCTAAAATTCTTGAAACATTGATATTAAAAAGTATAGTATAAATCTGGAAAAATCAGAAAATAAAGTTGGACAAGATACAATTGAATAACAAAACATGTATAAGTTAAGCAGTCATGATAATGGGAAATACAGTACAGAACCATTTATCCGGAATGGTTGGGGTCAGATGCATTCCGGATAACTGGTTTTTCCAGTTCACTGGTTGGGCATTAAATCAGCATCCATTTGATAAGTTTTGTGGAAGATATGTGGTTGTGGCATTGTTTCTGATTTTAAATTATTAGATTACTTGGATTAAAAATCAGATGCAAGAAAGATCAAAAGTTAAATCAAAGTTTGAAAGAAGGTAATTTATTGGAATCCTTTGGGAACAAAAATTCTTCTGCATAAAAATTAAAACATCTAAAATATAACTAAATATGTTTCCATTTCAAATACCAGATGTCATCAAATTATGCAATTGTTTCAAGCAATGCATATGTCAAACTTACAGTGCATGACACTTTTTTCTGCAAAGATTCTGAAATCAGTCTATTAGAAATAGCATTCCGGATAACTGGTTTTCCGGTTAACTGGTTTCTGGATAAATGGTTCCATACTGTAGTAGGAAAACTAAGTGCACTCATGTGCCGAGCTTCGTAGCTGCTAAACTTTGTAGTGGAGCGGACATGCGCAGAATTATATTAGAACATAATGTTCGGCAAGAGAGCAGTACATCACAGAAGCAGCATTCAAGACGGCAACTGAGATCGCAAAAATCCCTGACTTTTTATCAAGGCTTGATCTCGGCCAGTGAAAAGAGCAGGTGCTTTTCAATTTGCAAAAGAAAAAAAATCAAAATACCGCGACAGGGATTGGGAACACTGGAAATCTCTGGCGACTAAGACACTGAAAGTTAGTCGGCACAGCAAAAAATTAAGTCACCACGTGGCGACTGGCGATCGTAAATCTGCACCTATACTTTTTACCCATCTAACTACATCGGCAGCTTTTTCATTAACAACCAAATGTGTACATCTCTTTTAATTCAACCTTTCCAACACAGATGAAATCATTTCAGATTCCTTCCCATTAAAATTATGACCAAAGATCTAATATGATTTGTTTACCAATTAGAATAATTGTGTTAAAAATTAATCTAGTGTAATTTCGTATCCAGTGATTTCTGGAGTTCCATTACCTGAGATTTATTCTGTTGAGCTGACCAGGTTTCAGACCAGATGCTGTAATCACCAAGGTTAGCTGGGTGAAAAAGTTCGACCAGAATCGTCCGGGATAGCTTAGATGGCAGAGCACTGGTGGCTTCAGCCAAGAGGTCCCGGGTTTGAATCCTGGTCCGGACATTTTTCGCCCAGTTGGAAATTTACATCTAATATGATTTGTTTACCAATTAGAATAATTGTGTTAAAAATTAATCTCGTGTATCAATACAATACCCATACCATTGAAAATATCCACTAATATACATTTATGAATGCAGTTACATTCCAGGACAACCAATAGCTTTTGATAGGTTTTATCGGGTGATCTTTTAAGATATCAAATGGACAAAGATTGCTTTGATTGGCTCCCTAGTTCAGACCAAACTGATTTTTAATGCCATTTCGTCAAAGAACGAACAAAACATGGTCAAAAGATCGTGAAAACACGCGAATTTCGTCTAAGGATCGTGAGAAAAACGAGAATTTTGTCAAAGGATTGCTAATTTCATCAAAGAACGAACAGAAGATCGTGAAAAAATGCTAATTTATTTAAAAGATAGAGAAAAAACCACAAATTTCATCGAAAGGTCTCCAATTTCGTCAAAAGATCGCGAAACGTGAATTCATCAAAAGGTCGCAAATAACACACGAATTTCGTCAAAGGATCGCGAAAAAAACGCGAATTTTGTCAGAGGCAATCCTTTTTTTTTTTTCGCAATTTTTTAACAAAATTTGAAACCTTTTGATGAAATTTGCGGTTTTTCTTCAATCTTTTAAATAAATTAGCAGTTTTTTTTCACGATCTTTTGACCGTGTTTCGTTCGTTCTTTGACGAAATTAGCAATCCTTTGACAAAATTCGCGTTTTTCTCGCAAGCCTGACGAAATTCGCGTGTTTTTCACGATCTTTTGACGAAATTCGTCTGTTTTTCGCGATCCTTTGACAAAATTCACGTGTTTTTCGCGATCCTTTGACAAAATTCACGTGTTTTTCACAATCTTCTAACAAAATTTGCTTCTTTTTCGCGATCTAACGAAATTTACGTTTTGTTTGCGAGCTAACTTCGTCAAAAAGCGAACAAAACGCGATTTTGTTAAGATTGCTGGAAAAACCGCAAATTTCATCAAAATGCTGCGAAAAATACGCGAATTTCGTCCAAGGATCATGGGGAAAAAAAAAAAAAGTGAATAATTTTGCAAAAAGATAGGCAACTTCATCAAAAAACGAACAAAACACGCTAAGAAGATTATGAAAAACGTGACTTTAGTTAAAATATCGCGGAAAAAAAAAAAAAAAACCCAGCAAATTTCATCAAAAGACGTCAAAGAGTCACAAAAAAAAAAAAGAGGAATTTTGTCAACGGATAACTAACTTCATCAAAAAATGAACAAAACATGGTAAAAAAGATCATGAAAAACTCTACTTTCATTAAAATATCGCGAAAAAACTGCAAATTTCATCAAGAAGTTTCAAAAACAGGCGAATTTCTTCAAAAGATCTCGAAAAACCTGCGAATTTTGTCAAAAAAATCGTTATTTTCATCAAAAAACGAACAAAACGGTGGTCAAAAGATTGTGAAAAAAAAATGCAAATTTCTTTAAACGTTCGCGGGAAAAAAAACGCAAATTTCCTCAAAAGGTTGCGAAAAACCGCAAATTTCGTCAAAGGATTGCGGAAAAAAAAAAAAACGCAAATTTTGTGAACGACTTGTGGAAAAAACGTTAATTTCATCAAAGAATCGCAGAGAAAATGCAAATTACCTTCGTTTTCCTTTGAGGAGATTAGATTACGAGCATTTGTACTTAGCTTTGTTCTCTTCTCCCTTCCCTCTCTAGGATTAAGTTTAACAAAAGACGTGAACTTGTTGCTACTGCCAATCGCAAGATTGGAAATTCCTCCAATGTAAATCCCCTACCAATGGAGAAAACTGCATTGTTTACACATAAACTATAAAAGGAAGAGAGGCTGAAGTTTTAGATAAAAAAAAATAAATAGAAAATGCAGTTAACGAGCTTAAATTGTAAAAAAAAGTCTGTACTTAAAATTCAATAAATTATTCATGCTGAAATATGCAAATTTTTCTTTTTTGTAAGTGTTTAATATACCTTTTTAAAAAATGATTTAGTGGATGTTTTCAAATTAAGGCAAGTTATGGAAAAATTCATTTAGTTTTTGTAAAATTTAAAATTGTGTATTAATATCATAACAATGCAAAATTATCAAGTGTTTACTGTTGTCTAGTGTAGGCTAGGGATGCACCGAATATTCGGTATTCGGCCGTGTTACCAAATATTCAGTTATGCCAAATATCAAACTATTTGCTTTGTCCGAATATCAAAGTATTTGGTGTACAAAACCTTTTAAAACACATTTTTAAGAACTTTTAACAATTTCTACTTTAACTGTCAACTTATAAATATTTAAAATACAAAATCATATTTAAATAAAATGTTTTTAGATTACTTATTTGCTGTTTGTAAAGTATAACTTTAAAAAATTAACCATGAGGAGGATTAAAATGATGAAATAATATTGATGATTAACACGTTAAACGTGATGCCGGTCCCTGGGGACCAGCATTGATCTTTCCGTTTAGGCGATGCCAGTCCCTAGGCACCAGCAATATAAAATTATAAAAGTAATATATTAAAACATTTTTCACTTTTTTAATGTATTTTATTAAAACATTTTAAACATAAAAAGGGTTTTCCTTCACAAGAATTGCAAATTTTATACAATTTTTTTACAAATTTTACAAACACACAATTTCTGTGTATGCTGTCGCTTAAATGGAAATTAAAGTAAAATTAGTGTCGCATTTAACATGGTAATTAGGATTTTCAAAAGAATTAATGACGTTGAAATGCAAGTTCCTAAACTTTGTTTAGTTAATAACCTGTTTGTTGCTTTTTCACAAATTAGAATTTCTAAACAAAATAGAAAAACTTTTGGGTTTGATAGTAGGTATCAAGACAGACAATTTTTGTTCAGGAAACCATAATCGTAATCCACTTATATAATCATAAATACATTGTATCTGATCTCACTCAAGATCAAGCTTGGATTTTCGCTATCTTTGATTTCTGTGAAGTATGATAAGTGCTGGAAAATGCCACCATTCATAGCAGAAACACTATGAGATAGACATTCTTTTATCCAGGATCCAGTTGATTGTATTTGTACTGTGTCACTGACCAAAATTCCGTCATTTTCAATGATTTCATCACATTTAATACAAACAAAATTAATATGAAACAAATGATAACATTGTTGTCATTCACAGTTGTGAATAAAAATTCAGTTTTGTCTTGTTTTCACACCCAATATATTTTATTGAATGTATTGTAATTTTGATGGAATAAAAGTAATAGAGATATTGTTTCTTGTTTAAAAAAAAAAAATGTTTGGCTTGACCATATTATCCCTGTTTAATGTTTGTTACAAGATTTTAGGCACTGCCTAAATGTTTACAATATCTGAAAATGATCGCCCACTTCAGACACTGATCTAGGATACATTTAAAAACTTCCTTGCTAAATCAAAGGGAGTAGAAAAGTTATTCTTGCTGAGCTGCCATTATTTGAGTAGATTGTATATATTTATTTTTACTTTAGTCTCTTCCTAACAAATAAACAGTGTATGACCTGTAAAGTTTTTCTTCCAATTTTTTTGCTATTTCTTTTTAGGTGCGTTCGTAGTTATATAAATACGTAGCACCTATAGTCGTCGTTCAGTCCGTCCGTCCGTCTGTCTGTCTGTCTGTCTGTCCGCATATAACAGAGCAAAAACTACCCAACCGAATGGTCTGAAATTTTAAATAGATGATTGTTGCAAAATTTTGTCGAGCCATTTCAAATTTTATGAAAATCGAATGTATAGTTTAATTACAGGGACAGTCAAAAGTTTTTCTTTACATTACGGCCAATGGGAAAAATTATTGCAAGTGCATTTTAATGATGTTACAGCCTTCCGAATGGTCTGAAATTTTAAATATTTAATTGTTGTAAAATTTTGTCGAGCCATTTACAATTTTAGGAAAATCGAATGTATAGTTTAATTACAGGGACAGTCAAAAGTGTTCAGTTACATTACGGGGAATGGGAAAAAAGTTATTGCAAGTGCATTTTAATGATGCTACAGATGATGATGTATAAAAAATAATTATAAAACTAGTTATAGTACGAACGCACTTCATTTGCCATGTTTGACGAGCAATTTCCAACTTGTTTATTTTAAAATGTTTGTTTCTATGTCGTAGAAGAAACCATGAAATTTAAAATTTTATTATTTAAAAGTCTTATAAATTATCCTTCTCAAATAACTCAAAGCAGATTTTTTTTAATATAAAATTTACTTATAAAAAGCTCTTTATCAAAATGTAAGTTTCTTTTATTAAATATTATGTAAAATTGATTTAAAAAGTAACATTTTCATACCTTTAAACTTTGCAATATAAAAAGTATTTGGCCAGCTGAATATTTAGTATTCGGCCTTAAACTTACTATTTTGCTGGCCGAATATTCGGTTTTCGGCCAAAATCACTATTCAGTGCATCTCTAAAGAAAATTGAAAATTTGAAAAAAATTCAAAAATAGAGCTGAGCTATATATAAATAGGGAAATAAATAATGCACTTTTGCAGTACCACTTACTTTGAAAGATTCTTTCTTTGTGGAATGTTAAATTTATATTTTTTATGAATAGATAACATTAAGAACCTTCTAATATATATAGTATAGAACCATTTAGATCAGATGTATTCCAGATAACTGGTTGGGCATTAAAGCAACATCCATTTGATCGCATTGGTAGTATATGTGTGGCTGTGGCAATGATTCTGATTTCAAATTGACTATTAGATTACACAAATTAATATTTAGTCCAAATAAGATCAAAAGTTAATTGGAGTTTGAAAGAAGACAATTTATGGGAATATCTTGGAAACAAAAATTGTTACTTCAAGTACTAGATGTTGGCATCAAGTTATACTGCATATTGTATTGTATCAAACAATGCACATGTCAAACTGGCACTATATAGCACAATTGAAAGGGATTGCAAAAAGCATTCTTCTTCCCTTTTTTTTTTTTTTTTTTTTCGTTCTCTCATCTGCTACCATCGAAATACATTTAAACTTAAAAAATAACAATATTTCTTATTGTCTAAATTTTTTGAAATTTTTATGAGTTGTAGATATGTTTTTGAAGCTTCTGTATGAATTTCCATGCCAAAATATTGATATTTAGTTATAAAACAGCTGCAGAGCAAAAGCCACATGTGTATGTCTGATTTAAACCATTAGACAAATCCTGGAGTGACTTCCAGAAATAAATTTTTCTGAAAGGTGAAAATATTAATACTTTTTTAAACCGAAGATGAAGACATAGTTTATTAAGTGAGTGTCATTTGTCTGTTTTCAAATTTGCTGTAAAGTTCACAAAATGTTTGTTCTTAAAAATTCAGAATCATCCCTGACAAAGTTCTCAGTGGTGTAGTAAAAAAAAAAAAAAAAAAAAAAAAAAAAAAAAAAAGCGCTGTAGACCAGGGATAGTGAGACTTTTGGCATTTGCGTGCCAAAGGTTTCTAAAAAATATTTTCTGTTACTATGACATGCAAATATAATTTAAAATCAAATAAAAATTACTTACATTTTTATAAGGAATAATAAAAAAATATTTTCTACTTGAATTTTTTATATTATTCATTTTCAAAAATGAGTTGTGTGTATAGGACAAAGTGACCAACACCAATGAAAAAATATGGCTATATTGATTACCAGCAGAATAGAAGAATAAGTAGAATGCCAATATACACGCACACACAAAAGAATAAATAAAACTCAGTGGTCTTTTAGAGTGCAACACCTTGTGAAGTATTACCTCAAAGAACTTTAAAGGATGAATAAGTTTTTAAGCCTATATTAAACTAGATTGCAATTTAAATATTTGCATTTCATTTTCTTAAATTTCTAATCAATTGAACTGACAAACAACAGGCAGTTCAGTTATGGTCTGAATTTGTATATTTTGTGTGTATATCCCCCCTTCCCCCCAATGTGAAATTATGTTGAATTTGTGAGAAGTCACCCAAATCGAACTAGAAAGTTTTTTGTAAACCAAAGAACAGACAGGGTGCAACACCATGCTGAAACTCTTTGGGAGAAACTCTATTTACAAAACCTTTTTTACATTGAATAATATAGCAGATTTCTAGATTAAATGGTATAGTTTTTATTTTGCACATTAAAAGTATGGTTGCTGTGTTTATCTTTAACTGTGCAACTGTTTTTTGTTTCAGTCTATCTTTATTATTTTTTAAATGTTTATTTTATTGATTTAGATTTATAGTTTGCAAGAAGAACATAATGTAGAAGCAGGTAAAATTGACCAATCTGCTATTCTGAAGCTTCTAAATGGTGAATCAATAGGAGAATCTTCTCAAACAAATATTGGGAATCAGGTTATGTCTTTACAGTCTCCAGCAATGTCAACATCAAATCAAGATATCAATGAAAAAATTGCTATTAGTGCCATCCAGAAAGAATTAATGGAAGGTGCTGCATTAGCTGTTACCACTCGTCCACGTACCATACCTGGTGCTGCTGTAATAGCCACTTATTCCCAAGCTGGAAGACCTGGAACTCAGGTTTCTGGAAATCCTGTCATACAATCTCCTCTTTCACAAGAGCAGTTATTGATATTGCAACAACAGCAACATTTGGGAGCATTGCCACCAAATTATAATTTAATTGCAAACAGGGTAAAACTTGCTAATTCTACTCAGTCACAGTTAATAAGCAATTCTGAACTTCTTGCTCAGGCTCAACGTAGAGGAATTCAACTTGTTCGAAACACTTATGTTAATCTTGGAAACAATCCTCAGGTATTTATTTTTTCCATGTATAAACTTCTCTGTTGATTTAGCTGTGTTTAATATGGTTAATAAGGTTGTCCCTAACTCCCTCACCTCAAAAAAAAAAAAAAAAAAAAAAAATACATTGAGTGTACTCATATTTGCTTGATACATTTATTAAAAACTAGCTGACCTCCCTGGTATTGCCCAGCCCATGATAATAATCTTAAATATACCTAAATCAGTGTTGAACGATGTTATATTTTCAAAGAAATCTTTCAAATATACCTAAATTCTGTGTCTCCAATGCCTTCAGCAATGTACACCCTCAAATTTGTATGATTTTATATTTTTAAATGAAAATTTATCCAAATGAAAGTAGAGTTGAGCATACCACTGCATTCGGCAGCAGCATCGGTTATGCTAATATGCTTCTTTTTTCTACCAAACCTGAAATTTATGATTTTATATCTGTTTATGCATCTGATTTGATTAAGAATCAAATTTATGATTTAGTTCTTCTGTTTGTTAACAGATGGCAGTGCTATGCATTCTGTGGTGCGTTGTCAAGTCATAATTATGACATTATGAGTTAGTTGGCTTTTGGTTTCTGAGAGTGCTGCTAGGAGCATAGTGCTCCTGTTGCATTATTGTTTTTGATTCTGTTTAATTTTATCTCCATCAGTATAGACAGGGGATATATATTTTAGAATGTAAATTAGAGCTTTCCTTGATAAAAGTATATTAATTAGAATGTTATTTTAACTAGTGAAGTTTGATTCTGAAACCAGAACTTTTGCAACTGCATATTTAATTGTGTGCAAAGTATTTGTAAATGTCAAGATCTGTTTTTTTTTTTTTTCCCTCCCTCTCTGTGACTGTTCTAATAAATAAGAAAAAAAAAAAATCAAGAAGGATTCATTTCTTTAAAAATTCTCTACACTAAACTGTTTTTGTATAAATTTATATTTTTAAATGAAAATCTTCCCAAACAAAGTAAGGGCCCACCAGATATAGTGATTAAGTAAAATGTCTGTTCAACCCACATTTTAAGTATATTTAAAGTCTCACTCAGGTTTGCTGGCTAATAATAAAGCAAAAGTAATATTCTTATTTATGAAATTTTAGATGTTTCAAAATGTTAAATATTAGCTGATCATTCTAATTATGGTAATAAATATTATTTGCTATTTATTTAAAAACTGATAATTTTATTTTTTTAATTAATAAAGCAAAGAGCTTTATTAATTAACTTTCAATTTTGTGTGTAATCTAATCTCAATTTATGCTTTAGATTTCCATTAGGAGATTAAAGTAGTAAAATAAAAAGATTTTTCTGAACCGTAACATTTCAATGGGAGAAAGTATGATCATTCAAGGATGGAATTCATATTAATAAAATGGAAGTTTATTGATCATTATTGTACAAATGTGTTTATATTTTTAAAGGATTCCCATTATTGATTTACAGGATATTAGATTATAAACTTAGTGGTCTGTAAAGTTCAAAAGGTTGGCAACCGCTAGTCTAGCTCTAGATAGATAAAGACCAGCTAGTTTTCTAAGAGCTTCATACAGTTGTGACTTCAATTCTATATAAATTTCCTTTCTTTCATTCTTTGAATATCATTATCCCTCTTCATTTCACTCTTGCGCTTAAATTTTGAAAGTATATTAATTAATAAAAACATTTTATTTCAAATTGTTAAGAGAAATTTTAATACTTTTTACCGATTTATCCAGTTTGTATTTTTTCAACAATTGAAAACCGGATGAAATGGCATGAATACTGTCTAATCTTGTGGCACGAGTCAGATTTAATTCAATTAGTGTATGAGATTAACAAAAGATTTTTGAAAAAAAAAAAAAAGTTTTAAATAACCTGATCTGGTGTTTTGTATTATGTTTTTATCAAAATAACATTAAATAAGAAAAAAAAAAAAAACTTTGAATGTGAGCATAAAATTATGTATTTATCAAGCTTTATTACATTTTTTAAATTGCACAGTATATGTCTCACAGTCAGAGATTTATGACTTGCTTGTTTCTTTCCCTTTGTGGTTCACAAGATATCGGGGTCTTATATTAATTGTTGAGCTCATTGGCATAACACCAGTTTATTGAAAAGTATAAAAGGAATTTGTATTCAGTCAACTTTATCTTATGTAAAAGTGGTTTTGTTTTATTTATCTGTCAATATAATTTAATTCAATTCTTCAAATGTATTCTAATATAATGTTTTAAATTTTGTGAAATTTTCTGTAGAATCTGAATGGAAAACTAGAGTTACCTTTAACATGTTGATTATTAAACCTGCTAAACTAATTATTCAAACAATGATTAAACTGCTTGTATCTTGTCATTTTCTTTAAATTTTGAAATTTTATTAATATTGTTGTTTAATCAAATTGCACCTATCCAACGATTTTCCATTTAATTAAGCAGTTAATTCTAAAACATGACAAAAGTAATGTGATATGAATTTTGTTCTCAACTGGTTTTATTTAGATGAATAAAAGTGGCTTCTTTAATAACTGCTGATTTGTATCGGTGTCTATTTTTCAACTTTATATAATTTTTTTGCAAGATTAAATGGGCTTAAACTACACTTTTTTAGGGAAAATTCCTGTGGTAAGCGTACACTAGTGTATCTTTCTTTCTTTTCTGTTTTTTTTTTCTTTTTTTCTTTTAAAAGATTCAGATTAATCAGAGCACACATGTTTTTTGAGTATTTACAAATTTTTACTTTTGTTATATTTGCAGTTAAGAAAGAGTATTAAGCAAAAAGCATACCTTCAACAGCAACAAAAACGTTTGCTTGAACAGCAGCAAAAGCAACAGCTAACAATGCAGACACAACAGCGTTTAGATATTTTAAATTCTACTGGCCCTACTTCCTTTCCCGAGAATATGAATGACCTTTTGAACAACACAGTTGCTCCTAATGTTACTTTATTGGTAAGAAACCTATTTACTTTTAAATTTTACCTAGTTTACCTTTTTTTCTGTACTTTAGATTACTTAATGAAATTAAAATCGGAGTTTTATTATTATTTTGTTTTCATTAAGTTATTGAATAGCTTTCAAACAATCTAATTTTTTAAAATAATTAAACTCCTAATTATATTATAAACATATAGTAATACATAATATATATTTTTTTTTAATCTTAAATAGCTTTTATTTTTAATCATCAATATTCGTTAATAACTTGTGCTGCCATCTCAATTTTTTCCCTCCGAGTTCATTTCATTGTCCAATGGATTTAATTAAAATAACTTTCATATTTTTTTTGCTAAAATACTAAAATTAAAACATGTAATTAAATATGCTTTTCAGATATGCAAACATATTATGTTACAGTTGTCTGAAAAGCAGTTCTTTATTATATTAATTTGATTTTAAAACTATCTTCCACTTGTAATAATAATTTTAATATTAATATTTAACGGTGCTACCATCTATGTTCTTATTGATAAGTGTTAAGGATTTAACAATTATAAATTAATGATTTGATTTATTAATTAAAGGATAAAGTGTTTCAAAAGGAATATTTAATGAAACCGTTTGTTTTCCACTGTTGCCACATATTAAAGAAGAAACAGAGAAAATGTGTATATGTATATATATATATATTAAAATCATGATTTTAATCAACCGATTTTTTTAAAAAAATCATTGATTTTAAATTAAAAAAAAAATTTTTAATGTTTAAAATGTAAAAAAAAAAAAGTATTAAAATCTAACATGAACATAATTTGAAAGTTTCTACAGGTATTTTGACTTATGAATAAACAAAAAAAAGAGCTTTATATAATTGTTTCTAAGCTTAATTCGTGAGTATTGTAAAAAATTAAAAGCAGTTGAGTTTGTAAAAACTCTTGTTTTATCCGAATTAAAAAAGTTTCATTTAAAAATATTTAAATCTAATATAATCTGCAATGTCATAATTTTCTTTAGGTAGGTAATCAATTTATGCATTATTTTATATAAAATACACATAGTAAGTGTAATACATTTCCACAAGTAAAAGAATAACTTGTAATTAATGGCAATCTCTAGTTAAAGAAGAATGAAATCTGCTCAACAGCTAAAAATTGCAAATGAATGCATACGAGAAAAGAAATAATTAGTATAAAAATGCTAAGCACAGCAAGAACTTCTTCGGTATAGGTTGAATAAATGCTTTAACTTTGTAACTTATATGAGGGTCATTCCATGTCAAATCAACCAAAAAATTTCAATTTTCGACCTGACCATTTCAGATTTAAATGAAACTGTCAGGGATCATTCTTTCCGGTGATATAAATGAGAATACATTTTTATAATTTTTTTATCGTATTAAATTTTCATACAATTATTTGCATTTTGAAAAATCATCAATTTTTGGGTTGCATAAATTTTTCAATTTTGAATTTCTCAAGTTCTATCAGGCATACTGAATTTTATGACCCCTCATTTTAAAGAGAAATTTATAATGTTTAATTTGATAACCAAGTTGACTATGCTCAGTTAAAAAAATAAATTTTAAAATTTCTTAAAGTTTAAAATTTAAAAATTTTTCAGATAGTGTTTTTTAAAAATTTTGAAAAAAATGTATGTTTGTTGTAATATTATACGGTAAAATTTCTGAAATTTTTAGAGTGGGATCTCAATGGGATCAAGAGTTATGAAATAAAAACCGAAAATTGCCATTCAAATAATACATAAATAACAAAATAGCTAGAATTAGATTGCTATTTGAATGGCAATTTTCAGTTTTTATTTCATAACTCTTGATCCCATTGAGATCCCACTCTAAAAATTTCAGAAATTTAAGCTTATAATATTACAATAAACATACATTTTTAAAACAAAAACACTATCAGAATTTTTTTTATTTTAAATTTAAAAAAAAATTAAATTTATTTTTTTTAACTGAGCATAGTCAACTTCGGTATCAAATTAAACCTTATAAAATTCTCTTTAAAATGAGGGGTCATAAAATTCTGTATGCCTGATAGAACTTGAGAAATTCAAAATTGAAAAATTTATGCAATCCAAAAAATGATGATGTTTCAAAATTTAAATAATTAATTGGATGAAAATTGAATGTGATAAAAAAAAAAAAAAATTATAAAACTATATTCTCATTTATATCATCAGGGAGAATGATTCCTGAGAGTTTCATTGAAATCTGAAATAGTCAGGTTGAGTCACTGGTTGATTTGACATGGAATGACCCATATACTAAATAAAAATAATTAATTAGGGATTGAAAAGGCAGCAAAACTTTTCTTAAAAAGAAAAAAAAAAATGAACCACTGAAAGCTAATAATCCACACTGAGAGGTAATAATAATGCTGTTACTTAAATATTTTGAGGATTTCAGATACAAGTGGCTAACTTATATTTATATTTATTCTATATGAATGGGTTTAACTCATTCTCATAATTTTTCTTGGTTAGCATACACATACATGTGTGTAAGTTTAGATTTTGGTGGTTTACAGTAATTTTCCTAAATACAAATGCAAAACAAGCTGCAAATAATATTTGTTATTTGTACTACTAACTAATGAAATTACTTATTTGCAGTTTTTATTAATTCTGTATTTACTTATACTGTTTCTTCTAGTCCATTTTTTTTAATGGTGACACACCATGCCCCTTTCGAAATTGGCAAAATGCACACTGCTTTAAAAAAAATAGTTGAAATTTATCTATAGTTGTAGCCAGAGATATCTTGTAAAAAACTTCCCCATTCAACAGTATTTCAAAATTCATGTGGCCAAGATCTTGCAAAAATAATAGAACTTTATTTCTTTACAAAAAACAGGATATTATGAAAATATGTTATTTAATTGTATTTTTCAATTTGTTATTCATAAAATAAAAAATTAAGGACTCTTTATTTATCATACTAAAAATTCTTTTTTTTCCCCTTATATATTACTAAACACATTACTAATATATTTCCTCATGAAATAGTGCCCTTTTTTGGAACTAGCATCCTGTCCCTTTTTCTTTCTAAAATGAATACTACATTATCATTTTAATAATTAAGGCTTAAAAATGTATTATATGTTCCTAATTAGATAGTTTATTGTTTAATAATTATTAATTTGAAGTAGCTTTACTATAAAATGCAGTTAATAATTTTAATAAATGTTAAATATCACTAGTATTTATAAAGTTTTACATAAATATAACAATATTAATGTATATAATATTATTGTATGATACTACCTAATGAAACTACTAATTTACAGTTTTTATAATTCCTGTAATTACTAACTAATAATTATAGTTTTATTAATTAAAATGTAAAAACATAGATTATGTTAGCAATTAGTGGTTTAATTGTTTTGGAAACCTAAAACTCTTGGTAGATATTCAGTATTTGAACAATGGGGAAAAAAATCATAAAAATCGGATTTAAATAAAAAAAAATTCTGATTTAAATTTAAAAAAAAAAATCAGATTTTTTTATTTTTTTTTAAAAAATCATGATTTTTTACGCCCTAGCATGTATGTATGTATGTATGTATATTGCATTAGTCAAAGCTGTTATTTTTTCAGGATCAGAATCAGAAATGTTTTGCAACAAAATTAAATGTAGTCATGAAATTAGACCTTTTAGATTTATTTTTAAAAAAAACTTAAATAAAAGAAATATACTTTAAATCCTGTTCCTATAACAATCTTACGTTCCCTCTCTTTTTGTTGGATTTCAAGATGTAAACATTTATTTTGTCCTTTGTTCGGCCATTGTAACATCGTAAGGATGTAAGGCATTTTAACTTTTGGTTGGCTCTGTTCTATTTAAATCAACTCAGAATGAATTGACAAATAACACTAAATTATTATGTTCTATTTATATTGCAATGAAATTACAAAAGTTTTTCTTTTGCTGATAAAATCACAAATAAAATCTTATATAAAATCACAAATTTCAATAAACGATCAAAGAAAAACATTGCAAATTTCATCAAATGGTCACAGAAACAATTATTATAATTTGTTAATTGATCACAGAAAGATAGCGTGAATTTTGTCTATCAGTCGCGAAAAAAATGTCGCAAATATCGACAAATGACAGCAAATGACAAATTCGACCAAAAAGGGGGGGGGGGGGGGGAATCATCGATCACAGAAGAAAATAAATTTTGTCAAAGGATTGCAGAAGGAAAATGCTAATTTCATCAATAGATTGCGGAAATAAAGCTCAAGTTTTGTCAGAAGATCACTAAAAGAATGTCAATTTTGTGGAAAGAAAACGCGAATTTCT
Source organism: Maratus speciosus (assembly GCA_963932465.1). Lineage (NCBI taxonomy): Eukaryota > Metazoa > Arthropoda > Arachnida > Araneae > Salticidae > Maratus > Maratus speciosus. Next base: position 512,173,077 of record OZ010790.1, on the reverse strand, counting down.
TTGAAAGATTGCGCAAAGGAAATCAAATTTCATTGTAAGATCATGGTTTTATAAAAACATGGCGGTTAATCCACCAGGCTTATATGGTAAAGAAAACAAATAATTGATTTCTGAATAAAAATGGCTGACATTAAAACTAAACTATTTATTTAAACATAAACATCATAAAATATGAACAGACTACCCCTGCCATCTGCAAAGGCATCAAAAGAACAAAGTTATAACATCGTGCAGCACTCAGAATAACACAAGCAAAAAGAGAGAGCAGATTAGCTATGCAGAAGTATTTATCAGTGCCAAAAACAGTTTAACACATGCGCAGCCCAAGCTTCCAATCAGGAAAGGCACTTGGCGATGATGCAATACATAGATACTGAAAGTACACTTCCTACTACTGGAAGTTACGTCTATAAATAGAAGGAGCTAAAAACATGTGCATTTGTTTACATTAAGAGAAATACACATCTCAGTGATGAGACCTAAAAAAGGAAATAGATAAAAAATAAACTTTCAAAACACATGGAAAGAAAATGCGAATTTCATTGGAAAATCATGGAAAGAAAACGCCAGATTTCCTTGAAAAATCGCAGAAAGGAAAGCAAATTTCATTAGAAGATTGTGAAAGAAAACACGAATTATGATGAAAGATTGCGAAAAGAAGCAAGGCAAGTCAGCCTTGCTTTTTCTAGCACGCTGTGCCTTGCCCTTTTTTGCACTGAAGAAGAATTTCGCAAGTAGATTCGAAACAGCTGTTTGCTGCTTTTCATATATTATTTGTGCATTTTTAAAATTTGGTTTCCTGCTTTTTTTATTGTACCACAACAGCTTCATTTGCTATTTTTATGATAAATCTATGCTAATAAAAGAAAAATTCTTGTGTGTGTGTACAATGGCTGGGAAAATCTACTGCATGTAGAGGTCTAAAAATTTGGATGAAACAATACGAAAGCATGTCCAAATGCACCTGTAGCTCTGATAGTTCATGTTTTGATAATTAATAGAGATATTAATTTAAAAGTTCTGGTGTTTTGGTATTTTATTTCATTGTAAATATACTAGGGTGCTCTGTCTCCCCTCTCCCCCCATGAGTTACACTAGTGAACTCCCGTCCAGACCCTGCTGACTCTATAAAAATGCTAATTGTATTTCTATTTAACCAACCCAATTTCACTTTTAATCTTGGTTTTCGTAAGATTTCCAAATGTACATTTATTTCTGTTTGTTATATTTAAAAAGTTATTTAACAATTTCCAGTTTGGCTGTTGTTTTTTTTTTGTTGTTGTTTTTTTTTTTACGAAATATCTATAATACTTTACGTGACTGCAAGCATTTCCATTTTACAATTGATTTAAAAATTTAATAAAATTTTTTATTTCCCCTTTTCACTTAATGCATTACTAATTTTGATTACTGTATATTTCTGTGTATAAGCCGAGTATATGTCTTTTTAGTAGTGAAAAATCATCCAAAATCGGAAGCACATATATAAATCAATGTATAAAAAGGGGAAAATCCACCGAACACAAAATTAGCACTTTTTTAATAGAAAAAAATGTGCTAATTGAAATTATTGATCTCTCCGATTCATTCTTTGCATGCTACCAAATCTGTTTGAGTTCCGCTCATCCTGTTATGACTTGGTCGTTCATGTCAGCCTATGAAAACATGGCTGAACATGGTGATTAATGTGAAAGACTTGATTTAAAACACCAGTTGCATGAAACAGCTATTTATTATAAGCGAGATGATATGATAATTTAATTAAAACAGCATTACTTTGCGGTTAAATTAAAAAGAAAACTAAAATAATATTTCAGTGCAGCTACATGATGAAAGATGACATATGTGCAAAAAATTACAAGAAGCTGAAGATCCTTAATCAGTCCAGACATTTGTACAACAAACTAGCAGTTGTTTTGCATAAACCTGTTGCCAATCCATAAATATAAACACATCCAAAACACCATTGGCTACAAACTGTGACGTTGTGAGTCAACCACTCACGGCGAAAGATGTGATCCTGGAATCACTGTTACTGGCAGTTATTCAGTAACAGCACTTGCCTCAGGAGCTAATGAATCGAGCAAACTGCCGATTGTTTCGGATATGTAAAACAATTCAAGAGAACGTGAAAAACAAAAACGTGCATCAATATTAAAAGTAAATACTTTTCAAACATTATAGTTTTATTTAATCTTTTCTGAATGCTTATAAGCTCTAAAAGTAATTGATGTGTAACAGTTCATAAAAACCAAACATCCTGTTTTTGTAAATGGGAAAATCTTTCTCTACTTCACGTGACTGCTAACTGTTACTTTGGCTTACGGAAAGATGGCTGGACAAAAGCACACGGCTTATAATGCGGGTTTTTAATTAATAGTCATTAATTTTGCTGAGAAGTCAAATAACTTAGCGGCTGCTCGTCATTTCTCACTCAATGAAATACAAGTTCGAGAATAGAGAAAGAAAAAAGACGAAATTTCAAATATTTCAAAAGTAATGAAAGCTGCATGTGGTCGCAAAGATTTTGTATTTTGAAGAAGATGGTGATGATGAATTTACTAATTACTAGGGGGCTCAGCCCCCTGCTCGTTGACACTCGCCAACCCCCACGAATTGCTACGCAGTTTATATTGGGATCGCGTGCAATCCCATCTCGCTTCGCTCGCTCGCCACTGTTTATGTCAACTCTAGCCAGAATGAGTGCTATCAAAAATCATTACAACGTATTAATGTTACAAATATTTTTAACGTATAAAAAAAGTAATGGAAACTGTTGAAAATGTAAATTAAAACGTACCTTGGAAACAGAATTAATTAAAAACCTTAGTGAAAACACAATAAAAAATATTTTTAGTTGGGCCGCTAAGCCGAGCAAGCAACATATGAAATTTACAAATATTTTAATTCATAAAAAAGTAATTGAAAATTTTGATGAAAATATAAATAAAAATGCATTTATCAAAAGTTTGGCGCTGTGACTTGTTGATCAACATTGAGAAAGCTAAGCGAACAGGAAATTGACGCCGTTTAAATTTAAATGGCATGTTAGTGTCAGATAGGGTCCTTCTCCTTTCATTTTGCCTATAGTATTGAAAATCACGGCTTAAGTTAATTTAAAACTATAATAAGACGCTATAAAAACATGCTACGTATCACGCTATCGAAATGTAAACAAAACGTTTACGCCTGTGTCTAAATACAACCTTGGATCAAAAAGCTACGTCACCGTAAAACGGACCAATAGCAATTGTCATTCATGTATTGCTCAAACGGTTTGCGTTAAAAGAGAGATCCTGTCTGGATTTTGATTTGCTGAGTGGGTTGGGGCATGTGACCGTAACTACCACTGAGAAACGTCGCTTTGGCTGTTGCCAAATAGCAAGCTACAAATACAGCCCTTTTTAGCGCTACGTAAGAAAAATATATATATAGATATTCATCCTGATATACCAATAAAAGAAAGCGATTTTAAGGAGTTGCATGAAAATTATTATAACAACTTCGATAGTGATTGATTATTGGTGATTTCATTGTAAAAGAGTGGAGTATTTAAGTATTTTTTGTTTTGTTTTTTTATTTTAGAATATCAATTTTGGAAATTTTCTGGACTTGTGTATAAGTCGATCCCCCGCACATAGGTGCCAAAAAAATGCCCAAAAATTATCGGCTTATACACGGAAATATACGGTAATTACAGAAGTATCTAAATTCAAAATATTTTATCACATTTGTTTAATTTTTTTTATATATTTCTAAGACTTACTCAATTTTAAAATATTTTATGTGTTTTAATCAGAAAATATTTGAGATCTTTACGTAATCTGTATTTTTTAGTTGAAAAATTTTGGATAGGTTTATTTTTGTCAGATTTATATTTATAGTATTAACGTATGCTTTCAGAGATCCTCTGATATAGCAGAAGTCCCTGGTTCTGCAAGATTCAGTATAACACCATCAAATCCTGTACCTAGTCCCACAAATCAAACATCGCCCTCTCCTTCGCAGCTGTCTCCTGGTCAAAGAGTTAATCCTCAATCTCCATTTTCACCACTATCTCAACAAGTGTTTCCCAGCCAGACACCTCCACCTACTTCATATCAGGCCGCTAGACTTTCTCCTCACCCCCCACCTCCAACATATTCTCAGGGAGGACCTAGTCAGTCGCCTTTACCTATTCCTCCTACAACATCACCACATTTGGTATTATCACCACAACCTAGTGTTTCTGTCTCTCCTCAGTGGAATCAACGTCTTACTACAAGTCCCATTCAAAATTTACAACTTCAGAATCCGATGTTGAATGCCCAGTTATCACAGGTAAGTTTAGCTCTATTTTATTTTTATTTTTTACCATTGCTTAATCATTTAAATAATGTGTGTGTGTGTGTGTGTGTGTGTGTGTGCATGAGAAAGGATTTAAAAAAAAAAAAAAAAAAAAAAAAATGTTTGACATTGATTGGAGTTTTGAAATTCAAAGCTCCTTTTTCAAACTTTAAATCCAATGCCTAAAACTAATTTGCCCATCATAAAAATCTTTGAACATTGATTGGTGTTTAAAAAACATTAAATGAGTATTCAAAACCATAAATAATAAATATTATTGTGACAGTTATTGGGCTCATAAAATCAAATTAAATTGGTGTTTAAAAACCTTAAATTGACACTCAAAACCAAAAATCACAATCAACTTTCAGTTACTCTGCTTATCTCATAAATCAAATTAGATAATTAGATTGCAGAATTACATTTAAATTATAAAATTTAATCAAGAATGACTTATCAGATTTTGTTTAGACTATAAATCCAAATTGTTGCAAGATTCAATCAAATGATTACACTTAAGCTAATCAATTCTAATGTCAAATGTGCGAATTACCATAAATGATGCAATCAGGCCTGAGTCAAAACTGTTATTGTCTCAGAACCTCATCATTAAAAACATGTTGGAAATTGCTCGTCAAACAGAAAACTTTTCACTGTCCCTGTCATTAAACTCTACATCCGATTTTCATAAAATTTGAAGTGACTCGACAAAATTATGCAACAATTATATATTTTAAATTTCAAACGATTCGGTTGGTTGGGTAGTTTTTGCACTCTTATATGCAGACGGACAGACAGACAGACTGAATGATGACTATAGGTGCTACGTATTTATAAAATTACGAACGCACCTAATAAACCAAACAGAAATGAAGTAATCTCTAACTTTGATACTTAAGCCCCCCTGTTGGAAGAATTTTGAATTATATAAACAAAATAAGACTGCACAAGCAGAAAACGCTCTTTTGGGGTAGAAGGATTCGCTAATAATAACCAAGTCACCCATGATAACGGGCCTGACTTCAACAGACTGCAGTGTAACAAAAGAACTAATAAATGTCAGGTCCCTTAAGAACTGGTCTCTAAGTCTACATTATTTAACATCAAGCCATGACTACAATAAAACCTAATTATAAAGAATATCATTAAAGAAAAAGTAATTGAAGTAAGTAGTTTGTTTCATATAATATATATATGTGTGTGTGTGTGTGAGAGAGAGAGAGAGACAAATAACTGGTGAGATACTTGTAAATAACAATTAGACTTGGGAAACTCTTTGTGGACCAAACTCGTTTATTTCATCACTATGTCTAACAATCATCTCTGCAAGTCCGATCGGAGGTCCCAACAGTCATTTGCATCAAATTCAGGTAGGCTTCTCAAAATTGCATTCAAAATCTAAACTTTTGTGTGCACTTTCAATCTTTCCGATATGTTGTTCGGCTTGTAATATTTTCCAGCAGGGGGCAAAGGTGTCAGTTTTGGAGGAACATTGTTTAATTGGTTAATTAGCTCTTGATCTGCACAATTCCCAGGATCTGTGATATACAAGACTTTTAACAGCAAATGAAGGAGAATTGTCCAAATGTCATTTTTATCTTAAGTTACTCTCTGTTTTAAATGATGAACGTAATAAATGTTGTGTTAGAAAACAAAGTTATAAGGGGTTTAAAAGGGTTTAAAATTAGGAAAAGAAAAAAGAACTTTGTAATTTTTATTTGAAATTTAATTTGAATTTAAAAAAGATTTTATTTCATTCGTTATATATGTATTGCTAATATTTTATTTTAAAAACATTTTTTTTATCTTTAAACAGCCAGAGTCTGAATAAATGAATAATTACATTGCTTAATTTTGCATTTTTACAGGCTCCAGTTGGCGCTAATCAACAAATTCGTCTCACTGCTCAGCAAAGACAACAGTTAGCTTTACGATCAATGTCTACTCCAGCTTCCATTCAGGTATCCAGAAGTACAAGTTTAACTTCACAGTCAGACAATAGTTATCCTCCTCTTTCTCCTATCATGGTTCTTCAATCTCAAGCACCACAACGGATGCAAAGAACAATATCAATTCCAGGTAATTTTTGTTCTGTTATTTTTTCAGAAATTTATTTGTTGAATATGTATTGTATTGTAAATTTGTATTGATGTTTCAGTTATAAACTAATTTTGATCCTTTATTTATATATATATATACAAGAGCTTGGATTTTAATATATGTAATAAATTTGATTATTTATAAATTTGATTATTATAAGGTAATTTCAAACAATTTGTAATGTATGCATTTTCTTAAATCTTCAAATTTTATGATTAATATAAAAGATTTCATTTATATATTTAATGATTTTTTTTTTCCTTCAAAAGAGCAAATTTTACTCTACTACAAAATTTTATGCCTTAAAAACAATGTTAAATATATCTACATTAATTAATCCAACCAACTCATAACTGTCGCCAAAATATATACTTAACATGACCTGCAAAAGCAGTAGAAATGGTTAGATAAAAACAGATATATATGATAAACGAAAAAGCTTTAACTTTGAAACTATAAAAATCTTAAATTTTGGATCAAATGTGCATATCTCAATATATAGAAATATTTTTATTAACGGGTTAAACCGTATAGATAGATTGACATCAAATACTGGGGAAAAAATTGAAGAACTTTACAAATGGTATATTCTGGCATTGCACCATGGCTATCCTGAGAGATTTTTGAAGAGTCTGCTGCGAAATTTCGTAAAGTGTAAGACTTATCGCAGAGATTTAGAGGTAATGTGGATGCGAAGAGAGGAGTAACTGTGGCTTTGACTGTTCAGGGTTTGCGTGCACGATTGTTTGGGGTTTCATGTTCAGTTGTTGGTTTTTGATGGGTCTAGGCAGCTCATTCGATTTGTTAGTTTTTTCTTTTTGGTCTTGACAGGTTGTTTGGGGAGCGTTGTGCACATAAAAACTGGTTTTAACCCCGCAGTTGCATGTCGCAAGTGCATGCCGCCTGTCTCCATGGATTCAATTTCTTCTGGTTTTAGTTTGAATATTTTTAAAGTTTGCCGTTTTTAAAATATGTTGTTTTTGAAGTTAGTTGTTTTTAGTTATTTTGTTGTTGTTGTCATTTAGTTTAGTTTATTTATTGTTGGATCAGTTCCGTAGTTTCGAATTTTTGGTTTGGATTTTGGATACATTAATTAATATGTATATTAAATATCAACAGAAATTTCATAATGGGCTTCTTCATCAGGCCTCACACAATAAAATGAGATCGCACGAATCCTGTTACATTTCTAAAAATACTACTAAAAAAGATCCTCTTATTCTTTTCTTTCACAAGATATATCTATTTGTCACAAAAATGCAAAGGTCACGAAAAAATAATAAATTTTGTCAGTTGATTATAAAAGTTATGAAAAATCATGATTTTTATCCATCTGTCATGAAAGTCTTCAAAAAAGTCCACAATGTGGTCATTCTACATTATGCATTTCACTCAACTTCTCCCCCACAACTTAAATGTCAAATCATTTTATTAAAATTTAAATCTTAATAGGAAATAAAAATACCTCATTTTTTGCTTATCTTTTTAAACATTTTCCAACATAGTTAAAAAGTGTTTTGTCGGGCTAGCTCTGATTAAAATCACACAGAAATTTCATATAATTTCAAAATAACAATTTCTCGGGGTAGCTTTTTAAAAATATATTTATTTAATCTTGGTAAGGCGACATATCAGAAATAAAACGGCACACAACACATATACACAAAATAATAATAGCACGAATAACTTTCTACATGTTTCCACAACTCAAAACAGAACAGAACTCCAACTAACTCACAGCATATTCTTATTCGGCAGAGCTCACGCAAGCCGGTCACGTGATTGCCGGTAAAGTCTATTATTGAAATGGGAGGCGCACGTTACATCCTCCCCCTCTGTTTCCGATTTACGTCTCGGAGAGGAAACAGGATGCTTTCTTGGTCTTCCTCTTTTTCTCAAGGGTGCAACTGGAATAGTTTGTTTCTTGAAATGGTGACAAGGCAGAAACATGGTAAGACCCAATTCGCTCGGTTGAATTGTCCAGGCTAGCAATATCATATGTCACCAGTGACTTTTGAGTCAAAACTATGTATGGCTCATCTCTCTTAGGCATAAATTTTGCTGTTTTATTTTTACTTGCTTTTATTATTTTTACTTGCTCACAGGATGTAGGGTAACCCATACTTTAACACCAGGTGCCAAATACACTCGTCTACGATTTTTATCATAATATTTCTTTCGCTGATCTTGTTTCATTTCAACACGCTCTTTTACCAGGGGCGCCATTTCAGAATTTTCTTCGGGGGGGGCAAAGCTGTCTCTGAGGACAGTGGCATAGCCAAGGGTGGGGTGGGGTTCGGCAGGGTGGGGGGAGGGGGGGGGGGAGCCTGTACTCTCTCCCATCAAAATGAAAACCTATGAAAAATTCCGTTTTAAGCAGGTTTTTTTTTTTTATCTTAGCAGGTATAATTTCAAGATAGTGACTAACTTTTTTCCGTTTAAGACAGTATCCTATTATAGACAGTTTCCCTTTTTACAAGTATTCTTAAAGACATTTAAAACATCCTTTCTATAGTATACCTCTGTAGAGTATAGGTATATTACATTTATTGTAAAACTTGCGAATATGAAACCTGTCAAAAAAAGAATCGTTTCGCAAACGAAAAAAAAAATTAAGTTTCTATGAAGAAAGCACTATATGATTATACTTGCTAAGAAGGGTACCTGTCTAAAACGAAGATTTTTTTTTTCTTTTTGACTTTGCAGGCTTTACGGACAGGACAGGGAGCCATTTAATAAGTTTCTTAGAGTGGGGAAAGGAGGCAAGATTTTGTTTGAATGCCATTCTTAACATTTTCATAAGCATGGGATTCTTCAAGAAATGTTTTTAATACTTTCTAACGCAGTTGAAAAGTGAATTGGGTTTGTCTGAGACATAAATGAATAATTAAAATTTCAACCAATATTATTATTATATTACTAAGACTACTTAATATCAGTTTCATCCAATATAACTTTAAAAGAAAAGAAAGTTTCTTTTATAAACAAACAATAAATGCAAAAACTTACTCATACTGTTTTGAAAATGAATCACATTCAAGGCTTTTTCATCAGTAAATCAGCAACTCAAAATTAAATACTTATGTTTAGCATTTAAATAATAACAAACACTTAAATAAAAATAGTAATCAATTCTCTTGTGAAACCAATAAAAAAAAATGAAATAAATAAATAAACACGTATTTTTATGAGAATTGCGAAAAAATTATAAATATCATTTTAACAATTTCCATTTAGTGGCAGTTTATTTCCCTCATGTTTACTTCTTTCGCTTCCGCTCTCATTCACTCTTTTTTTTTTCTTTTTCTTTTTTTTTTTTTCTCAAAAAATATCTTACTTAAAACAAAGAAAAAATTAATCATGCAAGAACAGAATCAAAAGTAACTTTTCAGAATAATGGGTGAGGGTAGGGGGGAAAGGGAAATATACAATACATAAATGACTGGAAAAATAATAGAATGAATTAAAATTAATAATGTTAAGTATATGTTTAGAACATGAGAATATCGAGAATGTTACGAAATATTATGGATCCATTCTATTTAAAATCGCTTAATTGAAGAAAATATTTTGTAGAATAAACAAATCTCGTAGAACAAGTAACTGTAGGCATTTGTGAACAAATGAATTGAAAGGTTTTTAAAAACACTCGTATCGTAACATTTTTCTTGGTCGTAAACAAAACAATTTGCAGAACTTTAACTTTCGAAAATAAGAACACATATCACATCGTGTAAAGCTGATGCATGAAAATGGCAAAGGTAACAAAACAAAAATTAATCTATAGAACATGGCGAACATACCTCACAAGCTTACAACGACGAATTATTCTGTAGAATTATAGGAACATATTTTTACATGCAACGACGAATCTGTAGAATTTTAGGAACATATTTCACACACTGACAACGAATTAATCTGTAGAATTTTAGGAACATATTTCACACACTGACAACGAATCTGTAGAATATTTCAGAACATATTTCTCACGCACACGACCGGTCGTGTAATTTTTTTTTTCTGCATGCTAGTTGAAAACCACACTTTATCAAGATGCTTCTTAAAAAATATATTTCTATATTACTTGACTTGAAGAATGATGAAATAATATTGCGAATGCTTTTGAAAAATTAGGATGTGAATATTTTTCTCCGAATTCGTGGCCGAACGTTGGGTAGCCAATTGTCGGGCTAGCTCAGATTAAAATCACACAGAAATTTCACATAATTTCAAAATAACAATTTCTCAGGGTAGCTTTTTAAATATATTTATTTAATCTTGGTAAGATGACACATCACAAATAAAATGGCACACAACACGTATACACAAAATAATAGCACAAATAACTTTCTGCATGTTTCTACAATTCAAAACAGAACAGAACTCCAACTGACTCACAGCATATTCTTATTCGGCAGAGCTCACGCAAGCCGGTCACGTGATTGCCAGTAAAGTCTATTTTTGAAACGGGAGTTGTGCGTTACAGTTTGATTTTGATTTGTCTGGCCGTTGTCTCTCTCAGAATATATTAAAATTGCCCTGTAATTTTTATATGTCATTGACATTTACGGGATGAGTTCCATATCTTGCGCCGCTTGGCAAACTTGGCAAAAAAAACTCGCCAATTTTCCCAAGGTGGCAGAAAAACACCATTTCTAAATCTTTGTTATTTATAAATCAATGATTTTGCACCATTTTTAAAAATAGAAAATGATGTAAAAATATGGATTTATAAATAGCATAAAGATTTAAAAACTAAGTTTCTGCACCATCTTGGAAAATTTCTTTTGATACAATTACACAAATTTTAGCAGTATTCTAAATAAATCTAAACAAATGTGCTTTTTGAGATGAATACTTGTTAATACTCTGCCCCCCTGAAACCCCTGTTCTTAAAACATTTTCGACAGTAAAAAAGAGAAAAAAACAGGCCAGAAACTTTTTATAAATTTCAACAATATTTCCAAAAACACACACAATAAAACAATAACAAGTATTCATCTGAAAAAGCACATTTGTTTAGATTTATTTAGAATGCAACTAAAATTTGTGCAATTGCATCGGAAGAAATTTTCCAAGTGGCGCAAAAACTTCTTTTTTAAATCTTTATGTAATTTATAAATCCATGTTTTTACATCATTTTCTATTTTTAAAAATGGTGCAAAATCATTGATTTATAAATAATATAAAGATTTAAAAATGTTTTTCCGCAATCTTGGAAAAATTAACGAGACTTACCTTACATTGACAGAATCATCCGAGGAATCAACAGAGTAATCCGAATGTGTGTCTGGCATGGGGGCAAATTTGTTCAAAATTACGCTGAGTAATCGTTCACATGACTAATGAACCAATAAACTTCAAGATCAGCACTCTTCAAACCTTAGTGTCATCAAAATCATCAAACGGACTTTCCAAAAAAAAAAGCAACCCTAAAGTCGTTCAAAATCTTTCAAAATCCAACAAAGAAACGTATACCAGATCAAAACATTTATCGCCAAAAAAAGTGTACCAAAAAAATCGCCAAATCTTCCGCACAGGATATGGGACCAGTCCCACATTTACTATAACACGATTGCTATTGAAAATATAGTGAGCATTTATAGTTTATTTACAACAGGCATGCCAAACTCGTTTACCGCTGAGTTCCAAATTAAGCAACAACACTGTGGGCCACATCTAAAAGGTAGATAATGAATATAATTGCCATTGCACAGAATAAAATTTGTACATACAAAACAAACCCATGTTAATGAAATATCCACATACATTCCAAAGTTCATAGTTTATATTTTCTGCATGTGTAACCACTTATAAATGGATGAGATTTCTTTATGCATCTATACTTCTTTAGAAATTGGCCAGAGATACATTTTGAAAATAACTGTTTATCTTTGCCTGATTTTAGATTAGCTGCATTGGTTTTAAGCTGTGATACAAGAGTTGCACTAAAATGAAGTTGCTTCTTTATTTCTAAAGTACCTTTCTGAAGTATATCTTTCACATGTTTTGTTGGTGGAACAGTTCTAATTCTTGAATTCATTACCCTCTGGATTCAGTTCTTCCATTTCTCGTTGTTGATATTAGAGTCGTAATTTAGTTTTTTGCAATTCCCTGTATGTTTTAGTACGGTCTCTTCTTACCTTCTTTCTTCCTGATTTCTTTCCACTGTTACTTCTAGGAATAATTTCAGAATCTTCTGGTAAATTTTCTGGATTCAATAGGGGTACATTTGTTGATATAAAGTTATCCATGTCATTTTGTTCTTGTTTCTTCTCTTTTTGGCTATGTTTTATTGGCTTTCCCACATTTTCTGTTGCCTTCTTGATTCCCTAAGATTTATTTGGCTAATGGATTTTAACTTTCCTTCAGGTTCCTTTGATTTTGGTCTTTCTCTAGTTGACAATATTTTATCCATTAATATGAATGTTTTTGCTCTTAAACTCTTTGTTTGTTTAAACTTATTCTGATTTACATATTGCTTAGAGGATTATTTATAGGTTTTAATGCTTAATGACTTCCTTCTGGGAGTTTCAATTATTTTATTACATACAGTTTGTGTTCCTCCTGTTTATTTGAAAATATATTCGCTGTCGGATCTATTTCATATTCAATAGGGATACATTGGAAGTTTGTTGTTATTATGTAGTTATCTATAAATAGATACATTGGTAATTTGTTGTTATTATGTAGTTATCTATAAATAGAAGAGTAGTTTATTAGCAAACTTGAAAAGCACAAATTATTTAGCAAAGTTTCGTCCAAAGAACAATTATTGCATAATTTTTACCCCCAATAACTATTACATACATCCATTTATACATACCTACATTCCCAGTAGCAGAAACAGTGCAGCATGGCAGCGGGCGCTGCAGATTATTTTAAACCTTGCAGATTAATCCACCAGCTTAAAAAGAAATGCTAGGCTTAAAAAAATAGCTGAAATTTACATTAAGTCTCTAGTTTTATGGTATATGTTGTATCTTTTATTATATTTTCTTTATAAATGCAAATTTTGCTTATTTTATGGGATTTTATTATTTCTTATGGTAGTAAGCTTAGTCTAGCATTCTTAGATCGCAGATAAATTTTACTTTGCTGCAGACTGATACAGAAAATTCTGCTTCTGGGCCTACATTACATTATTCAATAACTATTACACACATTCTCATCTCCTCGAAACTGCTCCTCTTAAATACCTAATCTTACTGTTTATAACTAATTACCCCAGTTCAATCAGCCAAACATATATTAAAAAAGCCTGTAACTAAACATGTTCTTATTCTGCATTAATATTTAATTCCTTACTGTCCCCATAAGATCCTTACCTTTCAATACTGAAATATAACAGGGCTGTTAAGTGTTAGGTAGAAAAAAAAAATAAAATAAGATGAAAGGAGAAAAGGAATTTAAATTTATTAAAATTAGGAGTTATAAATAATATATGTGATTTTTAATATAAATCAGAAAGGAGAAAGTTTACTATTAATATTGGCCAAAGGATCGTACATTGCGTGTGTAAATAATTATAAAGAAAATTCCCCATGGTGAAATCATATAATAAAAACTTCTTACCTGAACTCTTGTACTATGACGTTAGTAACCCACAAAGCATCCCATAAAAAAAAATAGAAGTTCGAAAGTTTGGCATAGGCACCATTAATGTTAGATAGAAAAAAAAAATTAAATAAAATAAGATGAAAGGAGAAAAGGAATTTAAATTTATTAAAATTAGGAGTTATAAATAATATATGTGATTTTTAATATGAATCAGAAAGGAGAAAGTTTACTATTAATATTGGCCAAAGGATTGTACATTGCGTGTGTAAATAATTATAAAGAAAATTCCCCATGGTGAAATCATATAATAAAAACTTCTTACCTGAACTCTTGTACTATGTTGTTAAAAATGAGAATATTTGAAATAATAAAAGCATTTTCCAAATGGTTTTTGCTTGCAAATCTTACCTATATTTGCTCATGATGAAATGATATTTTTACACATAAAATTCATTAAATAAATTCAAAGCACGAAATGACACTATATATACAAAAGAGAATTTTTATTGTATAATCATTTATCATTTTCATGGTTAAAATCTGCGCAGATTTCCTTTTATAAATCGATATTTAAGTAATAAAACACATATATGTTTAGCATGGACACTATCATTATTGTATACGATTCATCAGATTTTAATTCTTAGTTTTAGATGGGTAAACATTTTGAATTATTAAATATTGAATTCTTCAACTCCGTTGATCGTTACAGTCTGTTATAATTAACACTTGTCATTTAGTCACTATAGTCAGAGCATATCCACACAAATTAGCTTTTAGTTTGTAGAACTAATACAGTCTCTAATTCACCGAATAAACACTGTAAAAGTCTGCAACAGTTGAAAACTCACGGGCAAGTCGTTACGCTGAATCACGCCTAGAAGACAGATATTTGAGATCGTTGAGCACTGATCACTTTCTCTTTAGCAGATTCTGTTGTTCATTTATAATAAGAAAATTTGCTTGGTAATAATGAATCATGTGAAAAATAATTCATTGATTTTTCCAGAACTCTTGCGATGGAACTCAATGTCTCCGTTCATCGTAACATTTGTGCAATTGAAAACTGCGTAGCTGTTAGCGGCGAAATGTCAATGACAACGAAGTCGAGCTAATCCATTCGATCTTTCTTTTAAAGGATTGGGTTGGTGGAGGAATAAAATTTTAAACTATTTCGTTATAAGTTAGTAATTAAGGGAAATGGCGATATCCAGCGAAGGACCCGTTTAGCCCGACGCCGATATGCCAGGAAATAGAAAAAGGCGGTGCGCCGAGAGTGGAGCACGTCCGCTCGCGTTAGAATCCAGGTAGGAAGAAGGACGCTACACTCCAAAAAAGACGCTATCAAAAAGCCGCCGTTAGGAACGAACGTCGTTGATTGGCTCATTTAAAATCGATGCCACAGAGAGTAATAGAAGTGTTTGAATAAAATAACGTTAAGTGATAAATTTGAATTTTAGATTTGAAAATTATTGTAAAAATATTCTATTACGGTAGAAAGTATTAATTTTAAGATTTATTATTTTATTATTGATAATTTTTTACGATCTTTTATGGTGATTAAATTAAAATTGTTTTTAAGTGAAATTTAACTGAAAAACAAACTTTATGAAAAAGTATTTAAAGGGAGAATTTTAAATTTTAAAGTAAAGAAGTTTATTGATTTAATTTAATATTTTAAAATAGTTTTTAAATTAATTTTAATTGGAAAGGATGTTATTACATAACATTAAGGAAGGAATGGTATTGAAAATTACCATCTGTTTTAGACATACACATATTAAGCCTAACTGGCAACTACAATGTTCTTGGATTTTTAAAAAGTCATTTACATTGAACTAAATAAAAAATATTTTTTTTAACTCACCTCTAAAAGTTCAGCAGGAAATTTTTGGGATGGTAAGTCTATCAATGTAAGTCTATCCACACTGCTTGAATTTGATATTAAAATGCAGAATTAAATTCTGCTGCAAACTACCTTTCGAAGAACTGTAGCCGTTTTAACTCCAGCATAGTTCTGTATGAGAAACAAGTTGAATAAGACAATGTGGCTCCATCTGGAATGATGTTCTGCATAATTTTAGCAAGAGGGGCAGTAAGGAATCTAAAATTCAGGGACAGAGTTTAAAAAAATATTAACCATAAAAATATGTACAGGTTAATTTTTTGCTACATATTTATATAAAACAATAGCTTTAAATTACTTTTTTTTAAAACAATTTTATACAGAAAACTTATACCAAACTTAAAAATTAGCATCAGGGACGGTAAGGAATTTCATGGACGATTTTTACGCTCAACATCGTTCAAAACCTATGTATCTCGTTAATATTGTTATGCAATCATGCAATGGCATATTCTCCAATATAAGAAAAACAAAAACAAAAAAAAATATGTTCTAAAATAAAAATTATTATTCAGAGACTTAAAAGTCAAAATTATGTGAGAATGCCTCATATACAGTTATTTTTCACTTTAATGTATAAATAACTTAAAATGTGTCAAGTTTGACGCCATAGTATAGATTGAAAATACTTTCTTCCTTTTTTCATATTTCCCACTTTCATGCCTGATAATAGGACAAACCCCTTAATATAAAGATACATGAGCAAAAGACAAACTCGTTGATTCAGAAATATTGTACACGAGATATTAGTGTTCTATTCTACAAAGGGAAATCTAGAATATGTGTATATAATTTTATTTTATTTGTGTTTACAGGGGTTTTTTCACACTGTGAGGATCTGTAGAAACAATTTTTAGATCTGATTTTCTTTTTATGTTCATGCATTAAAAATTATCTCAAACAGAGAAGAGGATTCACCAAAGCAGATCCCCATTGATAAAAATAATTATAAACTGTTTGAATTTTTATTTTGAAAAAATCCTGATACAAGGTTGGTTATGAAAAATTTTACTAATTCTTAGGCTTTCGTTCATCTGACAAAACCCTATTTAAAATCTAATTTCTACAAAAAAAAATTGCGAAAAAAATATTAATTTCGTCAAAGGATCTCAAAAAAACTCAAATTTTGTCAAAGGATTGTGTAAAAAATACAAATTTTGTCAAAGATTTGCATAAAAAATGCAAATTTCGACAAAGGATCACTGGTAAAATCACGAATTTCGTCAAAGGATCATAGAAAAAAATGTGAATTTCGTCAAAGGGCCGCAGAAAAAATGGATACCGGGAGAAGATTCTTCCCTCATCTGCTGTACCTTTCAGAACACTCCTGATTCCCATATAATTCAATACAATGCACATTTAATAACTATTAATGTTTATCATTTCAGATGATATAAGCAAATCCAGATTTAATATAACAAATTCCGGATTTATGATCATATCCGGAGTATGAAAAATCTTTTTGTTTGGTGCTGCCATCAACAGACAATATTAAAAGATAACTACAGCATACTTGCCAAGTTTTACGCTTTTGACTAATTTTTTACGCTTTTACGCTCAGAACACTTTTTTTTTACGCTTTTCCTGTTATTTTGATATTTTCTTACTTTTATCAGAAAAATTTATTTATTTATTTTTTTTTTTCGATCTCCTCTTTGAGTTCTGCTATATCGTATTTATATGAAAATGTAACATAAAAGATAAAAACTCTTAAAAATGGCGATATTAACAAGTATTGTTTTGTAAACAAGTTCCACGATCGGCATGGGACTGATCAATTGATTGATTCGTAGCAGTTACTTCTAAAATTGTAGTTTTTCATCCTTGATTGGCTAACCAGCGCATCAGTTGAACGTCATAGTTTTGTAGGCGTGGTTTACTCTTTCTCCCTACTTACCGGAGAAGCTCATTTCAACTCAACTCTTGCTTTCTCGAATTGGAGATGTTTTGAAACACGCAGATTGCAGATGCTTATTTACTGAATTTAATTAGTGTTGATCACGTCTCACGCCTTACATTAATTCCTTTAATTATTTTTGCGATGGCTCAAGTATACAAAGACAGTTATACTAAAGAATTTCCGTGCATAAAAGCATCAACGAAAGGTCCTAAGTTTGTTTATTGTGACTTTTGCCGATCTGATTTTACCATTTCCCATGGAGGTAAATATGACATTACTAAGCACATATCGAAAAAAAAAAGCATTTGGAAAATGCTCAGTTAGCTAATACTTCCGAAAAACAGAAGCTCAACAACTTTTTCAAAGAAGACAATCAGTCGGCAGTTATCCGAGCCGAATTATTTTTTACACGAGTTTTAGTGGAACATAATGTTCCTCTTTCTGCTGCTGATCATGCCGGGAAATGTGACGTCGCCAAACAATACGGATGTGCTCGCACAAAAACTACTGCTATAGTAAAAGAAATGGCCTCATGTGCTATCGATAATCTGAAAAAGCAAATGCGAATTAACCATTCTCGGTAGCCTGCGATGGAAGTAACGACTCTGATCATAAATTGTGTCCGATCGTAATTACTTATTTTAATTCTGTGGAAAACTTAGTTGAAAATAAATTGCTCTCTCTGTCAACTTTAATTGGCTCAGGAACTGGGGAAAACATCAGTAATTTAATTCTGAAAGAATTGGAAAAAATGAACATTCCCTTTGAAAATTGCCTTTCTTTCATGGCAGATAATGCATATGTTATGCAAGGCAAGAAAATCAGTGCAGTTGCTTTTTTAAAACAAAATAATCAAAATCTGATATCTTTGGGCTGTGCATGTCATTTAATTAATCTTGCTGCAGAAAAAGATGCTGCAGCTTTGCCAGTAAATATTGATGATGTTCTTGTAGACATTTTCTATTATCTGGACAAAAGCGCAAAACGTAAAGAATCATTGAAGCAATTTTAATTATTACATGATAAGGAAACAAGAAAAATTTTGAAGCATGTCTGTACTCGATTACTCTCCCTGGGTAGAAGTTTGGGTCGTCTTGTTGATCAGTGGGATCCATTATTGAGTTATTTTACAAATTTCGTAAAATATCTTCCAATCTCTCTACTTATAAAATACCCCCAAAAAAGGATGTTTCAGAAAATATGAACAGCTCATGTGATGTTGATATGAAGTCTGCTCAAGAAACCCCAAAAATGATTCAATGCAAGGTAGTTGTTCCACCAAACGGAAAATTATTCCACTGATATGAATACCCCATCATCTAAAAAGCATAAGAAAGAAGAGAAATGCCAAAGTAAGCCTAAAAAGAATAAATCTACAGTGTTGTCTCGAGAAGAAAAAATTTTCATGTTTTTGTCATCTTCAGAAGTGAAAGCATATG
This sequence comes from Maratus speciosus, assembly GCA_963932465.1. NCBI lineage: Eukaryota > Metazoa > Arthropoda > Arachnida > Araneae > Salticidae > Maratus > Maratus speciosus. Next base: position 512,153,846 of record OZ010790.1, on the reverse strand, counting down.
CCTTCTTTCTATTGAATGTTATTCCTATTTTTGACAGAATAAATGTCACTTTACAATCATCATCACCATAAATACATAAATTGCGAGACTTATATTTGGAGTTGTTAAAAGAACTCTTATGCAGATTTATAAAGCCATCTGTTATAGTGAAACATCCAGATCTTTGTGCAATAAATTTCCGTTCCAAGGAAAATCAAAAAGAACTTCATGAAATCATAATAGGAAGTTCCACTAAAGAAGAAATTAAAAAACTAAGTGCTGAAAAAAGAAATACATTTTTGAATAGTATTTTGAATTATCACATTGCTGCATGTGATTATGTTGTCAAGAAATTTCCTATTGAAAATGCTATTCTTAAGCATGCTGCTGTGGCTGATTTGAGTAGAGTAGGAGATTTCACATTCTCTTCAGTTACATTTTTTTCAGACTTATTTCCATGTATACTAAATGTAAAACCGGAACAATCAAAAAATGATGCTATAGATTTGCTTGAAGAACAATTTTGCAATTTACAAATTGATACTGTTCTTTCCAATTTTGATCATTCTAAACGCATGGATATTCAATGGGTTGAGATTAGTCAAATCAAAGGTGCTACAGGATTTCCAAAATATAAGGAACTCTGTGATGTCATGTTGTCTATCCTGAGTATTCCGCACAGTAATGCTGAATGCGAAAGAATATTTAGCATTGTGAAAAAAAAATAGAACTGAATTTAGAAGTGGGTTATCTAATGAAACTTTGGAAAGCCTTATGATTTTGAAGACTTATAAGAGGTCACCGTGTCATGAACATACTTTCAGTAGCATTGAACTGAATAATGCCAAGAAAGCTACTGCTGCATCTTTGAAATGTGAAGTTACTGCTTAAAAATTCATCCTGTGTTTTAAATTGATCATTTATCATCTGGGTTTTTTTATAAATAAAATTGAAAAAAAAAAGTGTATGATTTATAAAATTTAGTTCTAAATAATTATCTGAAATTAACCATCTGTTTATTATACAAATAATAAAAATTAGTAGTTATAAGATTGAGCTAAAAAATTTGCCTGGTTTTTATAAATAAAATTATAAACTTTTAAAAATGCTTATTGTATAATTTTATACAAGAAAAACTATTGGGTAGTAATTATAATCTGAAATTAACTGTCAGTTTATCATATCAATAATAAACAAATAATATATATTAATCATGGTCATTTAAACTATTTTTATAAATGAAATTTGAAAAGTGTATAAAATAAAATATATGTATAAAAGTTTATGAAATTTAATGTTAAATGATTATAATCTGATATTAATTATAAGTCATTTAATTAATGATAAATTAAAATAGGTGGACTATATTGAATATAATAAATATAATCATTTAAAAGGTAAGTTTTTTTTTCCCCCTCTCATTGCGTTTAGACTTTGATTTATGTTGTGTGAATTATGCTAGAATTTACATTGTAATACTATATAATACTTTAAAAACTTATTGTGTAATATTTTTATAGGTTTTTAGTCTCGTTTACATATACCAAAAAAAAAGGGGGGGGGGGGTAAACATTAGAAATGTCGTTTGCGCACTGTTTTACTCCTTGGAATTTTTCTAGGTTGGCAGGTATGCTACAGCAACCAAACAATTTTTGCAGGCTATTTTTCTGTGGAGAATTTAATTTTTTTTATTGTTAAAATTTTCAAATTTGTTATATTTGATTAGATTATCCGAAATCTTAAACATTAAAGGTGATTAAATTATAAAGTTAGGAAGTTTTATTCTAGGTTTAGTCAGTCTTAATAACAGAAAAAGCTTAATTAATACCTAAATATATTTGGTAAAAAGATTGATTCTAGTAATATCAGCAATATTTTGATTTTTTTTTTTTTTTTTTTTTTCAGAAATATATTTATGCTTCCTTCATGAAAAACCTTAGTTCAATTGTATTATCTAGAATTACATATTAAAATACATACTTCAGGCATGAAAGAGTTCCTTCTAAAGGAGGAATTCCGCCTTTTTAAAATCAAATTTGGACATTCTCTGGATTGATGCAAAAATGCAAAGAAAATATTAGAAGCATATGGGGGGGGGGGGGGGGTCTAGAAAGCTTAATGATTAGACATTTTGTCTATTCAAATCCTTAGAGTTTGTTTCTGAATTGCTGTACTATCAAATCAAAGGCAAGCTTTTATTATAAGCATCTGAAAGACATGTAAATTAAGTTCTTTAACTAGGGAAAGGATGTTTCCATAAGGTTATTTTGAAATAGAATATTTTATATTTATAAAACACTTCTGGCTAATTTCAGTGATGCATTTTTGGAAATGTATTTCTGGATCAATTTGGCGTGCATATATTTAGCATAGATTTTTTTCTTTTTAAGTAAATTCTTAAACATTCAAAATAATACATTTATTTTGAAAAATTAATTTCTGTGCTTCACATAAGTTCATGAGTTACATTTGAATGGATTTATACTTTTAGCAAACTGTTTCCATTTTTTTTTTTTTTTTTTTTGATTTAATGAATTTATATTTATTGTTATTTTTTTTTCTTTTAATAATTTCTAAGTAATATAAAAAAAGCAATCAAACAATCATATGCACAGTTATAATTCATTTTATTGTACGAATAACTGTTGAAATACATCTAAATAATACTAGTTTGGCCTTATTGTATAGATGGGAAAAATTTCCCACTTTCATGCCTGATACTTTGATATAAAACTAAAAAATTCTGTACTTTTGACGTTTCATTGTTCACATCTGTGATGATTTTAGGCGTTTGCAGATTTGAGGGAGTCTACTGTATAAAAATTACTTCAAATCCACAAAATGAGGACTAGATTTTTTTCAGATATAAAATACTGTTAACAATTTTACAAAAACAGGACCCTGTACTTGTGGTAGATTTTTCTAGCCATTGCAGGAACACAGAGCGATACTTTCTTTTATCATTGTAGATACTAAATTACTGTTTTGTATTTTTTTTAGTTTATTTTTCTTATTTATTATTTTTAACAAATTTATGTATTTATTAACAGTACATTAAATTACCATTTTGAATGGTAAAAACTAGTGGCTATTGACAACTATTTTTGGTGATTTTTCCTGGCACATATAATCATACCTGCCAACTGCTACGAAAAAATCGTAGTTGCTACGATTTGGACCTATAAACTACGATGCTACTAAAATCGGTCTTAAACTACGATTTTTTGCAAAAAACAAAAAAGCATTTTTTGTTTCTAGTTGCGAATTTTATCCCGCGCAGCATATTTTTCAGGAGTGATTCTGTTCCGAAATTTCCAAGTATTCATTTCCGAAAGTTTTAAAAAATTGGCCATTAGTCCGAAAATTCGGACATTAAAAAATGCTCATGAGAAAAAAAAAAATTCTGGGCTGCAAAAAAAACTTCTTAACATAAAACACTCTAATCGTTTTTTTGTAAATATTTATATACAGGAATTCCCTTGCTTAGAAACAAGGGTGCCATTTTAAAAATTCCGGAGGGGCAAGGTTTGAAATAGTGTGCAAAATCGCACGATTTGCGATAAACTATCGCGAATTTCGACAAATGACCGTTTAAAAAAATCAATTTCCTTAATTGATCGTAGAAGAAAATAAATTTCGTTAAAAGATCGTGGTAAAATCGTGAATTTTGTCAAAATATCGCAGAAAGAAAACGCGAATTTCGTCAAAAGATCAGTAAGATAATGCAAATTTTATCGAAAGATTAGTAAGAAAACGCAAATTTCACCGAAAGATCGCAGAAAGAAAACTCTAATTTAGTCAAAGGATCGTGGTAAAAAAAAAACGCAAAATTCGTCAGAGGATCGCGTAAAAAATGCAAATTTCATCAAAAGTGCATGGCAAGAAGTGCGGATTTCAACAAAGAATCGTGATAGGAAAATGTGAATTACGATTGTGGAAAAAAAATTGTGAATATCCTGAAATGATGGCGGAAAAGAAATCGCGAATTCCGTCAAAATTTACTGCACTGAGCTAAAAAAATTGGAACCAGGCTCCTTTTCAAATGTAAAAAAAAAAAAAAAAAAAAAAAAAAAAACGCTGCGAAACGAAAATAAACTCTAAAAATCATATAAAAAATTTTCAGAGGAAAAAATTTACTATACTGAGTTGAAAGACGGAAACCTTATTCCTCTTACGAATGTCAAAAGATGGCTGTGAAACACGAAAAACCAACCAACCAATCTCCAGGTTAATTTAAATTTTGTGTGCTACGATTTCTCATTTTCAAAGGTTGGCAGGTCTGCATATAATGTATAAGTACCTTTATTTTCATTACTATATGAATATGCATTCTTAAAATACTTTTGAGTTTTCCTTCTTTTTAATGCTTTGTATATGAGGTGTTCCAAAATTAACAGGGACTTTTTCTTAAACTATTACTGGTAATAGTTGGTAATAATAAGGTTGAAGTCCATATTGCTATTACTATAAAGCCCATTTCTAAAAAGCAGGAAAATTTTTAATGAGAGAGGGGGGGGGGGGAGGGGAGAAAAGTAATATCATTAAACTCAGTTTCAATGACTTTTTAATTACTACTGAATTAGAATGGTTTTGGAGTTATAAGAAAATAAACATTTTTCTTCCTACAAAGTAGGAAGATTGTAATTCGCACTTAAATTACAAAAATCCCACTTAACTTTTATTATAGTAGGAAAATATCACTTTATATATATTTTTTTTTCTAGCACCAATCTGTCTAAAGAAAAATGTGAAAAAGTATAAATGTTTGTTTTTATTTAAAAAATATATTTAATATTAAATTTTCCTGATCTATCCATTCTTTGATAATCATGCTTCTTTCATTGTTGTACTTTTTAGATCAACTAACTGCTGTGTCTCAAAATCTATCTGCTTTAACAAGTGAATCTATTCTTTCTCCCCAACCCTTACCATCTCCAACTTTTGCTACTTCAACTGCTGTGTCAAGCGTTTCTTCAATACCTTCATCACCAGCTGTTCCTCTTACATTTAGTATAGCACAGAATAATGCTACACACTTCACATTTGAGGGACAGAATATTCAAGTTTTTGCTAGCTCTGCTAACGAATTGTGAGTATAGTGGTAATATTGTAAATAATTTTATTTTGTTACCTAATTTTTTATACTGCGTGTTGTCTGAATAATATATTTCATACCGTATTTAAGTATGTATAATGCATACTCTGTTTTTGCCAGGGAAGAACAAGAAGAATTATCCCATGTTAATACACAACATGCTTTTTAATAGCAGAAATACCTAGGAAAAATATTCTGAACAAGTCTTGACTGATCTGTGGCCAAATTTATCTTATTTATCATGGCCACCTTTTTAAATTCAATTTTGGACGTTCACTGAATTGATGCAAAAAAAAAAATATATATATATATATAATATATATATATATATACTTCCATATGTTTTTTATTTCCTGTTCATTTTATAAATATCTTATATTTAATAGTTATTATTAACGATTTTTATATTATTTTTATTATATATTTATATTAATTATTATCGAATTTATTTTATAGCATATAGCTATATGCTATATATTATCAATGTGATAGAATTATTTAAATACTTAGTGTAGTTTAAATGAGTAAGAAAATAGAATATTTTGAATGCTTTTTTTTTTTAATTAACAATAGTTTAACCTTTTTTTTTTTTTTTTTTTTTGTGCATAATGATATAGTGTGGTTTATATTAGGTTTATAATTATCTATATATAAGGATTTGTTTGGTTTTGCAGTTGATATATATATATTTTTTACATTCATAGGCTTTCATTTGTTCATCTTGTGACATTTGAATAATAAAAATACCACTAGATGGCAGCACCAAAATTTGTCTTTTGATGATAAGTTATAAATTTTGTCTTTTGCAGCTTCTTTTCAGTAGTTAATTTCTTACACCAGGTGTTTTTTTTTTTTTTCGCTAAATTTTGACGATATTGTTAAACAGTAATTAATTAATTTAAAAGTGTATTTTAGTTATTTTAAATAATGTAATTACTTTATATTTATTTTATTTTATATTATATTAATTGTATTTATCACGGTATTTCAAAATGTATTAACTGCATCCTTTGGTATCAATTACTAGTATTTCTTAACTGTTTTATTCACCTTAATCTTTACGTTATTATGGTAGCCATGTGCAAGTGGATATATTGAAAAAAAAAACTGAAATATTAATCGGTATGTTGTGTAATATTTCTATTTTATATGCTATAAATATTTAAATTGGTTTTATTGAATTTTCCATTTCATATTATTTGATTCTATTCTGTTTTCATTTTGAATCTATTCACTTGATTATAATGGTTGTTCGGGCACAGAGAAAAAAAAATTTTTTTTTAGCTTTAGTTTTTTTTCTTACAGAAAACAACCATTTTGCTTATATCAGTGAATTCTGTGCCCTTGACAACGTAATTCAATATATAAGCTTTTCCATTATTAGTCGGATTCCACTTTCTTCTTTTTTTTCTTCCATAATAATTCTTATAATAAATTATTTGGCACTTTATTTTATACTTACAGCTTTAATTCACAATATTACGGTTTTTGATGGTGGTAGGTTATGTTTAATTAATGGTTATATATATATATATATATAAACCGATGCCATAATCCCAGTGACGACAGACGAAGTTTTACAAGCCATTAAATTTATGAAAAAAGGTAAATGCCCCGGAGAAGATGGAATTACAATCGACCTTATCAAAGAAGCAGGAGAAGAATTTGCAAAAATGCTATCCTTACTGTTTTACAAATTTTGTTATCCTGAAATTTGTTTAAGAACACTTTATCATGTTTAATAATAATTTCATCTGATGTTATATTTTTATTACATTTTTAACATCTTATACAAATCTATCTGAGCACCATATTTTCATTTTTCTGATCATTACGCTTCTAATGCTCTTCAATTTTTATTAATCTGCTGGAATTTATTAAGGTAATATCATGTACTACAATTCTTCTAATGTCTAATATTAATAATATATGGCAGCTCCAGCAGGTATTAACGGAACATTTAATTGGTTATTTATTAGTCTATGGTTTTAGAAATTGATAAAGCCATTAAATCTAAAGAAAGCTCTAATGAAGAATTTTTAGTAAAAATACATTCAGATGATAATACTAAATACAAAAGTAATAAATCTAAGCTATGCAGTCGCAGATCCATTATTACTCCAAGAGTTGCTACTGTTTTAGATTGAACTAACACCAGCATTAGAATTGATTGCAATTGATTGCAGCATTAGCATTGATAATGGAATCTGGAATAAACGAAGAAGGCTGCTTTTCCTCTACAATGACGTCTGACCTGCTTGTAAAAATCCATATTGCTTTCAAAAGTACTGTTCATCGGGAATGCCAATATTTTCGCCAAGAAATCACTGAACAATTAAAAACACAGTTTGAAGCATCAAAGTCAGTTGTTCATTGGGGCGTACTGTTGGCCGATTTGTCATGAAAAAGCACAGGAAAGATTGATCGTTTAGCTGTACTAGTTTCTTCTAATATATGCTAAGCTTCGTGGGGTTCCCAAATTATTATCTAGAACTAGCAAATCAGCTGCTGATGTTCTTTTCAAACTCTTAAAATCATTGAAATGTGAATCTCAAGTAATTAACATGTGTTTTGATACAACCCATACAAATAGTGGAAGATTCAATGGAGCATATACACTTCTTGAGCCAAAAATATGCAGGAACTTTTTGTGGATAGCATGTTGGCATCACATGATTGAGGATCTACTTTCTGACAGGGGTGCAGAATATGTCCGATCTGGCGATCTAGGATCAGGGGCTATGACGTTAAAAATAAATGCACGCTTCAGATTTTACGTTAAATTTTCAACTTTACCATTTCCATTAATTGACATATTAATTGAAATAATTTTGCACATGAATTTTCATTTTTAACAACAGAAGTTGCATTTAATTATCTTATCAGGAATCTGTTTAGATTTTTTTTTTTTCATGCAATCCTGTTTTTGTAACTGTTTTGAACTTTTGTAATATACCTGTAAAAATGTAATCAGAATTTGGTGAATTAGAAAGCATCGTTATATTTAGGTTCCTATTTTAGTTAATAAAGTCTTTCATACATATATACAACTAGATAAGTTTCATTGGTAATGTGGGCTGTTATATGTTGATTTTTTCCCCCCTTGAATCATTTGTGAAAGGTTCAGTTTGGAAATTGAAAATTTTTCTGAAGTGCCTTGTGTTTTAATGTGAAAAAGTTGTGAAGATTCCTTTAAAGGACTTGAGTTTTCTTAAACAGATTTTTGCTTAGAGATCAGATCTTCCACATTAATGTTTTCATGTGGGACACTTTAACATAAAAATAAATAGTATATAATAAAAAGTATCAGAATGTACCTATTACAAAATTTTGAATAGATTATTTTGTAAATGAAATTTAAATTTTTCCAATTTGGAAAAATTGAAAAATAGCCCTTCCGAAAAAAACCGTTTTTCCCCCCAACTTTTCTGGGTTTTTTCTGAGCATTCCCATCTCTAATTAGAAATACTTCTCAAGTAGGATGATTTGTGTATTTCTAATAGTTTCTTTGAAATGACTAAAATTGAAGATAGTTTCCTCAGTGTACCAGTTAAAGATTGACACACGAAACTGAATCCTATAAAAAAGCTGCAATATTTCCTGAAAACTTATATTGCGTAAATGATGTTGCTGAATAAGTTGTTGCATTGAGGCATGACTCGTTGTTCAACAGTGAACGAAGAGCAAAAACAGTTTTTGTTATAACTCGTTCAGAGATGCACAGAAAGAAATTTATAAAGTGCAATCGCAAAAATCTTTTTGGAACGTAGTTGATAAAATATGTGTGAATGTGTAAAAAATGTATAAATAAATATGTTACTGTTTAAAATCAGTCCTCTTCATTGCTTTTATTTACCAATTGTAAGAATTGTTTACCTAAGTTCACTTTTTGTGCATAATTATACAGAAAGTGGAAGTCTGCAAAATCACACTTTTCTTGATTTTTGTAATATTTTATATCTACCTACCCAGAGCAAAAACATAATTTATACAAAATTTGTTTGAAACAAGATATAAGAAATTTTCATAAGCGAAAAAAAATTTCATTTGAACATTAATAGTTTTTAATGTAGCTAACAAAAAAATACTGCATTTCACATTGTTTTGGCCATTTTTATGTAAATTAAATGACCTTGGGGGACCTCTAAATATTTTTTTTTTTTTTTTTTTTTAAACAATTCAACGTGTTTTATATTCACAGGAAGAACATTTTTGGAGGGTGAGAGTTCACAATTTTAAAAGTTGGGGGGGTTTTTTTGGGACAATATATTAAGGTGTCCCAAAAAAATGAAAGTCGTTTTATTTTTTCACATACCCTCTCATTTTTTTCCTTTTATATCAAAACAATTGTAAATAAAGTTTCATGTAATTTGGACCACGGGAACCCGTGCCGACTTGTATCTAAATGTCTCAGTCAGTACTTGTGCACTTAGCGAGCAAACGCTGACACGTGTCTGTAGCGGAGCACCCAGCAGTTGCAAATGAAAAAGATGAAACAAAACAAAAAAAGAAAGGTTTGGGAATGCTTGTGACAATGCACAACCCGTGAAGAAACAGTGCAAAATCTGTGAAACGTGTCAGTGCCAGTTTAATCAGGACAGCGCGCATCTATGTGTCAATGTGCGTATAATTCCAAGTTAGTCTTTTGTTAGTAAATGTCTGGATAGTTTTTACTCAGTGAGCAGAACATGGTAGTGGAATTGTGTAGTTCTAAAAAACTGATATTTTTAATAAGGAAAATTAAACATCAAATAATGGGTTCAAAACTTCCATCTAATGGACAAGTTCTCGCAGTTTTGTTTTACAATATTCGAGAAGAGAATTTAACTGTTAATATTATTACTAAACTGTTAATATATTAATATTATTATTTGGGAAAAGGCACACATGCCTAAGAAATCATTGCCAAATTGTGTGAGGAAGCTTGTTAATATGTATCAAGTTTGTAGAAACTTACAAAAAATGCAAAGAAATTACAAGATGTATTCAAGCGGCAACAGCAAGAATTTGTAACTATTTTAGAGCTTTTCTTTGCTTGCTGCCATCATGTATACGATCTGGTATTAAAGGCTGTACTCGAAATGAAAATTAAACAAGTGACAACAAGTCCCGATGTTACACTCTTTAAAAAGCACAAAGGGAATTGGAAGAACATCTGTCCAACTAAAATACAGTGCTATGGAGAAACAGTGGAATTGTTCTAACCCGTATCTGAACTTGGCAATTTGCTTGAATTTTACGGCTCTAAACTTTAAAATGTTATGATCAGAGAGAACTATCAAGAGTTGATCAAAATTTCTGTCATATTTTTAGGTGGAGATTCAGAAAAAAAAAAATTAAATCAGACCTCTGGGTGCTATGTACCAAGTTAGATGCATGGCCCGAGCGGTTTACTCCCTAAAACTCTCGTTATTTTAGTTCTCATCTGAAATGAAACGCCAAGGATAAGAAATCACTGCTAAATGTCTGCTTCTTTATCGTGAAAATCTATGTTAAACATGGCTTCAATACATTTTGGCAGTTAAAGAACCCTAAAAATATTTGTGCTTTTTGAAATCTTTGAAAATCTATGAAAATGTGAATGAAGAATTTCTCCAGCATTCATGACATTTGACTGATGAAATAGCAGTATTAGCACTTTTTGATGATGATGTCGACAAAGAAACAAAATTAAAAATTATGACAAATTTACATAGAGAAAATTTCTCGACCCGTGAAAAAAATACATTCCATCGAAGGAAGAAAGAGGTTCAATGTATGGCGAGTTTCATAAATTGATTTTGTAATTGTTTATTTAGTTATTCATTTATATTACGCGATTGTTAATTGTTCTTTTATTTATTTATTTATTTATTTTGTTGTTGTTGTTGTTTACAGAAAAAAGCATCGATGATCTCATATCTGTCAAAAGCCATTCATTGTTTTCTAGACTCAAAATTTATGATAATTTTGAAGAGTCCCTCTTCATGGGAGAATAATGCTTCGTTTTCCGACTCGAAAAAGACGATCTCAATGCTCAGAGCAATGAACAATACAGCTGAAAGAGCGGTAAAATTGATGGAGGACTTTCATGATTTAATAACGGTGACGGAGGAACAAAAACAATTTTCGTTATGTTGCATACAAGAACACACGAAGGTCTATCCCGACTGTAAAAAGAAAACATTGAAATGAAAATAAGTTCAGTAATGTTTCTTTTACTATAATATGTTAATAAATATCTTCTTTGAATAAAATAAGGTTTTATTAACCAAAGAAACATACATTTTACAATCTTTCCATAGTATCCCCCATACAAGATTCCATGTTCAAGTTTGACCGAAAGTCGGCACGGGTTACCGTTATCAGATTGCAATAATATTTTTTATTTATGTTTCTCGGGTGAAATAGAGAAAAGATAGAGGGTATGCGTATTTCATTTTGCAAAAAAAAAAATTTTACCTTGTATCCTGGGACACCCTAATATATATATAAGCATTTGGAAAACATTGTGTCCAATATTTAATATAATTTTAAACACATTGATTGGTTGCTATCAGTGCAATATGTAATTTAACCTATCTTTTTATCATATTGTAATAGAAGCAAAGCTGCCAACTCTTATGATTTTTCGGTACCAGTTATTCCATATGGATGGATGTCATCTCTTTATTTAATTGAAGAATTCTGTGTTTAAACAAAGTAAAAATTATATAAATTAGTGGCACCGAAGATCGTAGCACTTGGGAGCTATGCAGAAGAGATAGTATTTTTCCATTGTTTTGCTTTGAAATGTATTTATTACATTTGTATTTTCCTTTTCTACTTGCACAAGTTAAGTAGTCAAAGTTCGAAGAATTAGACCCCTTTTTTATTCGTTGTTATGCTAATTGATTATGAAAATTTAGTGTGAAGTGGATTTGGATAGGTTCATCTTGTTATTTAGATGTATTACTTTAAAGCTTTAAATATTGCACCTCCATACTACTTACTGTTTCCACTGGGCACATATCTTATTAGATGCCTAAAGCTAGTTATACATATTTTGAACTGGCATACAGAATTTTACCTTTCATAGCTAATTATAAGTAAAGAGAGCATACATGTCTGTCTTATCATTCACTATTGACCTGGGGATTAGCAATAATATAAAATCGTGCAATAGGACACAGTGATGTCGCTGGACTCTGAAAATCCTGGGTCCCCGGAACTTCCAAAAATCTGGGTCCCTTTTTTAGAAAAGCGGGTCCTCATCAAAAATTATTCAAATTTATATTTATTTTAAAGGTATAAACGAAACTGTTACATATAAATAAAATATAGTAATCGTTAATTATTTCAATATTAATTAAAAGGAAAATAGTTAAATCCTGTATCATTTGCCCAGTCATAAAGGCCGAAATCAGATTTTTCTTTATCTTTTTTAATTACCAAGAGACATTTTCTTTACTTTTTTAAATGCAACAAACATGATACAAATTTACTTATAAAATAATGCTTAACTGAGTGTTGAAGATAACAAGTATCTCTATTAATATACAAGTAAGAATAGTATATATATATGCATCCGATATGTAAACAAATGTTTTAACATAATTTGAAATTAATTACAAGTAACATGGAAAAACATCTACTTACCCATAAACATATACAGAGTATTTCAGCAGTAGATAGAATACACTACAACAATTTTTGGATAGTAAAGCATGGTTGGAATATACTTTTTCAGTTAAGAATACAGTGTGCTTTACTTCAATCCGATTCCAGATTTCAGGTCAATTTAATAATAGCAGATATTTTAATCATATTAAAATTGTCTCTCTTTTCAGAAATTGTTAGTTTAGCATGCTAATTCTATATCACCTTTTAAATTCTCTAAATATTATCTGAAACAACATAAAGGTCTTTTTTTCTTTTTTAAACAGAGACAAATTATTAATAATAAAAAGTTGTAAACAATTTATTAAAAAAAAAAAAAAAATAAACTCCATTTCTCAATGTGGCAATGTTAATAAATAAACATTAACAAATGGTTTTCAAAAAATGGACAGAAATATTAAAATCAGGAGTGGAAAAAAAGAAAAAAATAAGATTTGGCAGATTACAGAAAAAAAAAAATTCCTCAGAGGTACTTGGTTTATGCAGTTTATCATTGTGGAAAATGTCATTTGCTTTTGTTATTATTTCCTGAGATTGAGATAGTTCAGGTCCCTGCAGTGATATCATCATCAGCTGTTTCAGTTTCAATTCACTTATTCTATTTCTAGAACTTGTTTTGATTTGTTTCATTGCAGAAAACCCTCTTTCTGCATCAGCAGAGGAAATGGGCAGAACACTTGCAATTTTGGCTAATTTTGCAAATTCAGGAAATTCATTGTTATATTCTGCAATTATTTTTGTAATGAAATGAGCCATGTTTAGTGATTTAAAATTAAATGCAATTTGTTTAAAATACATGAAGTCATTTCTTAAGCTATCACCATCAATTATACCTTTTTCTGTAGACCCATAATAACCTATTAAAAATTCGAGTTCTTCTTGACCATGGTTACTTAAACCATCTTTAGTGGGGGGGGGGGGGGGGGGGGTAATTAATTGGATTGAAAATTGTATCCAATGATTTCAGAACATCCATAGCTTCTTGGGGAAAACGATATTTTAAATTTTTTATAACTTCTGAGATGAACTCGGATCTAACAATCTCACTTGAAGTTTTTTCTCCAATTTTAACATTTTGATATATTATGTCATCACCATTTTTCTTACAAGTTTCGCGATATTTTTTTTCATTTATTCCTTCATTTTCTTTTAAATTTTCCAGTACTTCAATGCGACTGGAGACCATAGCATTGATTTTTGAAAAAATAACATTTTGTTGTTGAAATATTAGATTTAATTTTTTCACAGGCTCCAGCACATCCAAAATCACCGAAAGCAAATAGGAAAAATCAGCAGTTTTCATCTTTGTCAGTAAATCTTTTGCTTTCACTGAATTCAAATCATTTTTTTTCTCTGCTATATGCTCAAGGGCTTCCACTATTGAACCAAATGATTTAATAACAGCACTCACAGCTTCATACAAACTCAACCATCGAACATTCTTTGGTTCTTTTAATTTTACTTCAGGCATTTCATTTATTTCATAGATTTGCCTAAGTACTGACTCTCTCACAGGACTGTCATAAAAAAAATGATATAACTGTGCCAGGACTAATTCGATATTTTTTACGCGTGGGATATTTTTTGCAGATTGGGATAAGGCTAAGGATACTCTATGCACAGAGCAGTGAGTCTGCACCAAATAAAATGCACCAGCATTCTTTAACAGTACTCCCACACCTCCTTTACAGCCAGTCATAACAGCTGCTCCATCAGTCCCAAGACCAACAACTTTGCTTAAATCTATATCGAGATTTTGGAGCACTTCTTTTGTGGAATTAAGGATGGTTTCAGCTGTTCCATCCTTAATATCAATTATATCTATAAATGACGTTTTGCCAATTCCACTTTCATTTACATATGTAAGGTAAATAATAAGTTTTTTATAGTTTGAAACATCAGAGGATTCATCGCAAATTAATCCAAAAAAAGGTGATGATTTTAGTTCCTTGAACATATTTTGTTCAACTGCTTGTGACAGAGCTGCAATCATTTCGGAAACAACAGATCTGTGTTTATACGTTCCATTCCGAAAATCCACGCCATTGATTTTCTGAAAAATTAGAAATAAATAAATAAACATTTTCGTTTTATTTATTTTTCATTAATATATTTTAAACAAGTTATTTTTCAGATTTGCGTTCAGTATAGAGGTCTGCACAGGCTGAAATTTTCCAATGCAAAATCGATGGAATCAGGTGGCTCATTTTCTTATTAAAAATGACAATAGTTTTTAACAAACATTATTCTGCAATTAACTTGTAAGTCGATTTGTGATTTTTTTTTTTTTTTTTTTTTTTTTGTCCATTTAAAGTAAAGGCAAACTAATCCCTAGGACTGAATAATTGCAGGGATTATGATTTACCGTATTTTATGGAAGAAACGCCGCGGCGTTTACGAGTTTAAAAGTTAATTTTTTTCCAAGTGCAGCGTTTACGATTTTTTTTAATATCAACTGAGTTTCCTTAATTTAAAAATTCATAAAAATATTTAAAATCGGATTTAAATAGTTTAAATAAAACTTCAGACATCTTAAGATATTAAAAAAGAGGCAGCCTACACTGCTCAGAAAACTTTGATTAAAGTTAAGTCAATGTGACTGATGCTGTCGACAAAAGTAGCGTTCCGATGGATGCGGCGTTTACAACGGGTGCGGCGATTACGATATTTTTAAGCTTATTCAGCCCAATTTGTGGAGTGCGGCATTTCTTCCATAAAATACGGTAGTTAAACTTCTTTAAAAAGAATACTACATATAGGAAAATATATGAATTCAGCATTTTTTTAGATTGAAATGCAAGTTATGGAATAAATAACAATATTAATATAATATTTAACAGGGCAATTAAAGCATGAAGACACACACCCCAAAAAAAATAAAGTAAATTTAGAGTGAAAGAAAAATAACCAATCATAATTTGAAAACTGTATTAAAAAAAAAAAAAAAAAAATCTGAAAGTAGTTATTTATAAAGCAAAAATAAATGTCTAAAGATTTTACTAAACAAATGTGCAATATTCCTATTACTTTTTAAAAATATATAGTGCTGAACCGAGCAGATTATGCAGATAAAAAAAAGTAAATCCACACTTTTACCGACTTCTATATCGTGTCGAGTTGATCAGATTTTTCAAAAGAATATCTTAAATATTTTTCAAATGCAAAAAACTATAAATTTGAATATTAATAAGTCAAATGAAAGAAATTTCGGGTGTTACCCGATCCCGAAATTACTGTTTGGATTATCTGATGCAGACCTCTATTTAAATATGACTTAGATTTAAGGAAAGTCAAACTGGGAAAAAAAGGTGTGTGTGGGGGGGAATGCTTTGTTTAGATTTTTTTTTTCCAGGTGCCCTGCACGGACCTGCAAATTCCCTTTTAAGCCAACCCGACCCGAACCTGCAAAAATAATTTTCCGCAACTCGACCCGATCCCGCAAGAATAATTTTTCCCAATCCGACCCGAACCCGAGGTATTTCTAGCCTCAACCCAGCCCGAAATGAAAGCAAAGTAAATCACGTTTTAATGCTATTATGAAAAATAATCTATAATACCATTTTTATGTTTTACATAGAAGAATGAGCAAATCTAGTGTTGAATTCAGACACTTTTCTCCAGGAGGGAAGCCTGTGGCTCCGGGGGGGGGGGTGATTGCTCTTTCACTGAACAAATCTACATTCTTTAATATTCAAATATAGTAAAATCTCTGATTAACGGACACCTCGTGATCGTTGAATAGAGTCAAACATCAGTTCGAGTATCCCGAATTTTTTTTCTTCTTACTCAAAATGAATCTACTTTTCTTTCTACATGTCGAGTTCACTGTGATTTCCACAAAAAGTTTTACCACAACAGTGTTAAATACTTATTTATCTATGAGTATATGTTTATTTACTGCATGAGAAATAAAATGTATATGTCGTAGGCTAATTGAGAAATCCGGCTCTTTGCAAACAGCCTAGGCTCTTTGCAAAGAGCCGGGCTAATTGGAGAATCCATCTCCCTTTTCCAATTAGCCTGATATTTTTCAGGCTTATTGCAAAGAGCCTAGAAAGCGTTAGGCTAATTGAAAAATGACCACTTATTATCCGATCAGGGTGATATTTTTATCTCACAGGCTATCAAAGCCTGAGAGCTTTTGTGCCCGCCGATTCTGTATGTACGTGTGTACGTACGTACGTATGTACGTAACACGATAACTCTTGATAGAAATATACGATTTGCTTCAATTTTTTTTTTCTAGTTTCATTCTGATAAGGTGCTTCCCTGATTAGTTTTTGGGGTTCATTGGTTAAGGATAAAGGGGGAAAAGGAGGACTAGTCCCCCCCCCCCCCCTTAATTTATATAAATGGGTTTTTCATGCAGAAATATTCGATTTGCTCCAAATTTGGTATACCGGTTTATTGTGTTAAGGAGCTTCCCTGATTAGATTTGGAAGCTCATTCTTTAAGTATAAAGGGGGAAAGGGGGGCTACCCCCCTTAATTTAGATAAATCGGTTTTTCATGATGAATTATTCGATTTGTTCCAAATTTGGTATACCGGTTTATTAAGTTAAGGAGCTGCCTTGATTAGATTTGGAGGTTCATTAGTTACATATAAAGGGAGGAAAGGGGGGAGGGCTATCCCCCCCCCTCCCCCCCGTAATTTAGATAAATGGGTTTTTCATGCAGAAATATGCGATTTGCAATAAATTTGGTATACCGGTTAATTATGTTAAGCAGCTTCCCTGATTACATTTGGAAGATCATTGTTATGTATTAAGGGGGGAAAGGGGGACAATTGCCTCTCCCCTTAATTTAGATAGATGCGTTTTTCATGTAGAATTATTCGATTAGCTCAAATTTGGTATACTGATTTATTATGTTAAGGAGATGGCCTGATTAGATTTTGAGGTTCATTAGTTAAATATAAAGGGAGGAAAGGGGGGGGGTCTAGCGCCCCCCCCCCCCCTTAATTTAGGTAAAGGGGTTTTCAATGCAAAATTATTCGATTTGCTCCAAATTTAGTATACCGGTTATGTTAAGGAGCTTCCCTGATGATATTTGGAAGTTCATTAGTTAAGTATAAAGGAAAGAAAGGGGGGCTAGACCCCCCTCTTAATTTAGATAAATGGGTTTTTCATGCAGAGTTATTCGATTTGCTCCAAATTTCGTATATCGGTTTATTATGTTAAGGAGCTTCCCTGATTAGATTTGGAGGTTCATTAGTTAAGTATAAAGGGACGAAAGGGGGGCTAGACCTCCCCCCCCCTTAATTTAGATAAATGCGTTTTTCATGCAGAATTATTCGATTTGCTCCAAATTTCGTATACCGGTTTATTATGTTAAGGAGCTGCTTTGATTAGATTTGGAGATTTATCGGTTAAGTATAAAGGAGGGACAGGGGCTAGTGTCCCCTTACTTTAGATAAATGGGTTTTTCATACAGAATTATTCGATTTGCTTCAAATTTGATATACCAGTTTATTACGATATGGCTTCCTTCATTTGATTTGGAGGTTCATTGGTTAAGTATAAAAGGGGGGCAATTGCCCCTCCCCTTAATTTAGATAAATGGGTTTTCATGCAAAATTATCTGATTTAGTTTAATTTTTTTTCAACCGGATGCGAACTTGAAGTCAACCCGAAAACTGACCACAACCAGGTTTCGGATTGAGTTCAATTAGAACTTTCAGGTTCGGATCGGGTTGCCGGTGGACGGAGATTATTTTGTCTGGCTTGCATTGGATTATAGTTCTTTGGAATATTTTTGTCGGTTAAGATTTGGTTCGGGACGGGTTTCAATTTGACTTCGAATGGAATTTTTAGGTTCTGGTAGCGTTGTGTGTTCACGGAAACTAATTTGTCTTGTTCGGATCAGGTTATGGATCTTTGGAATATTTTTGCCGGCTATCAGATTTGGTTCGGGATTTCAGGTTTTTTCAGATGGAACTCCCAGGTTCGGGTCGGGTTGCATGTAGACTGAAATTATTTTGTCTTGCTCGGATCAGGGTACGGTCTGTTGTAATTTATTTTTCGGGTTTGGGTAGGGTTATGCGTTAATAAACCTAATAAAAAGAAAATTGCCCAGTTAAACTGATGGCATTGAGCTCACATGCTATTCACACTAATTACATATTATACTCTTATTTCAAAGAATAATGCCCCTCGAAAAATAAATGAAGGTATTAGTCACCGTTGCCCCCCTTTCTACTTAACCAAAGAACCTCCAAATCTAATCAGGGAAGCTACTTAACGTAATAAACTGGTATACCAAATATAAAGCAAATCAGATAATTCTGCATGAAAAAACCATTTCACTAAATTAAGAGGGGGGGGGTGGTATTAGCTCCCCTATTTCTCCCTTTATGCTGAACCAATGAACTTTCAAATCTAATCAGAAAAGCTCCTTATTAGAATGAACCTAGAAAAAAAATTAAATTAGATAATTCTGCATGAAAACCCATTTATCTAAATTAAGGGGAGGGGCAATTGCCCCCTTTCCCCCCCTTTTATACTTAACCAATGAACCTCCAAATCAAATGAAGGAAGCCATATCGTAATAAACTGGTATATCAAATTTGAAGCAAATCGAATAATTCTGTATGAAAAACCCATTTATCTAAATTAAGGAGACACTAGCCCCTGTCCCTCCTTTACACTTAGCCAATAAATCTCCAAATCTAATCAGGGAAGCTCCTTAACATAATAAACCGGTATACGAAATTTGGAGCAAATCGAATAACTCTGCATGAAAAACCCATTTATCTAAATTAAGGGGGGGTCTAGCCCCCTTTCCTCCCTTTATACTTAACTAATGAACCTCCAAATCTAATCAGGGAAGCTCCTTAATATAATAAACCGGTATACCAAATTTGGAGCAAATCGAATAATTTTGCATTAAAAACCCCTTTACCTAAATTAAGGGGGGATAGCCCCCCCTTTCCTCCCTTTATACTTAACTAATGAACCTCCAAATCTAATCAAGCCATCTCCTTAACATAATAAACCAGTATACCAAATATGATCTAATTGAATAATTCTACATGAAAAACGCATTTATCTAAATTAAGGGAAGAGGCAATTGCCCCCTTTCCCTCCTTTATACATAATAATGATCTTCCAAATGTAATCAGGGAAGCTGCTTAACATAATTAACCGGTATACCAAATTTATAGCAAATCGCATACTTCTGCATGAAAAACCCATTTATCTAAATTACGGGGGGGGGGGGGGATAGCCCCCCTCTCCTCCCTTTATATGTAACTAATGAAACTCCAAATCTAATCAAGGCAACTCCTTAACTTAATAAACCGGTATACCAAATTTGGAGCAAATCGAATAATTCATCATGAAAATCCGATTTATCTAAATTAAGGGGGGTAGCCCCCTTTCCCCCCTTTATACTTAAATAATGAGCTTCCAAATCTAATCAGGGAAGCTCCTTAACACAATAAACCGGTATACCAAATTTGGAGCAAATCGAATATTCTGCATGAAAAACCCATTTATATAAATTAAGGGAGGGGGACTATTCCCCCCTTTTCCCCCTTTATCCTTAACCAATGAACCCCAAAAACTAATCAGGCCTAACCTTATCAGAATGAACCTAGAAAAAAAAATTGAAGCAAATCGGATATTTCTATCAAGAGTTATCGCGTTACGTACATACGTACGTATGGACGTACACACGTACATACAGAATCGGCGAGCACATAAGCTCTCAGGCTTTGATAGCCTGTGAGCTGAGCTAAAAATATCACCCTGATCGGATAATAAGTGGTCATTTTTCAATTAGCCTAACGCTTTCTAGGCTCTTTGCAATAAGCCTGAAAAATATCAGGCTAATTGGAAATAGGGAGATGGATTCTCCAATTAGCCCGGCTCTTTGCAAAGAGCCTAGGCTGTTTGCATAGAGCCGGATTTCTCAATTAGCCTACGACATATATAAGAAAATCGATCATAGATTAAACTTTCTTTAAGAAAACATTAGTTTTTTTCTCCAAGCAAATTTTGAAATAAAAAATGAACTCAATGTGGCTAGTTTATACTACCAGTTATAATCATAGTGACTAAAACATTCTTCCGAAGTTAAATAATTTATTAGATATCTTCCTACTCTAGAATCTGAACTGGATTACGTCATTAAAAACATGGTTCTCTTTTATTTATATTGACGCAGCAAGTTAATGTAAACAGAAACAGCTGGCGACAGAATGTTATTTGTTGGAGAAGAAAATATTTGTCTTATAATAATAACGTTTAAAGATTATTTTCAAAACCTAACAGTAGTATTTAAGCATAAGTAGGGTTGCCAGTTCCACTGTCATAAAAAGTGGCACAGCGACTTATAAATCGGGACTTAAAAATACAATAAAACCTATGAAAACGGAACAACTTCTTTAAACTTAAAAATGTTTTTCTCCCTACGGCAGAAATAACAAAATTAAACTTGTTAAGACGAAAGCCTGTTTTAAAAACCTATAAAAGCAGAATCGGTAGAGATTGTTACAAAATTCCAATTTAACACGTTATTGAATAGTATTTTTATCGTAAGGCTAATGAAACGACTTTCACTTTAAAAACAGAATTCCATTATAAGCAGGTTTCGTTTACACAGAGTTTACTGAACAAAGTACAGTAGAGCTTGTAAAAACAGAATAGCGAAAACAATAAGCGGGTTCTGTAAATTTTTCCGTTATAGACAGGTTTCTGTCTTAACAGATTTTACTGTATTAAGATCTATTTGATACGGATAATGAATAGCCTATTCTACCAGAAACTTAAATAAATTTGTGCATCATGAAAAATTGGGACTTTTGGCGTCCCGTGCTATAGTTATGCGGTACAGGTTTTGGGAGTCCCTGAAAATCTGGACATCTCGCGTAAATCGGGACAACTGGCAACACTACACATAAATATAAAAACATTTTATTTGATCATTTTTTCAAAAAAATTTATCTTTTTAAGATCATGAAAAACATAAAAAAAATCTTGCCTGCAGCTCAATTAAAGATGAGAATTTAGCTTCTGCTATCTCTTCTTTTCCTTTCCAGTAGACAGTGCGTAATTGCATGTCATCTTGTTTGTTGGTCTTTGCTATTATTTTTTCGGTAGAAATTTCAAAGTCTTTCCGTTGCTTTAATATTCGAATGGCACGTAAATGCTGGGCAGAAGAGTCTTTGGCTGTTGGATCTACATGACGGATCAAGGCGCTGCGTTGAAAATTTTCGCACCCGGTAGTAAAAGCATTTTTCATACCTGCTTCGCGGCAGGTCGCGCAAAACATTTTTGAATTTTCGAAGCGTAACCAATTAAATTCATGTTTCCATTTTACATTGAAAGAACGTACTTTACCCATCGTTACTGTATAAAAAAGTGAATAACGTTTTACTAATGCTAAAGATAAGACACTAAAAGTAGTAGTAGAATCAGGAGGTTACTGAACCTGTTCGCTCTTCGCTGACAAAACTAAACTAGTACAGCCCCTGTACTGGTGTTGAAGATTATATTTCCTTGAAAATGACCTTCGGCTTTTTGCATAATTCACATTCAGAAATCACGTGTTGTATTTTTCTATGAATTTTCTGCACTTTTCTTCGGTTCCCAGCAATATTTCCAAGACTACAGTTTTCTAAGCAGACAACACCTAATTGACATTGTATTGTTAGGTCAAGTAGATGTCAGAGCCAAGCCTTTTTTAAATTTCAGAGGGTGGGGGAATAGGTGGATTAAGGAGGTCAATAAAAAAGATGAAAGGACAGACCACCTATTATTTCATGAAAACCAACACCCATTCTGAAAATTTCCAGGGAGACACTTGACCCCCCCCCCCCCTCCTTTCTTGTCGGAACCTACGGTCTGAGCCAAAAACTTTAGGACTATCCCAGTTTTAATGAAACCTATACCTACTTTAAAGTTGCGCTATCTATTCAGAATTTTAGGATGTGATTTGTTAACAATAAAACAAAGTGAGCTCAAAGTATAGCGGCAGATCACGGAATCTCTCCATTTCTTTTTCTTTTAAAAATCTGTCAGTGTTCTCCCAGTAACAATGACAGTCCGCAACGAGTATGTATTGGGTTTTGAGACGTCGGAGCTAGTGTCAAAAGGCAGTGATTGAAAAGACCAAAAAAGGGATGACTTTTGTAAGCTGCTTTGTCATGAACCCATGTGAAAAGGTGATATATCACATTAGAGCAGTAAACTGACACTGGAACTTCCTTTTACTTTGCAAATAAAAACTGAATAAACAAGGAGACGAAAACTGTTTTTTAACACGCATGTGAGAAGTTTTATAAAGATTAACTGAAACTTTTATGTTTTTCAGGATAAAAATACGCATGCTTTCTTAAGCACTTGATTTTTTTTTTTCCAATTTTCCGAGAATTGGTGTGTTATAGCGCAGATAAAAAGTACGCGTCCCGAAGGACGCGTAAGATGTATTTTTTCGCGTCCCGTCCTCGATGTTTTGCGTATTTTACGCGCTATAGCGCGTCCGCGGCATCACTGGGACATCATTATGATTACACACTTCAATATATACGTATATATATATATATATATATTTTTTTTTTTTTTTTTTTTTTTTTTTAACAAAATTATGTTAAAATTAAATTTAAGGATTTTAATATTTTTTTAATTACACAAATATCAAAACCCAACAATTGATTTAAAGAACCAATGTAAGGAATTAATTTCTGGGAAAAATTTTGAATCTTATATGGCTATGCCAGCCCTTAATATAGAAGAGTGTGTAAAAGAACTTTCTTAATTATCTTATTCATTATTCTCGTAATAATTATTTTTTTTTTAATGATACTCTTGTAAATACACTTTTACTTTTGTACTTCTTAAAAGTACTGTTGCTTTATCTATTAATCATTAACAATAAGCATATTCATTAAACATATTGAAATTGGTACATAATCTGAGCTTTTAAAATTAGTTTAAAATTTTCAAAACAGCATTATAGTTCCAGAATAATAGTAACATTCTCCAAAAGACTTGTTTTAAAATTTAATTACAAAATTCTGTATTTAATTTGTTTGTAAATTTGATACAAAATGTGAGGAAGAGGTATTGGATATATATTATCAATTGATTTGTATAAAAAAAATTTAATTAAACATAATTAATGAATCATGAAAGTTTTGAATAGTAAGTAAAAATATACAATTCTCCTTGCTCACAATTCGTAAAAGGCCAAAGACTGAATAGTGGTTAAGTTTTATAAGATACATATGCATTGATTTAATAATTTATGCTTCAAGATTCTTTATAAGGATTTAACTTAAAAAAATTCACTGAAATCTATGTAATACAATTTTTCATCATACATCATTTATATCAAATTGAAATTATGTATAGCCAGAATCTTTATATCAATGAAATTAGACAAATGTATCTTGTTATTAGATCCAAAATAATTTCTATAATTTTTAAAAGTATCTTATTTTTAAATTTTATTTATTACTTCTCTAATAGGGATTACTCTAAAGATGTACTTACCAGAAAAAAAAAATATATATATATATATATATATATATGAAAAATATATCCATAAATAAATAATCTTACACCTAATTCTTTATTTGTACCTTCACATTAGATATCAAATTCATTATTTACGAAAGGGTAAAATTGTTTTTTGTCAGATATGTAACTTTAATTTTAAAATATATTAAGCAGGTTAAATGAAGAATAATAAGTCAATCGCAATTTTTTTTTTTTTTTTTTTTTTTTTTTTTTTTTTTTTTTTAATGAAACTTGCTTACAAGTTGGATGAGATCATACAATATTAAGAAAAAGGTTTCTTTGGTTTACTTATGTATGAATTGTTTGTTGCAGTCATAATAGAATAATTATGTAAGATAGGGTTTGCCAAAATAATAGGACAGGATTCTTCAGAGACGAAAAGGTTTTCTTTATGGACAAATTTCTTCAGTGATAAAATGGTTTCTCTTAAGTTGCTATTCCCTTTATACTATTTGGAGTTTAATCATTGAAGAGGGTATCTGCAATCTTATGTTGCTGTCACATTTATTTCTTAGATGTAATATGGAGCTCAACCAGCAAAAAGAAAATTTTTAATCATAAACTGCTGCAAAGCATAATTCTTTTTATGTGATCCAGCATCTACACAATCCGTATCTGGCATCTATACAAATTTTTACCACACTGCCTGCAAATCCCTGTCCAGATGACAGAACTCCAACACATTTTAATGTTACTAACAATGGCAGACCGCCCTTCTTACCAAGTTGTTGAACCACTAGTACAGAGTTGAACACACAGCAAGAATAAATTTTCACTGTGTTATTTCAGTAAAGCATTTTATTTTATAACAGCATTATTGACAGAAACAATCAATATTAAAACTATAACATATTTCTAAATTTTATATTACTTACGTGTTTACAATGAAAGAGCATCCTACCAAACTACATTTTTAACTGGACTCTAAATGTTGAATCATTTATCTCTTCTCCTATCAGGAATCTCTGGAAAGTTACTCTAGATTCTAAAAGAGAATTTTTTCGCCTAATGATTCCAAATTTACAAAATGTTGTCAACTGTTTCAACCTTCATTCTCATTTAAATGCATTGACCCATAGTGATCCCAGCATGACCCGTAATCGAACTTTCTTGAACATATCACCTAACCCAATGATCTCGTACTCCAAAATAGTAAGATACGAAATTTAATCAAAATCGCTGGCTTCCTTTTTTGGTAAAATTTGCATATGCACACACACATAGACACAAGATTTGCTCATATTATAATATGCGACACATATGATCATTGGACAGCTATTTTCTATTTCAACATATAATATCATGAAATAATATTTTGTAAATATTGTGCAACATTAATTACAGTTATTAAATTTATTAGAATAAAATTTGTTTCAAATCTTTTACTTATGTTTTTTTTTACTAAGTCCCCCCCCCCTTCCCCCACTTCCAAATAAAGTATTTAAATTTGTATCTGCATATTACATGAGTAAATATGGTCTATTGAATAATATATTTTACCAACTTTATAAATGATGTTTTCATCTAATTTCATTATACATACATATGTATAGTAATAAATATTTCTATTTAATGTTTTTAATAGGAACTTGAGGTCACCACTTTCTGTACAGAGTATAAGTGATTTAAATCGTCAAGAATTAAGGTCTTTAGTTGGTGCTCGTAATCAAGTGTCTGTTTCAACAGCAAATGTGAGTATGGCATTCTGTTTAAAAAAACTTATCAAAAGAACAACTTGTAAATGTCTCCCCAAGCTGTAAACTTAATGTCACTCATAAAAAGAAGTGATAGGTGTGTTCCAAGTGAAAATCAATAATTCTTCATAGTAGTTGCAATTGCAAATCCCTCGAAAATGTTATACAGCATGTGAAAACTGCTTGATAACCTGCAAGCATGTGAAGCTTATGTGTGAATTCATATGACTCAACAGGGTTCGCACAGACTCCTTGGAAAAATGAAAACATTCCCAAGTAGTACTTAGAACTACTTAGATAAGCAAACCACTCCTTAGAAACTCCTTAAATTGTATTGCGGCTTCGGACGCAAGCGATATTGCTGCCGAAGAAAAAAAAATCGTGATTGTATAACGCACGGTAAATCCTTTATGCACGTCATTCATCTGAAGCACAGCATTGATTGGGTAGGATAATCTTAATAGCAGGGCTCCCACTAGGTCCGTTTTTCATTATTAGGTCCGTAAAGTCCATTTTTCGACACAGTTAGCCAACCTTTATTTTAAATTTTATCTCGGAAAAATCGTGTTTTTCACAAATATGTTCCAAAAAATGCTGTCAAATTTCGTCATTCGATCACGGAAAAAATTCATAAATTATGTCAAAGGATCGTGAGAAACACGCGGTTTCCATCAAAAGATCGCCGGAAAAAACGTCAATTTCGTTAAACGATCGAAATAAAACGCAAATTCCTTTAGAAGATCGAGAAAAAACGCGAATTTCCCCCAAAAGATCGCGCAAAAACGAGAAATTCCCCAAAAGTTCACGAAAAATAAGTGATTTTCTTCAAAAGATCGCGAAAAACAAGCGAAATTCTTCAAAAGATCTCGAAAAACAATCGAATTTCTTCAAAGGATCGCGAAAAGCAAGCGAATTTCTTCAAAGGATCTCGAAAAACAATCGAATTTCTTCAAAGGATCGCAAAAAGCAAGCAAATTTCTTCAAAGGATCGCGAAAAGCAAGCGAATTTCTTCAAAGGATCGCGAAAAGCAAGCGAATTTCTTCAAAGGATCGTGAAAAGCAAGCGAATTTCTTCAAAGGATCACGAAAAGCAAGCAAATTTCTTCAAAGGGTCGCGAAAAACACGCGGTTTCCATCAAAAGATCGCGAAAAAAGCGAATTTCTACCAGAAGATTGCGAAAAAAAACATGAATTTCATCATAAGATCGCTAAAGAAAATGCGAATTCGTCAAAATTTCACCTTCACTTCAAAGAAAGCGATTACCGCTGTTCTAAAAGAATAAATTCAAAACTTGTTATAATTTTCCTTGTATGTTGCGTTTAGCATTCCTCTCAGGGGTGATTGTGTTCCGGCTGTAGCCCGGATTTCCGGGTTTTTCGATCGATCCTTCCGGGTTTATGAGATCATTACGTTTAGTGGAAAATTTGGACATAAAAAAATATCGTGAATTTCGACATGGTCGCCGAGAAAAAAATCGAGAATTTCATCAAAGGATTGCGGGAAAACGCAAATTTCGTTTAAAAATCTCGAAATAAACACGAATTTTGCAAAGGATCCCCCCAAAAAACTAAGATTTTCGTAAAAACATCACGGGAAAAATGAGATTTTTTTCGAAAGATCGCGGGAAAAACGGACATACGTCAAAGAAACGCCAGAAAAACGGACATATTGTCAAAGGAGCGCAGAGAAAATAGACATATCGTTAAAGGAACGCGGGGAAAATAAACATATCGTCAAAGGATCGCGGGAAAAACGCGAATTTCGTTAAAGGATCACGGAAAAAAACCATGAATTTCTTTAAAGAATCGCGGAAAAACGCGAATTTTGTCAAAGGACCGCAGAAAAAAACACATAATTAGAACCGGGAAGGATTTACCCATCCCGGAAAAAATGCGATTTTCGCTAAAAGATCGTGGGGAAAAACGCGATTTTCGTCAAAGGATCGTGGGAAAAGCGTAAATTTCGTTAAAGAATCGCGGAAAAAACACGAATTTGTTTAAAGAATCGTGAAAAAAAAAAAAACACATTTCACCAAAGAATCGCGTAAAAAACGCGAATTATGTCAAAGGATCTCGAAATAAAACGAATTTCGTCTAATGATCGCGAAATAAACACAAATTTCGCCAAAAGATCGCGAAAAAGTGCAAAATTTGCAAAGGATTGCGAAAGAAAAAAACAAGATTTCGTCAACAGATCGGGGGAAAAACGGAAATGTCGTCAAAGGATCGAGGAAAAAACACAAATTTCATTAAAAAATCAAAAAAAAAAAAAAAAAAAAAAAAAAATTCTTTAAAGAAGTGCGAAAAAACGCGAATTTCGTAGAAATAACGCGTAATTAAAATCGGGAGCGATTCCCCCCCCCCCATTCCGGGGATCACTGGAAAACACGATTTTCGTCAAAGGATCGCTAGAAAAACAGAAATATATAAGGAAGGATCGCAAGAAAAATGCAAACTCTGTTAAAGAATCACCGGGAAAAAACGCGATTTTCGTCAAAGAATCGCGAAAAAAATTGCAAATTTCGCGAAAGATCGCGAAAAAAAGCGAATTTCGTGAAAGGATCGCAGAAAAAACACATAATTAGAGCCAGGAGTAAATCTCTCCCCGTCCTCTCTGCTGCCCCTTGATATACAAAATCCTCTTTTCTTATCACTGTCCACTTATTTCCCTACTTTCACTTTCATTTTATTTCTTTATTTACGTTAGTAAAGTACTTTATTTAGTTAAATATCTACTTACCTTTTTACTGTATTCAGTTTCTTTTACTTTACTTAAATCCATCTTTATTTATTTTAATATGTTGAAATATGTTTGTTTTCTGTTAAGATATCTTTTTATGTTTCTATCTTCTTAAATCCCCATTCATTTCTTTATTAAAGTTTCGTTCAATGTCTTAAATTGAGCTTCCGACATTGTTTGTTTCACTTTCCATCTCGGCAGAAACAGCTTCGAGTGTCTCGCTGTTTTGCCGTAGTTCTTGTATTGAATACTAGATGGCGTTGTGTGTGTCCGGAGTGTTAGCGATCGTCGTCATAGTTACTGTCTTCACGTGGTTCTTCTTAGAAGCCGATTGGAGGTTAGTGACATGCGTGGTTGCCGTATTTCGGTATACCCTTTTGGAATAAATCGCGATGCTTTCGTGCCATCCTTGCCAGTTGTAGTTGTTCTCTGTACCGGGAAGGTGAATAGATGGTTTTGTTAGTTCTTCATTATGGATTCACTCGTTGTTAATAATTGTTCATATGTTTCTGAATTAATGCAGTTTTATTATCGTGATAATTTATGACAGATGGCCGTTTAAATAGTTATGAATGCTTACCCGTGAGACTTTTACTATCTTTTAAAGTTATGATTGTTTCTGATGAGACTTCATATCCATGTGGCTGTGTTTCCGGAAGTGAGCCTTCTATACTATCGTGCTACCATCTTGCGTAAAGTTGTTTTCCATTTGTCGTGTCAGCCGGTAGTAATGCTTGGGTATATAAGTGAAGTATTGTCAGCACCTTCAAAGACGAACTTGATATTTTTGGTGGTTTCTTCTTTGGTGAATTGAGACATTTTCCTATCAAGTGTAATTGACTTTGTTACATCTTTCAGAGTTTAAGACTTACTTTCGCTTCAAGCCCTACAGCACTACTGGAGTTGTTCATGGATGTAATAACTGAAATGACTTCATTACTTTGTCATATTTGAAGGTAATCGGTTTTTCACTTGCTGTCATGATGATATAAAGCTGTTATAAAGATATTGAGATATCAGATGAGTTGTTTTACTATTATATATTTGTTATTTGAATACAGGCTGATAGTTGAGAGAGATTGTATTTTACTTTTATTTTTTATGTGTCATTTAAGTTTAAATAAATTTAATTACGTTTTTAATACAGTTGTCTTTATTTTTCCACCACTTATTAAAGTTAGTTTACTTTTCAGATGTTTAGAGATTATGAAGTTTAGTTTTAATATCATAATTAATTGATCATTTTTCTTTCCGGGTTTTAACTCAGCTTTATACGTTTCTACTGCTCACTAATGCACTCTGCTACCCAATTTAACCCCTAAGCACTATATATATTTATAGTGCTTAACACCCCTCTCCTTTCAGAAAAGTTGCTGTGAAGTGTCATCTCAATCTCAGTACAACAATGTCCAGAATTGCATACCCAGGAAGAAAGCAGGAAAAATAAATTTACCTTGTGTAAGAGTAAAGATAGGAAAACAAACAAAATTTCTATTTTTATTTCTTTTTTCTATTTTTTCTCTAATACTTAGCCACTTAGAAGTAAAATTGCATTTTTGCGAAAAAACGGCCAATTTTCCCCCACAAGAGCACGAAAAAATGGCAAATTTCGTCAAAAGATCGCGAAAAAGCGGCAAATTTCACCAAAAAAAACCCACGAAAAATGGTAAATTTCCCCCAAAAGATAGCAAAAACGGCAAATTTCCTACAAAGGCTAACGAAAAAAGGCAAATTTCGTAAAAAGGATCGCGAAAAAACGGCAAATTTCGTAAAAACGATCGCGAAAAAAATGGCAAATTCCCCCCCCCCCCCCAAAAAAAAAAAAAGATTGCGAAAAAACGTAATTCCCCCGCCGCCGCCGCAGATGTATTTCCGAAAATGTGATGTTAATTTCCGAAAAAAAAAAAATTTCACTCAGAATCTCCCCTGACTCTCCATTTGATGAAGTCATTTAGCTTTCAGTGAAATTAATGTAAGTTTACCGAATTATGTTTTTCTGCAATTTGTATATTTCAAGCAATAGCAGAAATATGTCATTTGATTGTCATGCTGTTGCAGAATCAGTTGTTATGTAAATTGATATTGGTATATTTTGCATCGATAATTTTCAGGGTTTTTCACTTTGTATCAATTAATTTTCAGGGTTTTTCACTCTAAGTCACAATCACCCCTGTCCTCTTTTGCCTTTTTAAATTATCTTTAAGATGTATCATGTATATGATATACATAATAAGTGTTTGGAATTTGACTAATCTATATTTATATGACCTAGGGGTGATTCTAATCCGAATTTTCCAAAAATGTCAGACAATTCATTTCCGAAAATTTTAAAAAATTGATCACCAATCCCGAAATTCGGACATTAGTCGCCGAAAAAAATAAATTTTATCAATCGTTTGCAGAAAAATCGGCAATTTCGTCAAAGGATCGCGGGGAAAACGCGAATGTCGTCAAAGAATCGTGAAAACCCCCGCAAATTTCGTCTAAAGATCGCGAAAAAACCCACAAATTTCATCAAAAGATCACGAAAAACGGCAAATTTCGTCTAAAGGTCACGAAAAACCCCACAAATTTCGGCAAAAGATCGCGAAAAATCGACAAATTTCGTCAAAAAATCTCTAAAAAACCCACAAATTTCGTTGAAAGATCGCGAAAAAGCGACAAATTTTGTCAAAAGATCTCGAAAAAAGAAACCCCACAAATTTCCTCGAAAGATCGCGAAAAAAACGACAAATTTCGTCAACAGATCTCGAAAAAAACCCGCACAAATTTCGTCGAAAGATCGCGAAAAAACCACAAATTTCTTCAAAAGATCGCGAAAATCCCCACAAATTTCGTCAAAGAGTCACGGACAAAGCGCATAGCTAGTATCGAGAGTGGATTTCCCCCTCCTCCCCCTCTGGTGTAACTTTTCAGAAGATTTGCTGTGAATTTCAGATTTTTTTTTTTTTTTTTTTTTACTCAGAACCACCCCTCTGACCATTGGTCACTGCATATAAAAACATTGATTGTCAATTTTGCATTTAAACTTCCGCAATCAGTAAGCAATATATTGTGAATACTGTGCAATTTCAGCACTAACAATTAGATTCTAATACAGTAAAATTTGTTTTTGAAATGTTTTTCCCTCCAAATTTGGCATTAAAAATTGGCGTGTGCATACCACATAACGATGCAGCACATAAAAACATCGACAAAAAAAAAGAAAGAAAGAAAGAAAGAAAATGGTAAATCCTTAAAACTTTATGGACTCCTTTGATCTTTTGGCTACTCCTTGGATTTTTTCTTCACAACTCTGTATGAACCCTGGAGTTCATATGACTCAATCTTTAATCTGTAATCCCTTTGTACGCCTGATTTATTTAACTGCATTTTGAACTTCTGCATGATTATTCCTACAGTTAATAAATGCTCATTCTTATATTCAGATTGAATAATCAATTAGTTTTTAAAATGACAATCTTATGAAAGGGAACGTAATGTATATAGAAGAATACTTTTGGTATTCATTTTGTGTTTGTAAAAATTAAAACAAAATTATTAAAAATAAATTTTAGATTAATGTCGCTTCTCTATACAATGGCCATTTAAGCTGCAAAAAATGAACAAGCATTGAAGCAGTAAATATATTATTGAAGATTAACTTTAGAATAATTAGGAATTCAGTTTCCACAATGAGTACTTACATAATTGCATCCGATTTCATGTATCAGTTTACAGCATTTTTTACTTTTAATGATTTTTCTCATTTAATTAACCCTTTCTGTTCTTTTTAATTTTAGAGAAGTCTCTTTTATGAACAAAAACATGTCCGTGAATAATGCTGGCATTATATCAGCGGTGGCAACAGTGCATTATAAATAAAAAACATACAATTATATTATAACACACAATATATTCTACCAGGTTGCCATACAAAGCAAAATCTCACCGGGTTTCCATGCCAGGCAAAAAATCACCAATTTCCCCCCATTAAAAAGAAACCCGGTATGTCTGCAACATCTGTACTAAATGTTAATGATGTATAAAACTGTACAAATTGACGGGTAATAATTTCATTCAGAACTCAATTATGAAAATAAAATTTATTTATTACAAAAAAATCATAAAACATTTTAACATAACAAATTTGTTAATGTATTAGGGTTCTGTAATTAAAAAATAAAAACGGAACCATTATAACATCACTCCTGTGTCTGTCTGTCACAGCCATTTTACTCGTAAACTATGGAACGTGAAAAGTTCAAATTGGAGGAAGTAATGAAGACTACTGACTCGCATATTTACCGTTTATTAAACATGCACAACTACATTTAGGGAAAATGTAGAGGATCTAATTAAATTACATGGGGGGGGGGGGGGGGGGTTCTAGCTTTCGTAATGCTGAATTCAAAAATACCTTTCTTTTAATTTTAGGTATTATATTTTCGGAGATATTGTTGAAAATGTAGTGCAAAAACATCTGCCCCCCCCCCCCCACCCCCCTTTATTTCTGATTCTCCTGAAACTAAAATTATGAAAAAAATTAGAAAAAGTAGACATTAATTTAAACTTTGCGGGAAAACTATAGCGATTATCCTAAGTCACATAATTTGTGAGAAAAGCACATTTTTCCATTACACACGAATTTCGATTTGTGGGCATTCAGCAAAAGTGTTGAAGAGCATTGGAGGTACCTATCAAAGCAGAAGTATAAGAGTCTTGTCGATAAAGATTTTTGAAAAAAATCGTCAGTAATTAGTCAAAATATTAACCCTTAAAGACACTGACGGTTTGGACATACATAATGACAGGGGCAGTGTACTCTATGTACCATCGGCTTTTAAAGCCTAGATAACAACTTTTAATGATTTGTGTAGTGCAGTGCCCAGTAGCAGTATAAAAATGATAAACGTCAAACTGTTAAAAACAGGACTAGTTTAATTAGAATTAATCGCATAAATACTATGGTCTTTGAGACTAGTTTGCATTGAGTGGATCTCTCAATATGCCTCCTGTGTCTTTTAAAGGTTAATTAAAAACCTATCTGGGAAAAAAACAGCATGATCCGAGGCAGCATTGCAACCTCCTTTTGAAGCGCAGTTAGCATAATGCCAAATTTAAACTTTGAACAAGGGTTTTGTTTTAGCTACACTGCCAAAAAAAAAAAAAAAAAAAGATTATTGCTACGCTGAATTTAGTTTTATGAAATGCCAAAGGAAGTTTAAATGTGCATTACTTTTATTGTCAGTACCAAATTAAGTTCATTTAAAAAAAAAACAGATTTGGATAAGATTATTAAAAAGAGTTATACAGAATATTATTTTTTGATATTATTTAGACTTCATATGTCTTTGAACTTTTATGATGTACCTATTTATACTTTTCTAGTATATACAGCTATACCAACCTTACATTGTGTAGTTTTTTACAAAGTCTTATTATTCTTTTGGCAATGGGTTTTTTTAATAATACTGTTAATAATTCATATGCTTATTGTATAGAACCCTCAGAGATGAGTAATACTCGCACTTGACCGTTTATTTTATATTCAATACTATATAGCTTACATAATTAACATAAAATTTTGCAACCCCCACAATAACCAAAGTTTAAGATATTTAAAATTCTATTTTTTTTTTTTTTACTTTTTTGCTCTATTTGTTATTTTATTGTAATGATAAATAATCGATCATAAAAATTTTGTCTCTCTCCCCCACAAAATCGCTGTTTCCTTTTTGTCTCCCTTACCTCTTATCAAACACACAAAATTTAAATTTTTTAAAACTCCTTTGTTTATTTATTTATTTTTACCTAATTTTGTAAATCTTTAGTAAGGTAAACAATTAAGTCACTAATAAGGGAAAAACCCTGCTTCTTACCCCTTCCCCCCTCCCCAGCTCAACAAGTTTAAAATCATGAAAAATTATATTAAAAAAAATTTCCTCCTATCTCTTACTTTATTGTAACAATAAATAATCAATCGGGAATTTTCCCCCACCACCACCTGAAATTGATGTTTCCCCTCTGCCCCACCCCAGACCCCCATCTTACCAAGTACACAAAATTTAAAGTCTTAAAGTAAAATTTAAACTCATTGCTTTTCCTTTTTTGTGCTATTTGTAAATATTTAGTAAGATAAATAATTAGTCATTTAATAAACTTGCCCCATCCCCTGGAAAAAAAAAAAAAAAAAAAAAAAACTGCTTCTTTTTGCCCCTCCCTCCTCAGCTCATAAAAAAAAAATCTCTCTCTATATATATTTGTAAATTTATTGTAAGAATAAGTAATTAGCCTTCTAAAATCTCCATCTGAAATTACCGCTTTTCCCTTAGTCCCCCCCCCCCCTTTTTATTTCCCTGGAACACAAAATTTTAAAACTTTAAAAACGCTTATTTATTTATTTTTTTCTGTCCAATTTATAAATCTTTAGTAACAGAAAAAAATTAATTGTCTAATAAAATTCCTACCTCCATAAAAAAATTTCTGCTTCCCCCCCTACCACCCACCACACACACACACTCCTCCAGCTCACAAAGTTAAAAATCTTCAAACCTCTTTTAATTTTGTAGCAATGGCAAAAAATAATTTATCCTCCTCCCATCCGAAACCGCCCCTACCTCTTCTCCCGCTTTCTTTCCTACCACATAAAATGTAGTATTTAATTAAAACTTTTTCCTTTTTTTTGCCTCAGTTATAAATATTTAGTAATGACAAATAATTAAGCAAGCAACTAAGCAACCTCTTTCTCCTCCCAAAAGTTTCTGCTTCGCTCATTTTGCACACCTTTTCCGTTACCAGCTTACAATGTCTAAAATCTTTAAAACGTTTTTTTTTTTTTTTTAACTATTCTGGTTTGTTTGTTTCTTTATTTTAACAATAAATAATGTATCATCTAAATTTCTTTTAGAAATTCATCCTTAGCATCTTTTGTAAAGTTGAAGCCTACTTGGACAAGTTATTAAATTATCAGACTGACAAACTGAATTCATACTCAATTTTCAAGTAACATAATAAAACTTTACGGAAATTGAAATGGCATAAGTCATTAAAATAAAGCTTACTTGGACAAGTTATTAAATTATCAGACTGACAAACTGAATTCATACTCAATTTTCAAGTAACATAATAAAACTTTACGGAAATTGAAATGGCATAAGTCATTAAAATAACATTTTGTTCAATAAATGTCCATAGGCTGTAATGCATTCGATATCTTTTGAGTAACCTTGTAAACAAACTGTAGATTCTACAGTGCCCTTTTACTACAAAGAGCTTACTGGGACAATTGCCGTAACATATCTTAATGTTGTGTATATATGATAAATTTGACAAGAGTTGTAGGTCATTTAGTATACAGTGTATCACCTCAAAAATAATTCAGAAATCCGGCGTTAAAGTAATCTCTCCTTCCTTCTTTTTTTACACTTCCATATTACGACAGATAGAAAAATGGTAATTGTTTATGTATTAAAAACAATGAACATTTAGAGGACAGCAAAACCACTGGCGCTGTGCTAAATGGAACCACAGATAACGATAATTGCAGCTCAGAGGATGAGGAACTGACAGGTAAAAAAGGCGTCAATGGAAAAGGGCATAAATTTGACTAGAGAATTAATATCTGCTTTAGAGAAACAAGACTATTGTTTAGAAATAGATATTCTTCACTTGAGTAAAATAGAAGAAAAAACTTGTTAAAGAACGGCCAAAAATATTGAAGCAAATGAAATTGACAACAGTATTTTAGAAGTTACTTGAGGAGAAATGACTTCACTGTTTGTTAATTTTTTTTTTTTTTTTTTTTCAACATAGAAAATATTAATTAAAGTTATTTTAAATATTTTATTTTCTCTTTTACTCACTTGTGATGATTTTACTGATAATGTAACCAAGTGATAAGTAATATGTCCAGCGTAGAGCAGCAGTTGCATCGTATCTGAACCTGTGCTTAATTATTTCAGCAGACTCCGTCTGGGCCAGGATCAGGCTTACATTTTCTTTCTACACTCTGGGCCTACATGACGGGCTGGTACTGATGCTATTCTGAATATACATGGTATCTACAAAATCTGGGAATCATGGAAAAATCAGGGACATTTATTAATCTGGAAAAGTCAGGGAATTTTGTAAAAATACTCGTAAATCAGGGAAATTTGTCTATATGCAAAAATATTTACATTTTCACATTGCCAACAAGACTGATTCGTCTATTTTATATACCATATTTTTTCCCATGCTGATTAGATTAGTCTTTCCCAATATTCTTTAAAAGATGCATGTGGTATGTGTTTTTGATATTTAACCAGGGGTCGATCCAAGCAAAATTTGGGGCCTATTTAGGGCTCTTTCACAAAAATCCATTTAATAAAATGGGCCCTTTCACAAAAATCTATTGAATAAAATGGGCCCTTTCACAAAAATCTATTTAATAAAATGGGCCCTTTCACAAAAATCTATTTAATAAAATGGGCCCTTTCACAAAAATCTATTTAATAAAATGAGCCCTTTTCACAAAAATCTATTTAATAAAATGAGCCCTTTCACAAAAATAAACTTTATTAAACAGGCCTTTTCACAAAAATGAACTTTATTAAACAGGCCTTTTCAAAAAATTCCTTTTAATAAAAAGAGGTCCCCTTTGTAAAATTCTTTTTCGTAAAACTGTTTTAAAATGCATAATTTGTAAATAAAACTGGGTCATGAAAAACAAAAACTTTAGCAAGGCAATTTAAAGAAGTTTTTGTTTAAAAAATTCTTGGATTGAATTTGAGTAATTGGATTTCAATTTTCATTACAAAATGAGTTCCAAGAATAAAAACCTGCATCGACACCTCATTCAACACAAATTAAGGTGATCAGATGTCCTCATTTTCTGTGTATAACGCTTATATTCAAGGCAATTTACCCATTTTTGACAATTTTAAAAGATACATTAACAGAACCTGACTAGGTGGCTATCGTGTCAGATGTAAATATGTCCTAGAATTCAACACTTTTCCGAAAATGAGGAAATTTTCTGGTCACCCCATATCTATTGACCACTATATGAAGTTGTTGAATTAAATTTTGAGTTCATATTTATAAAACTATCGACCTGTAAACTTTATGAATATTAGGCAATTTTTATCTTTTTTTTTTCTTCTCCCATACGAAAAATTAGCAAGCTGGATAAGTGTGTTATACTAGGAAGCAGCCAGCATACATGAAAAAATACCGTATGTGTATTGTTAATATTTGAAATCTGAGAAGTTTGATAAAGTAAGCCAGAGAAATCAGGGAACTTTTTTTAATGTTAAATTTTTCCAAAAATATTTATGCAGTATTGTAGAAAAAAATCTTAATTCTGTGTTAAGAAAAATCAGTATTTTCTGGGAAAATTGAGTCTTGTCTGTTTTCATTCATTTTTGCACAGGCCGTGCCTGTTTTCACTAATTTTAGCACAGACCAGGCTGTGAATTGCAAAAGTACAAACCAGGAAATTCCAGCCCGTGCAGACCTCTAAAAAATTCCATTTTTGATATTTATTTTGAAATCCTTTAAATGAATATTTGTTTTTCAAATTGTAATTTCTTCTTGATATCTATTCTCTTTTTTCAGAACTTGCAGTCCATTCCCTCTGCTTCAGTTACTCAGGTGCTCAATGTACGGAATCTGTCTAGAGAAACTTTGGAAGAACTTATGGCTTTGAATTTACTGCCAGGTGAGTAAAACCAGTATATAATAGGGTGGTTCAGCTGTCTATGTAAAAAAAATAAACTTTCACTTATATACTGGGCCACCCCTCAATTTTTTTGGATTTGTGTATAGTAATATTCTGGCGGAATTTGAACTTTATACTTCAACTGAAAGAGGGTGCTCAACGCCCACTAACTTCATAAGTTAATGTATTCCTTTCTAATTTTTCTACATATTTGTTTTTTAAAAAAATAAAGTCCTCTAAAATTAATTTCTTATAAAAGAATAGAACAATATGGAACTGAAAAATAGAAATGTAATCAAATTTGGTCTTTAATAATACAAAATAGTGTCTAAAACTAATTTTTTCGTTGTTTCTGATGGAATGCATTTTCTGTTTGCTTCTATGACCTGCAGCAAGAATTGTTTTTCATCTTTATCATTTGTTATGATTTTATTGAATTCTCCATTAACCCCTCATTCTGCACTGCCATTCACTACTTGTAAATTTTGAAGCCATTCCATTCCTTTGAGGGATAGTCATCATTGTCATTTCATTTTATGGGAGGAAGCTTAATTCATTCCTTATATTCATACCAGGTAAGAGTTCTGTTGTTCTTCTCGTTGCAAAGTCTGACAGTCGTACGCCATCTTCTATAAAAATCTCAAGTTCTCATCTTACATAACACTTCTTAAAGGCTTGCATAGCTGTAAATCGCTCTACAACAATTTGTTTTCTTCTATTTAAATTCTGTCAGAAAAGAGAGAAAGTCTTATGAAATCATCAGAACACTGACTCATGTGATGTTCCATCACTTATCTAGCAGAAAGCGCAATCTTTTTTTCTGTTGATAGTTAGCTTTCAAGATCTTTAACTGTGTTGGAATAAATTCATCGTCTGAAGGCTCAGAGTTTTCCGTTACACTATTTAGACAAATATTGGATGAACACATGGTAGCTGAAGGTAAAGAGGCTCTAATGCTTCATTCTTCTTTTCTTCTCTGAAGAGAACGTTCATACTTTTTTCGGTAACTGTTTATCTTTTAAATCCATATACATTTTACAATTGGTTCTTTGATACTGAAGAAAATTAGAATCTTCTTTAATTATTATTTTCATAACACCTTCATGGCCAATATCAAAGAAAAGATTCCAAGATATCTAACAACTCATTATCGTTGGGCTGTAGAAAAAGACCTTTGTTTTTCTTTAACAAAAGCCAATGAGAATGAATGTTTTCTCATTTTTTAATTATGTATGTGTTTCTTTTGTTTTGTAGGAATTTCAGATTTAATTTTTCAGCATTAATTCTTTAACTGTCAAATGACTAACATATTGTATCAATTTTGATTCTTTCAACTGATAAAGGATGCGCTGAAGGATTTGTCTTGTCATAGTTAGTTGTTTCATTGATCTTGGATCAATCAGAAAAAAATTCATTACTAAAACAAGTTGAAACCGGAGCAATTGAAAATTTTTAGCTTTGAAATTTCTTTAAACAGAAAATAATGGCTATTTTTCATAAAATGAAAGTTGTTGATTAATGCACAAATTTTGTGATTATTTTATTTCATATTAGGCTTAGTGTTTGTCTTATTTTATTTCATATTAGGCTTAGTGTTTGTCTTAATAACTGTAACATGAATAATGTTTGCATCCCATAACAGTAGATTAATATAAGTAGTATAACCTAAATATAATTCTTGATACTTACTTAACTTAGTAGTGAAAACTCTCGCAATAAATAGTTAAATGTATTTTAAATATTATTTTCATTTGTCACTTTTCTTTTAGGAATAGCCATGAGCTAAATGTAAACAACTTCAGATATGTTTGCTGCTGGAATGCAGAATTTGAGAATCTATAAGATAATTATTTGAAATAAAAATTATCATGAAAAACTAAATGTTTCACTGACAAATTGTTTTCAGTTGGTTGTAAAAAGAGTTGGTACAATTCTTGTTTTGGTTTAGTGTTGTCTGTAACTTCATCATGTAAATAATTCTCAGAAATGTTGCTATGTATAATAAAATATTTCAGAAATATTTAGATACAAATATATATATATATAACAAACTAAATTTCTTTTAAAAACTTCTGACAAAAATGAAATATTTCTGAAGTATAAAATAGTGTTGCATTTCCTATACTTCTGCTAATGTTAAATTGTGGGGTCATTGAGCACCCTCTTAGAATTTGAGCAAGAAGCTGAAAATTTGCCTGTATTATACTATTGATGAGTCTAAAAAAATTAGGGGGGGGGGGGGTGGACTCGAGCTCAAAAAAAGTTTTTTTGAACCACTCTAGTATATAAGCTAACAATAATCTATACTATTAATGAATAAACTAATGATGATAAGTAAAGTATGTAGAATTTTGTAATCAAATAATAATCAAAGATCTGAGACCTCTTTATTAAAATTTATAAATCTGTTAATTTTCCTTTTTTTGCTACTGTAAGATATTCAATTTTAAACATTTTCAAATATTTTATTTCAGTGTCCTTTATTTTAACAATTATTTTTACATTGAATATTCAATATATTTTTTTAAATGTTTTAAAAATATATAAAGATATTTTCCTTTTGTGTTTTGATGTCTTTCTTTTTATATGTGTCTTTTTGGCACGTTTGTCTTTTCCATTTCATATCATAGTGTTTAACCCTTTTACCTGTGTAGAGACTGTGTCAAAGAAATTGAAGCGTGAAGAAGGGAAACTTTCATAGACGCAATGTGAATTCCCGACCCTCAGTGAAACAGCTAAGCTGTAGAAGCCGCATAAAGGGGCGAAAGATAACACGGGGTTTACTTTGTGTGCTTTTGTGTGTGCTCGCCAGTAGCGATAGTTATCAAAATGAGGAGTAACGCTGTGCTCACTGCTGTCCCCTGTCTGGGCAAAAGCAGTGCCCCCCCCCCCCCCCCCCTCTTTTCGTGGATGAAACTTCTCTCTGACGGAGAAACCCCTTGAAGGTCAAAGATCGTAGAATACGTTAGAGGAATCTGTTACTTGTTATGTCGTTTCGAGTGAAAGTGGAACTTTCGATATGTAAAATTTCTTATTTTATAGAGTGCTGTATCACTGAAGATTTTTCCATTGTACGTATTCATCGGCTATCTATTTGCAATACAGAAAATATATCATAACAACAGAACATGAACAGATCATATTAAAAAATCTGTCCCAATCGCTGTTAAGTCACAAGTCAAACTGACCCAGAAATGTCGTTTTGAATTCTCGCGGGGCGTTGGCGCGAAGGTGTTATCTTAGGTTTACTGCAAGAAAGTTTGGCGAATTGGTAGGTGCAATGAAGAATGCCTATGATTGGATCTCCCCTTTGAGTGTGTTTCCCAGCAGAGCTGATTGCACTGTTTCGGTTAGTTACGGTTTCCAAAGCCTTCCCTTCTTTTCCTCTACGTTCTTTGACTGTGTGTCCCAATTGGTAAATATATTCAGTTGTGAAAGTGTTAGTAGAATTTAGAAAAAAAAAAAGATTCTGTACAAGGTGTCTAGTTTTTTGAATGGGTGGATCTCGTGCTTTAATTTACTTTGACGAATTTTAGTAATTTTGTAACCACTGCAATGACTTTCGTGCATTGAGGAAATTCAAATGAATTGGATAGCTTGTAAAATGGGACATTCCTCAAGGACTGCCGTCTTACATTTACATAGGGTTTCAACGATTTTAATCAGATTTAAATAAACTGATTTTTTTTTTTATCGCAGATTAATATTATAATTTTTTTATATGTTTAAAATGGCATGAAAAGTATTAAAATCTAAGATTAACCTAATTTAGAAAGTTTATATAGATATTTTCTCTTAAGAATCAACAAAAAATCTAATAATTTTTGAATCTTCATCTCTTAGACTTGTATAAAATTAAGTACATCAAGTTTGTAAAAAGCAATTTTTTATCTGGCATAAAAAGCAGGGTCAGACCTGCCAACTGCTACGAAAAAATTCTAGTTGCTACGATTTGGACCTGTGAACTACGATGCTATGAAAATTGGTCTTAAGCTACGATTTTTATCCCGCGCAGCATATTTTTCAGGAGTGATTCTGTTCCGAAATTTCCAAGTATTCATTTCCGAAAGTTTTAAAAAATTGCCATTAGTCCGAAAATTCGAACATTAAAAAATGCTCATGAAAAAAAAAAAAAAAAAAATCTGTGCTGCAAAAAAACTTCTTAACATAAAATACTCTAATCGTGTTTTTGTAAATATTTATACAGGAATTTCGTTCCTTAGAAACAAGGGTACCATTTTAAGAATTCTGGAGGGGGTTCCTTGAGGGGCAAGGTTTGAAATAGCGTGCAAAATCACACGATTTGCGATAAACTATCGCGAATTTCAACAAATGACCGTGTAAAAAAAAATCAATTTCGTCAATTGGTCGCAGAAGAAAATAAATTTCGTTAAAGGATCGTGGTAAAAAAGTGAATTTTGCCAAAATATCGCAGAAAAAAAACGCGAATTTCATCAAAAGATCAGTAGGATTATGCAAATTTCATCGAAAGATTAGTAAGAAAATGCAAATTTCACCGAAAGATCACAGAAATAAAACACTAATTTAGTCAAAGGATCGTGGTAAAAAAACGCAAAATTCGTCAAAGGATCGCGTAAAAAATGCGAATTTCGTCAAAAGTTCATGGTAAAAAGGGCGGATTTCAACAAAGAATCGTGATAGGAAAATTTGAATTACGATTGTGAGAAAAAAAATTTGTGAATATCCTGAAATGATGGCGGGGAAAAAATCGCGAATTTTGTCAAAATTTACTGCACTGGGCTAAAAAATTGAAACCAGGCTCATTTTACAAATGTAAAAAAAAAAAAAAAAAAAAAAAATGCTGCGAAACGAAAATAAACTCTAAAAATCGTATAAAAATTTTCAGAGGAAAAAATTTACTATATTGAGTTGAAAAACGGAAACCTTATTTTCCTTTTACGAATGTCAAAAGATGGCTGTGAAACACGAAAAACCAACCAACCAACCTCCAGATTAATTTAAATTTCGTGTGCTATGATTTCTCATTTTCAAAGGTTGGCAGGTATGAGCAGGGTTGGCACAGTTTAAACCAAGTGGTTTTAACCATGGTTTAAACCAATTGGTTTTTTTGTCAAAAAAACAATTTGGTTTTTTTTTAGAAAAAATCTAATATAATATTTTCTCTTTTTTGTAATTCAATTGTTTTAAATTATAGATAGAAGTAGTTTCTACTTTTAACACTTCATCTCAGCAGTCAACATGAGACATAATGAGCCTAGGCCATGTTATTATGCATGTAAAATGAAAATTAGCATGTGCTGATAAACATATCTGGTACCCTAAAGATTTTTCTTAAAACATGTGAAATTAGAAAAGATAAAATAGATAAATAATATTCAATATTTAGCATAAAATATTTTCATTTAAAAAACGCAGATTATTTACAGCAGTTAATAACAAAATACAATGATCCTTAAGATTTTGGTTAGGTTGTAATAGAAAATTTTCTGGATTGGGATTGGGGAAGATTATCCTTATAGAATTTAAAAGAGTAACTTAAGATATCAAATTGAATAATACATCTTGTAAAAATTGAGTGCTAGTTATAGCATTTCAATAATACCAATCAATCTTTTCTGTTAGTTGCTGAATCTAATGGCCAAAAATGTTGACTTGGACACTTGGAGTTATCACTCAGAAAACAAAATAACCAGAAGAATTTGGATATTAAAAAAATAACCACAGAATAATATATTATATTCATGAAATTATTGATTGATTATTATATTATTAATCAAAGGATTCTTCATACGATTTTCAAGGTATCAATGTTTCACTATGTAGAGCAGTTTACTTTGAACATAAGACATAGTTTGTTACTAATAATGTTTAAATTAGAAATGATTTCAATTTTCTATATAATTGACTGTAATTATTTAATTTAAATATTTTCAAAAGTTATATTACTTATATAATATCTAAAAATGTTTATATTGTCAACAGATATGCATCTGTATGCAATAGGAAATTATATTTTAAAAAACCCGGTTTAAACCAAATAAACTGGGTTTTTTTGGTTTTTTTCCAAAAAAAAACCCCAAATAAACCGTTTTTTGGTTTTTTACAAAAAAAAAAAAAAGAAAAAAACCAGTTTTTTTCCAACCCTGATAAAAAGCATTTCAATTAAAAATGATACCCCCCCCCCCCCCCCCCCCCAAACATTGACAAAATTCGACATTTTTTTGTCCCCGACCAACAAAGTTCGCCATTTTTCGGAGCCTTATCGACAAAATTCACAATTTTTCTGTGCCTGATCAACGAAATTTTTTTTTGTGTTTTTTTTTCGCGTCTGATCAACGAAATTCGCAATTCTTAACTCACTCTGTCAAAATTTGCAATTTTTTCCCGCGGCAAATTGACAAAATTCGCATTTTTTCTCCCGATAAACTAAAGATCACGAATTTTCCGCTGCCGATCAACAAAATTTTTAATTTTTCCGCGCATCATCATCAAAATATGTGATTTTTCCTTGCGTGATCAACGAAATTTGTGATTTTTACGCACATGATCGACAAAATTCGCTTTTTCATACCTGACCAACAAAATTCACGATTTTTCGGGTCCCGATCGACAAAACTCGAAATTTTTTCGTG
The DNA here is from genome assembly GCA_963932465.1 of Maratus speciosus. Taxonomy (NCBI): domain Eukaryota; kingdom Metazoa; phylum Arthropoda; class Arachnida; order Araneae; family Salticidae; genus Maratus; species Maratus speciosus. The sequence continues at coordinate 512,108,883 of OZ010790.1, read as the reverse complement.
CCCCTGATTGACGAATGTCTGATTTTTCGTCTTTTGACTCTTGAAATTTGTGATTTTTCCGCACCTGATCAACAAAATTCGCTATTCTTAACTGACTGGTGAAATTTAAGATTTTTTTCCAGCGGCAAATTGACAAAATTCATGTTTTTTTCTGCCGATAAACTGACGAAACTCCAGATTTTTTTTCGCTGCCAACCAACAAAATTTTCAATTTTTCCACAGCTGATCGACAAAATTCGCAATTTTTCTGTGCTTGATCGATGAAATTTGTTATTTTTCCACAACCGATCAGCGGAATTCGTGAATCCTAACTGGCTCTGAAGAAATTTGTGATTTTTCCCGCAGCAAATTGACGAAATTCGTGAATTTTTTTTCTCGCGATAAACAGACGACCACGTGATTTTTCTGCAGCCGACCAACGAAATTTGAAGTTATTCCTCTCCTAATCGTTAAAATTTGTGATTCTTAACTGTCTGACGAAATTTGCAATTTTTTCCCGTGATAAATTGGTGAAATTCACGTTTTTTTTCTCACAACTGACAAAACTCACAATTTTTTCGCAGCCGATCAATAAAAATTTTCAAATTTTCCGTGCATTATCAACAAAATTGATATTTCCGTTCTCAATCAACAAAATTTGTGAGTTTTCTGAGCCCAATCGACAAAATTCACGATTTTTCCACACCCGGCCAATGAAATTCGAGATTTTTCCCGAGACCGATCGACAAACTCGTGATTCTTAAATGGCTGACGAATTTTTCAATTTTTCCTCTGGCAAAAATTGACGAAATTCGCAATTTTTTTTTTTTTTTTTTGCAACCTATGGGCAAAAATTGCAATTTTTTCCAGGTACAAATTGACGAAATTCGCAAGCCGCACGCCAGCCCATCACGGGCCTCAGGTTGTGCATCCCTACTCTATACACTTAGTTAATACATTATGCACATTACATTTTGATTGCAGTCGCGCATGTGCAGTGAAACATTTTTTAGTAAGCCTGTTCATTTTTCATCCAATTTTTATTATTTTTTAATTCTGATTGCAGGGTATTGTGTACAATGTTGTTTGCCATAGTTTCTGAAAAGAACATTTTTTTATATTAAGAACTCTGCAAATTATAATCAAAAAACTTGGCAAAATTTGGGATTGTTTTTATAAAAACCTTAATTTCTGTACTAGTATACATGCTATCCTCATAAAAATGAACACAGTTTAATATAATAAGCCTCTTAATCATGTTCTACAGTTTGAATGCTTTTGCTACATTAGTTTTTACACGGTTATCCAAAAGATATTCATCTTTTTAATTTGCTGATTTCCCATATGGCGTTTCAGGGGAAAAATTTGACCTATACTATTCTGTTTACACCCCTGGAGTCTCAAGATAATTCCTCATGTATTTTTCTAGATATTTAGCAAAGCGTCTAAAATCACAAGTGACCAATCATCATTGGCCATATGGTGTATAAAAAACAAAGTGCCAATTTGGAGCTAATTAACACACAGTCTAAACTACTTAACCTAAATACATGAAAATTTGAAGGAAAATACTTCTGATGATGTAGGCGCATGCTAAGAAAGGATTTTCGGAAATTCCAAGCCCAAGGTGGTTAAACAGGGGAACAAACTTTTGAAAAATTCCTTAAAAATCAGATATTATAGTTAAGTGTCAAATGTTAACATATTTTGTTACATAATAATACACTTAACATAATGTTAAGTATTTTTGTTTGCTGAATTGAATGGTACCAAGTAAATTCTTCTAAGTATAGTAGTTTGTGAGATATTTCATAGTTTTGTAATTTGGCAATGTTTTTGATGCCAAAACCTCAAAATTTCTGAAATTACAAGTGACGCTTTCTTAAAATGCAACCGTTACTATAGCAATGGATGAAATAAAAATCAAATCTTTTTGTGAATAAATTCTTGTTAAAAAATTAAAACGGGTATATTAGTCAGGGGGGGGGGGAGGGAACTACAAACATATCGAAAAGCAGAATTTATAAAAAATGTTTTAACGTTACTTTTTTATGGTTTATTTTGACGGCATAATCAACAGAAAGGAACAGTGTTTTGCCTGTGAACAAATTCCATCCCAAATCATAACTAAGTTTTTTCATCTTTTGATAACAGTTGTGGACTAAAAGTACCCTCAACTGAATTTGATTGTGAGGATTTTGAAAAATCTTTTTGGCACTAATCATCTTTGTCACCATAAGTTTTTGACACTGTTTCATTTTGTAAGGTTGGCACGCTAGGAACTCTTTCACACTTAGGCAAACCATTTTGTGATAGATGTTTAGCTCATTTATGGCTTATTTCTTCAAAACCTTGTGAATGTGTCCAATCCTCCTGCTTTGTGTTTTCTCCCTCAGTTTGTTTTGTCCCTATAATGACCAAGCTCATATAATAATTGTTTCATGAAATCCGACACAGTCTTAACGTTGACCATCCGAACAAACTCTTGCATTATGCCTTTAGCATGTAATTCAAGAATAGCATTCTTCTGGGAGATCATTGTAGAGATAATAAAATTTCTGGTGAAATTGAGTACTTTTTATAATTTACTGTTTGTCCGTGTTAATTCTTGCCATTTTGTATATATACATAATTTTATGAACATTTATTTTAGTTGTATTCTTTCCTATAATCAATGTTCTACATTTTATTCTTTTAACCATCCATATATGGCTTCCATGTCTTATGAATATTTTTTTGCAGTCATGTTTAACAGTGAATAAAAATCTTCTCCTATTTGAGCTATCCTTATTTAAAAAAATTCTAGTCAAATCGCTGCAGTCGCCTTGTCCAGTTGTTCTACTTTGACTGCTAGTTTCGTTGCACATTGTTACTTTTAATCTACCATGCTGTTTTTACTTATATTAACATATTTAAGTATGTTATTGTTAAAGTGTATAATTCAGTTTTTACCAGGGCTGCGGAGTCGGTAGGAAAAATGGTCGACTCCGACTCCGACTCCGACTCCTGGATTTCTGAAATAATCGACTCCGACTCCGACTCTTCGACTCCGACTCCGGCATACACACAGGGTTTCTCAAAAAGTCTGAAATGCGCTTTAAGGTTTTACCTGTTGGAGATATATAGATAATGCAAATTAAAAAAATGTTCAAAATTAAATAGTAATTAAGATTGAGGATCGACCGAAACAGAAACCGGATTTCGGTAATATTTATATTTTCGGCCGAAAATTTCGTTAGATTAGTTCTAAATGCAGTAATACAAGAACAATTATATTTATTACTTTTTATGGGGTGTCCATTACTGGAATAGAGGATGTCCATTAATGGCATTTTAGGTGTTTTGATATAATTTTGCTATTTACAGTAAAATTTTGATTCATATGAGAAATGAGACTATGGGAATGGTTAAATATCGTTGATAAATTAATATAATATTTTAAAAAACTGGAATATAATACGCATAACTATTACTTAACACGTTAAACGCCACGTCAGTCACCGGTGACTGACACTGAACTTTCCGTTTAAAACGCGTCATTCACCGATGATTGAAGACTAAAATATGACGCGAAACTAAAAATTTATATATTGTTTTAAGTAATTACTGAAAATTTATTTAAAATTTACCTACCTTTTAATTATTATAAGATTATACTTTCTTAAAAATTTCTTAAAACATTGTAAATTTTTCAGCGCTTCAGTGTCAGTCACCGTGGCACTCATCGTGTTAAAAAACAATTTTTAGAGAAATTCCTGAAGGGTGTTCATTACTGGCACCTCTAACCTATATTTATAGATTTATAGATATATAACCCATATAATCCGACTGGCAAGATTTCCTGCCAAGCATTATAGACAGTGTAGCGCTTTAAAAAAAAGAATTTAAATTGTTCGGTTGGCACCAGTTTTTTGAAATAATAATTTCCCCTTACTTGATGAATGATGTATTAGATGAAAGGAATATTACTCTTAAAAGGCCGAGAATTATCCTCATAATATAAAAATGTAGTTATCTACATTTGAGATTGTAATGCCTGTATTTATAATTTACAGTTTATATTCCAATTTCAGACATTAATTCATACTTTAAAGACAATTTTAATCACTTGAATATGTAAAGGTCTGTTTCCATAAAATACATACGTCTAATATATATTTTTTAATGTTACATCAAATATATTTTATTTGATGAAATTTTGATTCGAAAATTTTGGAACATTCGGCCATATCTCAGCTGCCGTTTTTTGTAGGATCGTGAAATTCCAGAAAATAAATTTACTAAAAAAATAATTAAACGTGTATTTCAGCGATTTTTGAAATCCCGCCGAAGGGGGTTAAAATGGGGGGCGACAATTTCAGAACATTTGGCCACATCTCAGCAACCGTTTTAGGTGGAAGTGAGAAATTCAGGATACAAAACTTATTAAAAAATAATTAAACACGTATTTGAGCTATTTTAGAAATCCTCAGCCCTAAGGGAGTTAATGCGGAGGGTCGAAACTATTAAATCATTTCGCCATATCTCTACAGCAGTTTTAGATAGAGGCATGGATTTCAGGATAACCAATATACTAAAACATGTTTAAACATGTATTTTATTGATTTTAGAAGTTCCCACCTAACAGGCTTTAATGAAGTGATCACAAATTTTAAATCATTTCGCCATATCTCAGCAGCAGTTTTAGGTAGGAGGGAGAAATTCAGGATAGCAAACCAATTTAAAAAAAAATAGTTAAATACATCTTTCATGGATTTTATAAATCACACCCCCCCCCCCCCTTAAAGGTGTTAAAGGGGTGGACAAAAATTTTAGGATATTTCGCCATACTTCAGCAGCAGTTTTAGGTAGAATCAGGAAATTCAAGATAACAAACCTACTAAAAAAATAGTTAAACACGAGATTTTAGATCTATTTTGTCTATTATGTCGCCAACATCGATTTTAACTGGATAAGGTAAGATTATACAAATAAGATAACACTTACGGATACTTGATTAGATATTAAGAATTTTTTTTTTCATCATTGCTAAATATATTTCGTTTGATTCAAGATTCTTTTAGAGAAACCGACCAGCGTAGTGGGCGAAAGATGCTAGTTTCTAATATTTTATTTTTATAATCGCCGTATAATCATAATGGACGTTTATAAATTTCAATTCGGAATATGCAATACATTAAATAAAAATAGTAATTATTTTCATAGTAATTAGTAATTAGTTAATATTAATTAGTTATTAAATAGATTCACTTAACTAAATATAATTTGAAGTTACATATACGAACAAAGGATTTCTATCTTGTCAGCTACAAATTAAAACCAAATTACGCGAAAAGAACATTATGCCTGCTTAAGAAACAAAGATATTTTCAATTTGAACTTTGAACAGAATGAGTAAAAGAAAATTAAAAACGGAGATTCTACTGGCAATCTAGGCGCCAGTACTATTTCCGTATTTTTACGGAAAATTTCCCCCTTAATTTACAGAAAAATTTCCGTTTTTTTGAATAAAAACGGAAATTTTTCTGTAAGTTATGGGGGAAAATTTCCGTAAAAAAACGGAAATAGTACTGGCGTCTAGATTGCCAGTGAATCTCCGTTTTTTAGTCCGTTTTTTTTTTTACATTGCTCGGCCGCACTTTATGTGAAAGATTGGGAAGTTGTCATCGCCTTTCATTCATAGACGTAAATGCTATTATCAACATCTACACTATACTAATAAAATCTTAAATACATTAATGCCGATTTCGGGGAGATGGGGGGGGGGGGGGGGGGTCGACAAATGAGGAATAATCACGAAAAAAAGTCAGAAAAAAACCCTTTAAAAATATGAATTACAAAAACAAAAAAACAAAAAAACAAAAAACAAAACAAAAAAAAACAACAACAAAAAAAAAAGCCAGCCATTTTGAGGGATGAAATGAGTTTCTTTACTTTCCTCTCAAAATTCATGAAATAATTGTTTTTTTTTACAGTAGGTTAGAATTACGGTCCTCCATCGGATAGGGTAACCAAATTTAGCCCGAACCAGATATACTTTAAATGCTTCGGGTTAGGTTTTGACACTTTTGATTTGACCTGATTTTTCAAATGAAAAATCTATATATTTGAATATTAATGAGTGTATTTAAGTTCATTTTTATACGAAAAAGTTAAAATTGTAGTCTTTTTTTTTTATATATAATTGTTTATTCTATAAAATATGACCTAATTTTCTTTCGTCTGGAAATAGGATCGAATTGACGACTTTTTTTTTCCATTTTCGGATTTGGTTGACGAATTCCTTTTGTCGGGTTTCCGGTTGACTTTCAGCAGAAATTTCAGATTCGAGTCGGGTGCAACCCGGCCTTTGGAAGACTCTAGTTGGGGCTTAGAAATAGAAGAACGTTTAAGTTTTGGGTAAGAAATATTTAAGAAGAAAATTGCAGTTTTTTGTTTTAATAAGAAAAATTCTGTATGAGTTGTCCTATATTGTAGTGATAGCGGCTTTAATCAGTTTCATATTTTACACACATTTTCTTTTATCTGAAATACTGAAAAATAAGGCAGTATAAGTTGAACAAGGCATAAGTGAAACATCCATTGTTATCTGAAGTATAGATTGCTGCATTCGTTAGGGTCCGATTCGAACGGTAGTTCGGATGGAGTTGACGCTAAATGATTTTCGTTGTGGGCCAGTCTGATAATTATTATTGCGGATTCGGGTCGGGTTGACCCGATTTTTCAAAAGAAAGTCCATAATATCGTTTAACTTATAAGTCGAATAAGTAAATATATATTCCTTTTCCTACACAAAAGATAAAAGTGCTGTTATAGATGACTATTTTTCATAATTCCAATAAAATTTTGATTTTATTTCATTTTGGATCGAGTTCATGGTTCAGGTTTCTTTCCGGTTCGTTTCGGACTGACTTAAAATATAAATTTCAGGACCCGACCCGAACGCGGATGGACAGGGGTTAAATTGAAACATCTGTTTTTGTCTGAGATAGATTCCTTCATTGGGTTGTGTAATCGGACCGACACGGGATTCGGGTTGAGTTGGACTTAATTTACAAAAAACAAAACAGAACAAAAACCTTTCAAAACTCACTTTAATTTAATTATCGTACAATAGTGTCGTCTATGAGCTTAAGAAGTAAATGAATCAATTTAATGACTGATGTAAGCAAAAAAATCACATCCGCCCTTTTGCCTTATATTTACTCATTAACATGTCAACAAACTGAAAAATAACTAAATATTTATTAATGTATAGAGTTAAAAAATAAAACTATAATTCAGTTCATAAATTTAAAACTAAGCGCAATTGGTTTTATTTTTTATTTCACTTCAGACTGTTCAACAAAATGTTTGGAGTCGGAGTCGGAGTCGGCCTATTTTTAGCGACTCCGACTCCGACTCTTTTCACCAAAAAATCACACCGACTCCGACTCCGACTCCACGACTCCGACTCCGACTCCGCAGCCCTGGTTTTTACATGAATTTTCGAGCTATTTCATAAAATAACAGATGAAGCCCATTAAAGTGTGTAATAAATTAATAATTGCATAAATCATCAAGTCTATCTGACTTTGTAGACATTTAATTCAAAGAACCAGTACTCTTAATTAAGCAAAATATTTATTTTATTATTATTATTATTATTATTTTTTTTTTTTAGGAACAGACACACACACAGAAAGTTAAAATTTGTATATATTTACTTATCCAATGATTCTCTTTCTCTCCCCCTCCCCTCTTCTTGTGCTCATTTATGAATGATATATAAGAATTTAAAATGATTCATAAGTTCTTTTATTAATCGATATTTATTCATAAAATATATTTATAAATAAGTTGTGTAAAATATAATGCTTATTCTCTAGGAGCAGACGCACAACCCTCATCACAAGCCCTTCATTCGCAGGCTCTGCTTAATGTATCTAATACTTTAGACAGTTCATCGCAAGTTGTTTCGAGCCCAAGAGTAAGTACTATATATATTGTGTATATAAGCGTGTTTCTTTAGGGAAGGAGTGGGGAAGATGATCACAGTATAACACCCAATAAATTAAGACAGTTTTTGTATGTTTTTGAAAAATAAATTCAACTTATTTGCAAACAGAAATCACCATTAATTTACAGGGTTCCTACGCGGCTGGAAAACCTGGAAAACAGGGAATTGTCAGGGAAAATGACAAGTGCTCAAAAAGTCATGGAAAAGTCGGGGAAAATTTTTAAAAAATTCTAAAACCTGGAAAAGTCAGTTTTTTTTTGTTTTTTTTTTCTTTAATGCACTAGTGTGTGTCAGCATTCTCCCGAGTTCACGGTGCGTCTGCAAAAAAGTTCAGATTTTTCCCTTAAAAGGAGAATTTTTGCTATATTCATATTTTTAACATAAAGATGTTTTAACTATACAAATTTGTCGACAAATAGTCGGTATTTAAGCGAAAGAAATGTTGTGCCTTGTTAAGGTGGCTAGAATGAGATATCATGAATAATTATATAAGAAAAAGAATGAAAATTATGAAACAAGACAAAAAAAGCTAAAAGAAAGCTGTATCTGAACTTAAAATGTTAAAAGACAAAAAATTGAAACTTTTACACAACAAACTGCTTCTGAAACAACACAAATAAATGACATGATAGTAAAAGTCTAAAAAAAGTTAAATGTTTAGCATGTGTAAATTCAGTTATGTAAATAAAGAGTTACTTTGAATCCATCTGAGCTGTATTTTAGTTTTGCTTGTTTTATATATATATATTTACAATATATGTAATGTTTATTTAATGGTTATACATATATATATTATATAACCATTAAATAAACATTACTTATATTGTAAATGTCAAATGATATAGATTTTTAGTTTCAATTTTATACATTATTTTAATTTTCAGATATAAGTTTAATCATTAAGATCTTGAATTGTAATTCGTATTTCTAAAAATGTCATGAATTTTGGTCAGGAAATTGTAGGAAATACGGCCTGGAAAAGTCAGGGAATTTTGTTATTCAAATTGAGTATGAACCCTGATTTAGACAACATTAAGCAAGAAATACAATAAAATTAAAATCTGATTACCAGTAAGCTCAGAACAACAAAATGATTTGTAGTTGCCAGCACATGACCTTTCTAATTGGTGTGAACTGTTGCTTGGTAATGGAAGTTTTGAAACAAACAAGAGTATTTGAACAGTTCAGATGCTTTAGCTTGTAGTAATGTTAACTGAAAACTTTAAAAATCTGTATCTTCATCCTCATTTTCAATAAATAAAGAGCCAGGCCACATTTTATGCCATGCATTAATTAATTAAAGCCTTGCATGAAATATAAAATTAATTAATTCACTACTTTCTTTAGATGATGCCCTTACCATAGCTGCCAACTCTTCCGATTTTTTCAGAATTCTTCCGAAAAATCAGCATGTTTTCCGATTTTACGCGCATAATGCGTTTTCTTCCGATTTTCGGCCTTTTTTTACGCGAGTTTTGTCAAAGGATTGTGGGAAAACCCGAAATTTTGCCGAAGGTTCGCGGGAAAGACGCAAATTTTGTCGAAAGATCGCGTAAAAAACGAGAATTCCCCCAAAAGAGCGCATAAAAACACGAATTCCGTGAAAAAATGCGATTTTTGTCAAAAGATCGGGTAAAAAAAAGCACCGTCAAAAGATGACGTAAAAACACTATTTCCGTGAAAAGATCGCGTGAAAACGCGAATTCCGTTAAAGGATCGCGGAAAAAACGGGTCTTTCGAGAAAAGATTGCGGAAAAATCCCAAATTTCACCGATCGATCGCGGAAAAAACCCAAATTTCACCGAACGATTGCGGGAAAGACGCGAATTTCATCAAAAGATTGCGTAAACGACGCGTAGGGGTGATTTTGGTCCGAATTTTCCGAAAATTTAAAAAAATCAGCCACCAATTCGAAAATTCGGACATAAAAATATTGCGAATTTCGACATCTTCGCCGAAAAAAAATTAATTTTGTCAATCGTTTGCAGAAAAATCGCCAAATTCATCAAAGGATCGCGTGGAAAACGGCAAATTTCGTCAAAGGATCGCAAAAAAACGGCAAATTTCGTCAAAGGATCGCAAAAAAACGGCAAATTTCGTCAAAGGATCGCAAAAAAACGGCAAATTTCGTCAAAGGATCGCAAAAAAACGGCAAATTTCGTCAAAGGATCATAAAAAAACGGCAAATTTCGTCAAAAGATCGTGAAAAAACGGCAAATTTCGCCAAAAGATCGCGAAAAAACGGCAAATTTCGTCAAAAGATCGCGAAAAAAAACACATATCGGCTAAAGATCGCGAATTTCATCAAAGGACCGCGGGAAAAAACCCATAGCTAGTGTCGGAAGTGGATTCCCACCTCCACCCCCTGTAAGTGTCTTTTAATGTGAAAGGTAGAATATCTATTTAAAAAAAAAAAATAATAATAATAATAATATATTCAAGTTATTCTTTTTTGTCATAATATATATTGTGTAATTGCAAATTAGTGAATATTTTATTAGTTTCTCTTTGAAATTTGTTTATTTATAAGGATTCAGCTGTTTTTTAATCCCTACTGAAAGTGTTATAAAACTTTAAAAATCTTCTGATTTCTTCTGATTTTTCGCCAAAATCTTCTGATTTCTTCTGATTTTTTACCTAAAATCTTCTGAGTTTTACCGAAATTTAGTTGGCAAGTATGGCCTTACTAAAACTCTTCTGGGCTTGTTCACATTTCTCATCGATTTCTATTGTTTTAAATTTTGTTGTGTGCAAGTTTCTGTGAAATAAGTGTTTTATTTTTGTAACATCCTGTGTCATTACTATTTTCCTATAAATTTGTTAAAAATAATTTCATTTTTGTTCACTGTTCACATTTTGAAATGCATGCAGATTTTCGAGACGCTGCTGTATTAATTTCATATATCAAATTAATTTCATTAGGATTAAATATATAAATATAGGATAAATTTATTTTTAAAAAGGAAGTGACTATTCGTCCGACCAATCGGACTTTTAGCTATTTAGGCAGAACATCCGACCATCATATACGCATGCGCGCCAGCAAATGATCGGGCGAAATAGCTTTTTCATAACTCCGCCTTTTAAAATATAATTGTTTATTTATTTTCAATACACATTAAGTGCATTTATGCAAATTAGGTCATTTTCTTTTTAGAAGAAAGTTATTTAGATTTATAAATATTAATTTAGCAATATTTGTCTTCAATTATTTATTTTTTTAAACGTTATATTTCGTTAAGCAGTTAAGTGTACTAAACATTTGTTTCTACATTTATATTATTAATTATTTAATATATTATTATTAATTTAATAATTCATTATATTATAATCAATTTTAATAATTAATTTAATATTGTTAATTTAATAATTATTATTTATTAACTAATATTAAAATATTAACAATTATAAATAGATTGTAATTTTTGTATGATTAGTTTATTTTATATAAACAATAATAAATGTTTGAATTTTTGATATTTCTTAATTGTTAAACTTATATATATATATATATATATATATATATATATATATATATATATATATATATATGTATATATATACATATTTTATATATATATATATATATATATATATATATATATATAATATGTTTAAAAAGTACCTAGGAATTCTGACAACACAAATTGCAGTTTAGATTATTTCATGTTGATATTTTGCATCTTTAATAAATAGCAAGCTTTGTTGGGTCAAAGACAAACATGTTCCAAAATCGTGCCCCTCCTTGGATTTCTTTCTATCGGCGTCTATATCTCTTAATATTTCAATTTATATCTTATTATTTTTGAAGATTTAGAAATCGGGGGGGACGGGGGGAGGTGGCTTTATTTCATATTCCATGAAAATAAGCAGTAGTCTTTTCTTTTTTTTTTTTGTACAAATTAATTTCACCCAAATGAGTAATTATTTTTCGTTGATTAAGAAACTTTTTTATGACACAATAAATTTTTAATAAAGTAATTTAACAATATACTAAAGGGATAAGTTTTTTCAATGCTCAAAACTTATTTATTAAAGTATTAAACTTTATATTAAAGTTATTTAAAAAAAAAAAAAAAAAGAAAAAGACTACTGCTTATTTTCATGGAATATGAAATGAAGCCACCTCCTCCCCCCCCCCCCCCCCCCCCCCCCCCGATTTTCTAAATCTTCAAAAATAATAAGATATAAATTGAAATATTAAGAGATATAGACGCCGACAGAAAGAAATCCAAGGAGGGGCACGATTTTGGAACATGTTTGCCTTTGACCCAACATAGCTTGCTATTTATTAAAGATGCAAAATATCAACAAGAAATAATCTAAACTGCAATTTATGTTGTCAGAATTCCTAGATACTTTTTAAACATACTATATATATATATATATATATATATATATATATATATATATATATATATATATATATATATATATATATAAGTTTAACAATTAAGAAATATCAAAGATTCAAACATTTATTATTGTTTATATAAAATAAACTAATTGTGTAATATAAAAAAATTACAAACTATTTATAATTGTTAATATTTTAATATTAGTTAATAAATAATAATTATTAAATTAACAATAATAAATTAATTGTTAAATTAATTATTAAATTGATTATAATATAATAAATTATTAAATTAATAGTAATAAATTAATTATTAAATTAATTATAATATAATAAATTATTAAATTAATAATAATATATTAAATAATTAATAATATAAATGTAGAAACAAATGTTTAGTACACTTAACTGCTTAACGAAATATAACGTTTAAAAAAATAAATAATTGAAGACAAATATTACTAAATTAATATTTATAAATCTAAATAACTTTCTTCTAAAAAGAAAATGACCTAATTTGCATAAATGCACTTAATGTGTATTGAAAATAAATAAACAATTATATTTTAAAAGGCGGAGTTATGAAAAAGCGATTTCGCCCGTTCATTTGCTGGAGCGCATGCGTATATGATGGTCGGACGTTCTGCCTAAATAGCTAAAAGTCCGATTGGTCGGACGAATAGTCACTTCCTTTTAAAAATAACACCATCAATTTTTTTCTCTCTGAAACATGATGAAGAAAGAGAGAGAAAAAATTTCAGCATTGGCCCAAAGTAACTTCATTTGTTGCGTGAAAACATTATCATGTCGACACATGTAATCTCATAGTTTTAAGTTTTTTTTTATTTCAAATGCACATGTGTCCTCCTTCTCGATAGCAGAATGTGTTGATTTAATATCTAACCATAAGAACATTGTAGTATTCCAAAATTTATTTCTTCATACAGTATCATTTTAAAAATGTTTATGTTCTAGTAAATATAAGTTCAACCTTTCTTGTCCCAACCACTCTATGTGCATATGAAGTCAAAAAGTATGCAAAAGTTTTGTAAAGTCATCATTTTGTAATACTCAACTTACTACTGATCTTGTAATTTTATCCAAGCATTCAAGTAACCATCATTATTTATTTATGCGCATGAGCAGTTTAACTAAATTGTTTTCTCAAAATGATTTGAGAAAGTGTCACGATGAGGGAAAAGAAAAAGGAAGAAAAAAAAAAATCCTGAACTTAGTAATCTTGTTGTACCTTCCTCCCACTATAGAACAATAAGGGTGGTGGTCAATAAAGCAAAGCTAGTGTCTCGAGGTGAAATGGTATGTATGTGAAATCAAATTGAATACGTATTCTTGGTTTAAAAAACCTGTTCAAAATTATATATTTTTTTTAATTATTGGATTTTCTAAAAGTTTATAGAATTAGAAGAAAAATCTCATGTCAGAATGTCATCATCAGGCAGTCTAATATTAATAGTGTACTTTTTTCTTTTTCTAAATGATATTAAACTAAATTTCCTATTATTACACTTTTTAGGTTCAAATTGAAGAGCAAAGGCCCACAGACCAGAAGAAAAGCTTGTTACAACAACTTTTATCAGAACCAACCTGACATAAATAGACAATTTTATGCACAATTAGAACATGTAAATGTTACCTCAGCATTGTTCAAATTTAGCTAAGGTCCATTGTTGAAAAGGAGAATGGTATTTCTGCAACATGTTTGTTTTTATTCAAAAAACTCTTTTTATTGATGTATTTTTTATGACTAGAAAATTTGTGATTGTATTGTTATAAAGGGGGGCAATCGTATTTTTATGATATAATTAAAAACATACTAATATTTTAATCTCAAATGTAAAATTGGTTGTAAAATCATTAAACTATTGGCAAAGTAGGTAGTGTGTTTATTTTTATTCATATTGTACCTCTAAAGATGAACTATAAATTGTCACTAAGAATGAACTATAAATTGTCACTAAGAATGTGATTACATAAAAACAGATTAACTGTTACGTGTATGTAATGAAAGTTTATTGCTTACAGATTTACATGTATATTTTACTCATTGTAAAGTAATATATATATATATACATACATACGCATCAGTATATATTTTTATTACACAAATATTTTACACATATTTAAGTTAAATTTTAAATCTCATGGCAGTGTGTGCAAGATAATCCACAGATAAAAGAAAAAAATAAGTTATAGCTGAAACTGTAAATGCTTGATTAAGTATATTAATCAGTTTAATAGTTGCTTGAAATCATAGTAGTTAATTATTAAGTATTTTAGACTTTAATTTTTTCCTCTTATATAGATTATTTTTTATAAAAGTGGCATGTAGGGTAAGAATTAAAATTTAAGAATGTCTTAAATTTTAACATCTAAAAGATAGTTGTGTTCCTAATTATGTTAAGTTTTATTCAAAATATTCCTGCAATATTTGATGGTTTTTCTACTTGACTTCAAGTTTAAACGTAGAATATATTTTAAAATTTAGGTTTTGTGTTCCTTAGCATTTGGTCATTCAGAATCCAAATTCTGTTGTGGAATTTTGCAGTGATATAATATGTTAATGTTGTTCCTGTCATTTAAGATTCATCCTAAACCAAGTGCAAATATGCAGAAAAATGTTACTCATGAAAGATAATTTTTGTTGTTTTCTGTTGTTTTTTGTTATTTAAGTTTTATTTGTATTTTTTTATTCATTGTTATCTTGAAGTAGTTAGAGCAGTAATAATCAAGAGTGAAAAATTATAAAAATCTTCTAGGGTTCTAAAATTGTTAGCAGCTCAAAATTTGATATTACCCAAATTTAATCTTTCGTATTTCTTTTCAGTTTCTTTTGATAATAAAATATATCCTAAAGTTAATTGATTCTTTCTAACTTATTCATTTTTGCATGTCTCATTCAGTGTTTAATATATATTTTTTTAATTAAGAAACTCATCATTTTAAGCTCAAATTTGTATATGTGAGATAGAACATTCCTGTATAATATTAGTTTGAAAGCTTGTGACTAGTTGGTTCATAATTTATCTTTCATGATGTAAGTTTCTGTACCCTTCCCTCTTACAAAATAAATGTTTGTTGCTTTACGAATGTTGAAAATGCAGCTAATTAGATATAGGTATGAAAATGTACTTAATTATACCTGTGACAAATCGCTTTGCCTGTTATTAACTTATGTGATTGTCTTGTAAAGTTATTCAGACAATAGTGGTGCTGCATTACATTGTTACAGATTGTGTTGACACGCCCTGTGAGTTTTAAGTAAGTGGCACTCTTTCCATCCTTGCTCTGAAATTAAGGATTGCCTTACAAATCACCAAGAATACGTTTGTTAATAAATATATAATGAACTGTAATATTTTTGTATCTTTTCCTAAAATATATCTGATATTTATGCTGTACTAAAATGTTTGTTTGTATAGAATACTCATTTGTTATGTTTTGCATCATAAGTAGTTATAGTGTAAAGTATTGAACATCTCACTTGTAAATCATGTATTAATTTGAGTTACTTCAAAAATTCATTCATGACTGGCTTTTAAGCCTAAATTATTTCTGAATGAATTTAAATGTATAGTGTTATAAATTCATTGTAATTTTTGTATGTAATAAACTCAATTCTGAATTCCTTGTTGACTTGAAAAAAACATTCATTTTATGCATTATGTTCAGATTTGATGAGGCATTTCATCACACTTTTGACATTGGTTATTTGTTCTTTATCTTTTTTCAGTGTAAATCATTTTTTGAGTTCCTGATTTTTCAAATCATACTGTAAAGTTTGTTGTAAATCTGAATAAAATTGGGTTTATAAAGTGTAGCTTCCTTCTTTATCTTTGATGTGGAACATCAGTGACATCTAATTTGATAGTATTGATGCAAAGTGAGAATAGCATTTCCTAATGTAACATCTGTTTCATGGGGGGGGGGGGGGGGGGGAGCAAAAGTATTCAGACTTTTTTTTAATGATCTTTTCAAAAATCAGGTGTTTTAAATGATGTAAAATATTATGAATTATTAATACAGATATCCAGAATGGTGTTTTTTGTATTCTTAGTTCCATTTAAGAAATACCGAATTACCCATTTGAATATAGTATTGAGTTAACAATTTTTGCTTGTTTTATGGAAAATTTACCAGAATTGATACAAAATATTTTTTTTTTTCTATTTAAAGCTAAAGTATAACATGCATGCATGATTATTTTCATGCAGTTAGAACAGACATTCTGCAGATTATTCACTTACTTGTGATGAAACAGCCAGTGATGCTTGTAGTAAACACTATTCCAAACAGTTTTATGTGCCTTGTACCTGTAGATACCCAGTGCTGATTATGTGTCAAGTTAGCGAGTGTAGGTTATTTGCCTTTCTTCTGTAGAAAACCTCATATATCAAATACAAGTTACCCATCCATTACGAACGATGGCACATTAACGATGGTCGATTAAAAAGTATTTCATGAATAAAATAGCTGGCACGAGAAATTAAAATACTGATTTGTTTAACCCATTTATGCCTAGGTCTCATTTTTGGGATTCTTTGAATTTTAATAAATTTGTATAATTTTATCATGGAAGACGGTAGTATTCCAAGTGACGCAGCCTTAAGGCTAAAATCGCATCGCATCGTATCGTATCGTAGAATTCGTAGATGGCGGAACTCATATATACAGCTAACTCGACATCAAAGAAAACGCGAAAAGCCGCCTTTTAATAACTCAGCAGATATAGGTCCTATTGTTCTGAATTTTCTAGAACAGTCTTATATCTGCAGTCTAATCGTATACTGAAATTTTTACATTTCTACGTGCAGTATATTTTGAGATCTAAATAGCCATTTTTAAAGTGAAAACGTTGGTATGATATCGAGGAAGTTCCTAATTTGAAAATCTCGAAAACGGTTCTAACAATTATCTTTAAATTGATACATAATATAAATGTGATTAAGGCGAGGTGAATAACACTTTTCTTTTTTCTGGGAAAACTCATTTTATTTTTGACATTTTCGTTTCCGTTAATGCCCAGTCAACCATTAATCTCTGGTAATTTTCTCGTCTGTGATTAGTGAGTGCGAGGCTAACATTAGCCTCGTAATGAGTAGGTTTGACGCCATCACATCGCGCCAATGAGTGCGAAGGGCTGTGACTTTCAGTAGATAGATAAAGATAATCCATGTTTATTTGTGTAGCGAGCAGAAATTACAAATTACGCTATAACGATGTATTTAGTGTTTTAAGTCATTGTTTCCTTTCGGATTTGAAGTTAATTATTTTATATCTCCTTATTTACATTTAGTTATTCGCGTTTGTAACAAAAAACTCGCCCTCTAGCGATCTAAAGGGTACCACTGCTTTTTTCATTGCATTAGCATTACTTACTGTGAGTCAAATAGCATTTGGGATTTTTAATTCTTAATAAATCTGAATAAAACCGCAAAAAAAAAAAATAATACATGCTGTTATGTGCCCCAATGCAACTCTAGATAATCGAAAAATCCAGATTTAAGCTTTCAAGCTTTCATTTATTTCCAAATGAAAAAAAATAAAATACCTGTCGTCTCTAAAAACGGCAACAAAACTTTGATCAGCAGAAATTCCGATGTCTCGTTGAGGCTGACAGTTTGTTCAAATTTAATCGTGATTTAAATCAGATTATTAAAAAAAATAATGGATTAAAATATTTTTTTAATGATGTGAAAATATATTAAAATAGATGTTACCAGGTTTAAAAAGCATTTCATTTTAAAACTTTAATTAAATCTGGTCATCGTCATAAAAACTTTCTTTGAATAATCAAATTATTCACTCTTTTATAGAAAATAAGCACAACAAATAAAATAATTTTTTCTAGATTAAATAAAATAAATAAATGATTCTTATTTGTTTTTTATAAATAAATACATAATAAATTTCAGGTAAAAGAAAATTTCAGAATGATAACATCTGTTATACAGTTATAGTAAGAGAATGGAAAAAAGTAAAACAAAATCTAATTAGTATACAAATGTTTAGAAAGAACTACTTCAGTAAAAGTTTATAAAATATTTTCTACTTTTGGATTAGCACAACATATCAAAGAAAGCAATTGATAAAAGATGAAAAGTAACAATTTTTTTTTGCTTTTTAATTGGAAGAGCTACATTCCAATCAAGGTTAATAAATATCATGATAATTTCAAAATGGTCAACTTATCGATGATTATAAATATTTTCGGAGTCCATATAAATTAGAAATTGAAACATAATGCACTTAGCATGAAAACTAATATATTCTAAATGTCTTTCTTCTTTTTTTCTTTAATATTTTGGGTAGTTAATGTTGATAGAAAGTATGCCTAACCATTAATATGATTATATATTTAGTCTCTGTATATGTATGAATAACAGATATTATTATTATTTTTGTTGTTAATGCACATATATCTGCATCAGCTTAGAATTATGCAACTGCAATAATTTTACAAACTACAAATACATAAAGAACTGCCATGAAATTTCTTTTATTTGTTATATTCTAAGAATTCTACTAATTTCATGCATTAAATTACCTAATGAAATTATTTATTTATCGTTTTTATTATTTATCCAATTACCATCTATTATTTTAATAATTAGCGATAAAAATATTCTTTAATATCCTAATTACTGGTTTGGTTGTTTTAAAAACCTACAATTTTGACGGCGATTAACCCTTTATGTCCCAAATTATGAATTCATGAAAATTTCATCTTCTAAAGCATTTTTCGTGAATTTTTTAAACTATATTAGAAGATTTACATAATCATTTAATAAATTTTAAAAGGATTTTGCCAAATAAAATTAATTAAATTTGAATTTATTAAGATTTTGTGCAATATTTATAACTCCATTGAAATCTTTTATTTAAAAAATATTTTGTAGAATTAGGAAATGTACAAATATAATGTTCTTACAATAGAAATATTTCCGAACTGAACCCCCCCCCCCCCAAAAAAAAATTTTTTTAACGTCAAGAAAACTGAAAAGATGCAAAGGCAAAAGAAATCATCCTTTTAAAAATATTTTTGTTTTGTGCAACCAATAATGATTTTGAAACAAGATAAAATAATGTATCTATAGCTGATCTAAACTGTATTACTACTAATCGATGTATTAAATAAATTTTATGAAAAGTAATTTCAATGGTACTTTAAAATATCGTCGGGACATAAAAGGTTAACACAGAAAAACAATCATAAAAATCCATTTTCAATAATAATAATAATAAAAATACTTATGTTTTTTTACACCCTACATTACAAACATACTAAAGTAAGCCGATTTTCCATTAAGAGACTTAAAAAAGCAAAAAATTTATTCCACAAGTAACCAATTCACATGAGGCAAACACAAGCGAAAGCCAGCAGTGATAACCGCGTTCACGTGGAACTGTTTACAAACATTAGCAGAATTTCTGAGTGCAAAGTGCTGTCACTTTCAAGTGATAGATAATCTATATTTATTTGTGTACTTCTTGCGAGCAGATGGATTTGAAATTAATTATTTACATTTCCTTATTTACATTTGGTTATTCCTAATACTCAGAAATTTTGTCAGTCTTCGCTTGGATGAACTTCTTGCACCATGATAATATATTAGCATAACTTGACCAGGTTGAAAGCTTAATCCAATTTGTTATGCTGTCAGATTTACATATGTTTCAGCAGGGCTGTACGAATGGTGCAGTCAACCCCAGGCACGGAGGAGGCGCCAAATTTATACTACAAACCTCGTCTTTTTCTTCCTTTTAAAAAAAAAAATTTATATTTACATGTTGTTATTTATTTATTTTTTTTTTCAGTGAAAGTACAAACATCTTTCGTTTCAAAGTTATTGCACTCTCCTTTACCTCATACCGACAGAGGCGTCCCTACGGGTGTGCGACAGGTGCGGATGCACAGGGCCTCGCACAAGAAAAACCGTCAACCAATATTTTATGAATATTAGGCAGTTTTTATGTTTTTCTCTTGAAAAAAAAATATTTTGTCCTTGTAGGAAGGTAGCCGCTGACAATTTCTTAATAGTCACTTTTTACCATTTAGTGTCCCTATGGCAGGTGCGAATCCAGCAGGTCCCTATGGTAGGTGCAGGGGGAGATAATCACGCTGATCCCCCCCCCCCCTCCAAAAAAAATATAAATCCAACTTTTTTATGGCAGTTTTTGCGGAAAATACAAACAAACGGAAACCCGAAAGTTTTCGAGTACAGAAGTGGGGGGGGGGGGGGGGGGGTAAACGGCTCTGATCATCCTGCCCACCAAAGAAACATATATATCGGAAAAACGCGAATTTCACCAAGAGATAACGAAAAAAACGCGAAGTTCGTCAAAGGACTCAGAAAAAACATGAATTTAGTCATTGCATCGTGGAAAACACACGAATTTCATCAAAGAATAGCAGAAAAAAATGAATTTCGTTAAAGGATCGTGAACAACGCGAATTTCGCCAAAAGATAAAAAAAAAAACATGAATTTCGTCAAATGATCAAGAAAAAACACAAATTTCGTCAGATTATTGCGAATTTTGTCACAAGATCGAGGAAAAAGCGCGAATTTCACCACAGAATCGAGGATAAAAGACTAATGTCGTTAAAAATGCAAAATTCGCCAAAGGATGACGAAATAAACACTAATTTTGTCAAAGGATCGCGAAAAAACACTTTTTGTCACACTATTGCAGAAAAAATGCGAATTTTAGCCTCAGGATCGTGGTTAAAACAATAATTTCACCAAAGGATCATAAAAAAATGCGAATTTCGCCAAAGGATCACGAAATAAATGCAAATTTCATCACAGGATCGCTGAAAAACACGAATTTTGTCAAAGGAATGCCGAAAAACAGGAATTTTGTCAATGCATTGGTTAAAAACGTGAATTTTGCCAAAGGATTGATTAAAAACATGGAAAAAAAATGCAAATTTAGCCAAAGGCCGCAAAAAACTGGAATTTCGTCAATGGATTGCAGAAATAACGCAAATTTCGTCAGATAATTGTAAAAAAACACAAATTTTGTCACAGCATGTTGAAAAAAGTATGAATTTTGACACAAGATCGCAGATAAAACACTAACTTCGTTAAAGGATTGTAAAAAAACACAAATTTCATCAAAGGATCACGAGATAAATGTGAATTTCGTCAAAGGACCGCATTGTAGTAAAAGCATTGTTGCAGTAAAAGATCTTTTTAATGCAATTCTCTGTATAACAGACAGCTTCTTTAATGTAAACAATGAATTTTACTCTTAAAAAAAGCCTGCAATCCATTTTGTAGAAATATTGCTACCCTCTAGAGCAGGGGTTCCCGAACTTTTCGATCGACGTACCACTGAATAGAAGTTCATACTTCCGCATACCACCAAGTTACAAACTCCATGCTATTACAGAAAAACCTGTGTAAATGGAATATGTCTAAAACAAGGTATTTGTGCAGTCTTTTGTGCTCCGTCTAAGCAGATTTTACTCTATTTAATTGGATGATTACTTTATTAAATTGGTATACTTAGATTGACTGCTTTATATTAACATTCAAGTAAAAAGTACTAGTATCATTATTACTATATTATTAATATGTACATTATCAAAATATAGTGTTTTGATTTTAAAAAAAGCTACTATACTTAATGGCATATTGGTGTAGATTGATACATATGCACTAGGATGACTATTAATTCTGTTGTATTGCTAATGATAAGGGTGATGCTTGCTTTACCAAACACATCTTCCTCATATCTGATTCAATCTTAGTTTTAGACATAAATCAGATTCGATGTTTATGTTTATTCCTGTATTTGTTTTTCATATAAAGAAGTGACGAGAAAGCATTTAAAACAAATATATGTTGTGCTAAAAACAAGCAATAATTTTCAGGGTTGTAGTGGATATCTGCCCAGGTACCCACCCAGCTACCAGCATTAAATCTGCATATCATCACAGATGTAAACAATGAAACTTTCAGTTCAGATGTAAGGGCAAAATTACAGAATTTTTTAATTTTATATCATTCCGTTTGTATTTCAGTATGTAATTAATTCTCTATAATATGACTGAACTCATGATTTTTTAGGAAGGAAGTACAATTTATTTCTGATTAAAAAAAAAAAAAAATTGGTAATCACAATCTTTTTATCAAATCTTTTTATGTATTTTAATCCAGATTTTTTGACTATTAAGACTGACTAAATCTGAAATAAAACTTCCTTACTTTATAATTTTGAT
This sequence comes from Maratus speciosus, assembly GCA_963932465.1. Lineage (NCBI taxonomy): Eukaryota > Metazoa > Arthropoda > Arachnida > Araneae > Salticidae > Maratus > Maratus speciosus. The sequence continues at coordinate 512,086,301 of OZ010790.1, read as the reverse complement.
GCAAATTAATAGGTACCATTAGGAAGGAGGTAAGTTTCATTCAATAATTCAAGGAAAATGATTCTTATCTTTATAATGCAGATTTAATTATACATTATTATTTACTTGATCTTTACTTTTAATAATTTAATCATTTTTTAAATTATCTTACTTCTTATCGTTTTAGTTTATTACTGTAATTAATTATTTTAATATTTTACTATATTGCAAGGATTTTTTATAACTTTGATTGCATAAATACATTCAAATGATTGTTTAAAAACTGTAAACAAAGCAAGGACCAGAAATCTGCAAAATTCTAAAATCTGCACAACCTCTGGTCCCAAGTTGAGCGGATTTGAGGGCGTCTACTGTATAATGATTTTGTTCAGAGGTACTGTTTGTTTTCTTAAAGTGAAACCTTCTGCGCTTTTGTGCATGCATCAGGTCTGTTTTGATTTTATCAAAATATGGATGATCGGAGGCTGTTTAGCTGAGTGACAACATACAACTGGAACTTCGGCAAATGCCCATCTCAGCATTACTCCTTTGGATCGTAAAATTGTCTCAGAGTGTTGGGCACAGCTTTCGAAAACGAACTGTATTTTTGATGTGTTTATAAGGCATCATTTTGTTTACATTTTAATACTTCATCTAAATAGTTATAATTTTTCTAATAAATATGTTACATATAATGTATGGTAGTAATAATCAGTATATCTGATGAAAATTCAATTAATTTTTTAAAAATAAACTATATTTATTTAATGATTTTTTTTTTTTTTTTTTTTTTTTTATCCCTATTACTGTATTTCATCAATAGTAGTTCGAGAGCCATAATTTTATATTGTAAAATTATGAAAGTATTCTGCAAGCAGTCCTTGTTCAATCACAAAAGCCTGCCACTAAAAAATTTTAATACAGAAGATGCATATAATGTTTTTCTCAGATGTAAACAATAAATTTTGCAGTTAAGAAGCACATGTGTTTCACAAATATTGCTAATTTCTTGGAACACTAAATTTGATACATTGTCGTCTTTAACGCATTATTTTGGAGCAATGAAAATAATATATTAAATTTTTTTGTAAATGAGTGTTACAATCGGTGGCAGCTCTTGACGTTTTTTTTTTTTAGGCACTAAATTCATGCTTTCCAAAAATAATATTTTTGAAAAAAGAAATTTTTGCCTTATTTAATATAAGAAACTTCTGCCAAAAATAAGGCAAAGATTTCATTATTAAAAATAGTGAAAAAGGAATAAATTTGCCAGCCATGCATTTAGTGACCCCAAACTGTCAGTCACGAGCTAAAGATAATTTAATAATGTGTGACATGATCTATCAGGGCCAAAACTAAGGGGGCATGTGCCCGGCGCGAAATGAAGGATTATACTTTTGGAATGGATAATTTTCTTCTGATGGATTGATGGCTTCCATTATTATGAAACAGTCATTATAAATGAAGTGTTAGGTGAAGATGAAAGAGCAGTCATAAAAAGTTAGAACTCTGATTTTCTGGTCAGAATGGGAGGAAAGGGAAATGGCCTTTTTTTTTTTTTTTTTTTACGGCTGCTTTTTCATCTTTACCTAACACTTCATTTATAATGGCTGTTTCATAAAAATGGAAGCCATCAATCCATCAGAAGAAAATAACTCAGTTAAGCAGGACTTGGATAATCGGTATATTTCATTTTAAAAATGCTCTTTAAAAAATTTTTGTTGGTGTTCAGAGGGGAATCATGATCCCTGTAACCTCCCCTTTGGACCCGCCATTGTAGATTATGTAGTTCAGAATAACATGTCTTATGATTACATACTTTAAATTTTAAAATAAGTCGGCTATTAGAAAATTAATAAAATTATCTTTGTAAATATACTTTACAGAAGAGGGAGGGGGGGGGAAGCGCCAAAATCCATGTTTGCCCCGGGTACAAAAAAGACTAGTTTTGGCCCTGTGATCTATTCCTATTATGTATAGGTGCAGATTCACAGTCGCCATGTGACGACTAAATTTTTTGCTTCGGCCGCTAACTTTCAATGTCTCAGTCGCCATACGTTATACAGGGATGCTCCTTTTCTGCTAATGGTGGATTTCTACCTTTTTAAAAAAATGAAATCAGTGTATTTTCCTTCCTACAGTCCAGAATGATCTGTTTAACACAGAAAACTATTGTATTACATAGAAAAACAAACGTCTGAAGTGTGTTTTGATTTTTATAGCGCTAAATAATTTTTCACATTCACAAATTTTTTAATGTAATGTTATACGATAAAATCAAAATTAGAAATATTGTTGTCCTAATATTTCCCCCTACCATGATTGCTTAGCTTTACATTTTTTTAAAATGTATTTTGTCCAACTATATCTTCTGAATGAACATAGTTTAAGATTTGTATTAGACTTAATAATTAAATTTAAAGAATTTTGTGATTAAATTAAACAAACCCATTTGATGTAATTAGTCTGTGTTTTCTTGTACATAGACATATGTATATATAAAATAAATTATTTTCCACTTTGAATTCAGTCCCTTACAAACACTAAATTCTTTTTATGTGTTTGTTTCACAATGAGGCCACTGGACTTTTTGTGTTTAGGAGCCACTTTCTCCTTCCAGATATTGGGAATCTGCACCTATACTATTATGTAAAATTTTATAATTTTCACTATTTCTAGTTCCAAGGAATGTAATTTAAAGCACGTTTACAAGTTAAATTTAATGATGAATGAAATATGATCTATATAATGCAAAATTCTGTAATATGCAGAACTTCTCATCCCAAGGTGTGTTATAAAGATCTATCGTATTTATCTTCATATGTAATTCACTCACCAAAAACCCTAAAGATTTAATATCTACGAGTGCTTTTTTATGCTGTGCAGTAGGGGGAGAGAGGAGAGGAGAAATGTACATTTGGGGAGTTAGGGCTTTATTTATTTATGTTAGTGAGCAACAAATATTGCAGATTATTTTTTTTTTCAAACTAAAGTTTGAAAGATTTTAATTATTTAGGTAAGCTGGGGAGATGGGTGAGAAGGGAGAAGTGAAATTTTTGGGGCTCAGGCGATTATTTTATATGATTTACTATTATTGCCAATAAAGAGCTTTAAAGAAGGATGGTGGAAGTTTATATATATATATATGTGTATGTTTAAAGAGCAATATTTCTTGCTATTTTTCTTAAGACAGTAAATTTTTTATTTAATAAAATTTAACATAGCTTTTTATATCTCTGAAACAAACCAACAGAAATACCATCTAAACATGCATGTTGTGAATTACTTCCATATTTACCAATGAGTGGTTTAAAAAAATCTCATAGCACAGTGCTCTTTAAAATTGAAATATGAGGCATCTTTTTTTGCGGGGAGGGAGGGGGAGAGATTGAAGGTGAATAGAAATCCTGACTATGAATTCTTTGTCTGGTCTTTAATTTTTGTTGTTGTTGTTTTATTTTTTTTATCATTAACTTTAAAAAAGTACTGATATCAATACAAAAACCCTTAACGGGTTAAAAGTTTGTGACGCAGCGCTTTATCTTATGCTCTAAGAATTTTAAATATGGAACTTAAAAATAATGATATAAAATTTTGAGTGACACTATGCTATTAGTTATAATATATATATACATTTATTTCATCATTTTATTTTTTTATAATTGCATGTGCAAAAATTATGTTCATTTTAAAAAGATGTATAAAAGTTTATTCATTGATGCATTATCATCCGTATCTCTCATAAATTCAAAATATGAGTTTTAAAAGATATGATATCAAAATTTAAGTGACGCCTTGATGTTGCTTAAAACGATTAGTTTTAAAATTCAATTTAAATTTTCTTTTGGCTAAATACATTTACACATCTAAACAATACTTTTCATTTTCCATTTTCCAATGCACTGTTGAATATATTACTTTCACTGAATCTATCAGGGGTGATTGTGCTCCGGGTGTAGCCCGGATTTCCGGGTTTTTCGGTCGATCCTTCCGGGTTTGTAAGATCGTTACGTTTAGCGGAAAATTCGGACATTAAAAAATATCACGGATTTCGACAAATGGTCGCCAAAAAAAATCAATTCCTCAATCGTTCGCTGAAAAAAATCGACAATTTCGTCAAAGGATTGCGGGGAAAAAATGGATTTCGTCAAAGAATCTCGAAATAAACACAAATTTCGTCAAATGATCGCGAAGAAAGCGCAAATTTCGCAAAGGATCGCGATAAAACTAAGATTTTCATCAAAACATCGCAGGGAAGAACGCGATTTTTGTCAAAAGATCGCCTGAAAAACGCAAATTTCGTTAAAAGATCACGTAAAAAAACATTAATTTCTTTAAAGAATCGCGGAAAAAACGCGAATTTCGTCAAAAGACCGTTGAAAAAACACACAATTAGAACCAGAAGGATTTTCCCCATTCCGGAATCGCGGGGAAAATGCAATTTTCATCAAAAATTGCAGGGAAAAACGCAATTTTCGTCAAAAGATTGCAGGGAAAAACGCAATTTTCGTCAAAAGATTGCAGGGAAAAACGCGATTTTCGTCAAAAGATTGTGTGTGTGTGGGGGGGAAACACGATTTTCGTCAAAACATTGTGGGGGAAAACGCGATTTTCGTCAAAGGATTTCGTCAACTTCACTAAAGGATCGCGGAAAAAAACTAATTTCTTTAAATAATTGTGAAAAAACCTGCAAATTTCACCAAGCGATCGTGGAAAAAATGCGAATTTTGTCAAAGAATCTCGAAATAAAACAAATTTCGTCTAATGATCTCGAAATAAAAGAAATTTCTTCTAATGATCGCGAAATAAACACAAATTTCGTCAAAAGATCACAAAAAAGTTGCAAAATTCACAAAGGATCGCGAAAAAAAACAAGATTTTCGTCAAAAGAATGCGGGGAAAACGGAAATGTTGCCCAAGGATCGCGGGAAAAACGGAAATTTCATTAAAGGATCACGAAAAAATAACAATTTCTTCAAAGAATCGCGGAAAAAACGCGACTTTCGTCAAAAGATCGCGGGAAAAAATGCGATTTTCGTCAAAGAATCGCTAGAAAAACGGAAATATCGTCAAAGGATCGCAGAAGAAACGCAAATTTTGTTAAAGGATCACGGGGAAAAAACATGAATTTCTTTAAAAAAAAAACGCAAAATTCGACGAAAAATCGCGGAAAAAGCGCAAATTTTCGTGAAAGGATCGCAGAAATAACACATAATTAGAACCAGGAGTGATTCTCTCCCCACCCTCTCTTCTGTAACCTTTCAGAAAAGTTGCTGTGAATTTCAGATAATTTTTTTTTTTACTCAGAATCACCCCTGGTATTGTGTTATCCATCTCAATCTCAGTACAAAAATGTCCAGAATTGCATATCTGTAATGTGTAATACCCAAGAAGAAAGCAGGAAAAAAAATTTACCTTGTGTAAGAGTAAAGCTTTAAAAATAGATTTTTATTTATTTTTTTCTAATACTTAGCCACTTAGAAGTAAAATTGGATTGGTTTTGACATTTCTGTACTGTTTTCAAATAACTAGATATGACTTGCATAAATCTACTAAGAGATAACTCTTAACACATAATTTGTACTTCTTTCATGAGTACTTAGAATAAATTCATTTACTGAATGTAGAAGTCGAACTTTGCATATAACAAGATAAATTGCACTCTCCATTTGATGAAGTCATTTAGCTTTCAGTGAAATTAACATAAGTTTACCAAATTATGTTTTTCTGCAATTGTATATTTCAAACAATAGCAGAAATATGCCATTTGATTGTCATGCTGTTGCAGCACCAATTGTTATGTAAATTGATATTGGTATATTTTGCATTGATAATTTTCTGGGTTTTTCACTTTGTATCGATTAATTTTCAGGGTTTTTCACTCTGAGTCACAATCACCCCTGATCTATATAATGCACTGAAATATGTTCATTTGAATAAATTGATTTATCTTTTGTGCCATGCTATCCAAAAATCAAAAGTAAAATTTATGTAAATAGTTTTTGCGTCATTGTATCCAAACTAAGTTAAATGTATGCAAATGGATAATATGACGAAAAAAACTATTTACATAAATTTTACTTTTGATTTTTGGATAGCATGGCACAAAAGATAAATCAATTTATTCAAATGAATACATTTCAGTGCATTATATAGATTCAGTGAAAGTAATATATTCAACAGTGCATTGGAAAATGAAAAGTATTGTTTAGATGTGTAAATGTATTTAGCCAAAAGAAAATTTAAATTGAATTTTAAAACTAATCGTTTTAAGCAACATCAAGGTGTCACTTAAATTTTGATATCATATCTTTTAAAACTCATATTTTGAATTTATGAGAGATACGGATGATAATGCATCAATGAATAAACTTTTATACATCTTTTTAAAATGAACATAATTTTTGCACATGCAATTATAAAAAAATAAAATGATGAAATAAATGTATATATATGTATTATAACTAATAGCATAGTGTCACTCAAAATTTTATATCATTATTTTTAAGTTCCATATTTAAAATTCTTAGAGCATAAGATAAAGCGCTGCGTCACAAACTTTTAACCTGTTAAGGGTTTTTGTATTGATTTTCTTTAACAGGAAAATTGTATGAAATAATTATCTATAAATGTCTTTATCTGTTATCGAAAGATTACAGCGTAAGATGGATATTTATTTGCTTAAATGAAGGCTTTTTGAGGTTATAGCTGTTTCTTTTTTGAAGATGGTGAAATGTAAAAAGTAAGTTTATTTGCGTTTTTTCTACCAAGGATCCATGTAACTAAGTCATAATCTTAGCTTGTAGACTTCTTTGAAATATGTATTTTTTTAAATTGTGAAATTATATGTTCAAGCCTATTTTTTATGCATTTTTGTAACATACAAAATATAAGGCGTAATGCACGAATGGGTACACATTTTTATTAGCCATTTAGGAAACAGTCATTTATGTAAAGTTCTTTTCAAGATGATTATGATAGAAATCGTTTTTAAGCCTCAAATGCAATTATTCTTAGTTTATTATTACTAATACTTATAATTATTAGTCTCTGTAAAGAAATAAATATATTTTTTTAGTAATTCATAAAAATACCAATTATATTTTATACAATATGCAATTTAAAAGCTTATGCATATTATACTATTACAAATACTATGCATATTCCCATATTTAGTATGTTTACATTTTATCAAATACAAAAAAAAAAAAAAAAATCGTAATTGTTTTTAGTAGTTTTCAAGTTTATTTTGTAACATTTAAAAGTGATTTTACCAACAAATTTGAGTAAACAAAAATTCCGGCACAAATGGGTTAATAATACATTACTGTATACAACTGTTCCTTAAAAATATTTGTAAATTCATGTTTTATAATACTGGTATATATAATTTTTTTAAATTGATGACTGAGATATTAATATATCCTGAGCACACAGGTAAAATTAGATATCTGCATATACTGTTTAGACCATAAGTTGGAGGCTAATGTTAGAATCTGCAGCAAATAAGATCATAACTGAGAATAATGGGGTTTTATAACCAAAAAGTAATAAAGATTACAACTCTTATAACATAATTGATTGTATCTAGTAAGTAGTTATTTGTGGGGAGGGGGGAGCTGTGAACTGTTATTTTTTATCCAGTGCCAAACAGTTTGTCATTTACTATTTGAAATACACCGGTCACTTGAACCCAAAACTGAAAAATACTGCAGCAAATAAGATCATGGCTCAGATTAATGGTGTTTTATAAACAAAAAGTAACAAAGATAACTCTTATAACATAATTGATTGTATCTAGTAAATAGTTATTTTGGGTGAGCTGTGAACTGTTATTTATATCCAGTGCCAAACAGTTTGTCATCTACTATTTGCACCAGTCACTTGAACCCAAAATTGAGAAATACTCCTCAAAACATATTGTGAAACTTTGGGGGAGGGGGCGGGGGCAGGGTTAGAAATTAGCGGTCGTTAGTCGCCAAATGCAACTAAATTATTGCATTTGACGACTAGACAATTATACCTAGTCGTCAAATTTGACGACTAGCTTTTTCCCACTTTAATTTTTGTTTAAAAAACGCTCTCATTCTTTAGCGCAAGGGTTTTTTTTTTTTTTTTTTTTTTTTTTTTTTTTTTACATAGTCGTTTTGTCATGTCTGAAATAGCCTGTTTCTTTCTTTGTTATTCTTTTTTTTCCTTCTTTTTCAAACACATGCTACTGTCCATTCTTTTATGGAAAACAGGTGTTCTTCACGTGCGTGCAGTGGGGGTGGGGGGTGGGGGGTTTCAATAGGATTTGTCAATCACCTCCTAGCTGACTTCTTTTTAACCAATAACTGATAAAACTGACCAGAGAGGCACCTGTCTCTAAAAAGCTTGCGCACTTAGTTCAAAAGCCTGGTTTAAAACTGCTATGCACCTGTCAATCACCTCTAAGCTAACTTGATTTTAACCAATAACTAATAAAACTTACCTTAAAAACCACACCCTTAAAATTATTGCACTACTTGTTTGAAAGCATGGTTTAAAATTGATATTTGAGTTCAGTATAGCTTCTAGATGACACGAGTGTTTAAAAATGGCGAAACGCGATATAACTTCGTTTTTTTCCTTACCATTTCCAAATAAACGTTTAAAAATCGAAAATAAAGAACCGCTAGATTCTAACAATGAGAATTCTAAATTAATTCGCAAAGAAGTCAGCAATTCAACATTCCTAAAATGGAAAAAAGAGCACCCATGGCTCATTCAAGAAGAAAATTTGATGCTATGTACCCTATGTAAAGAATATGCTAAACCGGAAGAGACAAACTTTGTTAATGGATGTCCAGCATTGAGATATGAAACGGTAAGTAATTTCATTCTAAGAATAATTTGTTCTGTTATTATTTTTCTTTTATAAAATAATATTCACTGTCACTCATCTCTCCACTGAGTAAATTGCAAAATCGTGAACTATCAATTACTTGAACCTATTACTTAGCTTTATCGCCGATAATGCGAATTGAAATTAATTTCAAATTTCACTCACAATATTATCTACTTTGCATATTTTTTTTCCTAAGTTGATTATTCAGAAATACTATCAAAATGCGGCATTTTGAACCTAATTTCCGACGTCGCAATTCGGGAAAGTCGAAAAGTGTCGTCATGTGACACGAATCGCGATAAATAATTTATTTCCCAAAAACGAAAAACTCATCAGAACCACCTATCAGAAATAAATTGTTACTTTACGCGATATGTTCGTAAATATTTAAAATAAAATGCCCTAAAAAAATTTTAAATATTTTAAAATAAATAAAAAAATAATTAAATTTGAAAATAATTTCTAAAAGATGTATTTACCAAATATGGAAAACGCTATTCGATTACATTAGTTTCTTGGTAAGAAATCAACTCCCAATTTCATGCATTCTTAAACAAAAACTAATTTAATTTAGAAAGTAACTTTGGATCTTAGAACAGCCGTGCACAAGTAGCCTCATTATAATTTCTTTTTCCCTCTTTAAAGCGAGAGCAACTATTCAAATTCTATTCATATTCAACCTCACATATAAAAAGAACTCTGCAAATGTTTCAGCGGAAAAAAGAAATTATTGCGCTGCAAGCAAACAGAATAAGTATACAAAAGAAAAATAAATGAAAAGCCAGCTCTGCTTGTGCTTTTCCTTACTATTAAAAAAAATATATATATATATCTTTGTTGTTAATGGAGGGATTTTCTTGAAATTTTCAGCAAGTTGCAAACATAGTAAATTACGCAGTGAAACAAATTTTTATTATAATGTAATAAGTGATTAGAAAATTAGAGCCTCTACAAAAATCACTCACTATAGAGCAATTCTAAATGTTTTGTTTACTTAAACACCGTGAGGTTGGAAACGTTATCAAAATAAGATGATCTGCTTTGGATGGATAACATTTTGTTATGCAGAAAGAAACTGTGTGGAGATTTTTTTTTTTTTTTTTTTTTTCGTATTCTATTTTAAAAACATCCGTTATCTGGTAAGCATGCAGGATAATTGGCAATAGCCGTAATTATTAAGGATTGAATTGATGGAAACGGAATTTCGGCGTTCTTTCTCTTTTCGGCCGAAAACAAAAACATTGGAACTTTTTTTAAAGTAATCAGTAATCAATACATACATAATTATTAATTATATGTTTTTATTAAATTTATATAATTATTAATTATACATGCTTATTAAATATTTATAACTATTAATTATAAGTGTGGCCAAAATTGGCTCTGAGTGCCTTAGTCTCAAAATTTTTTATTTTGGGATATAAATAAAAAAATTATAATTCCATATAAAATAAAACGTAATTAATTTATCAACGAATACAGAAATATTTTCTAATTACAAGAATTTTATTTATACTTTTAAAATATTTTGATTTTAGGTATACATACAATGTACGTTTATTTTTTATAATACTGTTTGTAAATGATTATATGTTATACTAGAACTTTCTCAAAGAATATTCAAAACAGTTCTGTAGTTTCAAACTAAAAATTCTCTATTTTTTTTTTAACGCTGCAGCTTTTAATGAGCGCGTAAAACAGTTTAGGCAAATATGTGTTGCTTGCTTTATAATTTGCATTCACGTCTGAGTCAGTCATGACTGATAATTATAAACAATGGAATTCATAGCAATAGTCTCATTTCAGCCGTGAGTAAAGTTGAAAATATTCGAAAGAAGATTTGGAATACACAATCTCTGTCGAGTTTTGGTCCGATTTCATTTTCGGCAAAACTTGGATTTTAGGCCGAAAATGAAATGAAAGTTTCGGTCGGTCGATTTCTAATTATTATTGTGTCAGAACATTCGGCCTAGAATAATATACTACCAAAAAATTGATAATATTTCCAGTAATTGAATAATCAATAGTACAAATTTTATATCCTCATTAGTTTTGGATTAAAATTCTACCAAGAGGAATATATATATATATATATATATATATTTTAATGTATAATTTAATAAAAGATTTACTTTTTTAGGGGGGAGAGAGGGATAAGTAGCATACTGTAATTTTATTTTGTTTTGCAACATCTCTATGTAGGTGAATAAATAACTTAAAATTAATAAGAAAAATTAAGTCATTTTTAAATTTTTCATCATTTTTACAGCACATAAAAAATATTTAATTAAAAAGTTCTGGCCTTTTTTAAAAAATTAATGAATTTTATTTTGAGTTTGTATTAAAATATTATTTTTTTTCAGGTAAAAAAGCATAGTATGTCTGCTACGCATTATAATTCTTGCAAAGCAAAATTAGCCAAAGATAATCCATCTAAAGCACCACTGATGTCTGCAGTTAAGAAAATGGATTCCCAATTACTTTCGAATATGGAAAAGATCTTCAATACAGCATATCTAATTGCTAAAGAGGATTATGCTTTTGATGACTTTCCCAGTTTATGTGCAGTCCAACAAAAAAATGGAATAAAGTTTGGCAACACATATGTGAATGATAAAGCAGCTAAACAATTCGTTAAATATATTGCAGAAAGCATGAGATCAGAAATTAAAGAACAGTTTTCTTCAATTGATTTTTTTTCTATGATGGCTGATGGATCCACTGACAGGGCAACAATATCATCAGAAATAATATATGTTTATTATTTGTATGAAGGAGATGTAAGATGTACTTTTATTGGTTTGAAAGAATGCGAAAATGAATGTGCTTCTGGAATAAAATCCACAATAGAAACTGCTGTACAAGAATTTATACCAGATTGGAAGGAAAAACTGGTTGCAGTCAGTTTTGATGGTGCTAGCGTAAACATGGGACCTGTTTCTGGTATTGTCAAATTAATGGAGGACGACTGTGGAGATTTAGCAACAGTTCACTGTGTAGCACACAGATTAGAGCTAGCTTTAGCTGATGCACTAAAATGTGTGAGGTATGTTACTAATGTTGAAGACACAATTAAAGGAATTTATTCCTTTTACCACAACAGTGCCAAACGTACAAGGGAACTTAAATCGCTCTCCGAAATCCTTGATGAAAAAGTTTTGCGGCCTGTTGGTTTGCATGGCATTCAATGGTTGCAATCATGGCATCGAGCTGTTCAGGTTCTTATTAAGAACTGGCATGCAGTTATAATTCATATGGAACAGGTTGTTGCTGCTGAAAAAGAAAAGACAGAATGTGCAAAATTAAGAGGATATTTAAAAACCTTGAAATGTGAAAGATTTTTGAATTTCCTTCATTTATATGAAGATATTTCTCACATTCTTGCAAGACTTTCTGAAACTTTTCAGCAAAAGTTCTTGCTTCTGAGCGATTTTTTCGTAAAGTTTGAATCTAGTAAAGAAAGACTTTCAAAAATGATTTCTGAAGATGCAAAAAGCCTTCAGGAGTTTAAAAATGCCCAGAGTTTTCAAGGTACTGAAGTAAAGTATAAAGATATAACACTGTCTCGGAATGATTCGAATTTACGTTTGTTTGAAGAAGACCGGAGAAAGCTTATAACTGAAATAATAGAATCTTTAAATAAACGGTTCTATAATATGACAAATGAAACCATCTTTGCAAATTTAAAAATATTTGACCCATGCTCCCTTTATGAATTGAAAGAAGATGATGAGAACAAAGTTAATAATCAATTAGAAGAACTCATAAATAATCTTCCACACAATGTAAGAAAAAACATTAATAAAGATGCATTAATCGAGGAATTCTCTGACTATAAAATGTGGACTAAAGATAAGTTAAATATTCCATGCAAAGCTGCTTGGCAGCGATTAATCGCAGAATCCAAATCTAATACGAGTTTTTATAACATCAGGAAAATTTTGGAATTTGTTATGGTTCTTCCCTTGAGCATTGCTGAATGTGAAAGGGGTTTCAGCCAACTTAATCTTATTAAGACAAACACAAGGAATCGTTTGTCACTGAATTTGATCAATGACATTCTTTTAATAAAACTGTATGGACCAACATTAGATAATTTCAATCCACAAAAAGCCATAAATTTATGGTACTCTGATGTAACACTCGGTCGAGTTAGGAGGCCTGATTTTAAAAATTTAACGAGTTAGGAGGCCTGATTTTAATTCAAGATATTATTTTAATTTTTGTATTCTTTCTTTGTGATTTTTGTATTTTCAACTTTTGTATTCATATAAGCTATATAAAAATAATTAGTTAAACATTTTTCTAGCATCCATATGTTGTAGTTTAATCAAATTTTACTGTTTTATAGAAAACCAGTTTTTACTTTGTTTTAGTGATTAACAATGATAGTGTTTTTAATATATACCCCCTTACCCTTAACACATAAAAATAGGAACAATATTAATGTTAACACGGTTGTGAAAAGAAATGAGAAAATACGATACAACGTAAAATTGCAACCATGAAATGCAGTTTGGCGCCTAGAAAATAAATTGTAGGCGTCATTTGACGCCTTACTTAAAAATCCCAATTTCTAACCCTGGGCGGGGGGAATGTCCAAGATGTAGAAATCTTATAATAGTCCAGGCAATAGGGAATTTTACCTAGCAAAATTAATGGCAGTTCTGGAAATCGGCTTACGTTGTTTTTTGGGTCGTTGAATCCAAATTTGTAACTTCCCACCAAAATTTCTCCCGGCAACCCCCCCCCCCAAATTTTGGTAAAAAGGCCCCCAAAAAAGGTTTTTATTTAAAAAATCAATTTTTTTATTGTTTTAGGGGAAAATTATCTAGAAATTCAGAAAGTAGACAAAATTTGCAACAAATTAGACATTATGACTTAGGATGAAGGGGAAGGGGGGATCTGCCTCTGAACTTGCGTGTGGTGCTGCGTGGACTAAGTTGCGCAATTCCACTTAACCACTCACACGTTTACATTCGCCCTCCCATCTCCCCTCCGAACTTTCCTTATAAGGTTTACTTTAAGTTTTTTGGATCGCTGAATCTGAATTTTTAACTTACCCCCAAATTCCCCCCCCCCTAAAAAAATGGTTGTTATTAACTTAAATTTCTTATTGTTTTAAGGGAAAAGGATTACAAAATTCAGAAACTAGACAAAATTTGCAATAAATAGGCTATATGACATTATGATGTAGGATAAACGGGGAGAGAGGGGGCTGCCTCGAAACATTCCCCACGCGTTTTTCTCAAAAACCAAATTTTTTCAAAAAATCAATTTTTTGGGGGTTGCCGGTGAAATTTTGGTGGGAAGTTACAAATTCGGATTCAGCGACCAAAAAAACATAAAGTGAGTCGAAATCCAGAACTAGTATTAATTTTGCCAGGTAAAATCCCCTGTTGCCTGGACTTCATAACTTAGTGCACATAGCGCCACAGTGCATGTTCAGAGGCAGTCCTCCCCCTTCCCGTTCATCCTACGTCATAATGTCACATATCCTATTTGTGTGAGATGAAACCTCACAGTGTTTAAATTATGTTACTGTTTTATTTCTATTAGCCTTATACATCGATGTTCTTTAAGCTTAAATCCATATTTATTTTTGTGCGGGCGGTTTCGCTTCACCGCACATCGGCAAGTTCGCTGACGTTCGGCTGCCCCTGGCATGGGATGCTTCTCCTTTGAACTTTGTACGATTGTGATGACGTCATCGGAGCAAGCCTCTCACGGCTTATGCATTGAATGGATGTTGATATTTCGGAGGTGTGTCTATTCGCCGAGCATACAGCAAATTAAAACAAAGCTTTTTAAATGTTTTCTTTTGGATTTGTTTATTAAGACATTAGCTAATATTTTAAATTCTCTAATAGATTTAAATCTTTTCTTTCAGTAACTTTTGAAGTCCCCGTATTCTTACTATAAATTAAAAATTCCGTTAATTTTAAATCAGAATCTGTTTTGTTGGAGAGCTGTCATGACTTAGTTTTGGTTTTAAAAAGATCGCGGGCTCCGGCTCCGGTCTGCCGACGCCGATGAATGTGGAATCCGGTAAAGAGCTTTTGCGTAAACGATGTCTGCGATTTTTAACAACTCCTGTTAAATTATTTCTTAATAATTTCTTGATTCATGCTGCACTTTTAAACTAACTAAATAACTTGATTTAATTTATGAACGGTGACCAACTGGAAGCCTTATCTTCTCTTCTCAAGATGAAAATAAAGGATTAATTTATATTGTTATCAAGTCTCCTCTTCATTTATTTTACAGACTACACGATCCAAGTAAGAAGTTTAATTTATTTCTATTTTTTTACAATTGCTGACCTCAAAGAACGAAGGGTCTTATTGCAACATTACACAACGCATGTTACTAAAAAGAACTTCCAATTTAAATTTTACTTTTAATTAACGGCCCATAAATATGGATTATAATATATTACAAAATATATCCATCACATTTGGTGCCGCAAAAACGGTGGTTCTGAAGAAAAATTTTGATTGATTTAAAGAAAATCGTAATATTTTAGAACTTTTGTTCTCAGAATAACTTTTGAAATTTTTTTTGATGTGTTCAATAGTATTCAAGATTTGTTCTTTTAGTGAATTTTGAGAAATATGGAATATTTTATGCAAGAATTTTTGCATAACTACATATGACAATACTTTTTTTTAGTATTGGAAGTTTCTGTTCTCAAAACATTTCTTGCATAGATTTTTGCTGTTTTGAAGAATAAAATTTTATAATTCGAGAATGAATTTGTTCTGCTCCATCTTGAAGAATATAATATATTTTACTAAGTTTCCCATATTTTTTTAAAACAATTATTTAAATTAAGATCAATTTCCTATTGAAGAATAGTCATATTTTTGATGATGCATAATTATTATTCCATTTAAATAGTTTTATTTGAAAGAATTTCATCTACATATTCTTTTATTTGTAATGAATTATTAGAGAACATATTTTTTTTTGAAGAATGATTATTTGATATATATATATTTTTGAAATGAATTATATATTGTTCTAAGATAAATTCTAATGAATTTGAAATAAAAAAATTGTTCTCAAGAACATATTTCATATTTTAAGAGGCTATGACTTTGGGTTTTTTAAATTAAAATTTTTTATGGCACTATTAAATTGCAAAATTTGCAAATTCTGTATATATTATATTTATAAGAAGCATTATTTTTGAAATTATGATTATTGGTACTGAGAAATTTTATTCTAATGTCATACTTATTATTCTGAAGCTGAAATTCTTCACAGAAGTTAGTAGTTGCAGATATCCTATATAACATTCTTGGAGATTTCTATGCTTCTGTTCTACAAATTTCAAATCAAGATATTTTGTTTTAACAATAATTTGAATACAAGAGTTTGTCCATAGATTTATTCTTATGCCATCTGGACTGTGATGTTCTATTATAATCATACAGTTTGGCTTAGTGCAAAGATAATCTGCAACTTACAAATTAAGAATGTATGCATTTAAGAATATTTTCACATTTATTATACAACTGTTCTCATGTTGTTTCTAAAAGCACTCTCAGCTGACAAAGTTTTATATTTGAAAAATTCATGTTGCTTCTTTTTTTTATATTCTTATGGCAAGTTATAATTTTGAAAATGAGACCTTTCCACTTCATCGTATGTGCAGACTATGACATTTTTCAACAGACAAGATTCTCATGTTGCTCTCAGAAAAAGAATGAAAGCAGCATTATTTTTTTACTCTTGAGAAGAAGTAGGCATGGGGCTACTTCATTCCTGTTACAGTTATATTCTTGAAATTATTTTACATCATCTACTTAAAAAAAAATCTTATGGTTTTATGCAGTTTTTAAAATAAGTTCTCATATTGTCAGTATTTCTCTGCAATAATTTTAACTGTGTCACTGCTATATATATGCTATCGCATATTTAAAGACTGTCTCTCTACATATGCTGCTCTAAGAGTTTCTATTCCAACCTGTTAAAAAAAATATATATATACTCACCTGCAAAAAACTTTGCTTCAGTTTAAACAGTTTCTTACATGATGAAGTTGGCCATTCACTGATGTGTTGTATCCATTTGTGCTAACCTCTTCTCTAGTATTTTCCTTGTTTGATGATAGAAGATAAATGTATTAATACTTACCTGCTCAACTCATTGTTTTATAACAATAACTTTTAAATTTATGCTTCATTTTCAACGCTGAAGTGATTATTGAAAGGGGTCATGTCATGTTTGAGTCATTTATCCTTACAATGTCTGATTCAATTCAATATCTTCGATGTTTGTCTTTAAAGCTAAATAAGATATACGAGTAATCTCAAATGTTTTCTCAACTAATAGCTGTCACAAGACCTGATTATGGAAGTGTTGTTGGTTTGCCTTTTCTCTTGTGAGATGTAATTTATCCTTACTAAGTGGATTGGTTGACTTATCTGCTCCTATAAGTCAGTGTTGTTATTTTTTTTTGCTAAATCAAGAAGATTTATGAAATATTATAAAATTAGTTACTTTCAATATTGATTCTTACATATACCTACAGTTACAAGAGTTGTATTTTGATTCAGGAATTCTCAAGATCAATTTATTTTCTGTCTAAATTCCCCATATTTCAAAAATTTTATTGTGCCTTTGTTTTCATTTGTTAATATACCCAAAGTCTCTAAATTTTATGTTGTCATATGCCTCATATTTTTACACAATTAATTGAATGAATTCTGAAGATTTTATTATTATTAATGAAGAAATTGAAATTTTTTTAAGCATCAAATCAATTCCTATACAAGATTACATGAAAAGAAAAGCACAGTTCTTAGTAACTATTTAACACCGCCTTTTGATATAGAAGTGTTCCTTAGTGAATCTTCAAAATTACTAAGAAGTTTAAAAGAAAAAGTGCTTATTATCATCACCTACCTACTTATGTCTCTTTTTTTCTCAAGATGTGTGTGTGAATACATCATCAATTCTCATCAAATACAACATCATTTTATCATCTTCAGTGCTCTATAATTCATCCTTTTAGTGTGTCCAAAATAGTGATTACTAAAAGTTAATAATTAGCTTCAAAAGAAGTGAAGCACACAGATGTTGTGATTGTCGCCAAAAAAAGTTCTCTTCCAATGTTCCTGTAATATGTCTATTCAACTGTTAAGTTGATGTTGCCTTTTTGTGTGTATCATCTAGAGATATGTGTGTGTTTCTACATGGTAAACACAATGTTTACACCTTTGCAACAATACACGTACCTGATGTCTTTTGTGTACCAAAACTTTCAGCGTGTTTTTGAACATTCTGATAACATTTATTTATTTTATTTTTCATGCAAACTTTAAAGTGTGTTTATAACGCTAAGGAATCAAGGATCTGTAAAGAAGGACATTGCTGTTGTTTTTGCAGTTATGGGATGGTATATTGTGCTATTTAGTGTATATAGTTATTTTTTCTTTTTGCACAAGGTGTCAGGAGCCTTGTTTAGGGAAAATCCAAGCCACCTGAAATCTTGAGTAAAACATGAGTAGTCACGGTGTATATTATTCCGTGATTGTGGATAATAGTATATTTTTTTACATAATTCTCTTGATTTTTCTGCATGAAATATATTGTGTAAATGATTTATAATATTTATATTATGGTACACTTAAAAATTTAAATTTCCCATGATAGTGTCAATTTTCTTTCATTGTATATGAAAGCATTAATTTTTTGGGGATCCCCACCCACTCAACCAAATACCTACTTATTCTTAAAACCATGGTTTATCTGTTTGTCTATTTGTCTATAAGTTCATGAGTTTATCTTTATGCATTATTTAAAATTGCATTAAGTGATGTCTCATATGTTAAAGAATAGTATATACTTTGAAAATTTTTGATGAGTAAATAATACAAAAAGTATTGGTGTTTGTTGATATATTGCTTTTATAATCTAATGAAAAGTAGTAAAAGTATATGTTTCAGCAATATAACACTTAATTCCTTTTAGACATGTCTCTCTCTTATATATATATTGTTGCAACTACCTTAACTATCTGTGTTTTACATGTGAGTGGTCATTTAGTGCACGATTTGGCTACTTGTTCATGTGGAGTACAGCTGGTTGTTTGAAGTCAAAATATTTAGTACTAAATTGAATTTAAAAAAAAATTATGAATATCGTATCATGAAAGTGTTACTAAAGATATTTTTTATGTATGGCCAGTTTAGAGTAATTAAAAAAAATAAATGCTCTATTTTATGAGTTATAAGTCCTAGGCTGTGATCAAAAACTGAAGTTATTTTGATCTTTGTTGCTTGTAAAATGCAACTTTTCTTATATAGTATATCAATTTAATTAAATGTTCGATAATGAGCTCATTTTATCAATTCTCATTATATATATGCTAATTCTGAGTAATGCATAACATTTTACATATGCTAATTCTCATTTTACATATGCCAATTCTCATTTCTTAGATATGCTAATTTTGATTTTGTTTAGCATTTTTACTTAAGATTTTATATATGCTAATTCTCATTTTCTTTAGCATTTGTACTTAAGTATTATTTTTGAAGATAAGTTTATGACATCATACTGCAATTGCCATAAATAGAAAGATTTGGCATTTTTTTATGTATACTTTTTGAATATACTATGTATACTCTTGATGTAATTTCTTTTTCTTCTTTCTTCCCTTTTGGTCACCACTAATTTTTATTTGCAGCAGTTTAACTTTTGGCTTTACTTTAATATTTTACCTTTTTTTTCTCTGTCTTTGGCATCTAAAATTTTGTCATCCCGTTTCTGTAAAAGGTTTTTATTTCATTTTACCTTTTACATCACTTGCTCTGCCAAAATTTTACTCGGTAAATGGGGGTATTGTGAGATGAAATCTCACAGTGTTTAAATTATGTTACTGTTTTATTTCTATTGGCCTTATACATCGATGTTCTTTAAGCTTAAATCCATATTTATTTTTGTGCGGGCGGTTTCGCTTCACCGCACATCGGCAAGTTCGCTGACGTTCGGCTGCCCCTGGCATGGGATGCTTCTCCTTTGAACTTTGTACGATTGTGATGACGTCATCGGAGCAAGCCTCTCACGGCTTATGCATTGAATGGATGTTGATATTTCGGAGGTGTGTCTATTCGCCGAGCATACAGCAAATTAAAACAAAGCTTTTTAAATGTTTTCTTTTGGATTTGTTTATTAAGACATTAGCTAATATTTTAAATTCTCTAATAGATTTAAATCTTTTCTTTCAGTAACTTTTGAAGTCCCCGTATTCTTACTATAAATTAAAAATTCCGTTAATTTTAAATCAGAATCTGTTTTGTTGGAGAGCTGTCATGACTTAGTTTTGGTTTTAAAAAGATCGCGGGCTCCGGCTCCGGTCTGCCGACGCCGATGAATGTGGAATCCGGTAAAGAGCTTTTGCGTAAACGATGTCTGCGATTTTTAACAACTCCTGTTAAATTATTTCTTAATAATTTCTTGATTCATGCTGCACTTTTAAACTAACTAAATAACTTGATTTAATTTATGAACGGTGACCAACTGGAAGCCTTATCTTCTCTTCTCAAGATGAAAATAAAGGATTAATTTATATTGTTATCAAGTCTCCTCTTCATTTATTTTACAGACTACACGATCCAAGTAAGAAGTTTAATTTATTTCTATTTTTTTACAATTGCTGACCTCAAAGAACGAAGGGTCTTATTGCAACATTACACAACGCATGTTACTAAAAAGAACTTCCAATTTAAATTTACCTTTCAAGTTAACGGCCCATTATATTGGATAATATATTAAACAAAATATTTCCATCACAATTTGTTGCTAATTTTGTCTAGTTTCTGAATTTCGTAATGCTTTTCCCCTAAAACAATAAGAAATTTAAGTTAAAAACAACCATTGGGGGGGGGGGGGGGGAGTTAAAAATTCTGATTCAGCGACCCAAAAACTTAAAGTAAACCTTATAGAGAAAGTTCGGAGAGGAGATGGGAGGGCGAATGTAAACGTGTGAGTAGTTAAGTAGAATTACTGCAACTTAGTTCACGCAACACCGCATGCATGTTCCGAGGCAGATCCCCCCTTCATCCTAACTCATAATGTCATGTGTCTAATTTGCTGCAAATTTTGTCTACTTTCTGAATTTCTAGCTACTTTTTCTCTAAAACAACAAAAAAAATGGATTTTTTTAATAAAAACCTTTTTAGGGGGGCATTTTACCAAAATTTGGGGTGGTTGCCGGGGGGAATTTTGGTGCGAAGTTAAAAATTCAGATTCAGCGACCCAAAAAACATATAGTAAGCCTTTTTCCAGAACTATCATGAATTTTGCTAGGTATTGCCTGGATTATAAATAATGATAATAAAGTTTTCAAATAGGTATGAAAGCTAGTTTAATAGACTCATTTTATTCAATTTGCTTTGAAAGAAAGTACCCAGGCTGTACCATGACATTGCAGGCAGTGCACATTTTAATGATATACCATTTTAAACTAATTAGAATTTTTTATAGGTTCTTTTAAGTTTTTTTTTGCAAATGTTTACATTTGAATATAAATAGTTGTTTCAAAAAATGAGAAATACTTTGCATTTGAATATTATTCAAGTTGAAATAAGTTTTATCGTTTTATAAGTTATAATCGTTTATATCGTTTTATGTGTCTAGGACAGGGGTGGGCAAGTAATTTTAAGTGGGGTCCAAATACATTTGAAAAATTTCGAGGTCCAGAGAAAAATACACAAGTAATATAAGTACATATTACTTTTAAATTTTTATTTTGACATACACATACAGATAATAGAAAATAGTAGAGTCTGGTATTCATTCTGAAAAATTACTACATACACAGACAGGTATGTGTTCTGAATTTTTTTTACATACACATTGTAAAATAGAAAAGGCAGACATTCGTCGAAAAATTACACTTGCGGTCTTGAGCCAGTCTTTTATAGTTCGGTTCACGTTGAGAACAGTTAATGCGAAGAGAGTCTTCAAGGTGGACGTCCGTTAATCTCTAACAATATTCATTCTTCAAAAAATTTATTTTGGAGAAAGTTGTTTCACATATATATGTGGAGCCAGACATAGTAAACAGGTTAATAGCTAATTTTTTGCAATTTTCATACTTTTTTGAGATATGTTTACCCCAAACTTCTTCAGGGGATGCAGTTTTATACATTTGCAAGGAAATATCATCTTGCAAGTCAATTATCTCCATTTGAAGTTAAGGTTTTTCAAGACTGAACAAGTTCACAGCCACTTCAATCCATTCTGCAGCTGGAGCCAACTTCATAAGGCGATTTAAAGAATTGAGACAACTTACCTTTCTCTGCAAAGTCTTGGAATCTTGCTTCAAACTCTTTTAGAAGGGTTATCGCTCAAATGTATCTATTATATAAATATTAAAAAATTATTTATTCAAATTAAAAATTTTTGGCGGTCCGCCTGTTGCGGAACGTGGGTCTAGGATATTAAAAAAATCATGATTTTTATTAAAATCATTTTTAAAAAAAATTTAAATCTGATTTTTGTGATTTCCCCTGCCCCCCCCCTTTGTATTAAAATACGGAATAATTACCAATAATTTTAGGTTTCCAAAACAATTAAACCTCTAGTTGCTAAAAAGAATTATGTTTTTAAGCTTTAATTATAATTATTAGTTACTTATTACAAAAAATGCATTCATTTTCATTAGTTAGTAGTATACAATATTATATACATGTTGTAATAATTAAGTAAAACTGTACACTGTACTTACATTTATTACAATTATTAATAACTTCATTTAATATTAAATTGCTTAAAATTAACAAACTATCTAGTATTCATTCTAGAAAGAAAAAGGGACAACATGTTAATTACAAATTGAAAAAAATAACATGATTTAATAATATCCTGTTTAAAGTCTTAGAAGCACACAAATTACTTAACATTACACAATTTATTTATTTATTTATTTTTCTTCGGCTCGGGCTCTGGTGGATCCGAGCTCCAAAAAGTGAGCCTGAACACTCAGACATTATAGAATTAAAATACATGCTGCAATATGGTAAAAAAAAAATCACAAATTTTGTCAGTCGCGGAAAAATAGTGCAAATCTTGACAATTGATCATTTGGGGGGGGATTACATTCTTTCAAATGACTTGGGGGAGGGGGGGAAATCCTCATAACTAGTCAAGCGATCACAGAAATAAAAAATCACGAATTTTGTTAAATGATTGGGAAAATAAATTAATTTCATCAGTCAGTCATGAAAAAATATCGTGAATTTTGTCTCAGAAAAAAAGAAAATTTTTCATATCGTAATTATAAAGGAGGAGCTTGGTGCAATATAATAGAAGCGTAAAAAATGCAACGTTAAAAGCACCAAAAATTTAAAATTTTAAGCGAACCGGTAGCATATAGCATACCTTCCTTATAAGCATAAGGAGAAAAATCTTGCGCAGTTAGCGACTGAAGATTTTATTTAGTCAGAGTGCTACATGACCAAAATAAGGTGAAAACTGCAAATCGTGATAAGAATATACCAATTGGTCAGTATCTTCTTACAATACAATACTACTTAATACAATGCATTTCAGAGGGGGAGGCATCGTGTAAAGTCGTAGGAATTCAAGATGGCGGCTGTTATTCAAAATGGCGTCATTTTCTGATTTTTCTTACTATCCATCATATAAATGTGTGTTTCAGGTCGATTTCGATGTATTTAATGTCAAAAATTTAGTTTTTAATATTTTCCGTCATAGTTGAATGAGTTTATGAATTCAGTTTGTCTGCCTCTTTGCCATTCCATGCTCTAAATCGCTTAAATAACGATACTCGCTTAAATTCACTCAGATTGTCATGTAATTTATATATGTTATTGAAGTTTACAATAACATGTTCCGAATAAAAATGAAGTGTATAGGTTTTATAGCCCGTTTACAGGGCCCTCAAAAGAATTCCATTACGTTATTGTCTATTAATCAGGGTGCTACGGTTGAGAAAGCTGCAAATCGTGAGAAAAATATACCAATTGGTGAGTATCTACTTTATATTAATGCAATCCATATGATAGGGGGAGGCATCATGTAAAGTCATAGGAATTCAAGATGGCGGCTGTTATTCAAAATGGCGTTGTTTTCTGAATTTTCTTACTATCCATCATATACATGTGTACTTCAGGTCGATTTCGATGTTTTTAATGTCAAATATTTCATTTTTAATACTTTCTACCATAGTTGAACGAGTTTATGAATTCAGTTTGTCTGTTTGTTTGTCTGTCTGTCTGCTTGCCATTCCATGCTCTAACTCGCTTAAATTCACTCAGATTGTGATGTAGTTTATATATGTTATTGAAGTTTTTAATGACATGTACTAAATAAAAATTGAAGTTTATAGCTTTTATAGTCCGTTTACAGGGCCCTCAAAAGATTTCCATTACGTTATTGTCTATTAGTGCGGATTCTACATTTGAGAGAACTGCAATTCGTGAGAAGAATATACTGATAGGTGAGTATCTACTTCATATTAATACAATCCATATAAGACGGGGAGGGATCGCGTCAAGTCGTAGGAATTCAAGATTGCGGCTGTTATTCAAAATGGCGTCATTTCCTGGAATTCTTGCAATTTTCATACTACTCATTGTGACGGTAATTAAATGATCGTTTAAGTGGTTTAGTACAAATTGCGAAGGTCTTTTAATAAATACTATTGATCGTTAAGGAAATGATAAAAAACTGGAAAATTCTTACTTGAAATGTAGACAATGAAGAGGCAATTTGATGAAAACAAATAATATTCTTTATTCCATACGTTAGTTGAATAGAAGGTTATGAAATTCTTGCTTCTGGTCACCATTTTAAAATAAAAGAACTGAAAGAACGGAATCTCTTAATTAGAATTCTTCCGTGGGATTCCTTTAGATGAGTGCAGCACATCGTTAAAAATTAAATCTTGAGAAAGAACATATCCACATAACAAAAATATGACCCATAGTATGGCAAACTTATTCGGCCAAAAAAAAGCGGCACGTCATTCGAACGGCCGCACCGGCGCTCTGCTAAAACTACGTTAAAAGACTACATCTTTTTCAGACAACATCAAACCAAATTCTGAATTAAAAATTAACGAGTTTTAGTATTTAAATGATGAATACGGGGTTGACAAAGTAATTAAAAGGCAGACTTTAAATTGATTAGCTAAATTAACATTTACGGGAAATTAATGAAAATCGAATTACAAGCTGCAGAATTAAAAATGTTTTCACTGATTGGAAAGCGAAACTGAATTTTTTTCCTGTCAGCAAACAGCATCAAAAGAGGGCGGTGCAACATTTCAATGACGTCATCATAAAGCAAGTTGACTTCCTCGATACGAGAGCTCCAAGAGATGTACTCCTAAAATAGCGGAGTGCGCATGCGCAAGCTGCCGATTCGCCTGACGGCCGAGAGAAACAGATCGGCGGCGATAACTGAGCTTGCCTTACGGTGAGAGAATAAAAACGTCAAAATTGCGGCATAAAGATTGAGTTCAAATAGACATCGATGCAAAAAAATAGCTGAAAGGAAATAAAAATAAACCAAATTTAAATAGTGTGAGAAGTATTCTCACACTCATCGTATAAAAGTGTGTTTGATGTAAAATGTATGTGCAAAATCTGTAAAAATAAGTGTGGCTGTAGAAAGGTTAGATTTTCATGCACATTATTGTGCAACTGCAAAAACGAAAGTGAGAAATGTAATGATACAAAGTGAAGTTTTTATATTCTCTAACTTTAAATGTAACATGCAATATTTTTAATATCTTAAATAATTAAGGTATTAATAAAAATGCATTTATTTATTCTTTTCATTTTCCTCACTATAAAATACAAAAACACTTTAACCCTTAGATATTTCAAAAATCATTGTAATAATGTTTTTCGGCTTTCATTTTTTAAATAAATCATGGGAAAAATACTTTAAAAAATCATATTTTGTTTTAAGTATGGTTTACGTCTAAAAAAGAGTTTGTTACTAATCGGCAATACTGGTCTTTAACTGAAAAAATAATTTTCCTTGATAAAATTCTATAATATTAAACACACAAGAATTTTAGGAACTATAATAAGAAATAAATTTTACTTGCTTACTGCAAAACAAAATAGAGTATTTCACAAGCTTCCAAACAAATCAAAAAGAACAAGTAGAAACAATTGAAAAAATAAATCTATATTTATTCTTAAACAGCACAAGTGTTGCCATCTACATGTTGAAAATCGATTTAATAATATTTTCAGAATGTATTTTATTGGCAACATTAGGCATTATAGCTTCAATATTATCCTAATAGTATTTTAGAAGTTTAAATTGGGTATGTTGCTGAAAAGCAACACCCAGCATTTAAGGGTTAATAATTGTCCTATTTTCATTTTAAGCGTATTACTGATATTAAAATGGTTTAAAAATATCAAAATTGACATTATAGACACTTTTATATGATGTATAGGAATAAAAATGCAAACAATTTTGAATAACAGCCGCCATCTTTAATTCCTATGAATTTGCAAGATGCCTGAACTTCTTATATGCATTGTATTAATATGAAGTACATACTGATCATTCGGGACATCTTTATCAGAAAATGCACTTCTTTTTACCTAGCAGCTCTACTAATAATAGTTGATTTAACTGAAGATCTTTATAGAATTTATACACGAGTTACAAACGCACATATTCTTTTTTTTGGTGTGTCACTGTAAATAAACGATAAATACTATGCACACCTTATTCTATTGTAAGTATCGTGTAGTGCACCTCAATGATGTGTGCCAATTTGAATGTGTTTCAGAGAGTATAACATGATTAAAACACATTGCAAACGTCCCCCCCCCCCCCCTCCATAGACAATAACGTAATGGAATTCTTTTGAGTGCCCTGTAAACGGACTATAAAACCTATACACTTCATTTTTATTTGGAACATTTTATTATAAGCTTCAATAAAATATATAAATTACATGGCAATCTGAGTGAATTTAAGCGAGTATCAATATTTAACCGAGTTAGAGCATGGAATAGCAAGCAGACAAACTGAATTCATAAACTCATTCAACTATGGCGGAAAGCATTAAAAACGAAATTTTTTACCTTAAAAATATCGAAATCGACCTGAAACACACATTTATATGATAGATAGTACTAAAATTGAGAAAATTACGCCATTTTGAATAATAGCCGCCATCTTGAATTCCTATGACTTTACATGATGCCTCCCCCTCCCATATGGATTGTATTAATATAAAGTAGATACTCACCAATCGGCAGTGTTGATTTCAGGGGGTGGCCCGGGGGGGGGAATGTCCCCCCCCCCGGGATTAAAAAATGTCCCCCCCGGAGGAAATTTTTGACTTTCTCCTTATTTTCCCAAGTGGTGATATTTTCCTTCGAATCCTCCCGAAAAACCTGTTAAGATGGAATCGCAAGGTACCGTTAAAAAATGCTGTCTTAAACTAGATATACTTGCATAGCATTTTTGTCGTCAATTACAAGGAAATGTTCCTTCTAAGGTATTAATCCGTTATAGAAAGGTTCCGTTTTTACGACATATAACAGCTTTGTATAAGTAAGTCTTACAAGCTATTCGAAAAATCGAACAAGTTAAAAAATAAATTACGAAATTAATGTTTATTCTGTTTATTAATATTTAACCTTTCAGCTAACTTTTTGCACAATAGGTGCGTGTCATATTTTTGTGTACAATAGCAGTTACAAGATTTAAAAAAAAGAAGAAGAAGAAACAAATTACATAATTATTAATTAGCATACCGCTAATACTTGCATAATATTTATTTAAAGCATACCGGTAGTGAAACTTAAATTTTAATTTTGGTGCCATATATGAGATTAAACTGTAAGAAATTGTTGTTAAATAATTCCATTTTTTTTTTTTTTTTTTTGTAAAATTATAAAATAACTGGTATAAATTTATTTCATTAACATTTTCGAAAAAATTAAATGCGGTAAAGTCTGAGAAACAGAACCTGTCTATAGCGGAATGCGGAATCCTCTCTTTAACGAAAAAAAAAAAAAAATACGGTTCCAGCAAAAGCAGTGCACTGCGTCATACTTTCTAGGAGGGAAATGTGTCTGTAACGGAATTTTTCTCCCACCTCTTTCAATTTTATATTTGCGGCTTTTAATATACTAGAATTGTTTTCATTGGGACAGTAAAAGTTTTCTGGTTAGGAGAAGATTCCATTATTGACAGGTGCAATGTCAAACCACATATTTTTGGCTTATTTACTCTAATTGCATCAATTATTAAATTATTTAGATATTTTTAATTAGACTCTCAATTTCTCTAAAATGTATTTAAATTATACCATAAAATATATTTTTTTGCTTAATATCCATTATTCAATCTTAACAATAAACATAATAATTCATTGAATGTATCATATCACGATAATAATTTATCTAAATAAGCTTTTCCTATCCAGTGAAATATTATTCATTATATTTTTGAGTTATAATATTAATTTCATGTATCATAAATAAAACTTTTTCTGTTACAAAGTTCTAGCCCATAAAATAAATATTATTACTTCCTTATTGTGAAATTCTAAATTTGTGCGTTTCTTAATTAAAATATGATATATTGTTATTATTCCGTTCACTCATAAAATATCTTGAAAGTTAATCCTTTCAGTAATAATCCATTTGTTTATCCCGTATTACATAAATAACTGCTTTATCTAAATGTAATTTTCTCTTGGAAAAACCAAATTCATTTATTGAATGATAAATTGATTATGCTGTCAAAAATATTATTATAATGGAGTTTGAGTGGGTATGGACAACTGAATTAAAGGCACAGAAATGTTTTCATACTTGATAGTTTAAAAAAGATTTAGTTACTGAATGTCTAAATATTTCTATGCAAACTTTATAAATTACATCCGGTATTTACTTGTTCGCTAACATAAAATATTTTATTTTTCTTATTTTATTGTAGAATGCTAGGGAAATTTCATTTTCAAAGACTACCAATAAGCAATTAGGTGACGCTAGTTCTATACGACACTGTGTCTGGTTAATCTATTGCGCTTTTCTGTCTTGATTGTTACAGATAAAAATCACAGCTTAAATTGAATATTGGATAGGAATTATTTTTGATATTGAATTATGTCAAAACAGTCGAAATTATTTTCTTTTATCCAAATTAAAAAAAGAAGACGCAGTGAAGAACCTTTAGTAGAGTCATCTGTTGAAAATCAAAATAATAATTCTCAACTAATTTTGAATGAAAGTAAACCTGTAATGTGATAGTTCCACCCGCGATACCTTCGTGTAGTACTGTTAGTGGACAACCTCAACCGGAAGATAAAAATGTTGGACGCAAGTTCAAATATCAAAAACAGTGGGAAACTAAATATGAATGGCTGTATTTTGATCGAACTCGTGGTGGTGCATTTTGCAAGCTGTGTGAAAAGCATTTTAAAATGATGTAGAGGTATTCCAAAAAACAAGTGGAGTATTCATATCAGTGCCCTTCACAAATTTTAGGAAAGCAACTGGCACTACAGGAAAACTTGAAAAACACTCAAAATCAGACAAACACTGTAAATCTGTTTTTATGGAACATGAAAGATTACAGAATTTAAATGCTCCTATACACACACAAATAATCCAATGCAGCGAAGACGAAAGGGATAAAAATAGACAAGTTTTATCTTCTTTAATTAGAAGTGTGTATTTTTTAGCTAAAGAGGAGATACCCCACACTACAAAATATGAATCCTTAGTTCAAAGAATTTTAATGAGAGAAAATGAAACTCTTCGCGACTGGGTTAAGTCTCAAAGTAAAAGATCGACTTACATAAGTAAATCAACCGCTTCTGAAATATTAAGCTCAATAAGCACAATCTTAGACAAAGCAGATGACAAAATACTTAATGGTAAATATTATTCTATAATGGGAGATGAATCGACGAACATAAACAATCAAAGTGAGTTATCACTAATGGTGCGGCACGTCGTCCATGATCCAGTTTGCGAAGTAAGAGAAACATTTTTGTGCATAATATACTTAGAAAGAACTGATGTTGAATCAATATTTTTAACTATAGATAATGCTTTAAAAAAAAACGAAATATGTCATATGATAAATTGGTTTCATGTTCTTTTGATGGTGCAGCAAACTTCAGTGGTAGTATAACTGGTGTTCGTGCTCGTATTTCAGAAGCTAAACAATGCGAAGTGTCTTACATTCATTGCAGATCCCATATTCTATCATTAGCTATCACTAATTCAAGAAACAAGACTATAATGATTAAACGATTTTTTCACACAGTTAAAGATATTTATAAACTTTTTCATAGTTCTCCTAAGAGAGGAAAAATTTTGCATGAAATACAGAAAGCTTTAGAAGAACCCGTTCAAATCATACCTGAGGCAACGGATATACGCTGGCTTAGCAATTATCGTACTGTTCATGCTGTATTTTTATCCTTTAAATCGATTATGATTGCATGCGAACACATACACAAGGATGGTGCTGATTTAGCAAGTTTAGCTGGTGATATTCTCTTGGAAATGATTAATATTAGTTTTATAATCAGTTTAGTCGTTATGGGTGAAACACTTAATGCTGTATCAAATTTAAGCAAAATTCTTTAAAAGAAAACTCTTAGCATTTCATTTCTTCCCCAACTTGTTTCTGCGACAGTTGATCACTTGCAAGAAATTGCCAATTTTTGTGATAGTGACAATTATAATAACGAATTGCACATTAAAATTAAAGATCTCGAGAGTGATGTATCAGAAATTAAGAGCATAAATTTTAATGACACGAAAAAAAATTGCTTAAAAATGCAAAAACTTTTATAGAAAAAATGATTCATCAAATTAAAGAAAGATTTAATGATAAAGCACTGCGCTTTATAGAACTATGTGCATTTTTTCGAAGCTTTGGAGAATTTGTAAAAATAAATGAAAATCAGTGTAAGGAGCTGTGCCATCTTTTTGGAATTCAGGAAGAGGATGCAGCAGTGGCAGATCTCCGTTGCACACAGTAATTTAGATGATACCAGTTCAGATGTCGCTTCTTTCATTTTAAAAGCTGATATTGGATACGAAGTTTTGAAAAAAGTTGCCGAGTGTGTATTGTGTGTACCAATTTCAACAGCGAGTGTAGAAAGGTCATTTAGCACAATGAATAGAATTATGACAAAACTTAGAAATCGCATGGGGCAGGATACTTTACAATCGTGTATTAAAGTATCTATCGAAGGTGATAAGGAGCCAACAGATGAATTCATCGATGCAGTGATCACACATTATACATCTTCGAAACCAAGACGCATTCGCTTAGTTTAAAGGTGAGCAATTACAAATTTAATACTGAACTTATGCGATTTATCAAAAACAGTGCTTTATAAGAAATAAGGACTAGTTTTATAAGGTAGATTTGATGGTTTTACATATAGAATATTATAATTACTGTTTAGTACTTTACAGTAACTGAATGTTATACACATTATGTGATATTATTTATTAAAATTGCTATTAATATTTTATAAAATTAAAGTATTTAAAAAAAGAGTGAAATCTCTATTTCTTTAGTGGACATGATTGTTACGGAAGATTTGTTTTTATTAATATTAAGAAGTTATACTTAAACATAGACGCAGATAGAAGTATACAAATGGGGGTTCAATTTTAAATTTTGAAATGTTACATAACTTTTATCTTTCATAAGTTTGAAAATATTGCGGACGTTACAAAATAATTAAAAAATTAAGAGAAAAAAATATATATATTTTATCTACAGTAAAAGGTTTTAACATAGTAGGGCGTCGCCCAACCATATTCTCCCCCCACGAAAAAAGGGAGAAAAATCTCCCTATTCCATTTAATACTGTCCGCGTCTATGTCTGAAAGCATTATTATTAAATAATAAGTAAATATCAAACAATAAAAATTCGTTATTGTATTATTAAGTATGTAAACTTTGTTTTTGTGGTAACGAAGTTTTATAATTTAATTGTGATTTATTGCCATTTTTCGGTGCTGTTTCATGAATAACTGTATATTAATAGAAATATTTCAGTGGTAAATCGTAGCAATGTTGATTCAAAACTTTTATAAAATGGGATATTCAAATCCTGTATGGCAAGTTAAACTGTAAGATATAATGAGATTAAATGAAAAACAAATGACCATAACTTATATAAGTTATATTTAGGAGTGACAGTAACCTAAGAATGCCACACTTATTTTTATTCAATAATGGTTTAGACACAAAAAAGTACAAGAGTATCTTAAATTAAATAGAATTTTTAAAAGTTTTTTAAATTTTCAATTTGAAATTAAAAAATAGAAACTTATATATAGCATGATCTACGGAAACAGAAGATTTTCAAAATCCCGACTGGAGAGATACTTGTTAAGACGGAAGCTTTTTCTGATCGTCGGCGATTCCGCTTTAGCAGGTTTTAGTATATTAATGAAATCAGAGAAAATTTCATGTTGGAATACTAGTGTCCCCCCCAGGGATCAAAATTTCCCCCCCGGAGGTAACGGTTTGGATTCAACACTGCCAATCGGTATATTCTTCTCACGATTTGCAGTTTTTTCAACCGTAGCACCCGTATTAATAAACAATAGGGTGTCCCAAAAAAATCAACTTTTAAAATTGTGAACTCTCACCCTCTAAAAATGTTCTTCCTGTGAATATAAAACACCTTGAATTGTTTCAGAATTAAAAAAAAATATTTAGAGGTCCCCCAAGGTCATTCAACTTTCATAAAAATGGCCACAATAATGTGGAATGCGATATTTTTTTATTAGCTACATTAAAAACTATTAATGTTCAAATGACATTTTTTTCATTTATGAAAGCTACTTATATATTGTTTCAAACAAATTTTGCATAAATTATGTTTTTGCTTTGGTAGAAAGAGGTATAATATATTACTGAAATCGAGGAAAATGTGATTTTGCAGACATTTCTACCTTCTGTATAATTATGCAGAAAAAGTGAACTTAGGTAAACAATTATCTTACAATTGGTAAATAAAAACATCGAAGAAGAATGTTTTAAAGTTATCACATACTTATTTACACATTCACACTTTTTTTTACCAACTACATTTCAAAACGATTTTGGCGATTGCTCTTTACAAAATTTCTTTCTGTCCATCCCTATCTCTGCGACTTGTAACAAAAGCTGTTCTTGCTCTTTGTTGAACAACTAAAGTAATGTATGAATACAACTGCTTGTTCAGCAGTATCCTTTACACAAGGCAAGTTTTTAGCAAATATTGCAGCTTTTTTATAGGATGGCATTTTGGGCCAATCTTTGACTGGTACACTGAAGAAACAATCTTCAATTTTAGCTGTTTCAAAGAAACTATTAGAAATACACAAATTATCCAATGTGAGAGAAAGTATTTCTAATAGGTGAATTAGAACTCCTTTCTGTTTTCTTGTTCAAAACTATCTGATTTTTGCTCATCAGAAAGAAGATCTGAAAACAAGTTAGTATGTGTTGCAGTTCTCCACTCACATACCATGATTGACATAACATCGTATTTAATCTAATATTGCTTAATTGTTTGTCATCATATTCTTTCAACCTTTGAATCAGTGAAACATCATTAGGAGGAGCATCATCAGCAGATCGGCAAGTAAACCAAAACTGCAAATACACACACACACAACAAAACGATTAAATAGTTGTATACCTTGAAACTCTCGAGCAGTTAATACCATTGTGCTTTCATTCCCATTAAACAATAATTTCATTTTCAAGGAATAAATGGCTTTTGCCGTCTAGCGAGGACGGTGAAGAGCACGTGGTTTCCGAATTGTAAATTGAATGTCTAATCCAATCATTAATTCCTATCACTAATCCAATCAATAATCAATCATATGTTCATATGGATTTTTACAATATTTAAAATTTTTTTGTAATCACCCCTAGGTATTTTTGTAGTAATTGTTTTTAAACTGTCCGATGCTGTTTAATGGGTACTGATTGCTTTTTTGGTTCATGGTGTTTGAGCTTACACCAGTTTTCTCGGAATCTCTTAAATAAAAAGATTTCTAACCCAGTAGATTGTCCAAAACACACACTAAATGCATCAAAAGGTGGAATCTCAAACATGTGATGCCGACATGCTATCCACAAAAGATTTCTGCCTATCTTTTGCTCAAGAATTGTACATGCTCCTTTGAATTCCACTATTTGTATGGGTTGTATCGAAACACATGCCAATTAGTTGAGATTCACATTTCCACGATTTTAAGAGCTTGAAAACAGCATCAGCTGCTGCTTTGGCAGTTCCAGACAATAACTTAGAAACTCCAAGAAGCTTAGTACTTTTATCTTGCAAAGAAAGAATTAGTACCACTAAACGATCAATCTTTCCTGTGCTTTTTGATGACAAATTGGCTAACAATTTTTCACCCAATGAACTGACTTTGGTGCTTCAAAGTGCGTTTTTAATTGTTGAACCGTTTCTTGGCAAAGATATTGGTGTTCCTGATCAACAGTACTTTTTGAAAGCACTATGGATTTTTACAAGCGGGTCAGATGTCATGGTAGTGGAAGAGCAACCTTCTTTGTTTATTACAGATGCTATTATCATTGTGGATCTCCTAATGCTGGTGTTAGTTCAATCTAAAACAGCAGCAACTCTTGGAGTAATAATGGATCTGCGACTGCATAACTTACTTTTATTACCTTTGGGTTTGCATTAATCTGAATGTATTTTTACTACACATTTTTCATCAGAGGTTTCTTCAAAAGATTTATTGGCTTCATAAACTTTCTTTTAACACCTGCTGGAGCTGTCATCTATTATTTTTATTAGAAACATTGTAGTACATAATATTAATTTAATGAAATCCAGCAGATTAATAAAGATTGGAGAGCATTAGAAGAGTAATGATCAGAAAAATGAAATATGGTCCTCGGATATATTTGTGTAGTTATAAGTTTTTATTAAAAAATTTAATAAAAATATAACATCAAATGAAATCATTGTTAAACATGATAAAGTGTTCTTAAACAAATTTAGGATTAAAAAAATTGTAACAGAAGTATGGTTAGATTCTGCAATCCTGCATATTAATTAGAAATTCAAATTTTCCATAAATTCCCTATTTTCAATTAGCTTGGGGGACCCCTAAACCTTTGTGAAATGACTGGAATATTTTTGTAACATCATATTATGACAGAAAGACCATTTTTAAAAGGTAAGACTTGGCATTTTCAAACTTTTTATTTTTTTGGCCTCTCCTGGAACACCCTAATAAACAATAATGTAATGGAATTCTTTTGAGGGCCCTGTAAATGGACTATAAAACTTATACACTTCATTTTTATTTGGAACATGTTATTGTAATCTTCAATAACATATATAAATTACATGGCAATCCGAGTGAATTCAAGCGAGTTAGAGCATGAAATGACAAGCAGAAAGACAGACAAACTGAATTCATAAACTCATTCAACTATAGCGAAAAGTATTAAAAATGAAATCTTTTGACGTTAAAAACTTCGAAATCGCCCTGAAACACATATTTATATGATGGACAGTAAGAAAAATAAGAAAATGACGCCATTTTGAGTAACAGCCACTATCTTGAATTCCCACGACTTTACGTGATGCCTCCCCCTCTGAAATATATTGTATTAATATAAAGTAGATACTCACCAATCGTTATATTCTTATCACAATTTGCAGTTTTCTGAACCATAGCACCTGGACTAATGCTCTTCCGAAAGTTCATAAACCCAATATACCTTTTCATCCCATTGTTTCAAATATTGGCACGGCCTCTTACCGCCTAGCGAAATATCTAACAACTATATTTTCTCCTTTACTGTCCGAAAATTTATACACTGTAAAGAATTCCATCACCTTTGCTAAAATGATTCAGAATTTATCCCAGACTAATTTTACTATGGTCTCTTTTGACGTCGAATCACTTTTCACAAATGTCCGGATAAGTGGTGCCACCCTCTCTTGTCTTGAACAGAGACTTCGTGAATTTCATTATTCATATTTTGAAATTCAAGAACTTATATCCCTTACTCGCATATGTCTGTCTCAAACTACATTTTCATTCCAAGGAAATTTTTACAAACAATCTGACGGTTTAGCCATGGGCTCCCCCCTGTCACCCATCTTCACAGACATCTATATGCATTATTTTGAAAGCTCCCTTTTCAATAAATTATCTTTCCCTTTCTGGATTCGCTATGTTGATGACACATTCACCTTAATTGACACCTCTCTTCACAATATTGATAATATTCTTAACATTATGAACTCTATTGATAGAAATATTCAATTCATTTATGAAACTGAAAATAATAGTTCTCTCACATTTTTGGATACTCGCACTGTAACTGGTTTCACTACATCTGTCTATCGCAAAAGCTTCGCTGTTTCTTTGCCATCCCATGCTCGTTCTTGTCATCCCCCAAGCCAAAAAATGGCCGCCTTTTATATCTTTATAAATTGTGCCATACATGTTTGCTCTGATTCTGTCATTTAATAGTGAAATTCAATACATTAAAGCCATTGCGATTGACAGAGGTTACAACCCTTCTATAATTGATACTGCTCTGTTTAAACTTCAGCATCCTTGTTCCTCAAACTCTCCTCAGTCTTCTACTCTTTCCAATATTAGCATTGTGTTACCCTTCTTTCCTAAATCAAGCTTTCCCATTGCTAAAATTCTTAGACAATATGACTTCAAAATAATTTTTGCCCCTACCAATAAACACCCTCTCCAAAAAGACCCTATTGAATTATCCAATTCACTGGGTATCTACCGTATTAATATTCAGTGTGGCCTCTCTTATATTGGACAAACCAAACGCTGCTTAAAATTTCGTATCAAAGAACATCAACTATGTATTTAAAAAACAAGAAATCCTCTATTGCAAAACATTGCTTGGAGATTAATCATACTTTGGACTTCAATTCGGTTAAAATAATCTCTAAACCTACTTCTATACACGAACTTAACTTCCTTGAAGCATTTCATATTTATAAAAATTCTAAAAAATATTGTTAATTGTGAATTCGCTATTCCCCCATTATCAGATTGTTGGAAATATTACATAAAAATTTATGTCTCTTAATTTTTTTTTTCTTTTCCCCTCACTACTTCAGTTCTATTTCCCATCTATTTTCCTATTGGCTGTTACATGCAATCATCTGTTTTCCTATTGGTCAATAAACCTTTAACTTGAATCCCCATCTCTCCTATATATGTGAGCAAATTTCTGCCATCCTTAGCACTGAGGAAGGTATGCTATATGCTACTGAAACCAGTTTGCTTAAAATTTTAAATTTTTGGTGCTTTTAACTTTTAACGTTGTATTTTTTTACGCTTCTATTTTTCATATTGTGCAAAAAAAAAAAAAGTCGATCATGGAGGAAAACAAATCAAGAATTTCACAAACAGTTGCACAAAGAAAAGTAAATAATAATAATTTAAAAAGCATGAAATGGTCACAAATCTCTTCAGTCAGTCACCAAATTTGCAGATTTTTGCTTCAGAAGAGAAATTTTTCATTGATTTTCTGACTGATTTCAATTCACACAATTCAGAAATCCGTAAGGCCCCTGATTTTTGAAGAGTGTACAGTACATAATGTGATTTAATAAAGTAAATGATTGCAGTAAATACAAATGCCCACCCTCCCCTACAAAAAAAAAAAAAAAAAAAAATTAAGCTTGAGTTCTAAATTTCCTTTAATAATTGGGACTAAGGAGAGAAATCTCACACTACCTAAAAATTCAACCGTGTCTTATTATATTTTTTATTTGTACTTATATCTCTATTTTCCTTCCAGGTGTGAAAGGGCAAAATAGAAAAAAAAGTGAAAATTTTTTCTCATAATTTAGACACATTTTAACTGCTATTTATATGATAATAAAATGAAATATAACTGTATGTACCGGTGATAGAAATTGGGAAATAAAAGATAGGTGTCAAATGATGCCTACTATAAATATCTTAGGCAACAAATTAAAATTTTTGACTTTAACATAACTGTATGTTGCATTAATATATATTGTTTTTTAGTTTTTTGAAAAGCACAGATATTTTGTTTTTATTGAAAATTGTTAAAGTTCTTAATCACCAAGACTATAACTATTGAAGGAATTCTAAAACTGATCTAAAGCCTTTTTAATTATTATTAAACAGTAGAGCGCTGATTAACCGGATCGGTCAAGGACCATACGCCTTCCACGAAGACCCTCCCTCCTTCTCCAAAATTTTTTAAGTGGAACTTCTTTAGGCACGGTAGTGTAAATTCGGCTGGATTTCACGTAAGTTAACCATTAAATAACCATTTCAAAGAAAGCAATGCATAAAATCAACTGCTTCTAGAACCTAAAAAGGTTTCCCTTTGAATGTGCAATCCAATTATCCATGCATATTTTTTCCCACAAAAATCATCCCTCTTTATCTTTAGATTCTCTGAAGTGATCGAGAAATTGCTTCTGTTATACATGTCCTTGGAAAGAGCCCCCCCCCCCCCCCCCATCTCTCTCTCCACTTGCATGTGTTTTACAGTGTATGTATATGGGGCATTCTCACAAGCTTTTGGCTTTCGGGAATAAAAATCTGGTGAAATTAAACTTGCTAAAATAACATTTTAATCTGATAGCTGAATGCCTTAATGATTCAAAATAAAGAAAAATGGTCAGCAGCGAAAATTTTTTTATTTAACTGAGGTTTATGTTAAACTTGCGAGTTTAATTTTACTTACCATTTTACCGCTATAACTTTTTATTTTCTTCTAACTTTTTACTTATAATGAATTTGCATAGTACCCACAGTACATTCAAATAAGAAATAATAACATTGTAGTAATTTTAGTACAAAATTTTGGTATAACATTGTCTTAAAGGGGTGTTAAAAAAGGGACAGTAAGGTAAAAACAGGGGGCGGTATAGAAAAAAAGGAACGGTAAAGAAAATTACCACCTATTTTAGGCAAATCATGTTAAGACTAAGTGGTAGACACAATGTTCATTGATTTTTAGAAACAATTATCTACATAGGATTAAATTTAAAAAAAAATAATTTACCTCGAAAAGTGCAGGAATAAACCTTGGGGACAGTAAGACTACCAATAAAGCCACAATGCTTGTAATTGATATTTAAATGCTAATTTAAATTCTGTAGTAAATTTCCTGTCTAAGAATTTTAGACATTCTTTCTCTAGCATACTTCTGCATGAGAAAAAACTTGAAAAAAATTCTGTGGGTGCATCTGAAGTGATTTTCTGTATAATTTTAGAAGAGGGACGGTAAGGAATCTAAAACACAAGGACAGAGTTTAAAAAATAATAACAATCCTAAAAATGTGTGCAGGTTAATTTTTTCCTACATATTTATATAAAATAATAGTGGAAGGCGTATGGTCCTTG
Source organism: Maratus speciosus (assembly GCA_963932465.1). Classification (NCBI taxonomy): domain Eukaryota; kingdom Metazoa; phylum Arthropoda; class Arachnida; order Araneae; family Salticidae; genus Maratus; species Maratus speciosus. The sequence continues at coordinate 512,047,037 of OZ010790.1, read as the reverse complement.
ACCGATCCGGTTAATCAGCGCTCTACTGTTTAATAATAATTAAAAAGGCTTTACATCAGTTTTAATATTCCTTCAATAGTTATAGTCTTGGTGATTAAGAACTTTAACAATTTTCAATAAAAACAAGTTTCGGAAAAAAATTACACCCAATTATATTTATTGAAACAATTTTATACAGACAGCTCCAAACTTAAAAATCAGCATCAGGGACACGGTATGGTATAGGAGTTTTCCTGGTATTTGGACCCCCAACATCGTCCAAAACTTATTTATCTCGTTAATATTGTTATGCAATCATGCAATGGCATGTTCCCCAGTATACGAAAAAAAAAAAAAAAAAAAACAAGAACATGTACTAAAATAAAAATTATTATTCAGGGACATAAAAGTCAAAAGATTGTGTGAATGCCCCATATATACATGTAATAATTTTCATTTGTACTTCTATGTATAAATTTGTACCAATTTTGTAGAAAATAAAATTTAAAAAATGTTATTTTTTAAGCTTCTAAACTCGCCATTTGTAATATTCTAAAATGTGCACTACTGGGCTGGACCAAAGACTGGAAAATGTGTGAAGGGAAGTTACCTAAAAAACATTGCCATAGCTGTTTTTTAAAGTTGTCTAATTAAACAGGTAAGCCTGGGTCCCGACCAGTGCAGATAATCGGCACTCTACTTTATTTAAAAATTCATAGAAAATGCACTTAATCTTGTAAAACAAAATTAAAGCATAACTTCCTAGCAACTTGGAAACAAAATTTTATCAATTCAATTAAATTTCGTAAATAAGCAAACAACAACAAAAAAAAAAAACATACAATGCATCTACATTTGAATCTCGTTAACATGAAATCAAAAGGTGCCGTAATTTTTTTGTGTGCTAATCATTAAAATAATACTTAATAAATGTAAAAAAAAAGTTAGCCATCAAATTCAATGATTGAGAATAGTTGTGTAGTCGTCAAATGCAATAGTTTATTTAGAAATTACTAAAAATAAATTTATACAGTAGACTCCCTTAAATCCACACATTTTAGAATTTTGCAGATTTCTGGTCACTTTTGTTTACATTTTTTAAACAGTAATTTGAAAGTATTTAAGCACTGGAAATTACAATGAATGTTTACAATAAAGTAAATTACTAAAATAATTATGTAAAATAAAAATTTAGCTTTAAAAGCAAAATCAAGCTTTTCTATGATCTCTACTTTTTGGATTATTGTCAAACTAATGTTTTTTTTCCTGTCTTTCCTCACTAGAAATATTGGAATCTGTCATATTAGGCAGAATTACATATGAAACCACAAAAAAAAAAAAAAAATAAAAATCATTACAGATTAAAACTAAAACGAATGCAAAAAAGTAAACAAAGAATGTGCCGTCATCAGTTACATTTGTAAGTATTGTGCAAAAGCTACAGTTGTGCTGTATTTTTACCTTTTGGATAAGAATATAATTTACACCATAATCGTAAAATAACAAAATTGTATACCTTGTTTATCCAGATTTAATAAACAAAAAATCTTGATTAAAAAATGTCTTGGAATAAAGATAGTGATTGCCATTAATATTACTAGCATCTTGATTTTTTCAGAAATAAATTCATATTTTCTTCATTAAAAAAAAAAAAAAGCGTGAGTAATATTAAAATGCGTATTAATATTGACAAAATAAAAATAGAAACACAGTGAAATAAATGCAAGAAAAATAAAGAATTCAGTGATAGTTTACACTAAAAAGAAGAAAAAAAAAATAGTGATTGAAAAGGCAGCAAAACTGTTTTTCTAAAAAACAGAACCATTGACAGCTAATAATCTCCACTGAGAGGTAATAATGCTTCTATTTAATACTTTGAGGATTTCAGGTATAACTGGTTATATTTACTCTGTATGTGTGTATGAATGGGTTTAATTCATTTTCATAATTTTTTTGGTTTGCATACACATACATGTATGTGTAAGTTTAGATTTAGGCGATTAACAGTACAGTAGAAGATCTTTATAACTCACAACTCCTCAGATGTAAACAATGATTTTTGCAGTTAAAAAGCACCTGCATTTTCACATTGTAAAATATAGCTACTCTCTAGAGGACTAAATTTGATACATTAGTTCAACTTTATCTTCTAATTTAAGACCTTTTTACTGAAAAAAATACTATTATTACAATCAACATTTTTGAAAATGTCTAATATAAGAGATGGTTGTGTCAGTTATATTTGGATTATGTTTATAAAGTAAATTTAACAATGTCTGACCTATATTATGCAAAAATTTATAATTTGGATAATTCTTGGTAACAAGGAATGCAGTATAAAGATATTCTTATGTATTTTGATATGTTTCAGACTTATTTGGCCATGTTTACAAGGTGAATTTAATGATGTGATCCGTATAATGCAAAATTCTATATAACGCACAACATTGTGTTTTTAGGTTTGCGTTATAAAGATCTTCTATTGTATTTTTTTCTAAATGCATATGCAAAACGAGCTGCAAATAATATGTTAGTTTTGTTAATAACTAATGAAATTACTTATTTACAGTTTTTATTAATTCTGTAATTACTGTTTCCTCTAGGCTATTTTTTAAGAATACCACATCCTGCCTCGGCAAAATGTACTCTGCCTTTTTAAAAAATAGTGAAATTCACCAGTAGTTGTAGCCAGAGATTTCTTGTAAAAAACTTCCCCATTTTACATTATTTCTACATCCATCTTGCAAAATTTATTTCATTAGAAGAAACAGGATATTAAAATGTTATTTAATTGTATTTTTTAATTTGTAATTCATAAAATTATTAAAAATTAATGACATTTTATTTATCATACTAAAAAATTACATACTTTTCTTTCTTATATCGTTACTAAACACATTACTAATATGAAATAGCGCCCTTTTTTGGAACTTAGCATCCTGTCCCTTTTTCTTTCTAGAAAGAATACTAAATTATTAATTATCATTTTTGTAATTAAAGCATAAAAATTTATACTATGTTCCTAAGTAGAGTTATTTGTTTAATATTGATTAATTTTCAGTAGTGTTAACAATTTAATATTAAATGCAGTTATTAATAATTTTAATAAATGTAAATATCACTAACATTTAATATAGTTTTATGTAATTATTACAAAATAGTAATGTATATAACATTATTGTATGCTACTAACTAATGAAAGTACTAATTTGCAGTTTTTATAATTTCTGTACTAATACTAACTAATAATTATAATTTTATTAACTAAAGTATAAAAACATAGATTATGTTAGCAGTTAGAGGTTTAATTGTTTTGAAAACCTAAAACTCTTGGTAGTTATTCAGTATTTTAACGCTGGGAAAAAAATCAGATTTAGATTTTTTTTTAAAAATTGATTTATTTTTTTTTTTTTTTTTTAAATCATGATTTTTTTTACACCCTAGTTTACACTTGCAAATATTGTGTAGAACCTACAATATGGTGAATTTTTCTATAGGTATGTTAATTTACATCAAAAGTAATGTAATTTTATTTAGTAATTAATCAGGTGCAATAGCCAAAAGAGCATTATTAACAATAAAAATTAGTAAAAAAATTGATTGCTGCTGATTTGAGCACTATCTTGAATTTTGTTCCTGCAACTTAACTGTAAGTTTCACTGTTTACATCTGAAAAAATATGTTGATTTTAGGAGTTTGAAGATTTATGGAGACTACTGTATAACAATAAATTTATAGGTTCTTTGAATCAAAAAAGAAAATTGAATACTACCTTACTAAAGGTGTACATCTAAAAATATCTGATGGATTTATGGTACTGTGATTACTTTTTCAAAATAAATATTATTTTCGAAGGTTTTTCTGTTTAAAAAAAACCTCTGTGCTAAATACAAGCAAGTCAAAATTGATCTTTGCTCCAAAAATGTATTATTGAAATTACCCCACAAAAGTGTGGCATAATTAGGACATTCCCCCCCCCCCCCCAAAAAAAAATAACCTTATGGAAACTTCCTTTCACTTTGAAAGTCTAAAAAAAATCACTCTTGAAAGACATTTTAAAAATAATTTACATGACTTTCATAAGCTTATTCTCCTTGGATTTCATGGCTCTTTTACACAGCAATTCAGAAACGAACTGCAAGAATTTGAATGGACAAAATGTCCAATTATTAAATTTTCCAGACACCCTCATATGTTTCCAACATTTTCTCTGCTTTTATCCATCGACTAGCAGAATTACCCGGCTTCACCCATGTCAATTATAAGGAGCCTTCCGGATAAAATAAATTAAAATGAAATAATACGGCAATCACAATAATTGAAATTTGTTGCATTCCCATCCACAAATCGTTAAAAAGACAATCAGAAAGCATGACGTTATTGTCTTGCAACCATAGTAAAATCCCTGAGCTTGAATAACAGAATGCGCGTTTTTCTTCTGCGGGTATAAGAGAAAAATATGTGATTTTCCTGACAATATGGAAAAAAAATTCACCAAATCGCGCAGCATTTAGTGAAATTCTCGTTTGTATGGTATATATCTACATTATAATGTAAAAACACTGTCAGTGCCCATAAATTGTAACACATAAATTGTGCATTTACTGTAATTTTTCTAACTTTAAACATCACGCTATTTCATTTTTTACAGTGTCGAACAGAAAAAAGTTCTTTCAAATGAAATTTGTTTGAAAATTGTATCTCAGTTTTCTGATTTTAATGGATTTTAAAGTAACTTTCAAGAATGGATATTTTTAAAGGTGCATGCAACCCGATTACGAAAGATGAACCCATTTACTCTTAATGCAATAGCATAAAGAAAAGACATGTCTATGAGTAACACTGGTTAGAGATCTGCACGGGCCTATTTTCATTTGTGGCACTCGGATCGGGCCTAGTGACTACTCTTTACGGGACGGGACGGGTTCGGGCCTTACTTTTTTCCAGAAGGGCCGGGCCTAACTTATTTTTTCTGTACATAGCCGGGGCTGGTTTCTTTTCTAGTCTTCATGACCCAAAATTTTTAGTCCTAGTTTTGAGACAGCCCATACGAAAATCATTGTCTCGGTGTGACCTGGCCGTTCAAAGGTCAGTAAAATTAAGCCTGGCCCAAAGATTTTTGCAAAATATGCATACATTTTTGAATCACCATTATTCTACAATTAAACATTAACATTTATTCTTTTTAAAGAATAGTAAATTTCTACGCTAATTAAAATATAGTAAAACGTGTGAAAAGGAACCTGCCTATAATGGAATCCTGTTTTAAACTGAAAAATGTGTTGATACATGCAAAATTAATATACTAATATGTAAGAAAATAATATATAATACATTTACATTTGCTAAGAAGGGAACTTGTCTATAACGCATTTTTTATTTTATTTTCTATGTAATTGAGTCTTAGAAGATTTTACTATACAGTAAAATCAGTACAGTAAATACAGTAAACAGCATTTTTCAGATTTTTAACCATTCAATGCATGGAATATGGATTAACAGTATTAATATTAATTGAAACATTTACGTAGAAGAAATAGCGATTCATTAAAAAAATAAATATTGCAGCCTGTGGCACTTATATAAAAATGAAATTTAGAAACATGAAAAAAAAGTTAAGATAAATATTTTTGGTCAGAACTCCTCGTAAGAGTCAAATTTTTAACCAAATCGACGTAAAAATTTTTCCCCTTCTAGAAAGAAATCTGTTATAGACAGGTTTCGTTTTCACAAGTTTTACTATAATGCATCTCTTTTCAGAGCTATACTATAGAGCGGATGGTTTAACAGTCAGTGAGGATACCTGTAAAAATGAAACCTGTCTATAATAGAATCCTGTCTAAAAAGAAAAAAAATCATGTCCAATATATTAAAATTTTGCCTTCTAAGACGGAAACCTGTCTAAAACGAAATATTTCATTGGTTCTGAGTTTCCGTATTTGCAGTTTTTACTGTTATTGTAAGCACAAGTCAGCAAACGTTTCTCATACGGAAGGGGGGGGGAGGGGGTTAGACCCCTGTATCCTACCCTCAGCTATATAGCATCCCTCAAAAAATGTTTGCCCCCCCCCAAGAAAATTCTGAAATGGCGCCCCTGTTTATAGGCAATTTCTTTTGTATCAACAAGAAATAAAAAATAATGGACCCCATCAGTGTGATGTCACAGGCAACTCAACTCCGCGTATGAACCGCAAATTGGATCCAAACAAACCCAGAAAGTTCAGAGTGTATAAGAGATGCACTATGCGCAGGGTTGGCAGATTTTTGACATGCGTCAGTTTATGTCGGGTTTATACCGTCATGTCAAAAACTTCAAATACTACATTGACTTGTAAAATTTCACATTAAATGTCACATATAACAACATTACATGTAATATTTAAAATTCATTATTACTGCATATCAATAAGTAGTACATAGTAAAGTATTATTGTTAAGTGCAACTTTTTTAACAGGATAACATTTTTATATATATTTTTTTTTTTTTTTGTAAAATTGTGCTTTTCTAAAAGTAGGCATTAAGATCACCTGAGCTGTACATTTTTTCTCTTACTTAAAATCTTTTTAATTTCTCTACTACTTTTGAGAGCTTAAAGAATTACCTAGGATTTTTCTTCTTTTTTGAAGGGAAAAAAAAAAACTTAGAAAAGTGCAGATTTTTTTGTATATATAACAAGATAATGTGCATCAACTTTATTCTAGTCTAGGCAATAACCATTCCATTCAAAATTGAAATTGGATTATTAATCTTAAACACTTACAAAATAAGAAGTAATATATTTTTTAAAACCTTAAAGTCAAAATCTTTTTAAAACATGCTTTCTTTAAATATATATAAATATTTTTTCGATTCTAAAACTGAGCAAAATTCGCTCGATCTTCTAAAAGAAAATTCACCTAAGCCCCATATTTAAAAAGTGCATAATAGAAGGGATGAAATCATGAAACCATACTATTGTTTGGCTTAATTTTGCTTCCTAACCATCAGGGGAAAGGGTCAGTTGATTCAGCTCACGCTTGGGCTACAGAGAGAATTTATCGATGCTTACCCATACTTATTGTATATGAAGCTAAAGAATCTCCCTTTTCGTCTTCTTATTTCAGTGCTATAGGAAGAACCCCATTAGTTGGTGGAAAGGTATCATTAAAGCAATAGCTTTTCAGCTGAGCCTGCTTCAAAACTTGCTCATCTAGGAATGCTTTTCTATCAAGTCTTACTAGCTCAGCATCAATTAAGAGACAGACTATTTTCTAATGCTTCATACACTCTAAACTCAGAAATCATTTGGGTGTAAATGTGCTAAACAGGTTGTGTGCTGCAGCATGCTGCGGGGTAAAATTGATCCGGATTATTTAATTGTACAAAATGATTTTCTTCTGATTGAAAATTCAAAATATAAAAATATTTTATTGCAATTAATAATTAAAAAAAAATTATTATTAAATTACAATAATTTTAAATAAAATATTACATAAATCATTGACTTATTTGTTATTTACTTATTGTTGTTACAATATATTACATGTTTTTGACTTATAGCCTGTTGCACCTTTTTGACAGTTTTCGAAGGTTTAAGCCAGTTTTTGACAATTTAAACAAGTTTTTGATGCTTGTCATGTGAAAAACCCAACCCCAACTATACGTCAAAAATGGTTTACAATATGAAGTCAGATATCGCTCAAATCATTCAGCCCAAACAAGATGAGCACGTGGAACCAGGGTTGAATTACTTGGAATGGGAGGGGTTTTCAAAGCTACCCGCAATTGTTTGGACTGAATTGTAACAGGTTTTAATTGACTTCAAGGTTACATTTACCTTCATGCCGAACCATCACGTTTCCTCCCTATCTGTCTCTGAACTCTATAGTTTATTTGGATCCAATTTATGGTTGGTACATGGAATTGAGTTGCCTTTGACGTCACTACTGATGGGGTCCATTATTTGTAAATATTAAAAAGATGGGGACTTTTATAACGTTATGTCTATGTCATTTTTTATCTAAATTTTTCCCTCAAGGTCTTTTGTCATTTTTTTGCCTGGCACAGAAACGACTGGTGGTGTTGCAAAATAAATACCCAAAGTTTAACTTAGGTAACAATTTCCTTTTATGTTTACATCATTCCCTGAGAGGAAAAAGGGGAAATTTTTTTTTAAAGTAAAACTGGTGTTTTTTTTATGTTTTACTGTATAACAGCTATACTGTTGTTAAATATTAGCATTAAAGATTATAACACTATTTTTGCATTCATAGCGTTCCCAAGTGGAAAATGGGGGTAACTAAATTCAAGTAAATTTTGATTTTTTATGCTCAGATTGGAAGTTTTTGTCCAAACAACGACAACCTGTATTATCGCTTTCACGAACTATTTTGGATTAATCATTGGTAAATTACACCACAAATTGTGATGCGATAATCACACCTTAATGATTGTACATTCTGTTAATTTTGAAATGAGTTCATCTAAGAGTTTGTCTGAATGCAGTAGTTATTAAATAACTTGACATATTAAATAAAAACATAATTTTTTCAGAACAAATTAAAAAAGAAAACAATTTATTTCCTACATTGTTTAAGCCCGAGAAGGGACAAATATTAACACATTGACAGACAGTAGGAACAAGTGAAGTTCGAAAATTAAATAGCTGTGACGGCTATAGACGCAAATGTCCGTCAACATGTTAAGATGTTTCATTCAGTTAGCTTTAAGTTTAATGTTACGTTTTTGTAACAAATAAGTTAAACCAATTGAACATTAAAAAATAAAAATAAAATTCAAACAATACGATACTTTAAATACCCTAAAAACTTAGGTTGTTCCGTTCAAATGTAAGCAAAATAAATCTTGGACTTTTTCCATTTATTAGTTGTAAATATTTGTATTGCAGATTTTGTATTATGTTTATGATGATTGTACATAAAATCATAAGGCACGTCTAAAATACAAACCTTTAAAAAAAGTCTAAGATTTATTTCGCTTTCATTTGAACGGAACCCAAGTTTTTAGGGTGTTTAAAGTATCATATTGTTCGAATTTTATTTTTTAATGTTAAATTGGTTTAACTTATTTGTTACAAAAATTTAACATTAAATGTAGAGCTAACTGAATGAAACATCTTAATATCTGTCTCTTCTCGGGCTTAAACAATGTAGGAAATAAATTGTTTTCTTTTTTAATTTGTTCTGAAAATTATGTTTTTGTTTAATCTTATAAGGGCTGATTTCAAAAACCTACTGAGTAAAATTATAGTCCAATTCCATTCTCTGGCAATTAATTGTCAAAAAGTGATCCTAATTACCCCTGAGAAAATTTTCTTAGCTTAAAAATACAAAACCTATTGACACATTAACGTGCTCGTTACCATCTACAAGAACACTTGTAGTTGGCAAACTGAGTTTTCTTGCCAGCTACGATAACTTGCTATTTATCTCCTTATCTAAATCACCGATTACAAGTACAGTGGAACTTGGTTAAGACACGGATTCTTTCTGATCTCTTGAACATCGCCTATAAGGCTAATGCAAAAATATCACAGTTAATACATGATCCCGCTTAATACGCAAGAGATTTCTGGTCCTTTAAGGCAAATAATCACACTTAAGATGCAAATTCTTTGTCTCTTTTTCAGTATTGCCAATTTATCGGATTTTTTATATTTAAATAAAAAACAGCGTCTCCAAATAATAATATTTACTTAATTTAATAACAGATTAATTAAGCCGAACATTACTAATCGGAAATAGTGATAGTTATTTGAATTTAAAAAAAGCCTGTTAAATTAGCAACACTGAAATTCTTCATTATCATAAGTACTAAATATGATTTTAACAACTGGATTGTGTTTCAAAAGTTTAATATTTTTTATCTCTGTTGAAAAAATTAGTTTAGCTGGAAATTAATTTTTTTTATTTTTGGTTGTAACATAATAATATACAATAAAGCCGTTAGATAAATAACTAAAAGTTTAAAATGCAAAATCATATCTATTCTCAATATATTTTGAAGAATACAACAAATAAAGTTTTTTTTAATTATTATTATGTTGAAATTTTAATAGGTATATTGAAACAACATTACGTATAAATTTTGAAACAATTATTTAAATAATAAAACAACAGAAAATAATTTAAAAGCATAAAAATGCAGATAAGATCTTGGTATATGTGTAAAAAGACTCACCATCTCAGCTTTGGCAGCGAACATGTTAACAGAGTAGTTTTTAAATAAAAAAAAAGTTTAAAGTTAGGTTGTGGAACTATTGAAGTGATTTGATTATTGTTTTCCATTTTTGGATAAATATAGTGAGTTATAATAAATAGTTTTCGTCTCATGATGAACTTTCCAGGGCTGTTGCATACTCAAAATCTGCTGACAGTATTTGACAGTACAACTTAAAAGTATTTTCTGAAAAATCATACACTCTACTGCGTTTCTTAGTTTATTTATTTTATAAGAATACCTGCTGATTTCATGCATTTAAGATAAAAAATTAGTGCAGGAATCTGTCAGAAAGTAGTCGGTTTGGACTTGTAAAAACAGCTTTGATAAAAATCTATAATAATAAAGACATAAGTTTGTGTGTTCTGGAAAGGTCGCTATATGCAAAGCAACAAGATTTGGCAGAAAGGTACCTGTATGTCGTAAGTTTTTTTCAGTTTTTGGATTTTTACCAGATTTTTTTAAATTTTTATATGACTTATAATTTTCTTTTAATTTTGCTCAAACTTTTCCACATTAGTAAAAGGGATCTGGTTTCAATCTTTTAACCAAATACAGTAAATTTTATTCTCTTTTCAATAAAGTTCATTCGGAATTTGTACATAAATTTTTCATAGAAAAGATATGTTTTTTTCTTTTGGTTAAAAAAGTCACTGCCAGAAATAAAAATTATCTACAGAATGCCTCAGTCAATAACAGTTGAAATTTTCATTTCCACTTGTTTTGACTGATAATTTCTTGCACAGTGAGATTTTGGAAAATAAATATATCAAGTATATAAAAAATATAGAAAATATCAAATATATGAAAACATCAAACATCTTGATATTTTGAAAATTATATATCAACAACTCCTCACTATTTTATATTTATTATGTTTGTATATTTTTTACTTACTTTATTGTTTTGTATTCATGTAACTCACTAGATATCAGCATCTGCATGTACTAGCTTGCTTTAAATCAGCAAATTTCTAGAGTCTTGCTGTAGTTGTAATGTATGATGGTTGGATATTGCATACAACAGCAAATATAAGCCGTAACTTTAATCCAGAGCAATTATTTAAATGTTTGTAAATTTCCTTGCTAGATATGCTTTAAAAGTTAAATGTCTAATTAAGTGAATAACTTCATAGTTATAAATACTTTTCATTGATAATGTTTGATAAGAAATTCATGTTACATGAATAAATATTCTTAACATCACAATGGTTTTAATCACTCGAATAAATGCATTATATTCCTTAAGATATGAGTTCAATAAAAAGGAATAAATAAAAAAAGTTGAAAAAAAGATGACACATTTATAAGCAAAAATTAGATGTATAATTTACATAGCTACAAATACACATATGACTAAGAAATAAAGTTTCATACATAAATATTCTAACATAGCATGGATCTTCATAATATTCTCACTTATAACATAGCTATCAACTTTTACACTTTTCTTGTATCAATTTTTGACAATAAAAAAATGTACCTTATTTAATCCTAAATTTTCTATGAATAAATAAGACACATTTTTCTTTTACATAATAGTGGTGGGAAAAAAGCATAAAAGTTGACAGCTATGTTTAAAGACAAAAACAAACTGCATAAATGTAATTTGAAAAATACTTTAATACCAAAAAAGTCATATGTATGATAGTTCTCTTTTTTCCAATCAAAAAAAAAAAAAAAAAAAAAAAAAAAAAAAAATAGAGCGAATTAAACAAATATTAAAGAGAAAATAGAGTTAAATGGAAAGTATAGTATTTATACTTGTAGTACAGCACTCAACTGGGTAGCAAAGATTATCGTAAAAACCACTACAACTCATAAAACAATTGAATTAAAACTCAATTCAATTTAAAAACAAAACAAATTTAATTAAAAAGCAAGAAGTGGATTATGTACAGTTAATCCTTCTCTGCACCATGTGCCACATCTGGCACGTACCTCAAAACACTATAATTCTTATTATGTGCTATGAATTTGGCCAATATGATCTCTATTCCTGATTAAGAACAGTCCAAAGAATGGAACAACACTTATTTTGTACATGTCAGATGGCTGCATTTGACAAAAAAATTAGAATTTGTTCTTTGGAAGCAAAAAAAAATTTGATCAAGCTATTAAGGTAAAATTTACTTTCATTATTTTTACTGAATACTTAAAAATATTAATATAAAAAAGTTGCAAAGTTTTAAGCAGATAAAATTAATTAATTTAAGCTCATTTAATTGTAAAATATAGCAATACAATATTTAAAAACCCTAATTGTGTACATAAGGTACACGCCATAAAATATCAAATTTTAGCAGAAATTTTGAAATGTATTTTTTTTTTTACTATTTTTCCCATTTTTAGACCGATATATAGATTTCAAATAATTTTTTCATAAAAATCGTGCAGTGAAGTGTTAAATCAATTCCATCAGTTCTCCACACAAGAACTCAACAAGCCATAATTCTGTCTTTAGCTTACCTTAGCACTTGCCATGTGCTCACAGCTTAAAAAGTAACTCCCTCTAATTTGGAGATCATAACAATGCAACCTTCACATAGCTTTTCAAAGCACTGACTAACTCTCTTCTCTACATTTCACCCTAGGGAGCTTCGGCCAACTCCTTTCTTCTCTGCCTCAGACATTCCACAGGTTTCCCCCTTATGGGATGGAAATACACTCTTTTGTTCTCTCTCAAACGGAAGGAATTTCCTTTTATGCAAAAAATTATATTTCACTAAGCCATTGTTACAAGATATTTCATGCTGACACTGTTTGTTTAAAATATTTATTTACAGTGGCTATTTTTCCTAAATGTATTTCAAAAGCTAGATTATGCAAATTGTGGTTTAAAAATAAATGAAAGTATTATGCTTCATAGTGCAGCAAATAATAACATATTAGCAAACTTGAAACTTAGCTTTAATATAGATTAAAAGATAAAATTAGTAATTAAAACATTTCAACAGAAACTAATAGAACTGAATAATTAAAAACGATGAGACTATAAACATATATTTATTGAGTATAAAAATTATAAACTGAACAGTGATAGTTACACAATATTCAATAGCATTTTTATTGCAAGGCATCTTTAGTTTCTTTGGGGATGTTTGTCACATACCACTCATGTACAGATTCTAAATATGTGGCTAATACACCAGCCGAATTCATATGTTTGACAGTTGAATGATACTGAAGTGGATTTCCGTGGATATCAGTTAATTTGCCACCAAAAGCATGCAGTAGTGCTTCTGGTGCGCATGTATCCCACTTTTTTGTTCCTTTGCTTGGAAAAACATATGCATGGGCTTTCCCTTCAATCAATAATAATACCTGAAGCATTAAAAGAAAAGGAGGTTATTTTCTTATAAATCGCACATAAATAAAACTTAAATCAATTACTCTTCATTTATCTTATCTTCTGATTCATATTATATATACTGCATTTGAGTATTTTTTGCACTTTTATGTTTTTTCTTTGGTGCTAAAAGTAAAAAGGCACAGCATCCATGAGCGAGTTTAAGTATTTATTCATATACATTTTTATTCAAAGAAAATTTAAGTTAACAAAATAAATGATCTCTAAATAAATTATTTTTAAGATCTATGTATTTTTTATCAATCCCTTTGGGACGAGCAACTTTTACAGAATTGTTTAATATTTTATCACCAGTTTTTCAAAACAGAAATTTTTGCCTAATTGAATCAGGAAAATGTTTGGATTAAATAAGGCAAAATTTACAATAAAAATTTACTGGTGAGAACAATCAAGGATTCTGAGCACCTTATGCGGCACGTATACTGGTCGCTCGTCCCCAAGGGGTTAACTAACTTTCAGCATAGGAGTTAGTATTTAATGAATGTCAACGAGTAGAACTGGAACAAATGCTTCTTTTTCTCGTGGAATAGGCTCTTTCTGGTGGTTTTCCAAAAAGAGCTATAGAAAGAAAATTAAACAAAATAAAAAATAACAATTTATGGAAAATCCCTTATCATTCAGCTATTTTTAGCGAACAACTAAAAGTCAGCTCACTCTATTGCCGAAATCTTTCTGAATTTTCACAACATTTGACTAGATTTTTAATAAGAGTTGCTCCATGGAGTTGACAATCAAATTATGGAAAAAAAAATCTTATTTTTCCCGCATGTGCAGATAAAAAAATATTTCATCAAATGCTTAAGTTATTTATATTCCAATTGCACTGTATTGTTTCTACTTGCCACATTTTTTTAAAACTAGCGTTAAATTTGGTTGAAAACCCTGCATGATATAAGTAAAAAACTTGCAGGAATTTTTTTAACTTAAAAAAAAATTGCTATATCTTTAGTATACATGCTATTCTTACACAAATGAATACACATAATAATTGTATACTGTAGCGATAGATCATTTCATGCATTTTATTTTACAGGGTAATCCCAAGTATTATTTTTCTTTGATTTTTTTTGTTGGCCCCTAGTTGTCTTCTTTATCAAATAGACATTGATAAATATGAGGTCAAACATATTCTTTGTAATTCTGAAGTTCCAGAAAAATAAAAAAGGTATATCTTTAAATATTCAACAAAATGTTTCAAATTGAAAGTATCCAGTGATTAATGGCTATATAGGCACTTGACTTACATATGGTAACTTAGTTATTGGAAAATATTAAATAGGTATCATAATATAAGCTTGGAAATTTGATATTGCACCATTTTTTAACAACAATTTTTAACTTTTTCCCCTTTTTAAGCTTGTTTTTTTTTTTTTTTTACTTTAGAAAAGTTGTTTTTGTAGATTTAAAAAAAAAAAAACAGATTATACACAATTTAAATAATCTACTCGGTTCTCGTACAACCTTTGTAAGCAGGGAGCAAATATAATATGTATACATATCATTAATTTCTTTTCACAATATATTAGTCTTTCTCAATTTATATGTTATTTAATTTTTATGAAGGAATTTTAGTAAAATTTAGTAAAAAACCTGATGAAGTTGAAATAAAATAAAGATCTACTATATGGTTGGTCTCTCAATTAGTTGGTTGTTTGATGATAACTTTTCTTTTGCAGAATTGTTTTGCCTTCTGCAAATATCCATGGCCAATCTGAGAATCAAGCATGGCAGGCATCTAGAGAATCAAAGATCAGTTTAAAGATCTGTAGTTCTACCAATTTTATACATAACGGCTTTGTCTAAAACACAAGGGCAGGAATATATATTTAATAATAAGAAAATCAGAAAACTGAAAGAAATAAATGATCCATAAAACTACATCTTCATTCAGTTCAGATCAGGTTGTAGAAAAGAAAGAGGAAAAATATAATTTTAGTCCATTATGTTTATCCATACCTTTTTTGCTTAAATGTGAGAATAGTTTCCTTAACAATTCCATTCAAATCATAATTTAGAACGCTATCCCCTCATTTCACCTTTTCAAATTTCGATTTTTTTTTAAAAACTTCTTAGCGGCATTTATATCTTAAAAGTAAACACTATGCCAGAATTCAGGTCTCTATCCAGAAATCATAGAAATCGTAATTTTAAAACATTTTTTGTGCCTGCACTCACTTAAATTTCAAATTTGTTAGAAACTCTTCTGTGCCAGCATTTACATCTTACTAGTAACAATTATGTCAAATATCAAGTTTCTGGCCCAAACAATTCTAAATAAATCATAATTCAGAATGTTTTTAGAATGCTTTTCTCTTACTTCCCTTTTTTAAAGTTCAGAGTTTTTTAGAAAACATTCTTAGCGAGTATTTACATCTTAAAAGTAACCACCATACAAATTTCATGTTTCCATCTCCAATGGTATCACAGTAATTGCAATTTTAGACATTTTTGTTTCTACACCCTTTTAAATTTCGATTTTTTTTTTCAATGTTCTGTGTGAACATTTAAACAACCATGTCAAATTTCAAATCCTAAAGCTTCCAAATGAATTGTAATTTAAAAAAATTTCTGCTTGTTTCACCCTTTTAAATTTTTGTTTTTTTAGAAACAGTTCTTAGCAATCATTTACATTTTAAAACTAACCAATAAGTTTCTTTTCCCAAAGGTATCACAATAATATCAATTTTAGAGCATTTTTTGCTATTGCAAATCCTTAGAGGTAGTGGTACCGGCATAAAATATAGCTAATGTTGGAGAAGAGTCGGTCGCAAAAATTTTGCCACCATTACTTTTCAAATCCTTTCGGTCTGGATACCCTCCACAAACTTATATGCTAAAACGTGAAACAATATTTCATTAAGTCATAGGCAAATGACGTGAAAGATATTTTCTGATTTGATTCTCTGCCCACGAACGAAGTGCCTATCATTCAACATGGTTTTTTTTTGGGAATATAAAAATCACATTCAATTCAATTTCTCTTCAAGTCTTGTTTATCCTTGCAATGAAATTTCGAATGCCAATATGACTTCAAATTTATACGTTTTAGAAGGTAGATCATCCCTCAAAAACAAGTTTTTTTTTAAAGATCTTTCTAAAAATGTAACTTTTATGCAGTTTTATTTGGAAAACAAAACTTGAGGGTAAATGGCCGACTGGCAGATAAAACTCAAAGTGATCTGTACCATATCCGATTTGTGCTTTTATAATAGACATAGTATGTGGCTTTATCACTCTTTTGGCATATTTTGTCAATTTTAGAGTTAACAGTTTTTTGATATTTAAGGATTTTTTTTTTTTTTTTTTAAACTGATCTTTATCAAAGCACATAGTTTAAGTAATTACCTGTCCAAAAATGCAATCCTTACTTTTTTTGTATCCATTATTTAAGTCTCTGTGTTGTTTGAAAAATTAAGTTTGACAATGAAGAAAAAATGATGATTTTCAGTATCTTGATGTTTAAAAAAAAAAAAAAAAATCTATATCTGTTTATAAATAACTTATGAAAATAAATTTGGTCTCAAAGAATGTCTTCATTTGATTCTTCTACTTTTCAGTTTAGTTTTCTGCAATGGTTGGTTCCTTTGATATCTGATTTTTTATGCTAGCACGTTTGTTCGATTTAACATTGAAAAGTTGTCTCCAGTATAATAAGCAGTAAGTGGTCTGTTGTTTAGTTCTTGGCATTTATTCGTTTGGAAGTCTTAATATTTTTTTTAAAGCTTAGTTTGGCAGAATGACCATCCTGCTTGATAAAATTGGACGGATAATGTGTCAAATAAATTAAACTTCTCATTTTTGACAAAATAGAGGATTAAAAAAAAAAAAAGAAAAATTAAAAATTGCTATACGAATTCTAGATAAATTTTATTAAAACAAGACAAAATTTGTCTAGACAAAATTAAGCTAAAAGATTGAATTTTGATTGCTTTTTGAGTGGATCAAAATCACTCGTGAACTTGGAAAGTTAGGGAAATTCGTAAATTGTCCCATTCAATATAAAACAACAAAAAAAATCCAAATTTTCAGCCTTATGTACATTTGGACCTGTTTTTGTCTATATGAACTGAACTTGTAGACCTCTGCATGCAATAAATTTCCCTAATCATCGCTAATAAACAAACAGACAGACACACGACATAAAAACTTAATTTTATTTATGCTGATTGATTAAGTTACCCTTACTGATTAAGTTACCCCCTGATGCTAAAGCATCAGAGATACATGATGAAATTAACCTTTCAAATATATACAAATACAGTAAAACCTCCATAATGGACACTCCCAAACAGTGAATACTTTTTTGATTCCAACATCCCTATGCTATTTCTACATTTTTACCCTGAATAACTATTCGAATAGCAGACAGAATCTTTGATTCTGAAGTGCCCGTTATTCTAGAGGTTAAACTTTTTCCAATTGTAACTGTCCTGCTCCTGTGGCTCAAAGCTTGCTTGTGCCTCTCTTGTGTGCAATGAATTAAGTTAATAAGTCAGTATGATGGAGAACCATGAAGTAACAGTTGTGAATATTTCAGTAATAAACAACATTGTGTATAACATTTTCTATCAAGTCTTTTGAGATCGAATGGCTAAAGACTAAATTGCTAAATACTGAATTATCCAAATCATTTCTTACAAAATAATTTCAGGACAATGAAAGAAGATGAAAGAATTCTTTTTGCCCAGATAATAACTTAGTTCAAAGTTCAAAGCAATCTGAAAAGTTCTTGCACCTCACCAGGAGGACATGGTTCACACTTTGAAAACTGCCAAGTTTTTTTTTTTTACTTTTGATACCATAAGACAGCACACAAGGCTTATTTTCTGTTCTTTTGTTTATTTTTCTTTTCTTGTGTTAAATAGCAGCAGACAACAAAAAGTACCCTAAACCCAGCCAAATTTTTGAACATACAGAGGTAAAGGAAGTTTACCCGAATGTCAATAATACTATTTAGTTTTCTACTAATTTTCAAAATTGTAAAACTGACAAAGTATTAAATACATTTTTTTTTCTGCCCAGTTTTAAGCTCTTTTTTTAACTGATAAATTACTGTATATACTCGTGTATTAGTCAAGCCCCCCAATTCGTATGCAAAATTTTGAAAAAAATTTGAAATTTCAAATCACATTTCTGGTAGTATGTTGTAAAATGATTTGTAATGGAGGATAAAAAAAAGTAATAAATTTTCATTAAAACATTTCTAATCAGACATTTTTAAAAATTCAACGTTTTAAAACTGTGTAATTATGTAAAACCGAAGAAGCTTAACCTATTTTGAAACCTATTCACATCAATTTAATGATACTTCAAAAGAAAAAATTCATTCAAAATCTATTCAAGCCTTATTTACAAGGGTAAACAATTTCTTAGACTGCTAAAATATATTTGCTATTTTGTATTGTAGGACTTTTAGGAAAGATATCTAGAAGCATTTTCAAGTTGAACTCTTTTTAAAAAGGGGATTAAAATGTTGAATGAAATGCCCCTGTATTGATTTACTAATTCATGTATAAGTCTACCCCCCCATTTTCAACTCCTAAATTTTGTCTAAAATTCTTCGACTTATACATGAGTACATATGGATTTTAAAAGACGACAAAATCAATTTAAAAATTACAAATGGAATAATTTTATATATAGGGAGCAGATTTGACATTGTAAATCTATAGGCTCAACAAAGTAAAACTGACTTACTTTATGTCCAGAACCACCAACATGTAAGACTTCATCAGGTTTCAAAGCTGATATAGTTGATTTTATAACAGGGTTAGAATGTGACCTTGTCGTTGTGATTATTGTTTTGTTTCCTGGAGGATGAACATGCTCAATTCCAAATCCTCCAACACCAACAATACCCCACATGGTACGTCCAAGTTTTGAATAATCCTCTTCTTTCTGCACAAGAATTAAAGTTTTATAATGCTAGTTTTATCTGAAAATTGTTGTGATTTTAATCCTGTAGCAAAAAGCAAATAGATTGTTAATAAGCATTCATTTTTTTTTTTTTTTTAAATGGAACATGATAAAGATTTTTACAAAACTTTTAAATGTGAATTTATGACATTGATTAATGAAATGTGCATTCATTACATAAGTGTAGCATGACCAGAAATTTTGTGGGAGCACAAATGCTTATTAAACACACACAGATATATATACAGTAAAACCTCTCGATAATGCACACCTTGAGACCACAGAACTTGTTGGTTATTCGGAAGTGTCAGCTTTTAAAAGGTAAAAATAAACATGTATGTGTTCGTTAAATAGAGGTGTCAGCTATTAGTGAGTGTCCGGCGATCTTACTGTGTATCTATATATATGTACAGTAAAAACTCTTAACAATAGACCTTGGGACTGCAGAGTTTGTCTGCTATTCTGAAGTGCTCATTTTTCTGAGATAGAAATATGTATGTATTGTGAATTGAAAACGGTGTTTGTTAAATAGAGGTATCCGCTATTCAGGAATCTCCATTATGGAGGTTTTATTGCATATATATATAATACATGGGTTGTTCTCTACAATACTTGCAAATTTGGCCAGCAGTCTGACTTGAATGATGCATATGTAAATTTTCATAAAAATTAGATAAATGGTAAGAAATCAGTCAATTATTGAAGATTTTAATAGCAACAGAAATTGTTTTAAAAATTTGACTTAACAAAAAAAAAATAAATAAATAAAAATTTGTGGAAAAAATAAAATAAAAAATGTGAGGGAATGATGAAATAAGACATTTTTACTAGTTGTAGGGGAAAAATGCAAAATTATGAAGAAATCCAAACTGTTTCCTTTAAGAGAAACACTTAATTTAACCTCTTCGGACCTGGAGTATCCTATAGGATACACATCTTTACAATTTTTTTTCCTGTATATAAATAATGATTAATAAAATGAAAATGGTGTGAATGGAATCTTCAAAGATAGCCAGACTAAAGCAAAATAGCAAATTGTTCTTTATAGTGTTTTTTTCTGCCATAAAATGGGATTTAAAAATGACTTGCAGCAAAAATGGGGGAAATATACAAAAACGAAAAGTAAATAATTTTTTTAATCGTTAAAATACCATATGGAGAGCCCATTAAAAATAAAAATTTATTAAATGCATGATTATTAAATATTTTTCATTATTTCTTCCATTCAAAACAAAAGAAAATATCCTAAAAAATTATCAAAAAATGTATTTATTGTGTCCCATGTGTCATATATGATATATCAAATTTTATGTACAAAAATTAAATTTAATTTTTTTTGCCTTTCAATCTTTCTTAGTTATCACTTTGCGAATATAAATTCATAACTGAAGTAAGAAAATATATGAAAATAAACCCTGGGGTCTGAAGAGGATATAATGTATGATAAAATTAAAATTTTTGATATTTACAAAAAAAATGAATATTCTGTGTGAGGGAATGACTGCTAATAAAAACGCTTCTGGATATACTGACTAAAAAAAAATTCTGTAAAATTAACAAAATCTTACACCACCAATTTATGTTGCTGGATTGACAAGTGCTCAAAATAGCTTCTTCTCTGTGAAGGATGCTAGACTGCTACTGCTCATTAGTGGTAGATATTTGAGATAATAGCAATGTGTGAGGGAATGATGGTCTGACATGGGGAAACATATAATTGATTGAGTAGACTATATAATAATAGTAAAAATTAATATTTTTATTATTTTTTGTAATGCATCAAATAAGAACTTTATTTTGCTTAGAGTATTTTTAATTATTTTTATTTCTGCATGGAAAGAAATAGGCAATAAAATATGATAGTACAGGTGGGGGAAAGGTGAGGGAATGATGTTTGCATGATATATATTATATTTTTAAATACTAAATTTATTTATTTTTAAATTTTACTTTCTGCCCCTAATAAACTATGTTTAGATCTTCTAATAAAAATAAATAAAAATGTAATAAAATTAAGAGCATTTATATGGCTGGGAAGCACTTTTTGCACTATTGCAGAGAATAACCCACATATATATAAATTAGTGGTACCGTGGTTAAAGATGATCTCAAATTAACAATGCATTTGGTTAACAACAAATGGCTGTACAAAGAAATGCCTTGGTTAATGACAGATGCTTTTATTAACAACTATTATTTATCTGATGCCATAGATTTACTAAAATGAATAAGAGAAAGGCAGTTATAGCTGACAAAGCAGCAGTATATAAATTTACCATTAGCTTTACAAGAACTATAGGAGAAGAATAATACCTATTTCAACAACTCTACCATTGTGAAAATACTGGGTTATTTGGGTAGAAAATGCAAAACAGGAAATTTATAATAAACGAAGAAAAACATTTCCTGGGCATAAAGCAATAAATGATAGGTTAACATTGCTTTTAGCAGAGAGTACAAGTGGAGACTACAAGGTAAAACCAATGTTAATTTACATGTCAGAAAATCCCCGAACATTCAAAAAGTTCAATATATCTAAATCAATCCTGTTGTTTTATGGAAGTCTAACAGCAGAGCCTAGGTCACAAGAATAAAATTTAGTGATTGGATTTGTGATGTGTTTGAACCAAGTGTCAAAGGTTATCTTAGGAAAACTGTGTGCCTCTGAAAGACATTTTAACCTTGGATATTGACCATCCAACTGGCATACAAGGAGAGATCATAACAGAACAATTTGATTTTATCAAGGTGAATTTACTTCCTTCCAAAGCTACATGTCTGATTCAACCTAAGGATAAGCCGATAGTTCCAAAATTTTAAAGGCACTTTTTAGCAGGTGCTGGTGCTTTGGAATCATAAACGGAAGAAATTTTTTGAAGGGATAATTGCCTTTATAATTGCATAGCAATTGTTGGAAAAAAATTGATGATTGTTGGAAAAAAATTGAGAAATTCTTGAATAGGTCCCTTTAAAATACTGTGAAATTCATCAAACAATCGCAGGAAAAAAAATCATGAAACTCGTCAGTCAATCGGGAGGAAAATTGTGAAATTCAGTTGCTTGGAGGGAAAAAAATTGCGAAATTCATCAATTGGTTGTGGGAAAGTATCGCAAAACTCTATTGATAAATGGAGACTAAACAACCAGTTCAAAATATATTTTTCGAACAGAGTGCAAGAATGCTCTTTTTGAGAACAATGTGCCCTTTTAAAAAAAATTCTGCACAGTGGCCGTTTTCTTCTAGAGTCAACATTAACTGTTTCATTTTTTTCAGCTAAAAATATTTTATTATGCAATATGTGAAATGCATGAAAATTTTTGGAACACAATTTGGTTTTTTGAAAAATTAATAATTGACCAAATTACTATAATATTGAACCTATTCTAGGAGCTTAAATATAACTATGATCTCTATTGTTTATATCCCAAAATAAATAATGGATTTTAAACTTTCAGATAATCAACTTTAATTACTATGCTTTAAATTTATCTGCATATGAAAAAATAAACATAAGTAAACATTGGTGACTTAATAAATTCATGCTAGCCATGCATAGCAAAAGAAAATTATAGCATGCTTAAAGGCCAATAAACAATTACAATTATTTACAGGATAGGAGTTTGGCAGACAAGCCTTTTGAAGATGATTCCCTTTAAGAGATGAATCTTGTTCCAGAAGATCTTTTCCTCGATGCAGTTGTTTCATTGAAACTTTTGACTAAGAACAAGTAAAAGGCTGAAATTTTAACACATACACAAGAACTTTGTTATAATGAAAAATAGCTAAGCTTTTAATGACAAATTATAAAGTAGTATTTCTTAATGATAGAACTAACAATAAAAATATAAAAATCTTCTACACCTTTCATTTAGAAAATAGACAATTTTAAAAGTCTAGTGCATTTAAACTCGTATATAAAATTATTCTTTGATTCTCAGCTTTATAAAGCAATGACTTCTTAACTTTCCAATATGCCTGAGAAATACAACACAATAATAAATTCTTCATGAGACAAAACACATGTACAATCACCAGAAAGGTAGAAGCAGTTCAAGAGCTCTAACTTTATCTATTTTACTGTCACATTGGGTATACCTGCCTTTTATATTTTCTGAAATATATATATAAAAAATACTTTTATGTTATTTGCCTGGTTTAATGATTTATAGTGCTACAAAATGTCTATTTGGTGCTTGGTATGAAAAACTGTTAGTTTTTATCCCAGTCACTGATGCATTAAGTTATGATAACTGACTGCAGTAATGCAGTGTCGAGTTAGTACTTGGAGCAGCACTTCTGCTAACTTTGCTATGGCCTTGATCATTTGTAAACAATTTTAGCTTAGAAAAATTGTTTAAAAGAATTTTTTTTATTATTATCTTACTCAATTTACTTTATCACAAGATAATTTTTGTTCTTGGATATTTAAAAATAATGCTAAATTTCAACTTTAGATTTTTATAGAAAAAAAAAATTACATTGGTAAACTGTTTGGTACTATCAGAAATTAAAAATACAAGTTTTAAACAGCAATAAAGCAGCTGGCATGATGATGATGAATAATTAGAGATGATCTATTCTTATGAAATAAACAAATAATTTCTATAGTAAGGAAAATGGAGAGAGCTGATAAAATACAGAAGTTAAAATTAAAGGAATTTAATAACTTTTAAGAAACTGCTACATTAAATACTTACTTATTTAAACAGATTTAAATCCATTTCAACAATCGTTTTAGCAATTTTATAACTTTTACACGTTAACAATATTACTAGAAAAAATTATTTGGATTAGAGAACTGAATTTGGTGGCTTTTTTCTGCTGTTTGGGGTCAGGTTGATTAAACATTTTTTATTTCAGATTTCATTGACACTATTTTTTTTATTATTTTTGGATCAGGTTAGATTTTGATTCTTCCAGGACAGGTTTGAATATATCTGATATTGAAAAGAAATGCAAACTTTTATTTCAAAAGAAAACAACTACATGTTCAAATATATTGATTATAAATTCAATTTACTTCAAGATAAATAAAATTTATATTGCTAATATCATTTTAGATTATTCTTTCCTAATTGCAATTTAATATGGTATTAATTTTCTTTCATTTCAGGTTTCAGGTCAAGCTCAGGTTTAAACATTACATTCAATGTAAATTGATGAAAATAACTTTCATGGATTTAGGTGAGTTTGTGAGTTGACAAAAATTATTTTATTGGGTTTTGGTTCGGCATAAAATGACCTGAGAAGGACTCTTATTTGGATGTGTTAAAATTTATTTTAACTTTTTAGAAGACAATGATGAGAAACTATTAACCCAAAGAACTGTAAAGGGTTATTTATATATATATATATATATATATACACTAGCTGATCTGCCTGGCGTTGCCCAGACCTGTAATAATAACCTTAAATGAACCCAATGTTTTATACATAACTTTTTTTTTTGTCACATCGAAATCCTGAGTGAAATATTTTGATTTTCAAACTAATTATTTCCTCCTTAAATCCGATTATAGGTGAACCAAATCGATACTCCATCATTAGCTCAAAGGTTAGTTTATAGTATTGAAATTTCAGAGCTATTGTATAAAATTAAGTGTAGTTTTTTAACCAAAATGTGCGTAAAGTTAATCCTATGGCAATAAGTGGGGATAAAACTAAAAGTGACTTTGAGAAATGTATTCTTTTCAAAGGATTAATTTTCATATTTTTTTAAATGGTTTGCAGTGTTGCAAAGAGAATTGAAAGTATATGCTATTTGGTAATTTCTTTTTTGCATATATTGATTTTTGGAGTCGATGCATAATATGCTGGAAAAAGCGAGGAAGGGGTAGGGGTCATCTGGTATTTTAAATGTTTTCAAAATATAGCTATTATCATCCAAACGCTGAAATTTTTAGGAATTAAAAACATAATGTTTTCATAGCCTGTGTGAAACAATAGAAAAAAAATATTGATATTTAGTAGTAAAATGGCTCATAAGAAGACTTTTTATTTTTTCCATTTGGTCAATTTCAGTAGTTAAAAGAAATAGTCCTTGCTGTACAAAATTTTTTATATTTTCAGCAGTTATAAATGTGATTGTTATGCACCTCATGAAAAAAAATAGTGAAAAAATATTGATATCTAGTTGAAACAATAAAACGTTTTATTCTTGCTTTTTTTCGCTTGGTTTCATTAGCATAACAAAAAAAAGTTCTTATCATCCAATTTCTTTAAAATTTTAATAAGTTATAAATATAACTGTATCCGAGCCTTCTTTAAAATTTCGTGAAAAATATGCATAATTTAGAAGTGAAAACTTGAGCCGAAGTCGAGAGAAACTGCTCTAAGTTTTGTTGCTGTGCTGGTACACTAAAAATATGGGAAATCGTAGCATATTTGAGACATTTAGAGCCATAGTGGTGTAAGTCACATGTTCTTAGAGCTCACACTAGTCATGCGGATAAACTCGAATGCTAATATAAAGTCTATGGGGGCATTAAATTCAAATTCCTCATTTTGATTTTAATTTTTTTTTTTTGCATAGGATAGCTGAGGATGATCTACAACCAGGATTATTATTATTATATTATTTTGGTTACAGTTTTTTTTATATTAGGATTGTTTCAATTTCAGAACCGGCTCATTATTATTATATTATTTTGGTTATAGTTCTTTTATATTAGGATTGTTTCGATTTCAGAACTGGTTGGAACCAGTTCTGAAAGTTAAAGTAATTTAAAAAAAAAAATCTGAAATTAAAATCGAAAAAGTAAAAACTATCTCGGTTGTAGATCGTCCTTGGCTATCCTATGCAAAAAAAGAATGATTCAAAAATATTAAAATCAAAGCGAGAAATTTGAAAGTAACACCCCCATATACTTTACATTAGCGTTTTCCTTTTTTGCCATGACTGAAGTGGGCTCTTAAGTGCTCAAAAACAAGGATTTTCTGTGTGTAATATAATGCAACCTGATGTGATAAAATATCTTTGGGTGTTATTCCGTAGGCAATTTCGCGGAATTATCAAATACACCTTGCTATGTCTAGATAGCCTCCAAGTACTTACTTAACATTAATTTTAAAATTATATATAAACTCACATCACCGTGACTTTAAACATCTCATTTAATACATTTCTACTACTATTGGACTATTATTTTATGTATTTATAAAAAATAGATTCCTTTACAGTCATAATCAACATTTATAATGCCAATATTTTGAGGCACTCAAATGTATTAATTACAGTACAAAAAGGTTTTAATTGTATCTTCATTTAGATTTTTTAACTAAAATTAATTTGTTATCCATGGAAATAAAGAAAATTTACAGTGCATTATACTGTTTTCGGTACCCTAATGGCTAAAACAGAAAAGGGGAGGAAAAGCCTTTGACATCACATTCCTTTAGATCTACTGGTGTAATAAATCTATAAGCAAAGTAAGAGGCAAAGATCGAAATTTGCATTTGGCTACTGATAATATCTTTCCATGTCATTTAATTTTATTTGTTTTTGTCATATATTTTTTATTGAGAAAAGGGAATTATAAAGAGTGGATTTAATAAGACCTCTGAGTAAATCTAATTTAAATATAAAAAAAGAAAACTTTAAATCATAAAATACTTTTCATTACAGTACACAGGTTTAAAGTCTAATCATTTCATATTAATTAAAAATAATTACCTCATCAATATTAAACAAATTTTAAAGATTATTATATACCTCATAATTATAGTACGGCTGATGTATAACACCACCAACTGCTATGCCATTCACAGCCAATCCAATTAATACAGTTACATGGTCTAATAAACCTAAGGAAGAAAAGATATAAAAGATGCAAAAAACTTTTACCAATTAAACAAAAAGCACATACATAACAGTAACATTCATATTTTAAAATATTTATCATAAGTATTTTGTAAATATATTATTATGAATTAAATAAATATAGCATTAATAAATATATAGTATGCAAAAGTTGTTATAATTTTTTAACCATTTTGTGATGAAATGCTGCTCAATGAAAAACTCTTTCATGACGGGTGTATGTTATATGCGTCAGTCACAAACGTCAGCTGGGTGATACTTTGCTGAATTGCTGTTACACTGATCTACTAGATGGATGCATCATATTTGCATTTTCAGTTATACATGTTAAATAGTATTTCTTTTAAACAATAGATGCAGTGTAGTGTCAACTACAGTTAATTTAACTGAACCTTTAAATATTTGACCATGTGTCTGTAAAGTGCTGTGATGTAAACATTGGATGTTTCAGATAATTTGTACATTTCATAAAAACCAATGTTCCCCTAAGGTCCGTTGTCTCTAACATTGGTACAGCTACTTATCCTCTAGCCAAGTTTTTCACTTCCATTTTTTCTCCCTTATGCTCTAGCAATACGCATACAATTAAAAATTCTTATGATTTTGTTAATAAATTAAAATATGTTAACCCATCCAATTGTTCTATGCTTTCTCTTGATGTCAAATCGTTATTTACTAATGTTTTGATTGAAGGTGCTCTTTCATGTTTGGAATCTAGATTACAGGAATTATATTGAAGTCAAAGATTTTATTAACTTAACTAAAATCTGCATTAGTCATACTACTTTTGAATTTGATAATAAATTTTTCAAACAATCTGATGGCTTAAGTATGAGTAATCCTCTATCACCAATTCTCTGTCACATTTATATGCATTAGTTTGAGGAAAAATTACTGAATCTGTTAAATTTTAAGTGTTGGATATGGTATGTTGATGATATTTTTGTTTTAGTTGATAATCCTTTTGATATTTCCTTCATTCTTCATACTGTCAATTCCATCGACCCACATATCCAATTTACTTTTGAGTTAGAAAATAGTAATAAACTACCATTCCTTGATGTTTTAGTTACTAGATGTAATTCTTTTTTCAAAACTTGTGTTTATAGAAAACCTTTTTCTGTTTCTAACCTACCTTATGCTTTTTCAAATCATCCTGTCCCAAAAAATCAGCCAGTGTCTTTTACACATATGCAAACCATGCCTTCAAAATTTGTTCAGATGCTGCATCCCTTAAGGATGAACTTAATTACTTAAAATCTGTTACTGTCAAAAGAGGTTTCAACCCTTCTGTTATTAATAAAGCTGGGGAGAAATTTAATAGACCCTCTAGCAATTCTATTTCTAAATTTGAAAAAAAAAAAACCTGATAATTTGATTGTTTTGCCTTTTTATCTCCCTTTATGCTTCAAATTAACTAAAGCTTTAAAATGTTTCAACTTTACTGTTATTTTTAATCCTATCAATAAATTCCAATTTCCCCCCACTGTCTCCAGTTTCCCATTTTCGTAAATTGGGAATCTATAATGTTCCTTGTAATGGTTGTCACCTTTCTTATATTGGTCAAACTAAAAGGAATCTTCAAATCTGCTTAAAAGAACACTCTTGTTATGTTAATAATCAGGAAATTTCTAAATCTTCTATTGCCAAGCATTCTTGGAATTCTGGCCATAATTTTAATTTTCAAAATGCAAAAATTATCTTAAATACCAATAACACCTCTGAATTGGTCTTTTTTGAAAATTTAGCCAGTTATCTTAATTGTGAAGTTAATGAAAAATCTGATTATACTATGCTCTCTGCAGCTTAGAAAAACTTGTTCACACCTGCCATATAAATTTCATATTTTAAATTATTTATTTATTTTTTTTTATTTATATATATTCGTATTATGACTTAGTTTTATTAAATTGCTTCATTATTCTCCTGCTGGTCTGTGTTTTTCTCATTGGGTAATGCTCTTGTGTGATTATCTGATACCTTCTACTTCCTATTGGCTGTTTCCTATTCATGCTTCCCTATTGGCTGTTTATTCAACTTGTCCCTTACCTGTTCTCTGTCAATCTCGCTGTTGTTTTCAAAGTAGTAGGACATGTTTTCTGTGCCTGAAGATAGACTAGTTCTTTCGAAAGGTCTTGCGCATTTATTAAAATTTTTATGGTGATTTTTTTAGTTCTTTTTACTTCACCTTACTTTGTAAAATGTTTTTTTTTTCTTTGGGAGAGTAAGGGTGCTGCTACCATTTTAGACAGGACCATGCGAAGCAGGGGGCAATGGGAGCAGTCGCCACAGGCGCGGAAATTGAGGGGGTGCCAAATTTATACTACAAACCTTTTTCTTTTATGTAAAAAAAACTGTACATTTACATATTGGGAATTTTTTTCCCAATGAAAGTACGTACATTTTTCGTTTCAAAGTTATTGCATTGTCCTTTAACCCACACCGAAATACAAATTTATGAATAAGGACTTCTTTCTTTTCAAAACTTGTTTTGGATCTTTGTCTTAGTCTCTTTTGTTAACCTCATCTTTTCCGAGCCTGTGCTTGACATATACTCTCATGACAAAACATATACTCTCAAAATAGCATGGGGTTTCTTTCTTGGAATATAAAACAGTTCACAACTGTTATAATGTACTGTTAGAGACATTTTTCCTACACCCATTTTACCGATACCCTTAGCCAAAATATAAGTGCAATTTTTTCTGATGTTATTTAGTTTTTTGAAATTTCTGAATTAAAATTAAACCTAAAGTTTCAAAATTAAGGCGAAATTGTTTTTGCTTCTGCACTTTTCAATTTTGTGACACCTGTCACAAAGAAAAGTTGAAAAAGGAGGGGGGGGGGGGGGGGGCACCAAATTGAAACTTTGCACGCTGCTGGTTTTAGAAATTCCAACTTTTATCCAATTTGCATCTTCCTTAGCCAGAAGACAGAAGATTTTGCATTGGTTAAGAGAATTAAGTTAAGATTGCAATGACTAAAAGTGAAAAAACAAAAAATAAAACAACAACAAAAAAAAAAAACAGAAGAAGAGTATATTCAAATGATAAATGAGTGACTATTATGACAGTAAAGATTCTCTAGATTTAATTGAGAGTAGTAATTCAGATACTGACATTTTATCAGAGACTGAATTAGAAGGTTGTTTTACTTCTCCCTTGCAATCAAGCAAATTAGTAGAAATTTCATCTTGAATTCGATCTATTAAGGAACTGAAGTTGCATGAAATTGCGGCAATCAATTTAACTGGGAATAACATGGATGAAATAATTTTTTTCAACAACTGTTTTCAATGATGACTTACTGAATAAAATAGTTGAAGAAACTAATAATTTCTATGAAAATTCTCAGAGAGAAATTACAACTTCTTCAAAATCAGCAAAGTTGACGCCTATAGATGTGCTTAAAAAGAGGAGATTCCTAGCATTAATTATTCTAATAGGAATAATTAAAAAGCCCAACCTCAAAATGTATTTCATGACTAATGAAATGCTAACATTACCCTTTTTCAATATAGTGATCTCTCGGGATGTTTTTATGACTACATTGTGATTTCTGCATTTCACTTCTGACAGTGATGCAAAAAATTAGCTGGACTGGATCTCACATTGAAAGCTTTCAGAAAAAAATTTAAACAATTTATACATCTGAAAACAACATATGCATCGATAAAACTTATTTTGCCCAGAAAGGACGCCTTGGATTCCACCAGCATGTCCCATCTAAAAGGTCCTATTATGCAATGAAAATATACAAAATCTTTTAATCAAATTCCCGGTATGCCCGGAATTTTTTAGTTTAGCAATGATACAGAAATGATGACTGATGATAGTTAGTATAGTGAATGAGTTGAGAAAACGTCAATGGATGATTTATCCAGCAAAGGCTATAATTTGTATTTAGATTGATTTCTTTAAATTTGCCAGCCCTTGCTGAATATTTAATTTTAGTCAAACAAATGTATGTGAGACAGTTCTGAAAACAATGAAAGGAATGCCAAAAGAATTTTCACAACAAAGTTGAAAAAAGGAGAACTGGATACAATGCAAAGAAAGAATATATACCAAATTGTATTCAAAGAGAAAAGGAAAGATGCTTTGTTTTGCTGACTACTATTTATGGTTCTGATATGGCTTGTACAGGAAAAAAGGACAGGCAAAACAGCAGGGCCCGATCAAAGAAAAGAAAGTCCCAGTGTCTATTGTTATTCATTCTGTCTTCATCCCCAACCTTCCTATTATACTGTCCCAAAAAACGTTTTTGATGGCTTAGAAACATATATAAATACCCGGTAACAGAATTTTATGTCTCAATCTGTAGCAAACCAAAAATTGTCTGTGCCCCAAGAGTACTGGACCAAGCCTGTTATGAAAATAAATAATAGTAATGAAAATAAAATAAGCATAAATTGTACTTAAAAAGAAAATATAATAAAAAGACACAATAAATTTAGAGACTTAAAGTATATTTTAGTAATTTTTTAAAGCCAGCATTTCTCATTTAGCTGTTAGATTAATCTGCAAGGTCTGAAAAAATCTGCAGCAGTCACTGCCATGCTTTACTATTTCTGCTACTGGGTATAGATACATATTTAGATAAATACATGTCTTGTTTTTAACCTTATCCTACTCTAAATAAAAAAAGGTTAAGGCCAATGTTTGCATTACTTTATATACAGTTGAACCTCTATTTAAAAAATTTCTATTTAGCGAATTTATTTCCATAATTTAGAAAAAAAAAAATGATGCGTAAAATAACTTCCATATAGCAAAGCAAAATCTCTACTTAACGAAGCCACACAATGACTATTCAGAAGAGATTTTGCTTGGAAAGCTTGTTTTTCTTTCCTCTCTTCCACATTTCTAGCTCGTTGTCAAATTCCAAATATTCTACGAAAGTCCCTCACAACTTGGGATCAAACTGTTTGTTAGCTTAAATTGCTTTTGCTATTGGTTTCTGGCTACCAAATGGGCAGGTTAAGGAAGCGATAAGAGGGTAGGTATGAAAATGTTTTTTCCAGAACAGTTGAAAGGTGATGTCATGGATTTTTAGTTATCAGTATATCAATAGGGTGCCAGTTTCTAAAATTAGATTTCAACACATTTAGGGATTTTAAAAATGACTAAGAGAAGGTGCTTTAGTATTAAAGAGAAAGAGAAGACCTATAGTCGACTATAGCACTGATAGAAAAGGATTCAAATCTTGCTTGTACAAAGATGTGAATGAAATGGATTTTATTGGTACACAATAAAAATTAACCTCTATCTGGACCAATAATTAAGGAAAAAGCTGTCAAATATGCAAAATCCTTGAGTTTTGTTGAATTCAATGCAAGTAATGACTGGCCGGATAAATAAAAAAAATATCATGAAATAAAGGAAAAGATGATATGCAGAGAAAGTGCACATGTGTACGGTGTTGACTGTGATCTGTAGAAACAGGATGTTTTGAAATAAATCTTGGAAAAGTATACTCTTGATAACATTTTCAATGCAGATAAAACACATTGTTTTTTAAATGCCTTCACACTAAAACACTAAATGTTTTGGGATAAAAAACAGTAAGGAAAGAATTACAGTTAGGATGGCATCTAATAGGACGGGTAAAGAGAAACTGAAACTTCTAGTTATTGGAAAAAGCAAGAAACCCAGATGTTTTAAAAGAAGTAAAACCTTTAGAGTTTGAATGTGATTGTAATAAAAATTTTTGGAGGATTGCTTATATTTTCAAAAAGTAGATTTGTAACTTAAATAATTTTTAGGAAATGTATTCTTAGAAAACTACATAATTAAAAAAAATTTTGCCCACTGTTTTGAACTTCTTGTCTTTTTTAATATATAAAGAAAATATTAATCTTTTAAAGTTTTATTAGTTTTAGTTTAAATACATTTTGAAATGAAAGAACATAAAATTAAGATTTCTATTATCCATTTTATTCTCCCAATAGACATGCTATACAAATACAGAAAATATATGGACTTAGGCATAATTAAACACTACTTTTACAACAGTGTGACCTGAAAAATCCAGTAACTTCAAAATCCAGCATCAAAGTCATCTCCCCTCTTTTTTTTTACACTTCCAAGTTATGTGAGAAAGAAAAATATCAACTGTTTAGGAATTAAAAGCTTTTGAGGCCGAAAATAATGGATTAGCATACAGTAAGATCGCTAACTATGTGCTAAACAGAACCTCTGATAATGCTGGTAGCAACTCTGAAGAAGAAAGACGAGGAGCAGGCAGAAGAAAAGACACCACTGGAAAAATATCTGCTTTGGGAAAACAAGTCTGGATTTGCGAAGTCGATATTCTTCACTTGTATAAAATGCAAGAAAAGGTTGTTTAAAGAATGGCTGAAAAAACTGAAGTAAATAAAATCGACATCGATGTTATATATATTACATGAGAAGAAATAACTTCACTGTTTATTAGAAATTTTTTTTGTAACATCAGTTAAAGTAAGATTCTTTTAATATTTTCTCTTTTTTTCACACAAATATAACTTTGCTATGAATTAAAATATGAATAAAGGCACCATTAAGAATATCGGAAATACTTTTGATACTCTTTCAGAAATCTGGAATTTTCAGAAATCTGGAATTTTCAGAAATCTGGCTTAGTCTCGGTCCCGGTGCTGCTGGATTTTTGAGGTTATACTGTACTTGTTAATTCCCTTAAAGATTTACAAATTAATTGCTTTTGAAACCATGTAGCCATTTTGGTAACCTATATTTCTGTTTGCTTCACTGCACAACTAATTTTTGATTTCATAAATACCGTATATTTCTGTGTATAAGCCGCGAATTTTTGGCCATTTTCTGGCTCCAAAATGAGGGGATTGTCTTATACACAAGTCTAAGAAATTTTCCAAATTCAATATTCTAAAATAAAAAGGATGGTAAATATAAAATAAACAGTCAAGTGCGAGTATTACTCATGCACAGAGGGTTCTGTACAAGAAATATATGAATTAGGAACTGCATTAAAAAAAGCCATTGCTAAAAGAATACTAAGACTTTGTATAAACCTATACAACGTAGGGTTGGGTATAGCTGTATATACTACAAAAATATAAAAAGATATACCATGAAAGTTCAAAGAGATATGGAGCCTAAATAATATCAAATATAGCTATTCTGTATAACTCTTTTTTAAATCTTATCCTAATCTGTTTTTCATAAACTTGATTTGGTGACAATAAAAGTACTGCATATTTAAACTTCATTTGGCATTTCATAAAACTAAATTCAGAGCTGTAATAATCTTTTCTTTGTACAGCGCACTTCGAAAGGAGGCCGCAAAGTTGCAACGCCGCTATGGTTCATGCCACATTTTTCCAAATAGGTTTTTATTTAACCTTTAAAGACATGGGAGGTGTATCAAGAGAGTCACTCAATGCAAACTAGTCGCTAATCCCATAGTATTCATGCTATTTATTCTAATTAAATTAGTCTGTTTTTAACAATGACATTTATTGCTTTTATACTGCTAATTTTAAACTGCATTACACAAATTTATCCTTAAAAGTTGTTATATAGGCTTTAAAAGACGATGGAGCATAGGTACGCCCCCCCCCCCCCCCACCCCCACCCCCCGTCATTATGTATTTCCAAACTGTCCATGTCTTTAACTGTTAATATCTCGGCTAATTACCAATGCTTTTTTACGAAAATCATTATCAACAATGCTTTTATACTTCTGCTATGATAGGTACCTCCAGCGCTGCTCAACACTTTTGCTGAATGCCCGTAAATCAAAATTTGTGTGTAACGGAAAAATGTGATTTTCTCAAAAAATATTTGACTCAAGGTAATCTTTATAATTTTCCTGCAAGGTTTAAATTAACGTCTACTACCTCTAAATTTTTCATAATTTTAGTTTCAGTAGATTCGGAATTAGAAGGGGGGGGGGGGGGGGGGAGAGATATTTTTGCACTACATTTTTATGATATCTTTGAAAATATAACACCTAAAATTTAAATAAATGTATTTTGGAGTTGAGCGTTATGAAAGCTTTACCACGATACCCCACACGATATACATAGAAAAGATTTTTTTTTTTTTTCAAGTAACTTAATTAGCCCCTCTACATTTTTTCTAAATATATTTATGAATGTTTAATAATCCATAAATATGTGGGTTAATAATTTTTATTACTTCCCCGAATTTGAACTTTCCCCGTGACAGAGAGTCAGACACAGGAGTGATCTTATAATGGTTCCGTTTTTACTTTTAAAGTACGGAACCCTAAAAAACCTAAAAAATACTATAAATTTCCAAAAATACATTATTGCTGCATTCTTTTACAATGAAAAAGTCACCAATCATCACTTACTATCCAAGTCATTATCAGAATTTTTAAGTAAGTTCTTAAAATTGCTTACAATGATACATCAGGATGAATATCGTCAGTATCTAATTCATCATCATCACCTCGGTAGCAGAAAGTTTGAGACAGGTGACGGACGTCGCAGATTTTCTTTTCCCTTTCCAGTTTTTTCTTTCCATCGGACTTTTTTATCGGCTTTATATTATTGTTTAGCTCTTTAATACTTAATAGAAATACTTAAGATTATTATTAATAGAAATGAATAAAAAGCATAAAAACATTACAGTTGATTGTTTGATTAACTAACAGTTCAGTTGTAACATATTTTACCTGCAGATCACTTTCTATCCATAAAATATTTGTTGCAGATACTTGGAAAATTTTCTGCTACTGGGATCATCGCTATCTTCTTGAAAAATGGCATCATTCTCAGTCCCATCCATCGCGTTATTGATGCAACATTTTTTGAAAGATTGAACAATCATTTCTTATGCTAATTCAAGCCATGCTTCCTTCTCCATTCAGAGATAGCAACAATGTCAATCTTTTTAAATATTACCACCATTTGTCACTGCTGCATCCGCAGATGACATCCATTCAGTCCATTTCGAAGGGATCCTCTCTTTAAATGATTCATTTAGAAAAACGTTCGGTTGTTGAAGAATAGAAGTAAGGCCACCAGGGATCTACCGAAGATCTCTAGGAGAAATCAATAACTTCGGAGAGCACATTTTTTTTCTATTAGCTATGCAAAAAAAGTTTTCATTTGCTGAATTTTTCATCACCTTTGTTTAACATCGGCTTATATACGGGTTTCCGATTTTGAACGATTTTTCAATGAAAAGTCGTATACTCGGCTTATACACTGAAATATACGGTACTTTAATGTCAAAGAATATTCATAAGTTTCTTATGGATTATAAACAATAAAACAGTGAACTTGGTTTTAA
Organism: Maratus speciosus; assembly: GCA_963932465.1. NCBI lineage: Eukaryota > Metazoa > Arthropoda > Arachnida > Araneae > Salticidae > Maratus > Maratus speciosus. The sequence continues at coordinate 512,010,453 of OZ010790.1, read as the reverse complement.
GAAGGTCAAAGGGACAGCAACTTTGCTCATTATAAGAAGATTTCTGGCAAAAACTAACTTTAAGATTTAAAAGAAAATATGGAAAAGTTCAATGAGATTATTAAGAGTTATAGACTGATTGCACATATGGGCAGTTTTCAATTTCTGGAACAGCAGGACCACGTTAAATTAGTAATTACAATTAGAATTTGACATTTCTTTTAATACTTTTCAAATCTGAATTTATAAATACGAAAAATTATTTAAAATATTGATGAAAATAAATCTTACCATTTATTTATAAATTTAAAGTTGTTGTAGCCCCCCCCCCCCCCCCAACGACCACATTCACATCATTTTTTTTTCTTCAATATAATTAATTCAATGATTTGTTACCATTTGTTTATTTTGTTTAACAGATGAATAAGCGTATAAATAGTAATCTCTTCGATAGGTTTGATTTATTTTTTTTTTTTTTCATTAAAAGTGCAGAACATTCATCAGAAAACTTATTTTGTTTAGAAAATAGAATAATTGACAATTTTTTTTATGATATTGGAAAAATCTTTGCTTGTTAAATAAGAGTTTCTCTCATTACAACAAAGTTTTCTGTAATGTATTTTTATATTAATCCAAACTTTGTTTCTTTTTGCTTGTTAAAACATGACTTCGTTCTATAATCGAGCCTAACTGTACATACATTATTTATGTAAAATTACGATAATCTAACTATCACTCTACTTGAATTAGATTTGTTAAAGCTAAAAATAAAAAAGCATAACTTTTTAAGCATTAATTTTTTCTTTTTATAAAAGAACTTTTAACTTTTCAAATTAAATTTTTAATGCATTTTTATGAAGCTCTATTTAATTAACTTTTATAAAGTTCTATTTTAAAAATATCTACAAAGTTTCAAGAAAGTGTTGAAATCAAACTGAAAATCAAATTTACTTTATTCACCGAAACAATAACTTTTCAAATAATTTATCATAAAGTATAATTACCTTGCGTATATTCAGCAGTACCATCCAAAGGATCAACCCATATTACAACCTGAAGGGAAAAAGAAAATTGACATTCTGTTAGTTAATTGCCTTATTTTTATTTTTCCTAGTTCATGCTATAACTAATACATCAAATGAATAAAAAATATGTTGATTTCAAGAGAACTTGCATGTTTATTTCTGAATAACCTTTCACCTTGTTGTTCAAAGACAAAAATGTTTAAACAATACACAATAAATAAAAGAAACTTAATAAAGCATACAAAAGTCCAAATTCTTGTTTTGATCAAACAGTATGTCTGAAGTTGAATATAATTTTAATACTTTTTTAAAGAATCAAAATTTTAAAACTAAGTTTTAATTAATTATTAGAAGAAATGAGACAACTGATGCTATTGAAATAAAACTAGAAATCAGAGAAGAAGAGAGAAAACTTGCAGGCCCAGACTGGCCCGTCGGCCTGATGCGTCCTCATCCAGAGAAAACTTCGCACCCCTAAGCGCCTAAGCCGCTCCAATATTTTCCCCTCGTTGTACACATACATTCTAACTAGTGTACTAAATTTCGAGAATTCGTTTACGGAATAATCACCAATCAATAGATAAACAGCACAAGAGAGGCATTTTTTATTATCACAAAGAAATTAAAGATACACCGGAAAAATTTCAGGATTGGAAACCAAAGTAGGCATCTTTCCATGTGATTGAGAGAGAAAACATGGTAGAGAGATTGAGAGAAAAAACAAGCTTAAGTAGCCACAGTGTCCAGGGCTACATTTTTTTCATAGCTTTTTTGAATGAAACCTTTTAGATTTTAACACGTTGAGTGCCACCATACAGATTTGCAAGTTTGGCCTCCATTTTTATCCAGAAATTTAGTGTTCATACCAGAAATAAAGAATAGTATCTTACACTTTATTTAATAAAAGACATTTAGCGATAACATAAAGTAAAATATCTTCTTTCGAAATTTCTGATATCAATTTAAAATTTCTGATCACTTTTGCTGCTGATGCCGTGCCAGCGTGTGATGTCATCACGTGCAATTTTTTTTTTTTTTTTTTTTTGCATGTTTTTAGTCCTTTAGCTTTTAGCTTGGCCCTCTCCCCACCCTTTAAAGCCGTCCCTGAATGCACAAAAACCTTTTGGGGGGGATTTGTTGTTGATTGGAAAACACTTTAATACAGATTTGTCAATTAAGCATTTGGATACCCAAAGTCATTTTTTAAGGATACAAAATACCTCTTCCTACAATTTAACTGATTCGCAAAAGTAATTGCTGTCAGACTGCAACAGAAATGAAATTTATCTCATTTTTAACTCACTATTAACTAATTGATATTACGTTAAAAAAGTATACTTAACCCTTTCAGAGGCAAAATACTTATGTTACTAAAATATTGAAATGATTGACTGGCACTAGGATTTATAAACAAATGTATTTCAAAAAGGTAAAAGCTTTTTTTACACGTACCTTATTTAAGCAAAATTTTGGTGTGAGTGGAGCATTCTGGGATAAAAATTGAGTGGGTTATATTATATCTCACCACCCTTCAAGGAGTTAAAATTTTTTTTTTAAAAAAGGGTTGAAGCGCTTAGCAGCACCGCAGCAACTCTACTTGGTGCCTGGTGCAAAAAACCTTGTTAGTTTTTCTACCAAATTTCAGTGCATCAATGGTGATAGTGGAAAAAAGTGGGTACCACTTACTAATTCTGCTAAAAATAATCATAAAAAAATATATAGGAACCAATTGAATGGAAATAATCTGTAGTAATTATTGTTATAAGAGTTGTTAAAAATCATGATTTTTTTCTTTAAAAATAAAAAAAATCCAATTTATTTGATTTAAAGCGGATTTTTTTGATTTAAATCAGATTTTTTTTATTAATATTATTTGTGCACATGTTTATGTCATGCATGCATTTATTTATTTTTTCTGTATAGATTTACACATTTCTATTAATTTCATTACATTTCCTAGATAAGAATTCAAGATATTTTAAATAAAAATTGTTTTTTTCTGTAAACTATTTTTCTTATGTATCAACAAATCCAAAAGCTCTCTGTAACCATACCTAGTATTAGTAAATGACATTTTTTCAAATTTTGATTCACACTATACTATACTAATCTAATGATTGACAAACTAGTTACCAGATGAAAAATAATCACATAACTGAAAGCCTAAAACTATCAATTGTCAGTGTTGTCTCCCCATCCGTTGACAATTTTAATAATCAATCATGCTTACTGGTCAGTAGGAATGGTTGCTTAGCTTAGAAATAAGAGGGATTTGTTTAGAAAAAATTTGGGTCCTTTAAAAGGTCTTTCACAATTTTTTAAATATTTAGACAGGACCCTTCATGTAAATTTCCATCTTAAAACAGGGCCTTTCACAATATTCTTTGTCTTCAAAATAGACCTTTCCCTAAACTTTCCTGTCGTCAGACTTAAACTTTCACAAATTATTTTTAAATAAAATTTAACTTGTCACAAAACAGTTGAAGTCAACAAAGTACCTATTACATACTCTTTATATATATATATATAAATAAGCGATCTTGTTAAAAACATAAACAAGAACCTATATAAATGATTTTTTCAAATTGACAAAATTGTGATTAGATTTTTCATTAGCATAAACTTCACAAAAACAGGACACATAAATCCTGGACAGACCCATGAATAATGTACAGTAAAATTCCTTACGTTTTCAATTGAAGTAAGCAATGAATTATAGGAAAAGAAAGGAAAAAGGGATTAGTCACAGCTATTAAAGTATTTTCAGTAATAGAAGGAAGGTGAAATTGGAATTCTATAATTCTGTGTTAGACAAATAGTTGAAATATTTATTATGTTATAGTCCAGGTATTGATAATATTATTTGATCAACATTTGAATCACCTACATATGGGATACAGTAATTTGCAGGTCTAAGCAACTGGGCATAAAACAAACTCGTGAATTGTGTGTAATTTGCTTCAGAGAAAGTAATTCTGCACTGAAAGTACTATTATATTAAATACATTATTTTAAATAGATTTAACTATAGCTTAAGCATTTAACTTGCAAAAATGAACTGATCATTTAAAAAAAAAAAAAATTAAAAATGAGAGAGCATTTATCAATATTTTTGAGGAAGGCACTATGGATTGATAATATTTTTAATACAATTGCATTTGCTTTCATAAAATAATAGTATTTTGAACTTATAAAAGTTTTATTTAATGTTATTAAAAGGTAATTTTTAATCGAAAACGAATAATGACTTTTCTTATAACATAAATGATGAATTTGATTCTTATTTAAACTGTAAATATCAATGTTAAAAAAAACTGATTTAAATCAAAGATTTTTTTTAAAGAAAATCATTTGATTTAAATCAAACAACCCTGATTGTTATTTTTCCGAAGTCGTTTACATTTACAAAATTATACCAGCTTTGATTTTTCAAACAATAGGTAAAACCCAATTTTGACATTTGAGTTTCTTGGATCGAGACAGTCAGAAAAAGGCATTGTTTATACCTTTTTACTTATATCTTAAATCTTGATAGAGTTAGAAGAGTTTAAATTGATGCTAAAGTTAAACCCATTTGAGAAACATTAATTTATATCTCCATAAAGGTGTCATTCGATTTATTTTTTATTAATTTATTAAAGAGATGCACTGAATAGACCCAAATATATTACAGATTTTTTTTCTATTCAAAAACTTTTTTTTAAAATTAAGAAAACTATTAATAAATTCATATTAAAAAATTATGAAGTATGGCCTGCATTAATTTTTGCATGCAACAAATAACAATCATTATAAACATCGATGTGTAAACTTACAGTTCATTTGAATAATTAGTTTTTGAGATACAATTTTTTTTTTTTTGTTTCCATAATTTAAGCGAATCGACTTCTTTTATCAAAAGAGCCACAGAAAAAAAAATCGTAAAAACTTACCAGAAACGTTTTGTAAGATTACTTTAAATGTAAAGTAAGTTTATTATAAATTTAAAACTCCTGTATAATTTTACTGGTGATTAATTAAGTATTTTCGATACTTTTCTTGCAAGATTTTCATTTGCTTTTCCGAAATTTATGGATAAATCTCTAACACTTTCTGTTTTATTACTGTATTATGATATAAGAAAATTATAAACTATCTCTTTCCTGACAGTCAAAGAACACTAATAGGGTGTCAAAAGTGGATGTTACACTTTGAAAAATCAACGTTCATGCATTTTTTAATGTGTAGGCAATCCCCAAAGCAAATTTACGAATAGAATTAATAGCAGATATTAGTATCAATCAATTGGTACTTTTTTATATGGACATTTGCAGGAGATTTGGTATGGGGTGATCACTTTTTTTCCCATGACTCTTATAAGGTATCTATTGATAAAGAATAAAATAAGAAAGTTATAGCTTTGATATCAGTCAGCTACTACACACTAATTGGTGTTCAACTTGCTGGAACTTTCAGATATTGCATGATTTGTTTTAGAAAATTGCCTAACATTGTGTAGATTTTATGGAACTTTAAAAATGCATGGGGAATATAGAGAAGTCTATAATATTAAGACATTTTCATACTTGGTGCTATGCGAATGCTTTAAACCTTTTCAAGCCAGATACAACAGAAGAAAGTAAAATTGACGTGATTTCATTAAAATTTTTGTGCCCTCTGAAAATCCAAGGTCTGCGCCCTTTTACCTGGCCCAGTCTGACCGTGACAACTTACGCCCCGTAGATAAAGATTCCCAGGGGCCCCTATATGTATGTAAATACAGGATAGCCATAATTAAGTATCCATACTTAAAAAGCTCTGGAGCAGGCATGACAGACATGTGGCTTGCAGACCACATTTGACCCACCAATAACTTATCTGTAACACGCCAAGCCCTTGGAATTTTACCTATATTTAATTCAGTAGATCAGATGCACATGCAGAAAATACACTTTGCATTAACTGTGGTCTCAAAGATGCTTGGCTAACATCCAAAAGTATAATGTGAGTGTATGCACAGATCTAACTCAATTTTAAATTTCAGCTGCAAGAGATTGTAAATACAAAGATAAGCAAGTGGAATGTGGTGAAACGTGGGATCTTGAGTGTGAAGACTTATTAAATTAAAATTGTTAGTGTTTAAGTTGAAACTAATATTTTGTTTTATTACTCACTTTGATTTTAGATCATGTTACAAAATACTATGCAATATTTATTAAGTACTAAGAAATGTAAAATTAATAAGATAGGCTGCTAAATAACAATAGTAAAAAAAATTTAAAAATACAACATTAAAAAATATTAAATTAAATAGATTTAATGAATAGCTTTAAAAGTAACATCAATTCTTGTTTTCATAGAAGAAAATATTCTAAATTTTTTTACTCTGGCTCTTCATTTGGGCCATACTTAATCACACACATAAATTTGAACTCTTTAATTGTTATTATCACTTAGGCTAGTAAATATGTCATAGTTAATAAATCCTGAATGATTTTTCTTCTTTTTCATTTTTACTGATATATTCATACTCACATTCATCTTAGGATTTATAAAAATATGCTAAAGCTTTCTACCAGTATAAATAAATATGGTTAATTAAAGATAAACATCACTTTTTTTTTTTTTTTTTTTTTTTTAAATCCATTTACAAAATAAAATAATCTTAAACTCAAAGAAAAACTGAATTTTTTTGTTTGATATGTAGAAACTCTGTTGGATTTTGCAAAGAATATAACATTAAAAGCCACTACAGCACAAAGCATACGAAAAATCTCACCCATCTAACCAAACTTTGGAAAAATAAACTGTAAGATTTAAAACTGATACATCTAAAAAACAAAAGTTTATTCATGAAGCTTATTGAAAATAATGCAGATGCTTTAAGAAACTAATTCCTTTATTACATTCAATTATATGTAAATCTAAATCATTTACTATGAACTGAAAGAAAGTGTTTCAGAGCAGTTAAAAATTTTTAGAACTTTAAGTACCATTGCTAGAAATATTGAAGTACAGTCGAACTCCAGTTATATGTTTTGCTCGGGACCGGACAACAAAACGTAGAACTCAACTAATGGTCCACCGGAACCATTTTTTAAAATATATCATGAAAATTTACCTTTTATATTGAAAACTGAAGTTTTGTATGTATTACTGGGCCCAAGACATAAATTCGCGGAAATGTAACAGAGTAAAAAACAAAGATGCATAAAAAAAGTACACATGAAGTTATTTTATCATAAAAGCATTATTAAAAATATTTTTTACACATGTAGAGTACTCAAAAGAAATCACCGGAATCGACTTGTCATGTAAATCATTTATAAAAAGACATTTCAGCAGTTTCCTAAATTTTATTGAAATAATCACTAATCTTGTATTGTTTCTTTTATCCAGAACTGACACTGAACTGTAAACTTTGTACTTCTGTTAATAATGCAGCTTTATAGTTATTGCTTGTACTCCCGATGAACCTATGTCCAAAGCCCTCAGATCAGCTCCGCATTGAATTATCATTAAACATATATTAACAGCTTGACAAAATTTTTGTGACACACAGGTTGAGAACCACTGCTTGGCAAATAAAAAAAGAGAAAAAAACCTTCCGAACATTATGTCTCCGGTGTCGTAATGATAATGGTCAAAAGAAGAAGAAAAAAATTTATATCCTTCCTTTCTTTAATAATTAATTTTTAAAAAACTATATCATATTTAATTATTTTTTTTATTGATTCCAGAGTCGGCTGCATACAAGATATAAAAGGTAAGATTGGATGGATAAGGTATCAAATACAAATTGGTTGATAAAAACAAACTTCTCATTTTCAACAAACTTAGAAAACTTAGCCATCAAACTTAGAAAATCAGAGAAGTACGTGAATTTTCCACTGAAGAAAAAATAACAAAAAATCCAAAATCTGAGCCTTGGATACATTTGGATCTATCTTTGTCTATACAGAACCAAATTTGCTTGCTTCTATGTGTGATAGATTTCCCTAAACATTGCTAACAAACAAATAAAAAGATAGACACACAAAGAACTTTCTTTTATTAATATAAAAATAATAAAACAGCTTCGTTGAATATATTTTTTTAGTTTAAACGATTTTGAATTTTCTTTTACTCTATTATAAACCTCCCTAAATTTATATGATTTTGCTTTTGAAAGGACTGCTAGTTAGGATTTACAATATACAGGAATTTTTCAGTTTCCTTAAGAAATTTCAGTAAAATAAAATATTTTAAATAACACATTAAACTAAATGATTATTATGACAATATTCATTATTTAGGATTCTTTAGTTATCATTTAAGTTAAAAGATATAAAGTATAATAAAATAAACAACAACAGTGATGGAACAGCATGGACCTGATTTTGGAGCAGCAAAAAGCCATTTTGGAGCAGCAAAAACGCTCATTTTGGAGCAGCAAAAGCCACTTTGGAGCAGAAAATAAGTATTTTGGAGCAGCAAAAATGCTCATTTTGGTGCAGCAAAATGTCATTTTTGTATTCTTTAACGACATTTGCATTTTTCCTGCGATTCTTTGACGAAATTAAAGTTTTTTTCTGCGACTCTTTCACAAAATCCGTGTCTTTTTTGCAATCCTTTGACGAAATTTGCATGTTTTTTGTGATCTTTTGACCAAATTTGCATATTGTTCGCAATCTTTTGACAAAATTCGCGTGTTATTTGTACCCTTTGTTGAAATCAGTGTGTTTTTTGCTATCTTTTGACGAAATTAGCATGTCTTTCGAAATCTTTTGACGAAATTTGCAGTTTTTTGCGACCTTTTGACGAAATTTGCAGTTTTTTTAGCTCTTTTAACGAAATTCGCTTTTTTTCACAATAGTTTGACCCCATTATGCTCGTTTTTTGATGAAATTAGCTTTCCTTTGACAAAATTCACGTTTTTTTGGCGATACTTTGACAAAATTCATGTGTTTTTTGCGACCTTATGATAAATTTGCGTGTTTTTTTGCAACATTTTAACAAAAGTAGTGTTTCTTCACGATCTTTTGACAGCATTTTGTTCGTTTTTTAGCGAAATTACCAATCCTTTGGCAAAACTCACATTTCTTTCGTGATGCTTTTACGAAATTCGCGTGTTTTACGCGATCTTTTGACGAAATTTGCGTTTTATTAGCAATCTTTTAACGAAATCGCGTTTTCTCCGATCTTTTGACCGCGTTTTGTTCGCTTTTTGACAAAATTCACGTTTTTTTTCGCAATCCTTAGACGAAATTCACGTGTTATTCGCGATCTTTTGACGAAATCCGCGTGTTTTTCGCGATCTTTTGACGAAAATCTCATGTTTTTCGCGATCTTTTGACGAAAATCTCGTGATTTTCGCGATCTTTTGACGAAAATCTCGTGTTTTTCGCGATCTTTTGACGAAAATCTCGTGTTTTTCGCGATCTTTTGACGAAATTTGATACCTTTTGATGAAATTTGCGGGGGTTTTCTCTATCTTTTAAATAAATTAGCGTTTTTTCACGATTTTTTGACCGTGTTTTGTTCGTTTTTTGACGAAATTAGCGATCCTTTGACAAAAGTCACGTTTTTCTCGCGATCTTTTAACGAAATTCACGTGTTATTAGCGATCTTTTGACGAAATTCGCGTGTTTTACGCGATCTTTTGACGAAAATCTCGTGTTTTACGCGATCTTTTGACAAAAATCTCGTGTTTTACGCGATCTTTTGACCAAATTTGAGACCTTTTGATGAGATTTGCGGGTTTTTTTTCTCTATCTTTTAAATAAATTAGCGTTTTTTGACGAAATTCGCGATTCTTTGACAAAACGTCACGGTATTCTCGCGATCTTTCGACAAAATTCGCGTGTTTTTCGCGATCTTTCGACAAAATTTGCGTGTTTCTCGCGATCTTCTAACGAAATTTGCGTTTTATTCGCGATTTTTTAACGAAATCAAGTTTTTTTTTGCGATCATTTGATCGCATGATCGATTTGGCTCAAGATTTATTATCAAATTGGCGCAGTTGGGCGCAATTTTGTTGGAAAATGATCGTTTTGGTGCAGAAATGCGCAGCATTATCGATTTGGCGCGTTTGGAGCAATTGGCGCAGCTGTTCCATACTGCAACAACAAAAAACTTACATCTTCTTCTTTTATAGATGCAAGATTCTCAGGACATTTAGTGTTGATTGCCTCACACTTACTAAGGTTAACTAGTAGTTCATCTTCATTTTCAGTTTTTTCCAATGTCTAAAGAGAGAAAAAAATATTAAACTGAAAATTAGAAATATATATATTATATATATCTTTAATCTGAAAATGCACTTATAAAATACATACATTAAAAAAAAAAAAAAAAAACTTTAACATAAGATGAGAAGTATATTTTGCATCTTTCATGAAGCAAATTACGTATATGATCATTATATATCATCAACAAAAGATCTGAAAAAGATAATAGAAAAAAATCAGCACTATACTTATTCCTCTCTTGCAATGTATATTTTTCCAACTACGAGATTGAAATAATTAAAAGTCAAATGGTACTAACAAGGAAGGTCTACATATGGGCAGACTTGTATAAAACCAAAAACTTTCTGCGCAAGCAAATATTGGGTCAAAAACTTTCTGCAAATTAATTTAATGTTTAATAAAATAATGTGTTATACTATTTTGAAAATTTGAATTAAAAACAGTAGTTTTAAAATTACCATTTAAATTAAAAATTAATTGATATTAATAAAAGAATTATTATTTTAGTTTAAAAAAAAATAAAGCTAAAAACCCATGATAAGAAAGGGTGTGAATTCTTATCGATTATTTCGCCGATGAATTTAGAAACAGCTTAATCCTTAATATTGTGACCACTTCGCACAAAATGCCAGTCCCTCTGTTCCAGGGGGAATTCTATTCCGAAAAATTGAGGCAGTCATTTACGAAAATTAAAAAATAATAGGTCATAAATTCGAAATTCGGACATAAAATATATGGCGAATTTCGACAAATGGTCGCCGGAAAAAATCCATTTCATCAATCTTTTCAAGAAAAATAGGGAATTTCATCAGAGGATCACGAGAAAAACGCAAATTTTGTCAAAGGATTGTGAAAAAACCACAATTGTCAAAGGATCGCGAAAAAACGTCAAATTTCGTCGAAAGATCGTCAAAAAACGATAAATTTCGCCAAAAGATCTCGAAAAAACGGCAAATATCGTCGAAAGATCGCACAAAACCGACAAATTTCGTCTAAAAATCGCGAAAAAACGGCAAATTTCGTCAAAAGATCGCGAAAAAACGGCAGATTTCGTCAAAAGATCTAAAAAATGGTAAATTTCGTCAAAAGAGCGCGAAAAAACCGCAAATGTAGTAAAAGGGGCGCGGAAAAAAACACATAGTTAGTGCCGGGAGCGGATTTTACCCCCCCCCCCCCTGTTGTAACCTTTCAGAAAATTTGCTGTGAATTTCCGATTTTTCTTTTTCCTCAGAATCACCTCTGCTGTTCACATAAGTAATGTGGCATTCTTCCGCAATAATTGAATCACATTTTATAGGGAGAGATCCATTCATAGGCCTCATCATCATTATTAAGACCGATGATTTTTTACCGCGAACATTTGACGAAATTCTCGTTTTTTCCACGATCATTTGACGAAATTCCCGTTTTTTCTGCGATTATATGACGAAATTCTCGGTTTTTTCGCGATCCTTTGACGAATTTCGCTTTTTTCTGTGATCTTTGGACGAAAATCGTGTTTTTTTTATCCTTTGACGAACTTTGTATATTTTTGCGATCTTTTGACAAAGTTCGTGCTTTTTCCGCTATGCTTTTACGAAATTCGTTTTTTTCCTGTGCTATTTTGACGGAATTTGCGTTTTTCTGGGTTTCTTTAACGAAATTTGCTTTTATTTGCGTTTTTTTCAGCAATCTTTTTACGAAATTAGTGTTTTTTTTTTCGCGATCCTTTGACGAAATTCTCGCTTCTTTCGCGGCCCTTTGCCGAAATTCGTGGGGTTTTTTGCGATCCTTTAACGAAATTAGTTTTTTCTTCGGTTCTTTTACGAAATTTGAGTTTTTTTTTCGCGATCCTTTGACAAAACTCAGTCTTTTTCCGCTATGCTTTTACGAAATTCGCATTTTCTTGCGCTCCTTTGACGAAATTAGCTTTTTTCTGTGATCTTTTAACGAAAATAGTGTTTTTTGCGATCCTTCGACGAAATTCGCGCTTTTTCCGAAGCCTTTTGACGAAATTTGTGTTTTTGTTTTCGCTATCCTTTGACGAAATTAGTTGATTTTTCGCGATCTTTTGATAAAATTCGGGCTTTTCCCGCTATACTTTTACGAAATTCGTTTGTTCTTGCGTTCCTTTAATGAAATTTGTGTTTTTTCTGCGATTCTTTGACGAATTTCTTTTTTTTTTTTTACGATTCTTTGAAGAAATTCACGTTTTCCGCGGTCCTTTGACGAAATTTGCGTTTTTTCTGCGATGCTTCAACAAAATGGGCGATTTTTTCTTGCGAACGACTGACGAAATTCGTTTTTTTTTCGGCGACAATTTGTTGAAATTCGCAATATTTTTCAGTGATATTTTTTTATGTCTGAAATTTCGGACTGATGCAGATTTTTAAAAATTTTCGGAACGGAATGCCTTAAATTTTCGGACAATTCGGAACAGAATCACCCCTGGCAAATAATAAATAAATCGTACATAAAATTGGGGAATATTTTTATTTTTTTTTTTTGTATTTTTTTTTTAAAAAAAAAGGTTACAAGAACAAAAATTACGTTTTTTTTCTAAAAAATTTTCCGCAAAGTTCCAAATTTTCCGCGCACGGCGTGCGTCTATATTATACAACTCTGCATATGGGCATACTCCAAAAAATCTGAAAAAATTATAGGATGAAGATAGATATGTTTATAAAAAAAATTTTGGTGGAAACTCGAAAGAGCATCCATAAAAAAATAATGTAAATTTCGTTATTTGGTGATTTATCACTGATTGGCGATGGAATAAAATTTCAAAAAATACTTTTGTATGTCAAATACTCTTTAAGATAAAAATGTTTCACAGTGAACTTGTTTAAATAAATTTAATGTAAATAATTTTAGTTTTGTCAATTTTAGTCTGATTTAACTATAGTTTTGTCATATATTTATAATGAAAGTTAACTATCAAATTTTATGAATTAAATTTAAATTTAAATTAATGAAAATTGCTTCAATCTCAAAATTAAGTCCAATTCAGCACTGTCGATTCAATTTTGTTGATATGGAAATAACTGCAGCATTCTTCATCTTGCCTTTATATAAACTTAAATATATGAAAATATTTTTTATATATGAAATTGTTTTAAAATAATAAAATTAAATAACAAGCAACATAAATATGTAATACAAAAAAATGTATTTATTAAACTCTCTCATTGTTTAAGTTTAAATTCATTAAATACTATTTACACTATAGGTGCATAGTGTTGACTCTAAACAGCTTTAGCAGGGCGCATCACCTGGCGGCTCTTTTAAACTCTTCTGATGCCTTCGGCTGCCCATTTAACACTTCCTATGCACCCCGTGGCAATTCAGTTGCTCCCGGGAAAATATCGCAAATTCTAGGGACTCTTAAACGATACAGTTCAAAATATTTTCTGTGATACGGTACAAGTGTACCCTTTTTTTAGAATAGTGTTCCCTCTTTCAAAAATGTACCCATTTTTTAGAATAGTGTTCCCTTTTTGAAAAATTCCCGCCCGGCGGCCCTTTTTTTCTAGAGTCAACAATAGTGCAGATTCCCAAAATTTTTAAGGAGCCAGTGACTCCTAAACGCAAATAATCCACTCACTACTTTGTTAAAGAAACGCATAAAAGCAATAGCTTTTATATGGGCAAAAAATTCAAGAATTCAAAGTGATAAATAATCTACATATGTACAAAAGAAACACAAGCTAATTACACCAAATGCGTATATTTCATTTAATCACACAAGTTTTTTTTTTAATATAAATCTTAAGCTACATATAGTGAGAAGATAAAGTTGGGCAAGATGGAGTTAATATATATATATATTATATATAATAAATTTGAAATCACAAATATATGAAGAAATTGATAAAGTTCCAAAGATGATTTAGAAATGAACACAGGAAACCAGTATATAAAATAAGAAGCTATGAATGACTCACAGAATCGCCAGAGGAGCTTGTGAGTTCATTCATAGAAGATGCGTTATTTCATCCAATTTTGTCAGCATTAAGCCTAAAATGACAAAATTTAGCTCCTTATAACGCAAACATTACAGAAAATAGATAATAAAAAGCTAAGAGATCCAAAGAAAGATACACCTCATACAGGATATTAAAAATTATTAGAGCACAATACCTGAATGACATACTAAGAGTCAAAACTACTGAATATCAGCATGGAAAACAAAGTTAAGACTATTTTAACATATGATCTACAGTTGAGCATCTGTGTGAAACACATAACTGTGCTGCCATCTGGTGTGAGAAAGGAAAATTGTAAATTGGAACTGGATTAATAACAATAATGTTTAGTGTTGCCATTTTAAGCCCCCCCCCCCCAAAAAAAAAATAAAAAATAAAAGGAATGAAAATGATTGAAGAAATCAAGAAAAGACTTAGCTTAACTTTTAGTTAAACCAGAATGAAAAAATAGGAATAAACTTAATAAGTACTGAGTGAATACAAAATAAAATAAAGAAAAGGAATAAATTGATACAAATAAATAAATAAAGAATTATATAAAAATAAATAAAAGGACAATTGATTAAATTAACGTTTTAAAGACAAAAAATTGTAATATAAAAAATGAGAACATAAATAACATTTAAAAATATGAGGAACATTTGAGATAGTAAAATGTATTATGTAAATAAATGTGAAAATTTAAAAAGCAATGAGGAATATTGAGATAGTAAAATATATCCTTAAATTAGAGGTCTGCACGGGGTTGGGCTTGGCCCGAGACCCGTACCCGGCGGAATGAAGGCGAATTTTCAAACGGGCCGGGCCGACAGAATTAGGAAAATTTTTTCAACGGGTTGGGCCGGGCCGGCAAAAAAATTAATCGGGCCGATAGGCCCGATATAAGAATTTAAGTGAAGCAAATAAAATACGAGACATTTTCAATGAATATGATTTTCTCGAGAAGTATAAATGTGCGTCACGAGCCGATGCGAATTTAACAATGTCAATACAGAAATGTAAGATGTCATCGTAGAGATCGGCATCGTACAGTTACAAGATGTCTGATTCCGAGTTTCATTTTTTTTCAGCAGACTCGTGCCAGGACGGAACTGGTCTTAATCGATCTCAGGATGTGTAGAACAGTCATTGTGTTTTGTAGTATTAATAGTGATAATGAACTTCTCTTAACAGTATCTTTGGAAATATACCTTAAGGTGGTTCTCATATTCACTGCTCAACAATGCGAAGCTTTCAGACACATTTTCTGAGAAAATTTTTAACTATAAAGGCATAAAATTGACAGACCTGCCTATTGAAGTCATTTATAAACGAATAACTTTTTCCATATTTGATAAATTACTTACAGAGATAACAGAGATTCCTGTCACGTGACTGTACGTTTTTCTCCTTTCCTGTGCTATCGCTTTTGGAAATTCGATTCAAAACGCTAACTTTGACAGTATTTTCAGAAAGATATATTGCTTTTATCTATGAAAAAATGACATTTACGTACATTCTGAAAAAGAAAGAATACCTGCTAATCTTCCGCGTTTCCGAAAAGAAAAGAATTCATAAATGTGTCGAAATGTAGCTCCTTTGGATTTGAGAAAAGCCTTAAAAATGAGAGAAATATTTTCACAAATCTACTTTTTATTATACAGCTTCAAAAGTTATCATGTTTTTAATCCTTTATTCTGAACTACATTAATCTTTTAATGAATCCTTATTTCCATTTTGAAATGTCTATAGACATGATGACTAAAACACTAAGTAATCGTTAATGTTTACTATTGTATGTTTTCTGTTTTGCGAACATCATAGTAATGTAAAATATACTGTAAAATGTTCCCATAAATATGTATGTAGTATTCATTAAAAGAATCTTAATTGTATGTTGAGAAAAAACGGATTTAAATTTTTTTTTTTTTTGTAGAAATTGTGTTGGGTTGGGCCAGGCCTGTTTTCACTGATTTTTGTACGGGCCGGGCCGAGAACTGTAAAAAAGCAAACGGGCCGGGCCGGGCTGAACTTCCAATTTTTACACCGGGCCGGGCCAAGATAGCTTTCGTTCGGGCTGGGCCAGGAAATTCCAGCCCGTGCAGACCTCTACCTTAAATGCATGATATCCCATTTTTTTAATTATATGTCCATACAATATATAAGCATATATACATACACTTATACACGCTCACACACATAAAAACATATAAGGTTTTAAACTTTTTTTAGCATTCCCGACCTCAACCCTCCATAATGGTATTTTTATTTTTTATGTTTTTAGTGTATAATGTATGGAAAAACATACACATACACCAAAACTTTTTTTTTAATAAGAATATATATATATATATATATATTATATATACATACATATAATTTTATGTGTGTATGATTTTTAAAATTTTTTCAGCAATCCACATTCCGCACTCCATAATAGTGTTTTCGATTTTTTAGCTTTTTTTAAAACATATTAAATGCCTATACTGGTAAGAAGTAGAAAAAAATGAATATTAAGATTTGAGCCATGCAGATATAAAAGAGATGGGATAATTATAAGACAATGCTAATTGCTTTAATTTAAAAATGTTAGGCTGTAAGAATTGGGAGGAACATAAACGTTTGATACGAAGACTATGATTAAGCAGAATATTTCTATATACTGAAATATGCAAGCAGGAATTAAAGTTCGTAAAATTAATTACATTAAAAGAAAATTCATTGCGTTTATCAAAAATGTTGAATGTTAGGGTGTTATTAGGGAGAATATTAATTTTAACATCCATAAAATTGATACTAGAATTATTTGAAAAGGTATAGATTAAGTTCTAGATTAGAAGGGTACTTTACAGGAAGAGATATAGAATTATTATCTGTAACAGAAAGAATAATTATATCATCTATGTATCTGTAGAGCAATAAATTATTATTAATAAATTTACGTTCATAAAAGTAAAGATATAAATCAGATAACATGCTTGATGAAGCAGCTCCTTGAGGTATGCCCTGTATTTGAATAAAAAAAGCATTGTCTTGGAAAATAAAATTATGAAATAGTAGAAAGTTAGTCAAAGATGTGAAGTAATCAGTATCAATGTTATCAGGTAAATTTAATAAAGGAAAATATTCTATAAATAATGAGTTGATAATAGAATGCAAGTCTTTTAGAATGATATTATTAAATAGGTCTTTGAAATCTAAAGTAATAATATCATTGACATTTGTTAATGGCTTTATTTTATCCACCAATTCAAAACTGTTTTTAATGCAGTGAGTGTTGTCTTTTTTAAATGATACCTCACAAATTTGTGTAAGAATATTTAAAAAGAGTGTATTAGCTTGAGTATTATATGTATTACATCCTGCAGTGACAGTGCGGAATTTAAGAGGATTTTTGTGAAATTTTGGAATCATGACTACATAAGGATAATTGAGGTTGTTATTTTTAATGCCTAATAATTTGTGAATATGATATATGATTATTATTTTCCTTTAAAGTAACATGATGAAGTTTGAAAATATTATTAGAAGTGACTGCTTTAGTTAGGAGGTGATGATAGTAATATTTGCAGATGATAGCATAGTTGTTAGCAGCCTTATCTACATATGTAATGATGAAGTTATTTTGAAGTTCTGCAATATGTGGTTTAAGGGTGGAGAAAGAAACTGAATTTTTGGCAATATGCAGTTTTAATAATTGTTGTTTAAAAAGAAAGATGACATGATGTTTCCAATTTATAAAATATTCAGTAGGTTTATTATAGTTGATAGCAATTTTGTAAATGAAGAAATCTAAATCATATGTGAATTGTTTAATGATGGGCTGTATATTACACTGTGAAGGAATACGATATTTAGTGCCATGACACATCAAAGATCTTAAATGAATATTATTGACAATGTCTAAATTACCAGTGATAATATGCCCATGATGGGCAGGGCATTAATAAATGTACTTATCATTGCATTTACATGTAAAAGTATCAGTGTGTGTTAAATTTTTAGAAAACTTATTATAATTGAAAAATTTTATGACCTAAACTAATAGGATATTTAAAAGAGCTTTTTAGACTAACACTTTGAAGTGGGAATTTACATTGCTCGTTGTGAAATAATTAATAATTGATTAAGTTTAATTTTATTAAAAACAGGATTGGTAAAGATAACGATTAAATGTGAATTACTTTTATTTAATTTTTGTGGTTTTTTGTTAATATTGACATTAAGAGCAGTTAGCCTATAATGGAGTAAAGCCAACTAGATATGTTCTCCCAGCCACATGCACAGTGCCCTATCAAAAAATGTATCACTAAAATGAGAATTGAATGTATTTGATGTAAAAACTTTGTGATATTGATTAATATATTTAGGAATTGCAAATATAAATTTACGAAGAGACATCCAGTTGTAATTACTACTGAACGAAGATTGTAGGCGTATTAATGATTTTTTAATATGAGTATTAGTTAATTTAGAGGATGAATGTTTAGTAGTAGATGATTTCCCTCTTTTTGTACGTATGGTTTGCTTATATAATTTATGATTAAGAGAAAGACAGAGAGATTGATAGTTAATTGTATGTGATGATGTAGAATATATGACATGAGGTTTATTGTTTGAGAGTTGATTTAGTTCATATGGATAAAGTGTGTTATAATGTTTGATATAAGCAGATTCTAGAAAAAGACGTTCATGGAATTTATTTTGTATATTAAGGATATGAATAGTGATACAGTCGAACCTCGTTAACACGAAATTGAAGGGGCTGCGAAATTTTTTCGCGTTATTTGGGATTTTGTGTTAACCGTCAAAATAGCGGTGCCATCTATATTAGATAAAAAAAAAAAAAAAAAAAAACTAAATAAATAAACTAAATATATCCTTGCTAAAATCATAAATTAATAAGAAATAGAAATTTTAATTAAGAAATAGAAAATTTAATTAAGAAATAAAACAAATTAGCCATCATTTTAGGCAATAATAAGTTTATTTACCTGCTAATCATTTTTTTTTAAAGTCCGTTATTGACTTTTGTTTCAATTTTTTAGACTGCTTTGTTCTAGAAATGTATGGAGCTCATCTAATTTGTCCAAAGCTTGGGAAGCATTCTCTTGTTCCATAAAGAAACGTTGTACAGTTTTTAATGCTGCAGTACCTTCATTTAATGACACTGAACTTTTCAGTTCTGTGTCAAATTCTTCATCCTCGTCTGAGAAGTCGATGTTGTCATCTTTTTTTTTTTCAGTTAATGAAGCAATTATTTCTTCGTCTGTCATCACATCCAAAGTCAGCACATCTTCATCTATGCAAATATACTCGACAAACAATGTCTGCGAAATAATTCCCTGTTTTTCGGCTTCTTCTATTACATCAGTCGTCATTTCAGATTCTGTTTCATTAGTTTCTTCATTTATCTCATGTGTAAATCCCGCGTGTCGGAAACAATTTTTCACAGTTCCAGTTGTTCCAAGCCGCTTCAATCTTTTCACGATTCTTTAAAATTGTAGAGAGTGTACTATTGGGTATTCCATACTTTGCCCCAATTTCTGATTTTTTCAGCACTTTATCGCTGACTTCATTTAAAATCTTTTGCTTTGTTTCTAAAGATACAGCTTGCTAATTTTGATTAATCTTTCAAAGAATTCTACAGAGCAACTGTGAACAGAGTTTCAGTAATCAGGTATAGAAGTAAGGATTGTCACTTCTTTCACTCGAAGATATGGGATTTCGGAAACACTATTTATGGTTTATGTCACTATCAATAGAGTCAAACAATTAATGGAACAATCACATTAAAAAAAGAAACTCCTTCACCCAAACATTCATTGTGGTCGATCTATAGCTCAGAGAGGGAATATGTCCGCATAAAGGACGAAACAGATAAGATTTCTAAAGATCAGAGGTCAAGAGCAGGAGCCCCTGACAGTTCGGACACCACCCCTTTCTTTTGTTCACCCCTCCTTTTCTCTCCTTTCTTTTGTCGACGACCATAAAATATAATTCGAAAAGAATAGGAAAACATATGATTGATTCCCATCTCAGGCATACTTGCTCAGCATGTGAATAAATGCAATTTAAGCGAAGGGGGGGGGGGGGGGGGAATGCGGAATATCAGAGGATAAAGAAAAGCAGAGATTAGCCAAATATTTCACCATTTTTTTAAACCCTTTTCCTCTTTGTCATTTTCAAACAGTGAGAAAAATTCCATTTTTAGTAAATAAGATGTGACATGTAAGTTTGAAATATTGAAAACTTCGCTTAAGAAAGAATGCTTTGATTTTCGAGCAAAAAAATTTTTCGCCTTAAGCGGGATTTTGCGAAATTCTATTTCTTGTTAAACAAATTAATTTACATTTGTTTTCAGACTTATCTGACGGGACCTCAGTATCATTTCGTGTTAAGCGAAATTTCACGTTAAGCAATTTTGTGTTAACGAGGTTCGACTGTATTACTAAATTTGTGCTTTTTAAAGTGCCTATACTCAACATTGCAGTTTAAAGGATTGCGAGAGCATTTATAATTACTGATGGCAGATCGATGTCTGTTGATACGTTTATGAATTGGGCCACCAGTTTGACCAACATATTGCATGTTACATGAATTACATTTAATACGATAAATAACATTAAAAGCTTTACAAAAATTAATATGGGAAGTGTTATGAACAATTTGTGATGGATCTGCATGAGGGTAGGTCAAGCAGCGAAGAGATGAGCATTTGCTAAATTGTAAATGTGGTGAGGGAGAAGAAAATAGGTAGCTGGATGACGATCCATGGTCAAGCCTATAATTAACCATGTACCGGGCATTACGCTGAGAGTTATCAAAGCCCAATTTGCCAGTCGCTAAAAATTTACTAAGAATTGCCATGAAGAATAAGGAGACATAATATTAAACATGTAATGAATATGATGAAAAAAGTAATATAAATAATTGAGAAAGATACAATCTAGAATATATATATATAATAATATAAAAAGTAATAATGTATCTTAAATTTTTATTTTGTTTTTATTTTAATATTTTTATTAGTTTTTGTAAGGCTTTTTTTTTTTTTTTAATTAGCAGTTAAAATAGATTTATATTCATTTGAAATAATATGAATTGTTGTAAATATCATTAAAATAACGAATTAAAAACATAATGAAGAAAGTAATTAATTAAAAAAGAAAATAACTGGTATAACATAAAAATCATGTACCAGAACAAAATTATAAATAATAATTATGTTGCTAGCATGAAAACTAGATTAAATGTAAATTAATATACAAAATTACCTCACTAAAATCTACAGATTGGGAAAATGATATTAAAAAATATCAAGAAAAAAGGCAAATGCTATAACATAATAATAAATAACCCCCCCCAAACCCCCTCCCCCCCCCCTAAAAAAAAAAACAGAAAAAATCACTAACCTTTCCATATATAATGAAAAATTAAGAAATAATATAAGATAATACGTGTGTAGTATAAAATATATGGCAGAACTGTGGTGAAAAGTGATGAAATAACAAGTTCATGTAAGAAAGAAAAACGTAAATTAAAGGCTAAATTTGAAATAAACAATAGGTTGAAAAAAAAAAAAAAAAAAAGTAAGAGAGAATGATAATTTTAGATGGGAGGGACAACAAACAAACATATAAATATAGTGAACTGAATGATTAATGCTAAAGTAAATACATTTGGATTTCAAGTGAATTAGATAGCAATAATGGTACATAATCTACAAGATGAAAACAAATTGAAGACTAATGGAGATAATACATGAAAAATGCACTATTGCAGCTATGAATACATGTATTAAGACAATTAAAATGAACAAAGTGAAATTAAACAGATAAAACCAAGCTATAATAATTACCAAGCTAGAATTGCCTATTACTTGATAAAGAGAGTACCATTAAAAATGCCAGAATAAGGTTGTAAGACTAAACTAAAAATAACATACTTAATAACATGCGCATTTGCAGCATTGCTATTAGAATGCTGAAATAATAAATTTGAAATCACAAATATATGAAGAAATTGATAAAGTTCCAAAGATGATTTAGAAATGAACACAGGAAACCAGTATGTAAAATAAGAAACTATGAATGACTCACAGAATCCTCAGAGGAGCTTGTGAGCTCATATATATAAGAATAAGTTAAGCAATCATGGCAGAGGGGAATATAGGAAAACAATATTTCTTATTTTCATTTTGTTATATAAGAGTACATATAAAAAAAATATTGTGAATGTGTGAGATTATTTTGCACTATAAAAATCAAAATACAATTCAAAAAATTCATTTTTCAAAATCACACAAGAAAAATTATCTTTAAAAAAAATCTTATCAGATTATTGCAGGGATGATTCTGTTTCAAATTTTCCTTTAATTTATGGCATTCGGCTCCGAAAATTCGGACATAAAAAAATATCGAAGATTTCGGCAAATGATCTCTGAAAAATTCAATTGTGTCAATCGTCAGCAGAAAAGATCAGAAAGTTCATCAAGTGATTGCACAATAAAAAAGCATTTTTTTTACTTTTACATATCAACTAAGGCTTTTGTGAAATAACAGCGGTTATCGTTCCATGCGTCAACTATGCTTTATTTCAACATTGCTTTGGCACCATCTATCGGCAGTCAATATAGATGAAGAAACTTTTGAATGAAATTATAGCTTATTATTCCTTTGTGTTTGGTTGATTTTTGACGGCCAATTATCTGCTCGAGGGATATAGGTCCAGGGGGGGAGTGCGCTTTGTGGGGGTCTTTCTAAGGGAACCTAACCCGTATTTATAAATGGAAACCCATGGCTCGAAGAAAACCACGAAAACTCTGAACGATTAGGCCGACGGGTGCAATTGGGTTCGAACCCAGCACCTCCCGTCTACCAGCTTTGAGAGCAGAACCTCTCGGCCACTGGTGGGGCTATTCCTTTGTATACTGAATTATGAATTCATGAAAATTTTATCTTCTAAAACATTTTTCGTGAATTGTTTAAACTACATTAAAAGATTTACATAATAATTTAATAAATTTTAGAAGGATTAATTAAATTTTAATTTATAGGGATTTTGTGCAATATTTATAACTCCCCTCAAATCTTTTATTTAAAATTTTTTTTTAGTATTTTGTAGAATTAGGAAATGTACAAATATAATGTTCTTTCAATAGAAATAAAGAAATATTTCCAAACTGAACCCCCCCCCCCCCTCCCACAAAATCCTTCAATGTCAAGAAAGCTGAAAAGGCAAAAGAAATCATCCTTTAAAAAATATTTTTGTTTTGTGTAACCAATAATGGAACAAGTAATGTATCTATAACTCATTCTAAACTGTATTAAATGAATTTTATAACAAGTTATTTTAAAGGTACTTATAAGTACCGTCAGTAGATAAAGGATTAAAAAGAAAATGCAGGACGCAGTCATGTAATTCAAGATCATTTTTTAAACGTTTCTGTTTTAAAATTTCGCACAATATAAATAAAATTAATATTTTTATTATGATTTCTTTGACAGAATTTAAATTTAGTTGTATCAATTTTTAAGAGATTAACAATTATCCACTTATTATTATTATTATTTTTTGTTTGTTTGTTTACATTATAAATGACTTTTATTTTTTTTTTTTTCAGATGTAATTGCAATATAAGATGTTATCAATCATGATTGCATTAGTATGACTGAAAATTATCTTTCCACATTCTCTTATTAAATTACAGATTTGTTTTCACTTCAAAGTTACGTTCAAATGTTACTATGTTAAAGATCGAAATTTTACCTGGTTGGTGCAATTAATATATGTAGCACATGGTATGGTATATACATTACATTTTAATTACATTAAATAAGAAATATAAATTTTATTTATAATGTAAGCCAATTTCAAGTGAATATAAGCTAAGTTCTTAAAAATTGATAAAATTAAAAATTTTGCGAAAGAAATAATAATTTTGGTTTTATTGTATACGGAATGAATTTTTAAAGTTACATAGGTGAAGTTTTTAAAAATAGATCTTAAATTAAATCAATGCGTCCTGCATATTTACTATAAAAAACTACAACTTTAACAAAAAGTTCATTCGTTTATAATAACTGCCGATAGATGGTGCCAAATCCATGTTTAAAAACGAAACTATAAAGCTTCATTAATCGATGAGTAAAATCGCTGCCTTGATCCACTCCTAATAGAAAACTAGATAACTCCTAATAGAACTGTTTGTCGAGCCATTCATTATACAGATTCATTCATTTTTATAAAAATAATAGATTTTAAAATAAAAAAATCTTCAACACATTGAATATTTAATTTTAATATTTTGTAAAATCTTCAGAAATTGTGTTTCACTTTCCTAATTATTATTATTGATGCAATAAATACTGTTGTTCATTTTGTCCAATTGTTGAACTATTTCAAAAATTGAATATTGAGTTAAAAAAAAAAAAAAAATATCCTCTTCATTTATTTGTATTTGTAGAAATCCTTTGCTATTTTTAAAATGTACTTTTCTACCATACAAACCCTTCAATAATAAAACCTTCATTCTGTTTGTTTGTATGAAGTCTTATGAAAATTAAATGCAGATTAACATTCCATCATTTTTGACGGGATTATATACTAGTAACTAATAGATAAGTAAAACATCATTAAAAATACAGATAAATGTCTAATTAAAAATCACTTGATGACATAACAAACACCTGACGTCAAATAAATATGATGCAACAATCATGCATTTTTGGTATTAAATCCTATAGTTTGCTGATAGTTTTTTTTTTATGGACCTGGAAAGTGGTCGACGGGATAGTGGAGAAGCACCTAATTTTTTTTTTCTTTTTTAAATACAAATAAGATATGTATAGAGAAATCTTTATTTTATACCTCTTCTCCAATAACAGTAACTTTAGGGAACTGTTTCAACAATGAATTGACGATACATCGTTGAGCAGATCTATCAGCTTCAGTTTGCAGATCATTGATCCCCTGTAACAATGGCATAAAGAAATATAATACTTATTAACATCATTCAAGAATATATAGTATTTTATAAAATGTTTAAATATAAGATGCACACCTCCTTTTCCACACCATTCATTTAGCAAAATCTATACTAATAAAAGAAAGTTCCGCTCTGTATGGGTGCAATGGCTAACAAAATTCACGGCACATACGAGACTGAAAATTTCTGTGAGGTGCTAAAGTGACTAGCCCAAAGTGTCTCCTGATGCACCTGAGACTCAGAATTTTAAAATTCTAATTAGTTGAGTTATTAGTTAAAAATTGTGACTCACTGTCATTAAAAACTCAACTCGGTCCTTGCGAGAGGGAAAAAGTGCTTGCGCACACGTAGAAGCTTTATTGAAAACAAAGATCGAAAAGAAGGAATTTAGGGGGTATTTTGTGATTATTTATTAATTTACATCGGCCAATCTGCTTAGTAAAAGTTAAAAAAACAGAAGACATACAGTAGAGCGCCGATTATCGGAACTCCAATTATCCGAACAGCCTATTTCTCCCCAAAATTTTTTTAACCGAACTCCCAATTATCCATTGGCTTGGAATAAAATTTTAAATAAAGAAAAAAATGATAGTGGATCAGAAAATGAGGAATGTAAAAACAATAAAGGAGACGGGAAGAATCCTAAGCTATGAAAAAAATGAAATTAACGAGTGGTTAAATAGTGAAGTAACATGATCCTGGATATCAGATTTTAAATGATGAGATTGTGGATGAGATTCATGATGCAAAAGAAATTGAAGAAAAGGAAAACGAATCTTCTGAATGTTTAGAAACAGATATGAAATGGCTCGAACACCAGAAGAACGCTGATCCTAGTCAACTATTCAAGAATCAAGAGATATAGCATCCTTAAAAAGAATCTCTTCATTGAAGCAAGCAACAATCAAAAGCTTTTTTGCTTAAATTATGATCTCTGGAATTTAGAAAATGATAAAAATGTAAAAAAAAAAATTAAAAAGACAAAAGAAAATTAAAAAAAACTAAAACATGCTAGCACTAACTGGTGCTGCCAGTCCTAAGCTTAGATATGTGACGGTTTTAGTATAGTCCGGAACATCCCTTAAATTGTCTGTCCATTTATCCGAACTTTTGCTTATCTGAACTAGGGTCGGTTCCGACTTGTTCGAATAATCGCCGCTTTACTGTATTCTGAAAGATCATACTCTCATGCCTCAAATGCTACAATCAATTAAAGAAATATATTGCAGTTAACCCCTTGAAAACAAATTTTCAAAAAGGGTCGTTTTTCTCCCTTATTGCAACAGGGCGTAATTTTAGAGGTAACAACAAACAAAAAATATATTCTTAAAGCTGAAACCTTCTTCTAATTGGTGATGTAATCGTTTTTAAAAAATATGAATTTTAACCCTTTCAAATACACCAGCAAACTCAGGTCACTTTGCACCTCATGGAGATCACATTTTTTCTACGCTAAAAGTAACTAAACGTCCGTACCGTATTTTAACACAATCTTTTTAGAGCATTTCAATAGACCAGATTTACATCAACTACAAAAATTTTGAAACGTTCGGACGAGTAGAAATATTTTTGGTACTTTTCGGTTAGCCGGGCACCAAGTGTCATATACACATATTTATATTCATACATATACACATATATTAAATATGTATACATATATGTATATATACATATAGGGGAGACCGGGATACAGTGGACCACTTTTGCAGTTAACATTTTTTTTCTATTTAACGGAGAGACCCAGCCAGCGTAGCCAGGATTTCGTTTCAGGAGCGGTCCAAATTTTTTCCTCCAGGTTATATATAATAAAACTTATCAAGATGAAATTGCAAATATTGGTGAAAAATTCCGTTTTATATAGGTTTTCGTGTTGCAGGTGTAATTGTATAGTATTCTTTTTGATAGTACCATGGAACATTTCCGTTTAAGACAGAATTCAGTTATAGACAGGTTCCATTTTTACAAGTTTTGTGTATTTATATAAATATACTTATTTATATTATTAGTAAAACCTGTCAAAATAGTAATTATCTCTTACAGAAACCTGATTTAAATGAAAGCATTACATAGTCTTAATATGGATGGTGATACAATTAAATTTGCTAAAAACCTGTCTGAAAGGGAATTTTCATCGCTCTTTAGTGAAACATAGTGAAACCTGTAAAAGCGGCATCTTTCTATAATGGAATCCTGTCTCAAACAGAAGAGTTTCAGGATCCCGACGAAACGAATATTAGATTTTATTAAGGTAGTGTATCTTAGAAGTATAATTAATTAAACTTCTTTAAATGGAAGCCTGCCTAAAATGGAACTTTTTACCAGTCCCTTGCATTTCATGTCTTGACAGGATTTACTGTGTATGTATAATAGAAGTATTTCGAGTAACTTTAAGAATTTAGGTATATCCTTATTTAATTTCTTAATTTAAAAAAAAAAGCATGGATAAAAAAAAGTAAGATCAATCTCTGTAATTGCAGCTAAAAATACATTAGATTTACATTAATATTTATCAGTGAAAAAGATTTTACAAACATTATGATGTAAAAACTGAGCGCATATGAATATTAATTTATTTAAATCAAGTTTCATAATACATAACATTTGCCTACAATAAAGTTAGGATCAAGTGGTTAAGTTTAAAACAGCAATTTTCACGTTTAATTTCTTACCATTGAATTAAGAACTTTCACTGTATAATAAAAAATGGATAATGATTTCACATAACTGTCAGTGAGTCGTTAGTTGCGAGTTTTTGAGATGAGGTTTTAATCTTTAAGAAAAAGATCTTGCAATTTCAGCTACACAAAGTAGTAATGTAAAAAGCACACGCATCAAATATAGTTCATGTCAGGATTACCAGTTTGGCCTCCACTTTTAGTTCAAAATTTCAAATTCACACCAGAAATTTTTAAAGAAGAATCTTTACGTTTTGTAATCACAAAATTTCTGTCATAAAGCAAAAAGTGCTATTTTTATTTTCTGGTGCGAATTTAGATTTTCTTAATAAAAATGGAGGCCACAGTGGCAACCCTGGTTCATGCTAGAAAAAATAGTTTTGTTACAATTGTCTAAAATAGCCAGAATTATATTTGGTTCCTATGTTTCGCCATTTTTTATACCATATTCGATCTAATAGTTGCTTTCGATATCTGGTCATCTTTGGAAGTTAAATTTTTGTAACAAATTTATTTGTGATGGATTAGCACGCTTTTGGAAGTATCAGGATTTGTAAAAAATAATGGTGGTTACTTTTATTGTACTTCACAACCAATTTATTTTAGATATTTTGAAACAGTTTTAGAGCATTCTCCAAGTTCAGCAGTAAGCTCCAGACTTTGGTATGTGGATTAATTTCAATTCGATTCCTTATTGTTAAAGACAAAGTGCCACCAAAGACCTTCTCCATATGCAAAATTGTTACTGCCACCATGAAATTTCTTGAAGCAATGTTAAACTGGGCGTTCACAATTAGTAACTGGGGTCAAAGGATATGTTGAATACAGACATTTTTGTTGTGTGAGATTTCTGCAGCTCTGGAAGGGACACTCAGGAATTCCTTGGAGAGGGTAGCACTTCTAGACCATTAATAAGCATAAAATCCCAAATCTTTCGTTTGCATCCTTAGCCTGTTCGGGACAAGCATCTTTTACATAAATTTTATTCCTTTGGCACCACTTTTTGTCAAATAATTAAATTTAGTTTATCAATCGAGCAGGGTTCGTTGATATATATCATGATATATAGGGAAAGACGGGGTACAATGAAACATTACTTGTAAAATCAATCAAATTTGTCATAGAGAGTTGCAATTTATATACAGTACAGAACCATTTATCCGGAATGGTTGGGGTCAGATGTATTCCGGATAACTGATTTTTCCAGTTAACTGGTTGGGTATTAAAGCAGCATCCATTTAACAAGTTTTTTGGAATGTATCTGGTTGTTTCACTATTTCTGATTTTAAATTATTAGATTACTTGGATTAAAAATCAGATGCAAGAAAGATCAAAAGTTAACCAGAGTTTGAAAGGAGGTAATTTATGGGATTCCAATGGGAACTAAAATTCTTCTGTTTCCTCAGCATAAAAATTAAAACACCTAAAATAGGTACAACTAAATATGTTTCCATTTTCAAATACTAGATGTTAACATCAAATTACACAATTATTTCAAGCAATGCATATGTCAAACTGACAGTATATGACACTTTTTTCTATAAAGATTCTGAAATAAGTCTATTAGAAATATCATTCCGGATAACTGGTTTCCAGATAAATGGTTCCATACTGTATATGTTATACAACAATATGTTCCAATTACTGATGTGATTTGGATGCATTCACACTTCTACAACAGTAGCAATAGATTATTGCTTTTACACCATTGAAAGTAACTTTCTTTGCTAAAAGTAATGTTGTTTCTTTTTCCTTGTTGTTATATGTAATAATTATTTTTTCTATACATTATAATCTTTGGGTTGTTGTCTTCATACTTCCAAAACCAAACTAAAAAAAATAAATATTAGAAGTTTGAAAATAAATTTTTATTTAGTAACCTCAGTGCGGGGTACAATGAAACACTTGCAGACGGGGTACAATGCAGGGTTGGCAAGTTTCTGCCAGAGTGGTTAAAACCAGCGGTTATAACCGGTTAAAACCGGCATGGCAGAAACTAGTTTCTGCCAGTAACTAGTTTCTGCCAGTAAGTGGCAAAAACTGGCAGAAACTCAGAAATAATATTAATAAGAACTTTAATGTGCAATGATTCTTAATTCATACA
The DNA here is from genome assembly GCA_963932465.1 of Maratus speciosus. Taxonomy (NCBI): domain Eukaryota; kingdom Metazoa; phylum Arthropoda; class Arachnida; order Araneae; family Salticidae; genus Maratus; species Maratus speciosus. The sequence goes on along the minus strand of OZ010790.1, from coordinate 511,980,527 downwards.
GGTATTTGATGTGTAAACAATTAAGTTAAAAATTAAAATTAAAGATTATGAATGTTATTCAAAGTTGTAAAAAAGTTTCAAAATTATCATATAAATATACTTTGTTTATAAATAATAATAGGTACTAATTTTTTTTTCACTTGAAAAACAGAAATTTTCAATGGTAGTCTGATGCTGTACAAGTTTAACTATTTCATATTATTGTTTAGAGTTGAATTTTTATTTTAAAGTAAAAAAGGAAATTTACAAAAAAATCTGTGATATTTTAACAAATGTATTTTTCAGAGTATTTTAAAATAAATAATGCAATGCAATAACTTAAAGATTATGATTCTTGTGAAAATATATAAATAAATAATTGAAGCACAATAAATAACAGAAAAAAAAAATTAATGAAATATCTTGCACAATTATTTTACAATATTGAAAGAACAAAATTGCCACTCAAATATACTATTATTACTTTTTCCACAGAATATTCCATAGCTAAAGGTTAAAATTCCCGGTCGCCACCGGCCACAGGGCGACTAAATGTAAAAAATTGGCGACTTTATGCTGTGCATCTGATCGCCAAAGTGGCGATCTGTATTTTTCATGTAATAGTACATGTCAGAAATGCCACTTTTCCTTTTTGTTTTTTTTTTAATCGATCAGCGATTTCCGCGGAATCGTAAAAGAAAAAGAAAATCGCGTTGATGTTCACATTGAAGGCATTTGGTTCCGAAAATTAAAAAAAATCGGCATAAAAATATCGCGAATTTCGACAAATGGTCGCCGAAAGATATCAATTTCGTCAATGGTTCGCGAAAAAATCGTCAAAGAATCACGGGAAAAAGGAGAATTTCATAAGAATCTCGAAAAAAGACGCGATTTCCGTCAAAGAATCGCGTAAAAATCGCAAATTTCATCAAAAGATCGCGAAAACCCCTTAAATTTCGCCAATAGATAGGGGGAAAACCGCAAATTTCGTCAAAAGATCGCGAAAAAACGGTAAATTTCTTCAAAAGGTCGCAAAAAGACAAATTTCGTCAAAAAATCACGAAAAACCGCAAATTTTGTCAAAAGATCGCGAAAAACCCCGCAAATTTCGTTAAAAGAACACGAAAAACCGAAAATTTCGTCAAAGATCGCGAAAAAATCTCAAATTTCGTCAAAAAATCGCGAAAAAACCGCAAATTTCGTCTAAAGATTGCGAAATAACGTAAATTTCGTCAAAAAATCACGAAAAACCGCAAATTTTGTCAAAAGGTCGCGAAAAACCCCGCAAATTTCGTTAAAAGAACGCGAAAAAAAAAACGTCAATTTCGTCAAAAGATCGCGAAAAAAATCGCAAATTTCGTCAAAAAACCGCAAATTTCATCTAAAGATCGCGAAATAACGTAAATTTCGTCAAAGGATCTCGAAAAACCGCAAATTTTGTCAAAAATTCGCGTAAAAAGCGCAACTTTTGTCAAAAGTTGTGAAAAACCGCAAATTTCGTCAAGAGATCGCGAAAAAAAGTAAATTTCGTCAAAGGATCTCGAAAAAACGGGAATTTCGTCAATCAGGTGCAGAAAAAAACAGCTCCACCCTTCTGTAACCTTTCAGAAAATTTGCTGTGAATTTCAGAATCGCGAAAAAAAAAAACGCGATTTCCATCAAAATATCGCGTAAAAACCGCAAATTTCGTGAAAGGATCGCGTAAAAACCGCAAATTTCGTCAAAAAATCGCGTAAAAACCGCAAATTTCATCAAAAAATCGCGAAAAATCCGCAATTTTCGTCAAAAAATCGCAAAAATCTAGTAAATTTCGCCGGAGGATCGCGAAAAAACTACACATTTCGTCAAAAGATCGCGAAAAAATGCAAATTTCGTCAAAAGATCGCGAAAAAAAAACGCAAATTTCGTCAAAAGATCGCGAAATAAACGCAAATTTCGTCAAAAGATCGCGAAAAAAACGCAAACTTCGTCAAAAAATCGCGAAAAAGACGCAAACTTCGTCAAAAGATCGCGAAAAAAACGCAAATTTCGTCTAAAGATCGCAAAAAACGTAAATTTCGTCAAACGACCGCAGAATAAAATCGCGAATTTTGTCGAAAGATCGTGGAAATAAAGTCGCGAATTTCGTCAATTGATCGTGGAAAAATCGCTAATTTCATGAAGAGATCACATAATAAAATCGTCACTTTTGTCGAATGATCGCGAAAAAAAATTGTGAATTCTGTTGAACGATCGGCGAAAAAATTGTGAATTTTAGCAAGAGGTTGCGTAAAATAATTGCAAATTTCTTAAAACAATTTCAAAAATTAATTGCGAATTTTGTCAAACGGAAAATATTTTTGGCCTATTTCCAGAAAGAATTCTGATCTCGGGCTACACAGTGACGTATTGGAGATGTGAACCAATCTTTGACCTTGGTCTTGTACGACATTGTTCGATAAATTCTCTCTTTTTTTAATGTAATATAACTGTTAATTGTTTTTGTTGGGGTAAGTAAACTGACACTGTGGGTAGTTTTATTTTTATATGTTTTAAAAGATGCCTTCATAACATAAATATTTTAAAAACATTACTTGTAAAACTATTTAAATCTACAAACTACGATAAGTGGCCACTAACTTGACAGTAGTGGCTACTAAACATACAGCCTCTACCGGCCACTGGCTACTAAAGCAAATATTGAATTTTAACCTTTATACATAGCATAGGACAAAATTTTACTAATCTTTCTGAACACACTGTTTCTTTGTTTTGAATGAAAGAAAAGTTTGAAAATATTCTTTCAAGACTATCATTACTTGCTGGCAATGTCATTATTGAGGATGCAAATTTGAAAAACCCTCATTTTCACCAGTATTCGTTTTTAAAGATGACCACCACATAGAAGGTAAGGGCAAGACATTTTCTAGGGCTTCCTTGGAGAAATATGTTTCTGAGGCAGGAGTCGATTTTGCTTCAAAGGATATTTATTATATGTGGCACAAAATTGGGATTAATATCAGAAAGCAATTTCCTTGCCTTTTCTTTATGCTCATACGTCAATTTTGATCCCATATACTTAGGATGAAGTAAATAAGTTAGCATATGGTAGTCGGTTATTACTGTATCAAATCTGCTTTGAACCTTTGTAGTTGTTTGTTTTGTAAGTGCAAAATGTGGTTGGAACATTTTCAACTAACAGTCTTAATAAAAAAGCTAAAATCTTTAACAACGATTTTATGCACAAATAACATACAGACATGACAAAAATATCCCATATAATCGTTTTTTGTCGTGTCTGTACGTTATTTGTGCATAAAATCATTCTTAAAGATTTCAGCTTTTTTACTAAAATTCGCACAAAGTTTGATCTATGCTTATAACAGTCTTAAATTGAAAAAAAAAAAAAAAAAAAAAAGTCAGATTTGTTCCTTTGAATACTATATTTAAATGAAATGTTTTTTAAATTCATGGAATTACAAGATCCGCATATAACTATAACATTTCTATGAGAGATAATTTATAATGTTATTAAATTAATACGTTAAATTACAGAAAATTATTTTGAGCAAGTATTGAATATTTTTCTTTTATTTTCATTGTTTAATTTAAAATAAGTATTGGATATAGTTTTGTATTTCACTTTTAAACTGAAATTTTAAAATACTCTAATAATTGTTTACATATAAAATTATATAACCATACTATAACAAAAATTTTATCTGTTACATTACTCACTTTTTCTAATTCAAATCTATTTATTTTTTAATTAAAACTACCCACAATATTTCATTTGTTATTTATACGAAATAAAATGTACTTAAGGAATTTAATACTAGTAAAAAAGTCTCATATTATGTTGTACTGTAATTTAACTAATTCTCTGGTTGTTTTGATATGTTCTTGTTGTTGTTTAAAGTATTGGGAGGGTTCTTCAGCATCTTTAGGTGGTAAGAAAGTATCAATAGGTAAGTTTAAATCTCTGCCAAAAAATAAGTTTGCAGGACTAAAATTAGTTACAGAATGTTTAGAATTATTGTAGTGAAGCACAAAAAATTTCAATCTATCAGACCATTCAATTATTTGATCAGATAGTGAAGCAACTGATTCTTTCAGGGATCGATGGATACGTTCGATAACACCGTTCGACCTCGGGAAGTAAATGGACGAATTTCTACGTTTGATATTGAGAGATTTAAGAAAGGTTAGAAAGACATCAGAGGTAAAGTTTTTGGCGTTATCAGATAATATGATTTTTGGTATACCAAACCTCGAAAAGTAGTCGTTTAAAGCTTTAATTATAGATGGAGAAGTAGCATCTCTAAGCGGAATAGCTTCCAGAAAGCGTGAATAGTGGTCAACGATGGTGAGAATAAAAAATTTACCGTCATGTGACCTGGGGAGTTTACCCACAATATCTATTGCAAGCATCTCTCCGGGAGCTAATTCACACTTGGAAATGAAGGAAGGTTTCGTGTTGGTTTGTTTACTTTTGTAGGGAAGACATTTTTCACAGTTATTTACAAAATTTTGAACATCCTGAACCATTCCGTGCCAGAAATAATTCCTGGAAATTGTCTCAACCGTTTTTATCATTCCAAAATGAGCTTGGTGAGCAAGGGCAATGCAACTATTGATTAATGTTTTAGGAATAACGATTTTCTTTATTCTATTGACATTACCAGATTTCTTTTTAGCAAACATTAAAAGATCGTTATTAGGATTGATTGAGTAATTAGTGTTAGAACATGTTTTGGCAATTATTTTTTCTCGGATTTCTTTAAGTTTTTCATCATTTTGCTGCTCTTTTAGCATATTTTCAGTAGTTAGTGAGTCGTTAGTAGGTATAAAAATATTTAATGCATTTACATACAAATTAGGGTTATTAGGAAGGTCCACGACACGAGAAAGAAAATCGGCTGGATTAACAAGCCCAGGAATGTGCTCAACCTTAAAATTAAAACTCTGCAAATATAAAAGCCATCTAGTTATAATTTCAGCCTGTTTTTCTAGGTTTAAATGGTAAGTTAAAGCTTTAGCATCTGTTAGAATTTTGAATTGTCTACCGTACAAGAATTCAGAAAAATGTTTAACAGAGGAATAGATAGCATAAAATTCACGTTTGATTGAAGGGTATTTAGATTCTGCCTGATTTAATTGCTTGGAATAAAATTCAATGGGGTAGAATTTGTCATTGTGTTTTTGCATAAGAATTCCGCAAATTGCAACCATAGATGCATCAGTAACCAAATAAACATCCTTACTATCATCAAAATTTTTAACTGTTGGATTAGTAAGCAAAATTTCCTGAATCTTGAGAAAAGCATTTTGACAGTCATTGCTCCAGAAGAATTTTACCTTTTTTCTCGTTAAATTTACAATAGGTTGTACTATTTTTGCAAAATCGAAAATTAAATGACGGAAATAATTTATCATACCTAGATAACTTTGAACTTGTTTCAGGTTTGTAGGAATGGGAAATCTATTGATTTTGTTTACATTATCAGTAGAAGGAGAGTGACCGTTTTTGTGTAATTTAAAACCTAGGTATGTTATTTGTTCTTTACATATTTGAAGCTTTTTAGGGTCTAAAGTGAGGTTAAATTCTCTCAATTTGTCAAAAACTTTCTGCAACCATATTAACATTTCCTCCAACGAATCAGCAGCAACAATTATGTCATCTAGAAAATATTGAACATTTTTACCTCTTAATGAGCTAAGGCAGTTATTTATTAAAGTATGAAAATAAGAAGTTGAGTTCACACATCCAAATGGCAGGCGTTTAGGTTGATAATTCCCATACTCCGTTGCAAATGCCAGTTTGGCCCTATCCTTCTGTTGAAGAAGAATTTGAAAAAATGCGGCTTTTAAATCCAAAACAGTATAGAATTTTTTGCCCGATATATTTTGCATAATGTCGTTGATTTTTGGTAAACAAATTTTATAAGGTTCAGTAATTGCATTAAGTAATCGATAGTCGATAACCATACGAAATTTAAGTTTGTTAGGGTCATCAGTAGGTAACGTCTTCTTTTTAACAAAAATGACTGGAAAACAGTAGTTTGAGGTTGAATTTTCTATAATGCCAGCCTTCAGAAGATCAGCGATTTCATTTCTAGCAAACTCCTTGGCAATTCTAGGAATGGGATATGGTTTTGTTTGTAAAGCAAAATCATGCAGTAAGTTAAACTGAGGAACAACTTTATCTGTACATCCCAGTGTACTGTATGAAGAAGAAAAAACAGCTGAATTATTCATAAGAAGTTTGAGAACTCTCTTCCTATCTGATTCAGGTAAGTGATCAACTTGAAAATTATTAGCTTTTAGTTCATTTTTACGAAGTTCTAAAATATCATCACAAATTAGCGAATTTACCTGGTATGTTTTACTGTTGTCATGCGTAGAAATTTGATCTTTAGAAATTTGTTTTAAGTAACCTAATTTAGTATTTTCGTTGAGGACAATTTTTTGACTATTGTTGTTGAATACATACAGAAGAATAGAATTGTTAACATTTGCTTCATGAAGGCTAAGATCTAAGTTTAGTGGCAATTTGGTAGTTAATGGAACAAATAAATAGTTAAATGAATTGTTAATTTTATGTAATGCTTTAAGTCTTATAATCCTGCCATGATTTGGCCGAATAATGACACGGTTAGCTGGTGTGACAAAGTTTTTGGAATCTTCATGATTAATATCGTTAGAGAGAGAATTAATATTTTCATGTGATTCAGCATTGGAATTTGAAATATCATGAATAGTATTATTGTCATTGGAACTTAGATTTTCATTGTTAAAATTAGAAGTTTGAGTAGAATCAGGATTTTTATTTTCGAAAGGAAATGTGAGGTTTCCCATGATAAGTTGAGAGTTGGCAGAGTCTAACAAAACTTTATTTCGGTTTAAAAAATCATAACCGAGAATAATTTGGTAGTTAGAGTGCCAATTATCATGGGTAACGAAAAACACATTGCTGAACCATTTATTACGAATTTTAAAGTTTAATTGTACAGCAGAAAAATAAGGAACACTGGAATTATTGATGGTCTTGATGTTTACAGATCTAGATAAAAAGTTAAGTTTATTGTTTTGTTTAAGTAAGTTAATAGTTTTAGGTTGTATAAGAGAAAGATTTGCACCAGAATCCAGAAGACCAATAAAGTTATGTTTTCCAAATGTTAATTTGATTAAAGGAAGTGGAGAATCATCAGAAAAACATGACATAAGTGATTTGGGAATGTTAACAGCAGTATCAGAATAATTCATACCCTCGTGCAAAAATTTATCATCTAGGGCTCTGTGAGATTGAGGGGAAAAATTGTGCAAAATATCATCAGAACCCTCTAGAAGTTTAAATTATTTCTTCTGCCTCTGCCACGATATGGTCGATAATTATTTCTACCTCTGCCCCTATTGAATCTCTGCACATTGTTATCGCTACCTCTTCTAAAATCTCCAGCAAAGTTTCTGCCCTGATTCTCAAAATATCTATCATTACTTGGAGAATTACTGTTAGGACTTAAAAAATTACTTGCTTGATTAGCAGCACTGTTACCCTGACCAGAAAAATTTTGCTGCGGCGAAAAAAATCCCCTATTATGCAAAGACGGAAAAAACCAGCAATCGCGCGTATTATGCTGTTTGTTACAGATATGGCAAACAGTCCGCTCTTCTTTTAATCCTTTTAACTGCTCCGCCATACTCTGCAGTAATTTATTTGAATTTTCTTGTTGTTTCAACAAAATTGTAATCAACGAGTCCTGACTGCTGTTGTTTGAAACCTGCGTCGCGTTGATGGTGTTGACTGAGAAAGAGCATTGCTGTTCCAAAGCTTTTTCGCAATCCATAGCACTAGAAACCAGATCATCGGAATTTTCCTTTCCAAGTTTAAGTACCTCTGTTTTAATATCCGGTCTAAGAGCTTCGAGCAATTTATTAAACATCAATTTTTGCTTTAGAATGACCATTTGAGGAATATCCTCAGCGTTCGGAACCAATCGATTGACTAATTTTTTTACTACCTCAGCCAACTCCTTCACTGTCTGTTTAGGTTTTTGTTAGGGATTGACCGAATACCGAATAGTCGATTCGGTATTCGGTGATTCGGCATGTAAACCGAATATTCGGCTTCGGCCGAATACTTTTAAGTATTCGGCCGAATAATTGCGGATAAGTATTTTCTTAGAAGTAGAAGAATTCTCTTTTACTTAGAAGTAGAATAGGCTAAATGATGAGTTTCAATATTATGTGCATGAGTTTAAAGTTCAGCTGCACTACCAAAAACAAGTCAAAGGCCATTTTTAATTACAAAAAACTTTTTTTTTCTTTCCTAAAATAGTCTATATAGGGGTGAAATCAGAACAACTGTCTACAATATAGGGAAAAAAAAAGTAAGGAATATGGGCATCTTTCCATTACCATTTAATTTTAATTATTTCTACATTAGTTTTTTCAATTTAAATTTATTTAAAGTGTATTCTCTTTAATATACACCTCAAATAAGTATATCAGAGTAAGAGTTCATCTCTGTATATCTAAGGTTTATATTAAAGAAAATACATGCATCAAATAAGTATACTCCTATGCCTATCCTATAGCTTTTATAACCATTAAATTAAAATCGCTCAAATTTATCTTCATCACCACAGTGATAAATATTAATCAAAATATAAATATGTATCAATAATTTCACAGAAAATAGTTAAATGTACAAATTGATATGATACCTTTTGTATTTGAGAACATTCCAATTCAATATGTATATAATTAGACAATCAGTAAATCAACTTAATGACAACATTGTTTCTTTTTATTTGAATGAACTTATGTTTTTCTGAGAATTCTTATCCTTAATAATAGCCTGTATAGTTTAATACTTTCATTGGGTTAATTTGGATATTGACTAGTGATAAAATAATAAAAAATAAGTGATGGGTTAATGAATTTGTGAGTTAAGAAGTTATTAAATTTTTTTGTGTAATTAGATTTAAGAATAAAAATGTAACTGAATTAAATTATTAAGAATTTAATTTTAATTAAAGTTTATTAAAAAAGCTAATATATACAAAAATGTGTATTAAAAATTTTTAAGTATTCGGTTGCCGAATACCGAATATTCGGTGTACACTTTGACCGAAGCTTCGGTATTCGGTATTCGGCAAAATTGCTGATTCGGTCAATCCCTAGTTTTTGTCTTATATTTGAGAACTGATAAGAGGTTTCCTGGAAATTCTCTTCTCTGCTAAATTTTGCTCTAAATAAACGCACAAAATTTTCAAAATTATCAATATTGTTAATTTCTGGATCGCTCGCAACATATTCCTGCGCCTTGTCTCTACAATACAGGCGGAAGAGTAGAATACGATTCTCGTCGTTCCAATTCTGTATGTTACAGACATCACTAATGTTTTTAATGAAAAAATGTACATTTTCCCCTTCTTTTCCATGGAAAGTGGGAATCGCTGCCATAAGCGCGTTTAATTGCAAATCATTTGCCATATCGTAATAATTTGTATACACGTGAAAAATCAAAAGGTATACTAAAACACTGATGTATGACAAATAAATTATCTTAAAGCAAAGCAAATAAAAAAATAATAATGGAAAAATTTGTTAAAATGATGAAGGAAAGAAAAAAAATCATTAAAAAAAATGGAAGATTACTTTTTTTAAAAATTTTCTAAAAATGCATATTAATGTGCAATACAGTTAAACTAAATAAATATATGCAAAAATGTACAAATCCCCCAAAATAGAAAAAAAGGAACACAATAACTACAAATATCAAAACATGCAACAATAAATCATTATAAATTCAAAGCGTAATAGGGTAGATGCTCCAGTTGTGGCCACTGTACCAGTTGTGGCCACATTGGATAAGTTTGTCCAATATTTAAGCTGTGAATTGATGCAGACAAATAATATGCATTTTTACACCTTAAGCAAACACCCTTTTATCATTTACAATCTCATTTGTTTATTTTTTGATAAAATGTGACTTTAAAAAAAAATAAATGTGTGAAACTGTAGTGTGTGCTCACATGTATTAAGATTTTTGCTTAGCTGTCAAGTTTTCCAAATCTTTCAATATTAGTCACTTATTGGGTTCTGTTTGTCCTGAAACAAATTACTATTAGGTTTTATGAGGTAAGCTTCCTCTCTAATGCAATTTCACATTTAAATTAATTATTTTAACAGTTTAATGGGGGGTGGCCAAAACTGGTGCTTTAAATTTGTTATATGTACCAGTTGTGGCCATGGTAGTTGGAAGTGGCAAAAAAGGTACAACATATGTTCCACTTTTGGTCACATGATTCCTTATAGTGAGAATTTTAGCCATTAAATAAATTTTAAGAACATCAGGATACAAGATAAAGTAAAAAAACTAAAACCCAACTACGACAAAAAACTACGCTGAAAAAGTATAAAAGTACCCCATGAATACAGGTAAAGTCACAAGCAAATGCTAGTAATATATAGATATATTCAAAATGTACAAGTAAAGCGCTTTTGAATGATACCAAACACGGCATATTTATCTTAACTTTATTTTTTGACGTATGACGCTTCCAGTATTTGGTAGTAGTGACGCACATATCCGTCGATGGCAGCAAATGGGTAATGGACCGATTAGTGGATGAGGTCGTTAGTGTAATGTGTAAATGTGCAATGTAGATTGAAGGTTTCATGTATTAAGATGACCTAGGAAGATTTCTTAATCTATCTAATTCTGCTAACGATTGACTGTCATGTGGATTTTTAAGCAACTTATTATGATCCAAGGCACTTATAAACAAACCCTCTATGGTTTTGAAGTGAAGCGCTTTAAAATGATACCAAACACGGCATATCTAGCTTAACTTTATTTTTTTACTCTGTATATTTTGTCCGCTAGAAGGCGCCACATTGAATTTGGTGAAAATCTATATAGCCTATAACCAGCGGACAATTAAGACGCTTCTAATGATATGTCATTTGTCGAATTCTGATTAGTGGTTTAGAAGTTACGAGGGAACAGATGAACATACATACATACATACATACATACATACATACATACATAGCCTGTCAAAATCATAACCCTCCTTTGGCTTTGCCGTAGTCGGGTAAAAACAAAATCAATTTAGTTTTGTTTTATATGTAATAAGTTCAATAATAAAAAAAAGCAAGGCTAATAGCAGTTCTATCAAAGAGATTTTGTTTTCTCTGTCCAATAGATAATTTACTTTAGAAAGGACACTGTGCTAGTAACTAAAGAATGATATATTGCTAAAGAAAATATAGTATATTGTGTTTAGTATTGATAAAACCAAAGGGGAGGGGCTATATGTCCTATATGATAAATAAATTAAAACAAATTTTGAAAGATTTTACAAATTATAAATTAAAAAGTTCAATAAAATTACAGCATGATTTCTTGTATTTTTCATAAAGAAATGAAGTTTCATAATTTTCGCCAGATTTCGGGCAAACGGATTTAGAAATACTAAATATTGCGAAAATCTTAACTAGAGATATCTAAGTACAAGCAAGAATGCATTTCCCATTATTTAAAAAGAACAGCGTTCATTTTACCAAGTTTAAAAAACACAGAATTCTGTGCTCTTAAAAAATGGCCTAGAGGGAACACTGTTCTAGGATAAGAAGTAAAATTAAGGCCATTCAGAATGTATAATGCCAGCACTACAAGCTAGCAAAGTTTTGGAGCACCAGAAATATAACTCTTTGGTGACGATTCACGTCTTATAATCAATCCACAATCCATTGGATAATTATAAAACTGATTTAAATAGTTAATCTTGATGTCCTACAGGCACTGTTGTCTCTTTTATGAATCAAATTAAATATATTTTTTGTTTTTTTAATTGAAATTTTCAGTTAAAATCAACATAAGTACATTTTACTTGATGTTTAATTTATCAATTCATAAAAAAAAATTGCAAAATTCTTTAAATATATTTACAAATATATGTGTGGTAAAATAGATGTTGCATAAAAATGCTTTATTTTTACTTATTATCAATTAAAATGTTTGTTAAACTACATGATATTGGAGTGGCCACAACTGGTGCATAGAGATGGCCAAAACTGGTGCAGGGGTGGCCACAACTGGTACAAATTGATATAAATTATTTAATGAGTTATTACTCACAATCTAAAATATTCTGTAGAAAATCATTATAATTCACAGAAAGACAATTAAATTTGCTAAATAATGATGTTATTATGATTTAATATGCTTCAATCGGTCAATAACTGTAAAATTTCTATTTCAAATTTTCTCTAAAGGTGGCCACAACTGGAGCATCTACCCTATATAAAGTTTTCGTTTTTTCAATTTATGAAAAAATATTAGCAAATAAATCTTTGAAAAATCAAATTTCTTTTCTTTACATATATTTATAGAATCAAATCTTAAAAGGAAAATAAATAAAAATATAAATCATGTATATTTTAAAAATATATTGCACCAATATGGGGTCCGCACATGAAATAGAGAGAAAAAAATATATATATAAGTTTAGTGAGTATTATTTTTAAAATAAATGGTTAAATAATTAATAAGTTAATTAATAAATATATTTTATCTATTATCATGAAAAAGTAATGAAACCCGATCTCCGATCTTTAAAGTTATGGCATCAATTAATGCCTATGAGTGAAAAGAAAAAATTAATATTAAAAAGGCTTAAAACAATAACTCCAAGAATGAAATCACTAAGTTAACGGCACCATAAATGTACTGTAATGCTGGGCTTAATGAATTGGAGAGTGGAATTCAATCCAAAGTTTGAATTGAACAAAATTAATTCCGATTCATAAGCTCAAAATTACACTACAGCCGATGACGTAAGTGGTTGACATTGCTAAATGTGGTTTTTAAGAATTATTTTAAATTATATAAGATCAAATAAAATTATATTTACTAGTTATCGTAGCTGAAAAAAAATAAAGAAAAGAAAACACTCACCCAAGTACTTGAACACAGAAAGATAATTCACAAATGACGTTTATTTAAACATATATAAAATTTGCTGATTTGAATGCATTCTTACATTATGAATTATGTAAAGATTATCAAAATGAATGTAAAATTTAATATAATTTTAGACAATTAGAGATATATTGTCATCTAAGAAAAAGCAGAAGTTTACGTAATATTTCTTTTTGTTTTAAGGACTCCAAAATGAATAAAGTTCAGGAACGTAAAATCAAACTAGGGATTAAAGTTCAGGAATGTAAAGTTAAACTAGGGATTAAAGTTCAGGAATGTAAAGTCAAACTAGGGATTAAAGTTCAGGAATGTAAAGTCCAACTAGGGTCGTAGAAGGACTCTTGTATTTGGAGAACTGGGAACATGCTGTAGACAAACTTCTTTCAGGAATGTAGATTCTATTTCTTTTTATTAAATGCGAATCCGAACCGAGCGAGAAGTTACGGATTTGGAGAATTGGAAATAGGATGTTTGAGAACTTCCTTCAGGAATGCAGATTTTGACGATTTCAGTTCGTTACATAGGCAATTTACCATTTATCGCATCGACAAAAAAAAACAGATAATCAATTCATGTTTTTATAGCAAGGAAGAATCGAAGAATAATAAAATGTCGATGAGTAGAACAATTCAAGGCTTCCAATTAATGTTCTATGAAATTTACTTAGAAATGCTTCTTGAAGAGAAAAATATTATATTTCCCTTAGATGATATACGGCCGCCAAGGCCTAACGAAACGTCGATCTCTTCTCTCTGGCTAGCGGAACTCTTCTGCTGCAACAGCCGGCTAAAAAAAGCACGGCGTCGCAGCCCCCACAAGTTACTTGCTTTAACGGCTCCCTGGTGAAGAATGATGACTTTTCCAGAACCCAGTTTCAAACATGAAAAGCCATTACAGAGCGCGCCAGCCAATTAAAAAACGCCTATCCTCCCCGCGCCTGACGTCACACACAACGTGCGTGTACCAAAAGGAATGTTAAACGATTTAGCAGACGTCCGGTTTTGAACTAAGCATCTGTTTGGCAAAGGGGAATACCCTTCTTGTTGGAACTTTCAAAATGTCGGAAAGAATGATCTCATGGCGTCGCGCGCCGAAATTAAAAATGAGAAAAGATAGAAAATACATTTTTGCGTATTTCTGCCAAAGTATTTATCACAAGTCACTGAAAATTTTGCAATCGGCTAGAAATAAATATTTCTATCCACATAATATAATTTAAAAGGGAAATATTGATAAATAAAAGATTTCTATTTTTTATATTTTAGACTTAGAAAATTCCGATGTGTTTACACATTCGCGATGTATGTAGAAAGAAATTTGAAAGTTAAATTACTGAAATATAATAAAATACTAATTGCACTTAAATAATCTTAATAAGAGATAATGCTTACATTGAAAAATAAGGAAATATTGAATTATTTATCATTAAAATTTACATTATAAGTTTAAAACTTGTGATTAGAAATTAGGTGTTTGAAAATGTTAATTTAAGTTGTAAAATTGAAATAAATTATATTATTTAAATTAATTTGAATGGGAAATGATGCATTATATTTTTTATGATGCAACATATGTCATGAAATGTGTTTATGCCAGTTGTTGCCAGTTTCTGCCGGTTAAAACCGGTTATAACCAGTTTCTGCCACTGGCAAGGCAAAAACCCTTTTTTGCCGGCAAATAGCCAGCCCTGGTACAATGGAAACATGTTTTATTATAGTAATAAAAGTAGTAAATATAATATATTAAAAGTAAGAGTAGGAAAACAGAAAAAAAAAAAGGAGTTTTGTTCTAAACAGGTCAGTAAAAAATGCTCTTGTTAAGCAATTAAAAAATAGAAAGAGAAAAAAAAGCTAAGAAGGGATTATTTTGAAAACAAACTCTGCCTGCTACAGACTCTGATACAGTGGCGTAGCTACATATTCAGCGCCCTGGAGCAAGTACAGTTTGTGCGCTTTCTTGTCACTCAAAAAAGTTCTGCGTAATTTTGATTTGAAGTTACATATATATATATGTGTGTGTGTGTGTAACTAGCTGACCCGCCCGGCGTTGCCCGGGCCCGTTATAATAATGTAAACAAAACTCAAGTTTGTATAATTTTATATATTCCGAAAGTAGTTCAAACGAACCCGGTCTTAGGGGTGGCCCACTGCCTTCGGTAGTGTCTAGTGTGTTCCCGACAAGCCTCTTTCTGAACTAACCTGTGGCCTGGGTCCCCGCTACCAAAGGAAATGTATAAGGAAAGTGCAGCTGATGTCACTGTTGGTCGAATTACTGTTGGTCAGCAAGAAAAACCTGTTCATTCATTATGGCTCCTACAATTCACATGAACTCCGGGAATTTGATTGGTCTTTAACAGACTGATTTAACAGATCTATGATATGATTGCCCTACGTCGCCAAGTTGATTCCTGCAATGATCACTATGATAAAAACGTAGTGGTAGATTGATTGACGGAAGTGTTTGTTTGTAAATATGCCCTTTCTTTATACCAGGAGTGTTCTGTACGCGTCGGAGACAATCGAAAACCAAGTTGAAAGAGTCAAACCCCAAAGTAATCGAGCTCATAGAACCAGAGATAAGAATGTGAATCCTGGCGGTGAATCTATAATCTTTAAAACAGTCGTAAGCTAAGTTGAATGGACCAATTTCCGTTGAAGTAGGGACCATAACAACCGAGAAAAGAATGCGCCGTTAATGTTCAAAAATGGTGGTAACAGAAGTCTAAGACAAACTTTATAATACAGAAAGTAGCTGAATCGTAATCTAGGTTGAATGAACCAATTCCCGTTGAAATCGAGCCCCTAAGAACCCGAGGAAAGAATGCACCCCCAAGCATTGGAAGGTGTTTGTGGCCCCCACCCCTTGTAAATTTAACAAATTACCTTTAACATTAACGCGATATTTAATTCACGGCTGCAGTGAGTAAGTTGATGCCGAAAAAGAAGATTAATATTCGAAAAAGGTGGTAGCTGGAGTATAAGAAATTTTTTTAATCGTTTATAAGTAGCCGGAGGACCCTCGAACTATGCTAAAGAAAATTGCAAGACAATCGAATAATTTTTAAAGAAACTGCATCAAGGACCCTAAGAAGGCGATTAATATTCAAAATTGGTGGTAGCTGAAGTGCGAGTAATTTTTTTGTTATTCATATAGTAGCTGGGGGATGTAAGAATTTGTTAGGAAAAAAATCTTAGTGAATCTGACCATTTTTAAGGGAACTATAATAGGGGGACCAAAAGGGGCCAACTGATAATTGAGAGCAAGGCCTAAGGTGAAAACATGTTAAAATGTCCTAGTACTTAGCGCTTTAGATTTTCAGTTAGTCGAAATTAAGTATAGGGTATAAGTACTAATCAAGTACTAATCATTAGAAATTTTGTTCAAAGAAATGCTTAAAGAGCCCTAGGGTCCCAATAAAAATATGAAGGTGCTGTCTCGGGGAGAGAAGTCCAAGACTCAATTTTGAAGTTGTGCAATGAGAGTGTGACACAATTAGGGGATAAAAAAGCATGGCGCACAAAAAGTTACCCTAGGTGGCCAGTGTCTTAACTGAAATGTAGAAGCGGAAGAAAAACTAAATGAAAAAAGAGCTCCAAAAACGAAGATCGGATTAAAAGGAGGCAATTTATTAACAATTTAGGAACACAAAAACTTCAAGTGGCTCTGTACCAAGCCCCAGGGGTCCAGGGTCACAACTGGAATGTTGCTGGGCAAAAGGAAATTTTTTTAGTATTTTATATAGTAGTCAAAGGACGCTAGAACAACGTCAAAGAAAATTGCAAGATCATTTTTTAAGAAGCTGCACCAAGGGCCCCAAGAAGGCGATTAATATTCAAAATTTGTGGTAGCTGAAGTGTAAAAATTTTTTTTGTCGTTCGTATAGTAGCTGGATTTCCTAAGGTGTTGTTACAAAAAAAAGTTAGTGAATCAGACCATTTTTAAGGGAGATATAATTGGAGGTCCAAAAAGGGCCAAATGATAGTTGAGAGCAGGACCTTAAGATGAAAACATGTTAAAAGGTTCTAGTACTTGGCGCTTTAGATCTCAATAAGTCGAAATTAAGCATGCGGTATGTATTAATCATTCGAATAAAATTTTAAAGAAGTGCGAAAAAAAGTGGGGAAAATTCTTAAAAAGGGCACTATTGTTGTGTCTTACCACAACAAAAATCAATCCCACAATTCAAATTAAGAAAACAAAATTGTAAGAAAGAGTAATGCTGTGATAAAAGACAACACCAAAATATAAAATTAAAATTTATTTACTACTTTATTTACTGACATGACACTTATTTCTTAACTTTCTAAAACCATTAACTTATCCCATGAAAAATGCAATCCCTTATATAACACTTATTCCATTAACATTAATCCCATTAAAATCATAATTACTACCCCTTTAAATTATCTTAAATTAAAACAAAACAATTAAATTTAATAATTAACAAAAATTAATGTTGGATGGCGTTGTGAACATCCAACTCTAAAATTGTGAAACCCGCAATAACTAGATCCTAGTCTAGAGATCACTATTAATTAATTATATTTAAATTTAATCTTCCCGAGCCATGCACTTCACATAACTCCTTAAAAATAATTAAAAATTAATCCCAAGTCATGTACTACACATGACTTCTTCAAAAGACAAATCTCTCTTCAATTTATTCCAAGAACTCAGCAGAAACAATTAAATTCAAGAAAAACAAAGAAAATTAAAACTTAATTAACAACAACAATAATCCAAAATCACATTACTAAAACCTAACTTCTAGACAAACTTAACTAACGTCAAGAATAAAATTATTTCTGCCAAGTTAATCCTGAAAAGACCCCACCTTAATGTGAGTAAAATCTCTTACATTACCTGAAAAATAGTGCTTACAAATTAAGGATGTACACTGCAGTAATTACAAGCAAAATTAGGGATGACAAAATTTAAGTTTAATTCATCTATTATTCTTTACAAAAATGAGTTCAATTACCAACAAACAATACTTCATATTGAAGCTTCCAGATTCAATACATACTTAATACAATTTCTTCCTTACTCATAACATTCAATTTAAAAAAAAAATATTCGTTCTTCCTTTACTCATAATTATTGTCACTTAAAAATTTGCATCATTTTACAATATTATTATAATTACTAAGACTAACATCCCTAAAAATAATTTTCTGTATTAGGAGCTACTGGCAGTAATAATAATAAAAAAATGTGGAAGGCTTACATTCCACTATCTAATTGGCCAAATAAAATAAAATAAAACATGCAATAAAAGTTAGCAGAACAAATAGAAAGAAAGAAGACTTAGCCGGGGCCCCACGACATCTTCTACAATCTCAAGGCAGCTTCCACTTCAAGAACCTACTCAGATCGCTGTTGCCTCTCCAACTGACGAAAAATCTTCCTGCTTCCCGCCAACACCTTTTACTCCATTTTTTGCCACTTATGCGCACAGGGTAAATAGTGCAATGAAAATAACACTTGAACTGTAAAATTTATTTCATTAAGTTAATTACTTGCATCAAAATGAGAGAAACCAGCTACAAAAGCTTTGAGAATTCTTCACAAAAATGCTTGATTAGGAAGATTTATTGTTATTAAATTTAAACTTGAAGCATATCCCTGCGCGCCATTTGATCACATGACGACGCTCGTTCCTTCCTCTGACGTCACCTCAGGCGGGAAACTTATCCAACGCCGCATCATTTATGGTGTTGCAGTTACAGTTAGAAAATGAAAGAATATGAAAATTAAGATTGATAGAACAGAAAAATAAACCATTAATTTGAATTACCTTTAACCTCAAAAATATTAAAATAAATACCAGTAGCTCAAAAATAAAATAACCTCGTTTCCAGTAGCTCCATGGTTGATATTCTAAACATTGATTCCAAAATATTGAAAAATTACTAATATTGCAAAATACACATTTGATGGTTGATAAACAATCTAATTAGCTGGAAATACACATTTTAGAGACTAAACACTGATGCGGAGAAGTTGCGCACTCTTCAACTCACCAATTGCCAATCAATAAAATATGGCTTCCACCAACCAATCTGTCTTCACAGCCAAACAAACATACCAAAATATTTAATTTAAAATGAGCTTTGTGGAGAGTGTGAATTCATCCCAATAGTTTCATAAAATTCTGTGCCAATACTTTAACAATAATACCTTATAACACTTAATTATTTACTTTTAACTGACTTTAATTTACCCAAAACAAAGATCGTTACTTTGTAAACAAACCGACCGCGAGTGACAAAAGTTAAGTAAAATATCGTTGAAATAAGTTAAAATATAGCAATTAAAATTCATAAATGATTAATATGATAATTTTATAAGCTACGACACAACACTATGTGCCCAATAAAAGTGTGAGGGTGCTGGCCCGGGCAGAGGAGTCCAACTCTTAATTTTAAAGTTATGTATTGAGAGGTTGACAATATTAGGGGGTGAAAAATGCATGGCGCACAAAAATTTCAAGGGGCCCAGGGTCTTAACTGGAATGTAGAAACGGAGAATAACTAAATGGGAAAAGGGCGCCCAAAACGAAGAACATTGGGGCAAGTTATGAGCAATTCAGGGTATAAAAACTGAAAGGTGCTCTGGAGGACCGGTCATAAACAATTAAAAATCTGAGCTCCAGGCGCATCAGGACCTATCTTGGACTACCCTCACCTAAATTTTCAGACTTCTACGTGCAATAGATTTCGTTAGCCACCACACACAGAGCGAAACTTTCTTTTATTAGTATAGACTAGCTGACACACCCGGTGTTGCCCAGGCCCGTGATAATATTCTTAAATGAACTTGAAATCTATAGGATTTTATTTCTTAAGGCTGTTCTTAAATCCAAAGGAGCAACTTTATGACATACGTTTTAATTCATTTTTGCTCGAGAACGCATGAAACTAGCAGATGTTGTTATTCAGAAACTTTGTAATCGAAAGATGCTTTTCGTATTTTTTGTAAACACAATAGATCTTACAGAAAACACTGTCAAAGTTGGCATTTTCAATGGAATTACCCGACGAAAGCAGAAAAGCCAGTGAAAAAGTCTTGTCATTATATTTAACACGACTTTGTGTGAAATACGCGCTCCAAAAATCGGTTAAAAAAACAGCCCTGCTCTAATTTATATACAAAATTGCTGAGCGCCGCCGTTCTGATGATCACATTTATAGACAATATTGAACAAGTTGGAAATTGCTCGTCAAACTTGGCAAATGAGGTGCTTTCGTACTATAACTAGTTTTATAAATATTTTTTGCACCTCATATTGTACTGAATGTATATTTTAGTGCACTTCAATAAGTGCCTATCCATTTCATTCTGTTCGAAAGGCTGTAACATCATTAACATGCATTTGAAATACTTTTTTTCCCACTGACCATCATGAAACGAAAACTTTTGACTGTCCCTGTCATTAAAGTATACATCCGATTTTCATAAAATTTGAAATGACTCGACACAATTTTGTAACAATTATATATTCAAAATTTCAGACCATTCGGGTGGTATTTTTTGCTCTATTATATGCGGACAGACGGACTGAACGACGACTATAGGTGCTACGTATTTATATAATTACGAATGCACCTAAAAAGGCCCGTTTTCATATTAAAATGTAATTTTTTACAAAAAAGAATGTTTGACTTACATTTTCTTTGCTGAAAATATTCTTTATAAATATTTTTGTACAGAGCGCAAAAATCAATATAATAAAATTTATTATCGAGGAAATTACAATCACAGCATTGTACGAATACACGAAGCCTATACACATTTCACACAAGTACTTAATAAATGATTTTACAAATAACTAAATAAAATAAAATACGTATATATATATATATATATAAAGAGAGGTCACGCTCTTTGGTACGAGACAGACTGAAAATTCTTGGGGCAGACCATGTCCAAACTGGTCACAGAAAAATTTCCAGAATATACACGTTAGTGTTTAAAAGATTTAAATGGTCCTTTGAAGCAAAGAAACATTCAAGGAAAAAAATCAATTCTTCTTCCTTGCAAAGAGAAATAAAAATCATTAATAAAAAATGCTTCAAAAAAGTGATTTAAAAAAATACTAAATGATTTAATATTTTTCATATCTAATGCTTATAGCAAATTTTAAAACTATTAGTTTCAGCTGATGGAGGGAGCAGCTTTACCTGGGTTTAGGGTGCACCGACCCGCAGGCCGGTTGCCCGGCGGGCCAGTCTGAGCCTGCCAGAATGTGAGTGACTTAATTTAGTAAAATTCTATTTTTTTCAATTATTATTGTTTATAGGCCTTGTTTCGGCATTGGCGGAATGAAAATTTATTGAAAATTATGTCTTTCGAAAAATGTTTAAGCTTTATGAATGAAAGTGCACGTTTTCTTCAAAACACGACGTCTTTATCACTACTGGAAATATTTCGCCTCTGTATAAAATTAGGAACTAAGTTTTTATTTATCCTTATACTGTTTTGAACAAACAATACTTCTGTAAATTGTTCAGAAAGTTGAATGGAGTAACTTCAAACATTTTCTTCCCTTTTTTTTTTATCGAAAATTCATAGACTACTAATATGTGCTATCAGATGGTGGTGGAATGTGCGTGTATGTCGAGGGAGTAGGCACAGCCTGATGATGGCCTAAGCAAACTCACATTACTATGTTCGAAAAATATGTTTTGCCTTATTTAATTCTAAAATTCTGCGATTAAATAAGGTTTAATGTGGAAAATAACTGTTAGAAAAGGTGGTGTAATTTTGCATAGGCTATAATCAGGGCCTAAGGAACAATTAATTTGATACTTAACTTTTCTCTCTGTTTGAAGCTTATCGATTCTCCATTTGACATTTGCAATATTTTCAAAATCTCAAAAACAATACGCACAAAATTTAAGTTGTTGTTTCCCCCTCACCCCCCCCCCAATCTAAATTTTGTCGCCGTGGGGTGATGTAGAATATGTTTAAATCCGGCCCTTATTATTGTTTTGTAATTTGTATTGATGCATGTTTAGTTTCTACAAAACAAACAAAAAGAAAAAACCTTCAAAATTTTCATTTATTGGTTTTCGTTTGTAAAATGTTCAATAATTTTCTTCAACTTGTCACGCTATATTTTTTCCCAAATCGTAAAATATTTTTCGTAAATTACTACTGTTACATCGTACATATAGGTTTCTCAGCGGTGAATTCTTTGGATACCATTATTTCCGTATAGTAATTATCATGATAAATGTCTAAAACATTTCTAATAGAAATGTACCAGAAAGATTACTGTTTGGAAATAGTAGTAGCCAGTAAAGTGTCCGATGTTAAATAAGTTGAATAAGCCCTGTTAAATAAGTTTTGATTACTTTAAGATCTGAAAATCTTCAACAGTCGTCTACGGAAAAGTTACAGAAAAAAGTCAGGCATGCTGAAACGGTGTTGGAGAAGTTACTCGAGGCTGCAATATGGTATGAATTAAAATTAAAACTTGATGAATAGAAGTCATTTCTTTCAACTGCGTATGAAAACATGTTTTAAATCGAAATAGTTGAGTTTAAACAGAAGGTAAAATATCATAGAAATACCTGATTGTAACAAGATTCATCTGTAATGTCTGATTAATAATGAAAAAATATACAAATATTTTAAATCTTTTTTTCGCTTTTCCTAATTTTGTGCCCTTAGGATTCGTGCGCCTGGAGCAGTTTGCTCCAACTGCTCCACGGTAGCTACGCCCCTGCTCTGATAATGATCGTTTTTTTTTTTCCAGGCCCAGCTGGTCATCGAGGTACTAAGAATGAGATATCCACACACAATGGCACAAGCAGTATCCGTATAAATGGAAACATAAGGAAATATTATACCGTTGGAGAAATCATACATTTAAATGAAGTCAAATGTGAAGTACTTGATATAAAAAGACTCCAACCTAGTTTTAATTATTATTATTATTTTTTTTTTTTTAAACTTACATTAAAAAAAAAAAACTCATTGTGTTGAAACTACCACCCCATATTCCTTCAGGAGCAACTGAAATGTACGCAGAAATGCTAATTTTTGAAACTGACTTGAGCCAATTTAATATAAAATGAAAGGTATTTCTTAAACTAATAGAATTTTCTTATTTTTCATCTTAGATTATAATATTTTTATCAAGTTTTGTTTTTGTATTTATCTCATTTTTCATAAAATAAACTATACTGGGTGAAAATTGCTTTCATCATTTGGAGTGTTTCATTGTACCCCGGCATACAGGGTACAATGAAACACTGTAAGACATTTATTTTTTGTTATTTTTCAAGCATAAAGATATTGTTTAGAACCTAATAAAAATTTATTTAGATGGGGAAAATACAAAATTAAAAATATGCATTAATTATATTTTTGTGCATGCAAAATTGTAGATAGGAAAAAAGAAGTAGTAAATTTTGTTTCATTGTACCCCGTCTTCCCCTATCTTGATATATATCTGATATTTATTTTTAAAATATCAAGATTTTTGATATTTTCAATCTTTTCAAATTGTTCTTATTTATTTTCAAAATATCAAGATTTTTTATGTTTTTGATATTTTCAAATTCTTGATATTTATTTTCAAAATATCACTGTGCAAGATAATCTTGATATTTTCTTCGGTCAAAACAAGTGTAAATGAAATTTTCAACTGTTATTGACTGTGTCATTTTGTAGATAAACAACTTTTGTCTCTGGCAGTGACTTTTTTTAGGCAAAGAAGAAAAATATCTTTTCCAAGCTTCATTTTTGAAACTTTTACTTTTAAATGTATAACTAATAATTATGTCAGACAATTATTTCAGAACAGCCATTTGAAGATAAACTGTAATTTAGATAATAGTTTCTATACAGCTACCTTAGAAAAGATTCTTTTCTGATTTTGGTTTAGTTGAGTATAAACTGTACAACAGATTATGGAATAACAAGTAATATAAAAATTTTGTTTTTATAGTCAATTCCTACTTAGGTCATCAAAGAAAAATTTAATATGATCCCTTAAGCTAATATTAATTTTTGTTGCATTAAAATATGTCAATTTGTTGATTTTCTATAAGCAAGTAAACCCTATTAGCTTACAATGGAAGTCTATGGGAATTTGGCGAAATATTAGAGATATCGCCAAGTTGGCATCACTTTTGGTCACCAAATTTAGCGATATATCGCCAAGTTGGCAACAAACTTGGTGGTATTTGGCGACAGAACAGGGTCTCCCCTATGGTAGCCCCCCTTATAGATATGAAGATGCATTAAATGCTGTTCAATAACCAATGGCCGCCATTTTGTCTCCCATATAAAACCAAAATTAATTAATTAAAATTTAATTAATGAATTAATATTTGAAAAAACTGTATTAACATCAATTGTCATCCAGTACAAGT
This sequence comes from Maratus speciosus, assembly GCA_963932465.1. Classification (NCBI taxonomy): domain Eukaryota; kingdom Metazoa; phylum Arthropoda; class Arachnida; order Araneae; family Salticidae; genus Maratus; species Maratus speciosus. Next base: position 511,956,188 of record OZ010790.1, on the reverse strand, counting down.
TAAAAAAAATTATTTCAATTTGATAGGATGAATAATAAGTACTTTATTAATGATTGAAAATTTGAACAAGATATATAAATATAGGGAGAGTGTGAACTAATACTAGGAATAGAAAAAATAAGACAAGCTTACATTTATGTTAAAATTCTTCAATTAAAAAAACTATTTTGTATTTAATTTATAAAATATAAAACTTTCTTGAAACTTGATACAAATCCTATAGTTTATATAAGTATATAAAGCAAATTGTATCTATTTTCAATTAGTTGATCGCCAACTTTGTTCTTAGGGGGGGGGGGGGGGGGGGAAGAGAAATGCATTTTTAGAACATTGTTTGATTAAGTTTTCATGTTCAAGTGCAATATTTTTTAGCTTCTGATTTATATTATGCTTTAAAATATTTATTATCAGCAGTAAGTTGACTATTTCGAAAATATCGGATATATATCGAAAATATATCAAAATATCGGATATTTTTGATATTTTCGAAAATATCATGATATTTACGAACCCTGAAATCGAGAAAATGTCTTAATTAAATAAGGAAAATTTTACTTTAAAATTTTAGTGGCATTAAAAACAAGTTCTGTAAGCACCTTTTGAAGATGCATATATGCACCCATGGTCCCAGAGAGGTTAAACAACTTGACATGAGGATCAAGAGCCTCATCTTTATATATTTCAGCATTCACATTTGCACTGGTAAAAATGTATAGGTCAGTGTGGCCATTCAAACTGATGCCCACTCATACCATGATTCCACGACCTTTGTATAGATGCCTTTCACGGATGTTGTTTGCAGCTTTATTGCATGTGTTTTTCCCTTCACTATCTTTTAGCAATAAAGCTGCTTTATTGCTATTGTGTGCAATAATTCTCCAAACAAAATCAGGATTCATCAGTAAAGAGGCCTCGGCTCCAGCCCGTGGTACTCCAATGACGATGATCTCTGCACCACTTTACCAGGTGCATTTCACTGCCGGAGTTAGTGGAATGCAAATAATGGGTTTCCTTGCATGCAGCCCTTTTTTATACAGCCTGTTACTCACAGTAAATCTGGATAGTCAAGTTCCTGTTGCTGCAGCGAGCTCCCTTGCAATCTGAAATGACGTCAGTTGCCTGTTTCTTTTAGCAATCGTTACCAAATAACGGTCCTAAGAATCTATTGTGGCCTGTTTTTTACCTTGACCTGGTTGTCTGTGCACATTACCAGTGTCTGTTAACAGTTTCCATATTCTTGACATGACGCTTTTGGCTATTTTTAAGTATTTACAAACCCTTGAGAGTGTCTGTCCTGCTTCCATTCTACCTATCGCATGCCATTTCTCTCAATCGGTCAGATGTTTTCTGGGTGACATATTCCACCTACTACAAGCAAAAATTTTGCCCAACTACACATACAATCCTTGAAATTAGACTTCAAACCACCCATGTGCAATCCTTTTCACACGTGAACCGAAGGAACGGCCTAAAAAATTTGCATATTTTTCTGTAGCGGAGGTTAATCCCATTGGACTACGTGATAACGTTGACATTGAGTTACCAATCAATCACCTTTCATTGAAGTTCCCTTAATAGAATTAACACAAAACAACTTTTATGGTTATTCCTTTAATTTTTCTCGCCAGTGTATTTTGAAAGTGGTAACAAATAACCAGTCCAAAAATAAAGTTACTTTTATTAACTGCTTGCATCAGATTTAAAATAATTGATAATATTAGCAGTCATAAAGTAAACAAAGATAAGGGTCGCGAAACTCAATCAATGTGCCATTATTGCATTCGTGTAAACTCGTCTTTTACCATATAGTCCAGGCAATAGGGAATTTTACCTAGCAAAATTAATGGTGGTTCTGGAAATCGGCTTACTTTATGTTTTTTGGGTCGCTGAATCCGAATTTGTAATTTCCCACCAAAATTTCCCCCGGCAACCCCACCAAAGTTTGATAAAAAGCCCCCCAAAAAAGGTTTTTATTAAAAAAAATCAATTTTTTTATTGTTTTAGGGGAAAAGTATCTAGAAATTCAGAAAGTAGACAAAATTTGCAACAAATTAGATACATGAAATTATGACTTAGGATGAAGGGGAAGGGGGGAATCTGCCTCAGAACATGTGCATGGTGCTGCGTGGACTAAGTTGTGCAATTCCACTTAACCACTCACACGTTTACATTTGCCATCCCATCTCCCCTCCAAATTTCCTTATAAGGTTAACTTTAACTTTTTGGGTCGCTGAATCCTAATTTTTAACTTACCCTCAAAAATCCCTCCCCCCCCAAAATAGTTGTTATTAACTTAAATTTCTTATTGTTTTAAGAGAAAAGCATTACGAAATTCAGAAACTAGACAAAATTTGCAACAAATAGGATATATGACATTATGATGTAGGATAAACGGGGAGAGAGGGGGCTGCCTTGGAACATTCCCCGTGCGCTTTTCTCAAAAACCTAATTTTTTCAAAAAATCAATTTTTGGGGGGGGGTTGCCGGGTGAAATTTTGGTGGGAAGTTCCAAATTCAGATTCAGCGACCCAAAAAACATAAAGTGAGTCGAAATCCAGAACTAGTATTAATTTTTCCAGGTAAAATCCCCTATTGCCTGGACTTCATAACTTAGTGCACGTAGCGCCGCAGTGCATGTTCAGAGGCAGCCCTCCCCCTCCCCGTTCATCCTACGTCATAATGTCATAATCCTATTTGTTGCAAATTTTGTCTAGTTTCTGAATTTCATAATGCTTTTCCCCTAAAACAATAAGAAATTTAAGTTAAAAACAACTATTTGGGGGGGGGGGGGGATTTTGGGGATAAGTTAAAAATTCGGTTTCAGCAACCCAAAAAACTTAAAGTAAACCTTATAGAGAAAGTTCGGAGGGGACATGGGAGGGTGAATGTAAACATGTGAGTGGTTAAGTGGAATTGCGCAACTTAGTTCATGCAGCACCACGCGCATGTTCCGAGGCAGATCCCCCCCCTTCCCCTTTATTCTAAGTCATAAAGTCATATATCTAATTTGTTGCAAATTTTGTCTACTTTCTGAATTTCTAGATACTTTTTCCCTAAAACAATAAAAAAATTGATTTTTTTAATAAAAACCTTTTTTGGGGTGCATTTTACCAAAATTTGGGGGGTTGACGGGGGAAATTTTGGTGGGAAGTTAAAAATTCAGATTCAGCGACCCAAAAAACATATATGTAAGCGTTTTTCCAGAACTACCATGAATTTTGCTAGGTAGAGCCCCTATACGGTCTCTATTGCCTGGACTAATAAGTGTTGGCAACAGCCCGGTAGCAGAAAGTGCGACGTGCGTCGCAGATTTATTTTGGACCTTGCAGATAAACTTGCCAACTTGGAAAAAAAAAAAAAAAAGGTACGAAAATTCTGACCAAAAATATCGCGAATTCAACAAATGGTCGCCGAAAAATATCAATTTCGACAATCATTCGCATAAAAAATCAGTAATTTATGGCCAAAGGATCGCTATAAAGATGCGAATTTCGTCAAACGATTGCGAACAAACGCAAATTTATGTCAAAGGACTGCGATAAAACGCAAATTTATGTCAAAAGATTGCGGAAAGAACACGTAATTTCGTCAAAAGATCTCTGTACAAACTCGAATTTTATCCAAAAATCCCGAAAAAGAAACGTGAATTTCATTCCCAGGGCGCGAGAGAAAAGCAAATTTCTGTCCCAAAATCGCAGAAGAAACTTGAATTTCATCAAAGGATCGAGGAAAAGACATGAATTTAGTCAAACGATCACAAAAAAACGGGAAATTCTGTCAAAGGATCGCGAAAAACACAGATTACTGTCAACGGATCACGAAAAAAAGAAAATTTATGTCAAAAGATCGGAATTAAATTTGTGGAATTTCGTCAAAAGATCGCGATAAACGCAAATTTCTGCCAAAGGATCGATGTAAAAACGTGAATTTCGTCAAAACATCCCGGGGAAAAACGTGAATTTTGTCCCAGGGGCGCCGAAAAAACGCAAATTTCTGTCACAGAATCGCGAAAAAAAACACGAAGTTCGCTAAAGAATTGAGGAAAAAACGCAAAATTCGTAAAGGATTGCGAAAAAAATCTGATTTTTGTCAAAAGATCGCCGGAAAACGGCAAATTTCGTCAAAAGATCGCGAAAAAAAAAATAAATAAAAACCGAGAAATTTCCTCGTAAGATCGCGAAAAAACAGCAGATTTCACCAAAAGATCACGAAAAAACGGCAAATTTCGTCAAAAGTACGAGAAAAACGGCAAATTTCGTCAAAAGTACGAGAATAGAAAATATATTATAGTTTTAAACAAATTTGCCAAGTGTAATAACATTCGCGAATGTTTGGGGTGGGGTGAAGGCTCCCGCCCCTGTCACCCTCTCCTTAGCGAGGCCCCTGACCCCTGGTATTAATCAGTAAGAACGCTGTTTATTTTAACTCATAATGTTTGGCATAAGAAAATGTAACACACTGCTCCTGCAGACAATTTTCATCCCACTAAATTGCTGTCGCAGACACAACCATAACTTTCTGCTACTGGGGGCAACAGTTGGTCTCATCGAAGTCCAAGATAAAGAAGTTTTACGTTTAATCTAGTTACACAAAATTTGTGTAAATGGAATAGCAGGTATACTTGCATAGTTATCATTCCGTCTTGGGACATTAAAATGTTTCAGTTTACGAGAGAATTCGGTGTTCACAGAAAACCTGCCAAGAAGGAATCACAATTGGAACAGGTTTCATTTCAGATGGGTTTCAAACATTAGAAAGCATAAATATATAGTGTTGTTTTCATCGAATCTTGAATTGTTTTCCTTTGAGATAGGTCATCTTCACAGATTTTACTGTAATACATTTATGCTCGTGAGAGGTGTACTATAGAGTGAGTAGGTTTTAGTAGTTTTAATGAATAATGTGAAACGGAAAACCTGTCTAAAACGAAAATGTTCGTAGTCCCAGCGGATGACATACCTTTGAATTATACCTTCTAAGATGAACACCTGTTTAAAGTGGAATTTTTCATAGGTGCTTTGTGATTCCATCTTAGCCATTTTTACTGTTGTATCCATGATTCAGTAAACTAGTTCTTCGTTCGGGGAGGGGGATCCGGACCCCCTGTACCTTTTGCCATTGGGAGAGACCAATCTAGCTGAAAATATTTGAATATTCTTTAAACCTTTCTACATGCCTCATAATTTTCGCAGAACATAGTTCCCAATACATTTTTTTTATATACACCCATGAAGTGGACCGGTGTGCCCCGGAAGCAGGGTACACTGGTCCACTATTAGTTATTGTCTAAAATACAATATAAATCTATTTATAATTAATCTAATTCTTTTTTATTTCCCCTTTACCTCCAAAATAATATAATACAAATTTGCAAGTAGCATTTTGAAACATAGTAATAACATAGTAGTTTTGAAACATAATAACTAAAGAATTATCAAAAAATTTATTATATTTTGAAAATAACAATATAAGATACAGGAGTGATTGCAAATAAGTTATTAATTAAGTACAAAAAAAATCAGCAAACATTAAGACAAATATGATGATAAAAAATTTATTAGAAGCTCAAAATAGTCAGGATAAAATAGTTTATTATGAGCTAACAATGTGCTCTGAAGCTATAAATAACCAATCCTGCGAGGTCATCTATTACTTATTAGGCTACAGTTATATTTTTCAAAGGCAATAAATACAAAACAAAATATTTCTTACTATGTTAACTCTACAATGCATGGTTTTCATTTCTCCCCCCCCCCCCAAAAAAAAAAACAACAACAAAAGACTGCTATATTGAACAAGAAAACTTATTTTAAAAATCACATTTGAACTGTCATCCATAATTTAGGAGAACACTAAAGTGTCAGATGGCTACATTATAATAGTGCTGTAAAAGTAACGACTAAATGAATACCCGTATGTTGTCGTTACTTTCAAACTCGCTACCCGTTAGAAAGTATCCGTTACTCGTTACTGTTCAAAAACCGGGTATGTACTACAAACCTGCAGCAAATCTAATTATATACTGCACACTGCACATGAGTCTTTTGAAGAATTCGTTACTGTTTTAACGTAAAATATGTGCTGCCATCTGTACGTAAAATTTACATTTAATTTTCTACGTTTTAATGAAAAAAGGCAAACAAAATTAAAATACGATGCATAATTGAATATAACATGTCTGAATTGTAGAATTTCTTACTTATGAAATAATGAATAATTGGAGAAAGCAATTAGGAAGAGTAAAAGTTTACCAAATTTATACTAAAACTATGAAATATAATTACACAAAGAAAATATTTTTACAAACAAATTTATTTACTAATTTTACACTAAAAGTAATTATGTATTATGAAAATTTAACTTCTGGAATAATTTGAAAATATTTAAATATATGTATATTTAATTTCTTACGTGGTCATCCTATCAAATGACATTGTACTTCAGTCACATTATTATTTCTGAAATTATTGATTTATATTTAAAAAAAAACCTTTTTTTCAAATATGAAATTTAAAAACATACCAACAAAAATATTTGGCACAGATGTCATATACGCACCATATTGGCGTGATTTTTTTCTGACGCCATTAAGCAAAATAACGGGACTTTGGCGCCAGTTAAGTACCCCGGTACTTATATGATATTGGCGTCAGAAAAAAATTGCGTCAATGTAGTGCGTATATGATATCTGTGACAAATATTTTTACAAGCCCCCCCCCCCCCCCCCCCCCCAAAAAAAAGAAAAGAAAAGAAAAAGAAATTAGAAAACGGGAATTCTGCTTTTCAGAATTTAGTATCACGCCCGATGAAAAAAAATATATATGTGTATAAATGTAGATAGTTCAGTTATAAGACTTCAAACACACGCTTTTATTTTATATAAAATGACGTTATCCGCATCCGCTGAAGAATTCCTTTCGTTATTTAAGAACTTCGACAAAAAAAAAAAAAAAAAAATGGCTATCTTATGATTTATATGCTTTCATTTCTTTGTAATATTAATGTCGATACTTAAAATTGTTCAGTTTATAAAAGTTCCATGTTTTATTAAAAGTCATTCGCTTATATTTTTTTGAAACAGCACGTATTTTAATTACCTTTTTTTTCAGTTTTTATGAGAAAATGGCTACAAAAAGTTATAATTGGTACTTTCCAACTATTTTTCCCTTACTTTTACTTTCTACAGAAATGGAGCACTTGAGTTACAAAAATTAAACAAATAGCATTAAAAACTACAAAAAAATTAATATCTCAAAAATAAATCGAGATGCAGTTTTCAAACAAATTGCATTTAAAAGTACTTTTTTTTCCCAATACGACGGTATAAAAATTGAAAATGTGCGATGCTTAGAAGTAAAAAAATATTGCGGCAGAGATTATTCCGTACAATGATACCTCTGCTTTGTTTTATACACTGACTGATACAACGGAGCGTGTTTTTTTTTTTTTTTTTTTTTTGAGACGACACTTTATTAGCTTAGCTAGGAGAAAGAAATAGCATACCGGGGGCTAAAAAAATTAAACGTTATCATAAAAACATTTTTACAAACAATCTAAAAACTCGTCTTTATCATAAAAATATTTTTTTTTTTCAAATTTAAAACATAAATACACGTACAAAGATATTTTTAGAAGATAAAGAATGCACTAGCAAACCTGTAAATTTTAGAACAGAATTTCTTGAAAATTTTCAGAACATTTAAAAGAAATGTGTTTCATTTTAGTCTTTATCATCTTATCAACCAACAGTTTACGCCACTCGCATTACTATTTTAGAAATCTTTGATTTATGTTTAAAAATAATATTTTTTCCATTCTTTTTTATTTTAATGAAGCATGCCTTTCAGATAATATATAATCTGATTTTCAAAAAATTCTTTCAGATGGTACTAATGTAGACATCGCTGATAAATACTTTTTTGCTAAATCCGCAAGCTCGGAGTATAAAACAGCTATACTTCTTTTTCTTTCCATAATAAAGGAATCAACAAGCCCCTACGAAATCAAAATCATTTGAGATTTGAGAATAACTGATACTAACAGAATGATACGCATACGCTAATATGGAAACAACCGATTCCGAAATATCCGAGTCCGAATACAAATTCGCATCTTTTACCGCATCCGGCTATCTGCTCCATTCATGAATTACACAAACGTAAGCAGCGTTTGAAGTTAGTTTCATTTTGTTCGGCTGCGTATTGACACAGAAACGACTAACGAGTCGTATTTTGAAGTACCGATTCGGTATTTCGTATCTTAGAGAATACCCGTTACTTAGTAACGAATATGTGCGGTTTGCTACAGCTCTACATTATAATCTGAACAACATATAACGTGAAATTTAAAGTGTGCCAAATGGCTACCCTATGCATTGTAGGGTTAAATTGTTAAATAAATTGTCATTTTTCTTTGTTTACTTTATTTTATAGTTAAATAAATATTTTAAAACAATATTTCTTTATAGAGAATAGGCAATTATTAAATATTTGGAAAATTCTTCATTACAGGAGCAGTATTCATTGCAGACCACTGTACCCCAGCAGTGAGCGGTCCACTGTGTCTCAGGTTGAAGTTCAATACATACTCGTAAAAATATTATTTAAAGTTTTCTTTTAAGCATACTAGGGGGCTCTGCCCCCTACGAGCTACGCTCGCCAACACGCGTTCAGGCACACCAAAATCCAAAAAGCACGCTAATTTGATCGGCTTTAAAAATATTGAATTAAAATTAAAAAAAAAAAAAAAAACAGTAGCGATCTCTCTCTAAACGGGTTTCCATTCGTCTTCCATGGATTGGGGATTTTTAAGGCCAAATCTACTGCTGTTAAGAGATACAATGGCTGTTTTCGTATTTAATTAAAAAAATTAGTTAAACATTTGAAAATAAGCTAATGTAAAATGAATTAAGTAAACAGTGTCATTGTCTCCCGGTATTTTTTAACAGCACTATAAGATAGTTGTTTTAAATAATTCATTTTAAATGTATCGTTTCAAATCTGACGTAATTTACACCAAAGTTTTATTTCTCTTATTAATATTCACGTGAAAATACTTTTGTTGTTAGAAGGAAATATTATTTGCGCTGTCTTCGAATTCACGATAATAGTTGAAAAGATTATCTGAAAATATCTCGCGCAAATATATTTTTCAATTTAAATTGTTTTGCTATATTTTTTGCCATTTTAAATATGATGTAAGTTCCTCAAATTACAAGTTTTAACGCATAATAATGATTTTTTTTAATTTTAAGATTTTGTTTCTCTTTTAAAATTCAAGTGTAAAGATGGTTCGGCACAGATGTCATATAAATGTATATATTGGCGCAATTTTTTTCTGACGCCAATTTCATATATGCAACGGGTACTTAACTGGTGCTAAAGTGTCGTTATTTTGCTTGATATGGTAACCCGGATGTTGTTGTTTATGCTATTGATGTTTTCGCCAAATTGGCGTCGGAAAAAAATAGTATATGACATCTGTGCCTATGGTTCTTATGACGTAATTTTCTCGCTTTTAACATGTAATCATTTAATTCTAATTTTAAAGTTTTTTTTTTCCGTTTGTAATAGTCACGTGTAAATAAATTTTTAATTTGAAGTAAAAATTATTGTTTGCGCTGTTTATGCAACTGGCAACAGTTTAAATTAATAACATTTTCTAAAATTTGTAAAAAATATCTCTCGAAATGCTGAAAATTTGAATTTAAAAATGATATAAAACCAAAAAAATTGAGTCAAATAAGAAAAATAAATGCAATCTGCACATCGGGAACTTATAACGTATAAATGATCTAAAAATGATTTAATTCTCATGTATAGTTTTTGCTCCAATAAAACTTTTTTAATGGAACGATTTTGTCTAACTTTAGCATCAAATATCTCTTAAAATAATTCTTCGATTTGAAAACTGTCTGCATCAGCGTATTTATCAAACATTTCTCTATAATACCACCGATTTTCATATTTTTGTATGCAACAGTTTTTTTAATATTAACAATGAAAGGCCATGCTTAAGCATTCAAATAGGATGTGGATCTACCCATAGGCGTAGCGTGACCAAAAATTTTGGGGGGGGGCACCAAGGTCATGCGAAATAAAAACGGCGCCCCGGGCGAATTTTCAATTTTGCACCCCCCCCCCCCCCCCAAAAAAAAAAATAAATAAATAAATAAAATCTTTATTTTTGTGATAGGTGTAATAAAATTGATAAAGTGCAGAAACATAAATAAATTCTATCGAATAAATATTTTTCGCGTTTATTTTGTAACTTTAAAGGGTTTAATTTTAATTTAGGAATTCGGAACAACTAAATAACATAAAAGAAAATTTCATTTATTTGTTAGAGAGTTCATGATGTTTAGCGACAGGGGAAAAAATGATCAAGAGAGAAAAAGAAATTCCCCGAAAAATGAATAAATAAACAAAATCGTGGTTTGCAGCGTAAATTTCGCGCCCGGGGCGCTCCTTTAGACGCTCTTTGCACGGCCCTGAGGGGCACAACAGAGGTCTGCACGGACCGCAATTCCATTGCCCAGGTCCAGCCCGGCGAGAAAATTAAAAGTTCCACCCGGGCCCGGACCGTTTATTTTTTCACAGTTTACCAGGCCCTGCTCGTACAAAAATCAATGAAAACAAGCCCGGCCCATGAAAAAATCATTTAAATCAGTCCCGGTTCGGTTCGGCTCGACACAATTTCTCAAAAAATTCCGATTTTTCTTAACATACTATTGCAGGGCTGCCACTTGCTACTAAAAACGACTATCTTCAGCATCGGTGGCTATGGCGACTATTTTAGGCCAAAAACCATTAAAAAGCGGCTATTTCAAGAAAAAAGGCCACTTTTTCTGGATTTCAGTGACTATTTTTACTGAAAATATTTGATTTTTTTCTTCAAAGCACCTGTAAAGTCATCTTCCCAAACAGACTTTTTCAACGGTTGTTTGAAGAGATTCGCGATTTTTTCCTCGACGAATTTCAAAATTCTCGATTTCGCCCCCTCCCCCCCCTCCAATCTATTGACGAAAATACTTATTTTTTTCCGAGATCTTTTTATACAATCGTTGAAGGAGATTTTGCGATTTTTCCGCGATCCTTTGCCAAATATCGCAAATTTTTCTACGTCAGATTGACGAAATCGATTTTTTTTCCGCCACCACTTGTCCAAATTAGGGATTGACCGAATACCGAATAGTTGATTCGGTATTCGGTGGTTCGGCATGTAAACCGAATATTCGGCTTCGGCCGAATACTTAAAAGTATTCGGCCGAATAATTGCAGATAAGTACTTTCTTAGAAGTAGAAGAATTCTCTTTTACTTAGCAGTAGAATAGGCTAAACAATGAGTTTCAATATTATGTGGATGAGTTCAGAGTTCAGCTGCACTACAAAAAACAAGTGTCAAAGGCCATTTTTTATTAAAAAAACCCTTTTCCTTCCTAAAATAGTCTACATAAACATAGGTGTGAAATCAAAAGAACTCTGTCTACAACAGAGAAAAAAAAAAGTAAGGAAGATGCGCATCTTTCCCTTATCATTTAATTTTACTTACTTCTATATTAGTTTTTTTTAATTTAAATTTATTTAATGTGTATTTTCTTTAATATGCACATCAAATAAGTATATCAGAGTTCACATCGGTATATCTAAGGCGTATATTAAAGAAAATACACACATCAAATAAGTATATCCCTATGCCTATCCGCTTTTATAACCATTATATCAAAATCGCTCAAATTTCTTATCTTCACCACCACAATGTTAAAATATTAATCAAAATATTCTATCAATAATTTGACAGAAAATAGTTAAATGTACAACTTTATATAATACTTTTTGTATTTTGAGAACATCCCTATTCAATATGTTTATAATTAGTTAGACAATCAGTAAATCAGATTAATGATAACATTGTTTTTTATTATTTGAATGAACTTTTGTTTTTCTGACAATCCTTATCCTTAATACCCTGTATAGTTTAATACTTTCATAGGTTATTTTTGGTTATTGACTAGTGATAAAATAATAAAAAATAAGCGATGGGTTAATGAATTTGTGAGTAGAAAGAAGTCATTAAATTTTTTTGTGTAATTAGATTTTAGAATAAAAATGTAACTGAATTAAATTATTGAGAATTTAATTTCAATTAAAGCTTATTAAAAAAGCTAATATATGCAAAAATGCTTATTAAAAAATTTCAAGTATTCGGTTGCCGAATACCGAAGCTTCGGTATACACTTCGACCGAAGCTTCGGTATTCGGTATTCGGCAAAATTGCTGATTCGGTCAATCCCTAGTCCAAATTCGCGATATAGATTTTCCGCGACCGATTGATGGTCGTTACTATTTGTTTCAGAGATCTTTTGACGACATTCCCGATTCTTTTCCAGATCGTTTGTCAAAATTCGTGATTTTCTTTTCATAACCGAGTTATAAAATTCGTGATTTTTTGCGCGATCATTTGGTTAAATTCTCATTTTTTTTGACGAAATTTGCGTTTTTTGCCCGCGACCATTTGACGAAATTTGAAATTTTTTTTGTGATCTTTTGTGATTTTTTGTCCATTCTTTTGACGAAATTTGCGATGATTTATCTGCGACCGAATGACGAAAATCACCATTTGTTTCCGTGACCTTTGGCAAAATTCAAGATATTTTTTACAGTTGTTTGAGGAGATTTGCGATTTTTTCCACGACAAATTGCGAAATTCGCAATTTTTTCACCAATTGACTAATGATAATAGTTATTTCTTTTCGCTATCTTTTGCTACGATCGTTGAAGGATATTTCGCAATTTTTCCTATGACCTATTGAAAATTTCTCAATTTTTGGGGGGCGATCGTATCACGGAACTCATAATTTTTTTCCGTGTTCCTTTGCCAAATTTCGTGTTTTTGTTTCCGGCGATCGTTTCACTGAATTCACGATTATTTTTCCTCGATACTTTGCCAAAATTCGCGAATTTTTCTAAGACAAACTGGGGAAATTTTTTCTCCGCCACCACTTGTCGAAATTTGCGATATAAATTTTTTCCGCGACCGATTGATGGTACTCTCTGTTTGCTTCAGATATCATTTGACGAAATTCGTAATTCTTTTCCGCGATAGTTTATCGAATTTGTGATTTGTTTTTCAAAACCGACTTACGAAATTCTTGATTATTTGTTTAAATTCTCGATTTTTTACGCGATTATTTGACCAAATTCGCGTCTTTTCAGAGGTGATTCTGTTCTGAATTTTCCGAAAATTTAAGGCATTCGGTTCTGAAAATTAAAAAAAATCTGTCATCAATCCTAAAATTCGGGCATAAAAATATCGCGAATTTCGGCAAATGTTCGCCGAAAAAATGAATTTCGACAATCGTTCACAGAAAAAAAGTCGCCAATTTCTTCAAAGGATATCAGAAAAAATTAATTTCGCCAAAGAATCGTGGAAAAAAATACAAATTTCGACAAGCGATCACGAAAAAACTCAAACTTCGTCTGGGAATCGCGAAAAAACACACACATTTCACCAAGGGATCGCAAAAACGCAATTTTTTTTCAAAATATCGCCGAAAAGTGCAAATTTCGTCAAAGGATCGCAATAAAGAAACGCAAATTTCGTCGAAGAATCGCGGAATAACGCGAATTTCGCTAAAGGGCATCCGAAAAAACGCATAATTGGGGCCGGGAGATTTCCCCCCTTTCACTCCTGCGCTGTAACCTTTCAGACAATTTGCTGTGAATTTCAGATTTTTTTTTTTTTTACTCAGAATTACCCTTGTCGTCTTTTTGTCCGCGAATGTTTGGCGAAGTTTGCTATTTTTTTTCTCTTGGTCGTTAGACGAAATTCGTAATATTTTGTGCATTCTTTTGACGAAATTTGCGATGATTTTTTCGTGACCGAATGATGAAAATCACCATTTGTTTCCGCAACCTTTGATAAAATTAAAGATATTTTTCCACGGTCCTTTTAGGAGATTCGCGATTTTTTCGACGACGAATTACAAAATTCGCATTTTTTTCCGCCGATCGTTTTATGGAATTCACGATTTTTTTTACACGATTCTTTGTCAAATTTCGCGAATTTTTATATGACCGATTACGCGAAAATGATATTTGGTATTTATTTCAGAGATTTTTTTGACGAAATTCGCCATATTTTTCCACGATCTTTTGTCGAAATTCGTCTTTTCTTTTGTCGACTGACTGAGGAAGTTCAAGGGCAAGGAGGCAAAAAGAAGTGAAAAGATCATTTGGAGGAGAAAGCCAGAGGCGGATTTATTAGTCATGGCGCCCTGTGTGAGATTTTTTATTGTACCACTGCAAATGCTATACTCATTTTTTTTCTTTTAAAGAGTTTACTAAAGCATTTTACTTTGTGCATTCCTTCCAGGTCCGAAACTAGCTATATTTCCACCCGGGGTAAACATGGATTTTGGCGCCCATTCCTTCCTCCGCAAAGTAAATTTACAAAGCGAAATTTACGAAAGTTTCTATTAGAGGACTTATTTTAAAATTTAAAATGTGTAACAGTAAAATACGTAATAATATTGAAATATATAACCAGCTTTGTCAAATATTTATGCATTAAAACCTGTGAAAAAAAAATCGAAAGGAAACGGAAATAATCCCGCTTTATACAGGTTTCCGTTTTAGCAGATATAACTTTTGGTATTATTTCTGTTGGAACCATGCAGTTTTTTTCGTTTAAAACAATGTTCCATTACAGGCATATTTCATTTTTCTAGATGTTTAATAATTAATATTGTAGCATTACAAATTATTACAATTGAGGTACTTTAATGTCATAGTGATATGAGTCACATTGTTTCAGGAATTAAAAAACCAGGATTTACTGTAGGCATAAAAATGAATTCCAGCATTGTAAAATATCTTCCTGTACTATCTACACCAGTTTTGTGGAATTATCACTTATATGACTCTTCTTATTTATAGATTGATATGTCTACATACTTTCCTCAACTTTTCAAATTTAATTTTCAAAGCTAATTTTCAAATTTATGTGTGATTCAAAACAACAACAACAAAATTATTAAATTTTTACTTTTCAATTTGTGAATTTTCGACCGCTTGGTTTTTATTATCCCAGTCAGCCATCTGACCTCGCCCCATCTAAGGCCAGATATGGTGATATGCATGTAAAAAAGTAATTATAAGAAAAAGAATAGAGTTATTCATTTGCTGTCTTGTATATTGTAGGCAAATCTTTTTATCTATTCGACAATTTTAATGCACTTTACTCAGCTTTTCTTTTTGATTTTTCAGCTAAAAAATATTTTTTTACACAAATTTCACACGCACATATATAGATTGTATAAAACGGTAAACCAAATTTTCATCTGGCGCCCCCTTCACGTGGCGTCCAGGGCAGATGCTCCTTCTCCCGTTAATTTTTATTGTCCCGGGCAGCCTGGGTGGGGCTTGTTGAGCTAAAGCCAATTGCTAGGCCTCCCCACCTAGCCTAACCTGTCCCGGGCAGCCACCCGATCTCGCCCATATCAAGACGGGAAAAATGAAAGCTCAACACTGCTCAGGATGAGAGAGAAAAGAAAATTGATCAGTCTTCATGGAATCTATTCATCAGAAAAGTCAGAGTCAAACAAAATCTTCATTTGGCGCCCCTTCGCCTTTTGGTACACTTCGAATTGAAGAAAGAATAATGCCTAAAAAAGAGCTCTTTTTTTCCAATTCATTTGCAGTCTTCTATTATAGATGAATATTTCTTATATATTTGTAAATTTCAATGCATTTGGTTCAGTTTTGCTTTTGGATTTTCCGGCTGTAAGACATTTTTATGCAAATTCAATGTAAATGCATACATATTTTTGTATGTAAAGACAAAAAAAATCTTCATTTGGCACCCCTTACGCTTTCTGTTCTGGCGCCCAGCGTGTAGAAGGTTGGGGGGGCACACGCCCCCCGACGCTACGCCTATGGATCTACCCGGAATATCTAAGCAGATTGTCATTGGTCCATTTCCAAACCAAAACTTTTTTTTATATATAGAAGGATAAACTTTTAAATTAAATAAATACCAATGTCCTACCTTTTCAAAAAAGTTGTTTTATGGGTTGTTCTCTACAATACTTGCAAATTTGGCTAAGCAATCTGACTTGAACGATACATACGTAAATTTTCATAAAAAGTAGATAAATGGTAAGCAATTAGCCAATTATTGAAGATTTTAATAGCAGCAGAAATCGTTTTAAAAATTTGACTTAACAAAAAAATAAAATAAAAATTTTAATAGTGAGGGAATGATGGTGAGGGAATGATGAGTGAGGGAATGATGAAACAGATATGAGGGAATGATTGTTTACAAAACAAGTTAATTAACACATTATTTTCAATATGAATTGATACAATAAAATAGTATTATAATAGTATAAAATTAAATTAAATAGATGAAAACATGAAAACAGTGTGAATGAAACTCCGTCTTTCTTTCCCCATAAGATGTGTGGTAATTATGTTCATCTTTTTACTTTCTTCTATCTTTACAGGAAGAAATTATTGGATTCGTGAAAATTTCCGAATTCCGGTTTTCGACGGATTTACATGTTTTAGAGGTCAGAGATCCCGAAAAAAAAAAATTATTTTACAAAGTCTCTGTCTGTCTGTATGTGACAAATTTTGTGGGCACTCTATCTCAAGGACTAATGGACGGAATTGAATAAGACTTTAGATTCAGTTAGTTCCCAATATAAATTGGTGCTGATTACTTTTTGGTGTAAATTGCCCAACAGGTGGCACTGCTATCATACATTTTTCGCGATTTCAACAATAGCTATATCTCTAGAACTAATGCTTGGATTTTCATAAAACTTCAGATTCAGTTAGTACTTGATACAATTTGGTGCTGAATACTTTTTCGGGTAAATCACCCAACAGGTGGCGCTTATATGCTAACATTATTCATGGTTATTGCAATAACTATATCACAAGAACTAATGCTCGCATTTTTATCAAACTTAAGATTCAGTTAGTCTCTGATATAAATTGGTCCTGATTAGTTTTTGGCGTAAATCTCCCAACAGGTGGCACTGATACGCAGAATTTTTATGATTTCTGGAATAGCTCTATCTCAAAAACTAATGTACATATTTTCATCAAACTTCAGATTAAGATAGACTTGACATAAGTTGTTGCTGATTAGATTTTAATGTAAATCACCTAACCGATGGTGCTGCTAAGCTGCATTTTTCAGGAAGTATTAACATGTATGAGTTTTGGGATTGCCACATCTGACTAGTTTTGGTTTGGTTAATTATAGTTTGTGTTTCCCAGATCCATTTCATCAGCTTTAATAAACTTGTTTCATCCTCAGTAGCTTATAAAATTAAGTTGCTTTTACAATTCTCACACTTCCTTTGAAGGCAGGTTATATTGTTTTTCTCACAACATAATTCTAGTAATACATCAGGTATTTTAAAATTTATTATTCCTGTTTCATTAAGTTTTAATACAATTATTTTTATGTTGGAATGAGCTTCACAAGTAGCGCTGTATCTCTTTCTTCAACATTAGGTTTTTTCACCTAAAGG
This sequence comes from Maratus speciosus, assembly GCA_963932465.1. NCBI lineage: Eukaryota > Metazoa > Arthropoda > Arachnida > Araneae > Salticidae > Maratus > Maratus speciosus. The sequence goes on along the minus strand of OZ010790.1, from coordinate 511,938,643 downwards.
GGTTTCAGGCCACAGAATGATGAATAACTCAAAACATAATTAACTTCTTTGAGAAACTTCTTGTATAAATATTTATGTGTCTCGCATAAAAACCTTCTTTTGTTTCTTTATTTTGCTTTTTGAGGTATAATCTTTTTTTCCTGGACAAAGTTTTTAGCAAAAACTTAATCCTGTTAAATCCTGTTTAACTTTATTAAATAGGTAATTGCCTCTCTTACGATAAGTAAAGAGATAAGCTTCCTTGCTAGGCTAGCAATATTCTTCAAGCTTCGATATCTAAGAATATATATATATATATTACGGTTTTTGATGGTGGTAGGTTATGTTTAATTAATGGTTATATATATATATATATTTTTGTCATATGTAGCAATCTGTATTTTTTCAAAATACTTCCCTTAAAATTCTGTAGTACATTTGTCTACCTTTTTGACTCTTTCCCATATTGCTAAAAGTTGATGCCAATGCTGTGTAAAGAAAGTCTCCAAATAAAACTTTTTCTAATTTTGGATGATACGTCTTTATTTCCAGTTATTTTTTCTTTTAGGAGTTAACTTTTAGATGTTTAAAAAATTTTTTTAAGTAAGGCTTGGTAATACTTTTTGTATTTTGATTATCTCCTTTTGCAGCTTTACAGTTGAACTTTTAATGACTGATTTTCTCGAAACAGTTTTAATCTTCCACGTCTAATTCTTTTCTCCAAGCACTCTGCCTTAAAAGAGGACGTTCAGCCTCAAAACCACTAAAACTTGCGGAATTTGTGTTACCACTATTTGATGGAGTCTGGGGAGAAAGAAATTGCTCAATCTTCTTATTTTTCTTAATATTTTCTCTATAATTTTTTTAATTTTTCTTCCACTGTTTCCTTTTTTTGACATTTTTGTCTAGAACTCACATCCTTTACACTTTTAACTTGGCCTTTGTCTTTTAAATATTTCAGATTTTCAAGCTTCAAAGGATTATTTTTCATTTTCTCTCTTAAGATTTTTTTAAACTCAGTATATTTTAATCGCATAAAAAATGTAAAATGCTAATCAACACTATTCTACGTATATGCATAATTTTTCACTAAGCTACTCTGGCGTATTTATAAATTTCTCCACGAACAGTTTAAATAAAATGTTTTGGTTAGTTTGAGCCACATAAATTTAAAAAATAACATGCTATTAGTATAAATTTTAAGCAGGAAAACTAAATCCATCATTTAAACAGAAAGCACATCATTCCCTCACTCATCTTGTCATTCCCTCATAATGGTAAATGTGAGGGAATGACAAGTGAGGGAATGATGAAATAAGACATTTTTACTAATTGTAGGAAAAAATGCAAAATTATGAAGAAATCCAAACTGTTTCCTTGAAGAGCAACACTTAATATATAATGTATGATAAAATTAAAATTTTTGATATTTACAAAAAAAAATTAGTATTCTGTGTGAGGGAATGACTGCTAATAAAAACGCTTCCAGATATACTGACTGAAAAAAAATTCTGAAAAATTAACAAAATTTTACACCACCAATTTATGTTGCTGGACTGACAAGTGCTCAAAATGGCTTCTTCTCTGTGAAGGATGCTAGACTGCTACTGCTCTTTAGTGGTAGATATTTGAGATAATAGCAATGTGTGAGGGAATGATGGTCTAACATGGGGAAACATACAATTGATTGAGTAGACTATATAATAATTGTAAAAAAAAATATTTTCATTATTTTTTGTAATGTACCAAATAAGAACTTTATTTTGCTTAGGGTATTTTTAATTATTTTTATTTCTGGATGGAAAGAAATAGGCAATAAAGTATGGTAGTACAGGTGGGGGAAAGGTGAGGGAATGATGTTTGCATGATATATATTACATTTTTAAATACTAAATTTATTTATTTTTAAATTTTACTTTCTGTCCCTAATAAACTATGTTTAGATCTTCTAATAAAAATAAAAATAAATAAAAATGTAATGAAATTAAGAGCATTTATATGACAGGGAAGCACTTTTTGCACTATTGCAGAGAATAACCCTTATCTTATTTATCCATAATCTTTAATTAGGGGAAACGTGGGAGGTTTGACCCGCTTTTTACAAAAATATTTTTCAATTTTTTTCTAAACATAATAAAATTTTCATATTGACATTATTTGATAGCTTATAATGTTTGGCATCATTTTGCACTATTTTTTTCTTTTTAAATTATAAACTATCTTTTTGAGTAATGATTTTTCAAGAGTCTAGAAACTGGGTCAAACCTCCCTACTTGAGGGAGGTTTAATCCGCAGGAATTGGGTGTTATTAACAATCTTACAGCAATAATTAAATGTATAAAGAAATGCTATTACAAGCTGCAGGCAATAATTATGAGTAGAAAATACCAAAAATGTGAATTCATCGAACTTGTAGATGGAATATAGTTGAATCGGAGGAAAAGGAAAGATTCATGAAACTTGCAGATGTAGATAGAGATGCTGATGGTAGATTCAATACACTGGTAGATGGATTAGAGGATGCAGCTGAAGCCAAACAACATCCAGATCTGGTCTATCTGTGACATGAGAAGAAAAAAAAATCAGATTCAGGATAAACATCTGAATTTAATGGGCAGATTGCAGTACAAGCAAATCTGTTCTTGCATTCCTCCTTAGTCCACCAGCTGCTGGATCTACGATCACCGCTCGTACAGACTTCGAAAAAATGTTATTTTATTTGATATGCTGCCACCACCGATATAAATATGTGATATCGGACACTGTGTAAGAAGGATTATAAAAAAGGGCTAAACTTATTCAATTAATATTAAAGAACAATTTATATACGAATTATTTACAGGTTTATAGGAAGACCCCCTAGGACCTCCCGTTGTATATACTTTCTCTGCACAAGACTCAAGCCCTTTTCCGGAGCACACTACACTTCACTTCTGAAATTCAACCAAAAACACACCAACCTCACTTCTTCAGGTCTTTGCTAGAACTCCTTGTTTCTCTTTGAACCATATCTTCCAAACGCAGCATACGGGGATTTCCTCCTTCCAACAGGGACCCCTTTTCTTATCTAAAAACTACCTCCTCCCGGCTATTTTACAACTCTCTAGATAGCCCGGGAACTTCTTTGTTTGCCTTGTAAGCATTCTTGAATAGAAAAGGAAGCTGGAATACATTGATACAATGAAGCTTGTTCATACAATAATATCTAACTAAAGTAGCTCAGATCAATTTCAAGATAAGAAAAAAATATTACTTTAAACCCCGCATATTCAGAAAGTGATACATATGTAATACAATAGAATTATAAAATATCTTGAAGGGACTAAAAACAGTTCTATCAAGTTGCTGCAACTTATGACTTGTATGGGGTGGTAAAGTTAACAGAATTATCCCATTATCTTTACAAAGTTGTTAACCCTCAACAGATTTCATTTCTATTTTTTAAATTGATTAGAATAATGCATAAACAACAAGTGTTTCAAATGAATTTTTATATTATATTCAGTGCATTTGAAATTATGAACAAGATTTATTTGAATTAAGAGCAACATTTCTATTAAAAACTAACTTTTGTACAATTTAAAAGTATTAGACCATTAAATTCAACTAAACAGGGAGGTTTCACCCGGGCCAAACCTCCCAGAATTGATATGGGTCAAACCTCCCTTAATAGTCATTTTGGGAAAAAATGTAAAAAACACATAAAAATAAAAAGTAAAAAATAAGTATACTATCTTTTAGTCAATCTAAATACACAAACAATTCAATTTACTTTTATATATGTTAATGACAGAAGGCACAGAAGAGAAGAGCTTGGAACACCAACAAAAAGTTTTCTGGCTGAAAATGATATTGCATGCGACTCCTCCTTGATTCTGCTTGCAAATGGCTAACAGACAAAAACAATATGTTATTCTGCTTGCTACCATGCTGTCATCTGGTGTCCATCAGCTAAATAAATGTTTAAACATGAAAAGGTGTGTCAAACCTCCCTTGTTTCCCCTACTCAATAAAGAAAAGTATGATGATGAAAAATTTTACTTTTAGGAGCTCAAAACAACCATTCAGGATAAAAAGGTTCATTCTGAGCTCACGATGTGTTCTAAAGGCTATAAGTAATCAACCCAGTGCTGTTATCAATTAGCCTAAAAGAAAAGCTTTAGTACAAATTTTAAAATAAGTAAAATATAAGGGGTGGTCCATTGTACCTTGCTCTCCCCTATATGTATATAAAACACTGGCGCCTGGCTAACTGAAAAATACCAAACTTTTTTTACAAAATGTGCTAAAATTTTGACGAAATCAGTAAAAACCCCTGAGTGCTTCGTCGCAGTTTCGCTTGCTCTTAGTGCACATAGACTACAAAAATCAAATTACACAGAAAATAAAATAGCAAACTAGCATATATACTTTCAATTCAATATTTTTTCATTTAAAAATATAAATTCAGATAAAATGGAGTTAAAGATATAAAATTATACAAATTTGAGATTAATTTAAAGGTCATTCATCACAGGCCTGGGCAATGCTGGGCGAGTTAGCTAGTTAGTTATGAAATGAAATGGTTATTATTTTTAAGTTGCTTTGAGTAGATTCTATAGGAAAATTTAATGCTTGTTACAGTTAAAAAAGAAAAAAAAAAAAAAAAACAAGGGGGTGGGGAGAAAAGATAGTGATAGAGAGAAGTAAATAAGTTCATTTTAATACTAAAAAAAAACAGAGATAGTTTAAAACTTCTTTTGACATAATTTTAAATATGTTTTTGAAAGAAAAGCTTTATCTACACTTACTTAAGAATTAAGGAAAACATTTTTTGCTTCATTGGCTCTAATATTTTATGCAACACCAAAGTTCATATAAATCCATGTCATCCTCTAGAAGAAAAGGATGGCTGGATGAAGAAATTTCTGGCAGAAAGTACAAGTTTGACAGCAGATTCGAGTGGAAAAACATTATTTTAAGAATAATTTGCAATACATATTTAAAGTGATGCGTTGTTCAGTGATGCATAAAATTGAATATAACATTTAGGTTTTGATATAAAAACATACTAATGATACAAATTTTTAAACAAGAATGATATCTTCGTTCAAACCTTTTCTATAATTCCAAGGTTCCCTTTTTTCATAATGTCTCGAATAATATTTCCTGCCTGATTAGCAACTGTTACTGAAGCAGACATTAAACGAAGGAAGACGGATCCTGATGCAACTTGAGCAGCCATTTTTAGCAAAACTAGTAGATTTAAAAGAATTATCAGAACAACTGTCTATTTACTTTTGATTACAGTTTGAAGAGTTTTCTGTTGCTGTCTGCTACAATTGACCTAGATTCTGTTCACAAAGGACGATCGGGCTATGTGCGTGTAAAGAAGACAAACATGGAGTGGATTTATACTATGGATGCATGCATAGTGAATCTGAAGGTCGGGCCACAGCAACGGGTTTGATGTAGAACATAAATGTAGAACAAGAAATGACGATCGCAGCAACATTTGGTAGTTCACTTTTTCGCTAGTTATTAAACAACTTGTACAAAATTTTCATAGTGATCGTGTTCTTATACCCCGAGAGGACGATTTCGCTTCGTCGCCTTGACTTGACTTTTATTTCCTGCCTACGCATTTGGCACCGGGAAGATCAAAGAAATAAATTGGAGGAATTAACTGTATGTTCCAACATTATATCCATGAGATAAATTGAGCTTACTAAAGTGCTTATTATACGTAAAAGTGCTATTACACGAGCCGTCAAAGTTGCTTCAAACAAAGCGTTTAAACAAAACGTTTTGTTATATGGGAATTAAAACGGCCTATAGAGGCGCTGTTCGCAGCCTCCGGTACAGAAAAATTGTCGCTTGAATACGCCATCTGGTGGAGAAAAGATATGACTTCTCGCTTCAGGATGCTGCCGTGCAAGCACATTACATTACATATATTTTTAATTTGTTCAGAATGATTATTCTTTTGCACAATTTCAGATTTCACGTGATATTTGTGTTCTGTCTTATAAGACAAAGTAAAAATTATTGGAATTTGAATATCTAAAACTTTCAAATACATTTACGATAAAGAATTATTTCAATGGCTGTTTAGCATTAGTTAAAGGGAAATTAAAGGGACAATTTTCCTGTACCGAAGGCTGCGAGCAGCGCCTCTATAGGCCGTTTTAGTTCCCAATTTCCCTTTAACTAATGCTAAAGTGCCATTGAAATAATTCTTTATTGTAAATGCATTTGAATGTTTTAGACATTCAAATTCGGATAATTTTTACATTGTTTGATAAGACAGAACACAAATGTCGCAGGAAATGTGAAATTGTGCAAAGGAATAATCATTCTGAACAAATTTAAAATACATGTAATGCAATGAGCCTGCACTTCACTATCCTGAAGCGAGAAGTTACATCTTTTCTCCACCAGATGGCGTATTCGAGCGCTTGAATCGCGAATCCTATGGCTCCAAGAGAGTCGCTTGGAAAATCTGTGGCTTGGAAAGGATGCGATTTTGACGCTTGAAAAAACGAAGCGAGTCGCCCGTAACAGCCAATCAAATACTTGGAAAATTGATGATGAAAAAGTCTTTTCGAGAACAGCTATTGAAATGATTGGAAAACGAAAAAAGTGGTACAGATTTTTGTTGTTTGAAATTTTTAAGCACTTTAAAAATTGTAAGTTCACTCCATGCATAGACATGCTCCAGTGTTGTGGGTGATGCGATCGGCGTTTGTGAACAGATCTTAAATACAAATATTGCCACAAAAGATATGTGAATATCGAATGTTACTGAACCATATGATCTGTATTGTTATATATATATGGAATTTCCCTTTGTTTTTGTAAAAATTTTAAAGGATCTGTCTCTATCCTCATAATTAGTATTTAAGCATTTAAAAATTTTACTTTAAATTATTCATAAACACTTGTGTTGCAATTTTTGAATTAGCAATTGGCAATAATAAACGTTCACATGACAGCAGAAGGTGTTTGATTTTTTTGTTGTTATGGCCATGGCTGTTTAGATATTTATTTTTTTTATAAAGTTTACAGCAAATATTATCTCTACAATTGCTCATTCTAAGTGTATTCTGCTATTGCTAAAAAGGAAGTCCCGATAACTTTTGTGAAAGTCCAGTCTTTAATTTCTTGTTCAAAATGAAGAAAAAAGTAATATATTATGTTGAATAATTTCTATGCCTATCAACATGTTTGTTTTCAATATTCTTATCTTATACCTTCGTCTTTGTACTTTCCTATTAATTTATGTTTATAAAATTATATCAGTCGAAACTTTTAATTTATTCATTATGAGTAGATTGTTATGACTTTTATAGTCATTTTAAATTAGTGATGTTTTAAAAATTGTGTATTTTCTTATTGTGATAGTCACAGTAGATGCTCTAGATTACAATTTTAAAGAAAGCAATTTTTCCAATACAAGGTTTTGCCAGTAACATCCATTATTAGATTCGATCAAATACATTATTTAGCAATCAAATAATGAAAGATAAACATTATATTGTTGATGTCCATCGATAAAATAAATAATGAAAGATAAACATTATATTGTTGATGTCCATCGATAAAATTCTTTTCTTTTAACCAGGTATGTAGTGGTGGAGGGTATACGCCGTATACCTTCTAGATTTTTTTAAGAAACACCGTATACCCTCTGTTTCTCAAAAGAGCTATAGTAGGTATATACATTGTAGAGTATACCCTCTGAGCGTATGCCCTCTTGTTTTTTTTTTTTATAACTACACCACTGCTTTTAATTCCTTTATCAAATATGCATACCTCCTACATTGATACTTCACGATTTCTCAATGGAATCGTTATAAATTCTTTTATGGAGTTTTTATAATTAATGCTGAGTATTTTTCATCTGTTATAGGGTAGATATGCCAGTAATAGACACCCTTAAGGAATTTCTTTTTAAATTATTTTTTTATTAATATAGTTATAATTATTATATTCCAGTTTTTTCAATATTATATTAACCTATCAACAATATTTAACTATTATTATAGTCTCATTTCCCAATATGAATCGAAATTTAATTTTAAATAACAGAAATATATATCAAAAGCCGAGTAATGGACACCTCATAAAAAGTAATAAATATAATTGTTTTTATAACTGTATTTAGGACCAGAATTTAATGAATACATGCTAATAAAACAAAATAGTTATTTTCAAATAAATTTAACAATTAGGATACCAGTAATTAATAAAATATTTGTGATAATCATTTACTGTTTGCATCAATTATTGTAATTATCAGAAGATCGATGACTTAATTATTTTAGATGTATAGTTTAAAATTCTCAATATGAGGCAATTAGAGCTGTCAAATTATTGAAACAATGAGAGATTTAAAAGGTAATTAAAAAAAAGTTTTGGAATATTAGTGTTTAGTTTTGTCACACTATTTTTAACAATTAATCTTCCAGAGACTACTGAGCCTTTCCATTGTGACGGGTGTGACATCCAGACACAATTTTAAGAGCTTATATCTATATTTTGGACAATAAATTAGCTAATAAATCCCTGAAAAGTATTTAAAATATGTTTGTCCATGCATATGCTTGAATAATTGTGCAAACATGAAACTTCAGTAGCTTTCTTTTTTTTTTTTTTTTTTTTTTTTTAAATCTTGTGACGGTGACTCTCTCCGGACATGAGTTTTCACTAGCATGCACAGTTGTTAAAATTCCTGTGAATATTTAAGTGTTTCATTATTAAAACAATTTTTTTCTAATAAAAGAGATTCAAATTAAACTTAATGCATAATTGTCATAAGAAATTTTAATTATTTTAACGCAGGGCTTGAAATTCAATTTTTCATAGGAGGGGAGTCTCCCTACCAACATTTATAAATGGAAAGGAGTTGACCTATTTGGAAGGGAGAAAAAAATTTAAAACCTACTGTTATTTTATGTGCTTTTTAAAGATTTACATTAGTTATTTTGTCATGTCTGCATTAATACAGGCATGATAAAATACCATTGAAGCAAATTAAATCAACAACTCAGAATAATGATGCAAGATGTTTTTTTTTTTTTTTATTTAAAAAAGTAAAAAAGCAGGAGTGATTCTGAGTAAAAAAAAAAATTCTGCAACTGACAGCAAATTTTCTGAAAGGTTACAACAGAGGGGATGAAGAGTGGGGGTAGGATTACTCCCAGCACTAGCTGTATGTGTTTTTTTCGTGCCCCTTTGACGAAATTTGCGATCTTTTGAGATCTTCTGACGAGATTTGCCGTTATTTTGCAATCTTTTGACGAATTTTGGCATTTTTCTGCAATCTTTTGACAAATTTTGCCGTTTTTCCGCGATCCTTTGACGAATTCAGCTTTTTGCGCGATTCTTTGACGAAATTCGCTGGGTTTTTTCGTGATCCCTGGATGAAATGTGCGTTTTTTCGCGATCCTCTGATGAGATTCGCGTTTTTTCGCGATCCTCTGATGAGATTCGTGTTTTTTCGCGATTCTTTGATGAAATTTGCGGGGTTTTTTCAGCGGCCGTTTGACTAAACACTAAATTCGTGTTTTTTTCACGATCCTTTGACGAAATTAGCTTTTTCCCGCGTTCCTTTGCCTAAATTTGATTTTTTTGCTATCCTTTGAAGTAATTTGCGTTTTTTTTTTTTTTGCGATCCTTTGATGAGTTTCGAGATTTTTTTCCCGTGATCTGACGAAATTCACGTTTTTCCGCAATCCTTTGATAAAATTTGTGTTTTATTCGCAATCCTTTGCGACGAAATTTGTGTTTTATTCGCAATCCTTTGCGACGAAATTGGCGATTTTTCCCTCGATCGATTGACGAAATTGATTTTTTCGGCGATCATTTGTCGAAATTCGCGATATTTTTCTGTTGAACTGATGACCGATTTTTCATAATTTTCGGAAAATTCGTAACAGAATCCCCCCTGAATTCGCCAATCGGTCGCGGACACTTGTCAACCGATCTCGAGGAAAAAATAATTAAATTTGTCTATCGGTCGCGTGGAAAATTCATGAATCTCAATGATCTTCCGCGGTAAAAAAAAAAAAACGCGAAATGTGTCAATCAGTTGCGCGAAAATATCGGGAAATTTGCAAGGTGTTTGCGGGAGTTAATCGTAATTTTAAAATGCAAAATTTTCAGGAAAATGGTGAGATTTTTTGGACGGGAGTCTCCCGTCCAAGATATTATTTTGGGCGCGAATCCCGCCATCCTGCCCTGAAATTCAAGCCCTGTAACATATAAGAAATTTTTTTCTTCTGTGACGGGTGTGACATGCAAAGTATACAATTTTAAAGTTATTTACAAATAAAAAATAGCGATCGGTATTGACAGAAAACTTGTCAATAGCTAATATACAAACAAAATTTAATAAAACTAACATCTTTATGCAGTTAATTTAAAATCTGTTGTGTCCCCTACTTGTTATAAGTGACGGAGTAGCTATTTTTTTTTTTTTTTTTTCAATGAAAAAAATGTTTTCAATTGAGACATCTTTCTCTAGCCAAATCCAGTGTTGTCCACTGGTTTGCATGTATTTCAAGCTTATTTCTTCCTTATGGCAGTTGATATTCAAGACATTATTGTAGTACAAGGTACAAGCTATATTGCACTTTTTGTTACTGGCCAGAGAAACCACAACCTAGTCTCCGATATTTAAATCTAATGTTTTCAAAATCTTTCTGGGTGGAGATTCGCAATTAGCAGTGACTTACCTCCAGGGTTGGCAGGTTTTTGACATGTGTCAGTTTATGACGGTTTAAACCGTCATGTCAAAAACCTTTTGTCAAAAACCTAAAATACTAAATTGGTCTGCAAAAATTCACATTAAATGTCACACATTACAACATTACATGTGATATTTTAAATTCACATTACTGTATATCAATAATTAGTACATAGTTAAGTATTATTGTTAAGTGCAATTTTTTAATAGGATAAAATTTTCATTTTTTTTTTTTTTTGTAAAATTGTGTTTTTCTAAAAAGTAGACATTAAGCTCGCCTGAGCTGTAAAATTTTGCTCTTACCGCATTTTATGGAAGAAACGCCGCAGTACTGAAAACTGGCCTGAATAAGATTAAAGATATTGTAAACGCCGCACCCGTGGCAACGCTACTTTTGTCGACAGCGTCACATTGACCTAACTTTAATAAAAGTTTTCTGAACAGTGTAAGTGTAGGGTGCCTCATTTTTAATATCTTAAGATGTCTAAAATTTTATTTAAAATATTTAAATCGTGTTTAAAATATTTTTATGTAATTTTTAAATTAAGGAGACGTCAGTTGGTATTTAAACCACCCAGAGCGCGGGACTCAGACCCTCTCCTTAGGCGTTCCATGTTTTTTTTTTTAAGTGGTCGGCGCAACTTGGCACGCTTTTTATGAGTGGGTCGTACCTACTTTAGGCGATCTTTAGTTTCTATTCGAAGCCCTCAAAATCTGAGTCTTCAATATCAGAATGGATAAGTTGTAAATTTTCTTCTTCCTTGCTGTATGGTTCGCTATCATCATCAGAAATGTCACACTTTTTATTATCAGCAAAGTCAGAAAGTTGTTGGGCAGGGACTTGAAAACAGTCTAAAGGAATTTTTATTCTATCCCAATTTTATGCACGCAAAAAAAAAAAAAATTGTAAACACCGCACATGGTGTAACCGCCGCACTTGAAAGAAAATTAACTTTTAAACCCGTAAACGCCACAGTGTTTCTTCCATAAAATACGGTACTTAATCGTTTTCTCTTACTTTTGAGAACTTAAAGCACTAGCTAGGTTTTTTTAAAAAATAAGAAATAAAAACTTAGAAAAGTGCAGATTTTTTTGTATATAGAGTAGATGTGCCAGTAATGGACACCCCTTGATGGTTTTGGTTCATAAAAAAAATAACTAATAAATATTTAGCTTTAATTATTTTTTTTATAATTCCCCCTTGTATGTTTTATAGAACTAGGGGGTTCTGCCCCCTACGAGCTATGCTCGCCAACCCCCATTCTGATACCCCCGATTCTAAAAGCATGTTAATTTCATCAGCCTTAAAAAGATTGAATTATAATTTTTAAAAAAAACAGTGACGGTCTCCCTGTAAACGGGTTTTCATTCATTTTCCTTTGATTGGAGATTTTTAGGATGAAATCAGCCGCTGCTAAGAGATACAATGGCTGTTTTCATCTTTGATTAAAAACAAGAAAGAAAACTCATGCGTACAGCATAGATTATGAAACACTTTCCAACACTCCCTGAAAGCTTTAACAAAACTTCGTTATTTAGGGAAATAAGGTAAATAAGATAACTAACTAAACATTTAAAAAACTGATTTCAGCAGTTACCATCCATAGCCAAATATTTATTCCAATTCTTCCGAACAGCCCTGCATTTGATCTGTAGGCTGATATATACACTATATAATAGAAAATTTAGTTTAGCAAGAAAACGCATAACAGGTTGAAATTTCTCTTTCAGCAATTTATACTAATAGATGGAAATGTACTTGAATACTTTTGTTCAGCCCTGTTGTTTACCTAGTACCTTTATTACATGCCACTATTTAGCTAAACTTTAATTCAAACTAAATCACTCTTAAAACTACTGAAATCGCATTTCCAGAATTTATCATCTATAGGCGGCCATGTATCCAATTCTTTGCGTGGCCCTGTATATCATTTTATCTATATTCTACAAACATTTCATAGAAAACTATATGCTGTTCAGCATAACACATATTTTAAACCCACCTTTCAGCAATTTACGGTCATACTCAGTAACCTTTACTAATTCTTTTGTGTAGCCCTGTATATCAACTATAACATTTACACACACCATATAGTATACATAAATATAGTGAAACTTAAAAGCGTATATCATAATAAAAATGCATTCCCTGCCATAGCCGCTAATATACAGTACTTCGGATAGAAAATACCTGTCTGAAATGTTTTGCATGTTCCTGTAAATGCTATGCACTTCGTATTATGCATGAAATAACTTAAGTAAGCCTCACCGACGTATATAAATTTTATTATATATGAATTTGTATAATTAAAATACGCCGCAAACAATTTCCCCCTATACCATTTGTAATGGAATTCTTTTGTGTAGCCCTGTAAATGAATAGTAACTATTCGTTGCACCGCATATGCTACAAAATATTCTGCATATTTTAGTGCACTTCGTAAATGCATATATTTTTTATTATGTTTAAAAGGGTGTAACATCTTTAAAATTCATTTGAAATGATTTTTTCCCATTGGCCGTAATGCAACGGAATACTTTTGACAGTCCCTGTAAATGAACTAAACATGCTACAAACCTCATTTGAGATAGAGTTCGTGCTAGGCTAAACGTCAATAGCCAAAAGTTTCAGTGCAATCCGAGTATATTTACGAGAGTTAGAGCGCGAACTGACAAACCGAAATCAATAACACTTTTCAACTTTGTTGGAAAGTGTTAAAAATTAGTTAAAAATTTGAAAGCAAGCTAATGTAAAATGAATTAAGTAGACAGAGTCTTTGTCTCTCGGTACTTTTTTACAACGCTATGAGAAAGTTCTTTTAAATGTACCGTTTTAAATCTGACGTAATTTTCACCAAAGTTTCCTTTCTCTTTTTAATATTCACATGAAAATACTTTTGTTGTTAGAAAGGAAATATTATTTACACTGTCTTAGAATTCATGTTAATAGTTGAAAAGATTATCTCAAAATATGAAATAAATGTCTCGTGTCAATATATTTTTTAATTTAAAGTTTTTTGCCAACTTTTATTTATTTGGTCTTTATAAACATGACGTAATTTCCTTCATTTGTGACTTTCAACGCATAATAATGAATTTAGTATTTAAAAATTTTCTTTCCCTTTTAAAATTCAAGTGTAACTGTAGTTTTTATGATGTAATTTTCAATATTTTTCTGATTTTTAACACGCAATCACTTAATTCTAATTTGAAAGTTTTTTTCTGTTTATAATAGCCACGTGTAAATAATTTTTTTATTTGAAGGAAATATTATTCTTTGCGCTGTTTTTAAAATTGGCAACAGTTTAAAATAATTACCCTTTTCTAAAATGTGTAAAAAATATCTCTCGAAATGCTGAAAATTTGAATTTAAAATGGAAATAAATCCTCAAAAAATGAGTCAAATTAAAAAGATAATTGCAGTCTGCACATCGGGAACTTCCAATGTATAAAATGATCTAAAAATGTTTTAAATTCCTATGTATAGTTTTTCTCCTATAAAACTTTTTTAATGGAACGATTTTGACCATCTTTAACATTAAATATCTCTTAAAATAATTATTCGATTTAAAAACTGTCTGCATCAGCGTATTTATCAAACATGTCTCTATAATTCCACTGATTTTCATATTTTTGCATGAAACAGTTTTCTTAATATTAACGAAGAAAGACCCCGGTCATAAAAAATATGGATGCCGATCTAGTAGGAGTATACCCGGATGATCTACGCAGATTTTCATTGGTCCATTTCCAATTCAAAACTTTTTTTTATATATAGAAGTACTATGTTATTGTTGACACTTTTAATCAAACCAATCAGGAAGCAGAAAATAATGTTTCAAAGTTTTGCTGTTTTTCTGCGAAAATCTTAATGAAGAGGTTAAGAGCTGGCTTCATTTAATTAATTTATATATTATTTATTTTCTTTCAAAATTTGAATGTTTTTGTTTGAGTAGCAATAGAAAACTTTGAATTTTATATACTAATGGCTATTTACAAAATTTCATTTCTTTTTAAGGTTTTAAGAGGGGGTGTCCATTACTGGGATGGTTAATTAGTCATTTTCCAGTAATGGACACCCCATGTAGACATTGCTAAAAATGCAATTTTATAATGTTTATAGTGCATAAAATACTTTGGCTTAACTGCAAACCTAAATAACCAAATTTAATTTTTAAATTATACTTACCAAAATGTAATAACATCAAAACTTTTATAAATAGCTGCTTTTAAGTTATTTTATGTGATTAATAAAATTTCGATATTTTATTTTATTTATTTTTTATGTAGTACATATATATACCTCACATATTTTATAATCTGGCAATCAAAACAGCCAGGAGGCAGAAAATACTGTTTTAAGAGCACAGTCAAAGAGGGGCTCATAGGGCTTAATCCCTCTCTGTTTAAATAAAAACAATTAAATTACAGAAGCTATTAAAAATCCATTTTCTGTCTTAAATGTTTCCTTATTAAAAAAAAAAAAATGTAATACTGTGGGGACAGAGTTTGAACTCTGTACTGCAAAGCCTAGCACATTCTTTAAATGAGGCTCGGGACGATCCACCCCAACCTCTGAGTCAACGAAAAAACTGCTGAACTTACAAAAACTATTGTGAAAGATAGAGTTGACTGTAGGTTGCTCGTGAGAGCAGACGTGTTGAAACGTCGCTGTTCGACCGAATACCGGGTCACAGACCTGAGTAAGGCGGAATACCGCCGGCCAGTTATAATTATCATGTTTAATCTAAATGTAAATACCCCATCTGTAAATACCTCATCCACATAATCAAGAATATTAAAGTTTAAGATTCCCTCAAGAATCTGCCTGGACTAATTACTTCTAGACACCGACCACAGCTAAGGTACATTTATTCGTCAAAATCAATGTGCATTAAATTTCTACAGATTGGGGGCTCGGCCGGGATATTTACATGCAAAGTGTGGATTTAACTTGTGTGAAAATTTTTCTGATGTCCTAAAGAAATTCTGTTGTTCTGAAAAAGAAAAGAAAAAAAGTTGCTTTCGTCAAATGTCCCGTTATAGCTGGAAAGAAGAAAATTTTTCTCATGCGGGAAGGATCGAAGTGGAGTGTTCTGTGATGAATCATTTGTGAAAATGCATCTGATAAAGTTTTAATAGGTCGTTTCTAGTATTCGAGAAGAAAATATACGCTGACCTAAATAGTGAGCGGTGAAAGTTTTTTCCCGTCTTATATGACGAAAGATTTTCTTTTTTTTTTTCTTTTCTTGTGTTGAAATGGGAAAGTGCGATTTTTATTGTTTCCCAGTACAGTGAGTTTTTGTTTTTGTTGTGTATGCCAGAAGAAAAAGCATATTTAGTTATTTATGCAGAGTGATTTTTTTTTAAATAAAAGAAATCTAGTGGGTCGTCGTACCTTGCTTAGACGTGTCTGCGAAGAGGAAATATAGGAAGGTGGTTTTTTTTTTTTTTTTTTGCTTCCTAAGAAATACATGTTTTTTTTTTTTTGCTTCTTTGAAAGAAAAAAGTATTAACGATATATTTTTTTTTATCTTGTTTTTTTTTTTTTTTTTGTGAAAAGAAAGGAATATATATTCTGTGAGAATATTTAAAGGGAAGCAAATTTTTATCAAATTGGTATTCAATAATTATTTTTTTTTGTATTGTTATATTGTGAAGAAAATATATATATTTATTTTTTTTTTGTGGAAATATCAGGTACAAAGTAAGTCTGTTTTATAAAACTGTTAATATTATTATATATATATAGATATATTTGATTTATCGGGTGCTTATATACTATTGATTTATATTAAGATATTTTATTTATGTGTTAATTGGTTAGATATAATTATGGTGCACTTAATAAGGTCTAAAAAGATCGATCTGGTTACTGCGGTAATCGAGTTAGGTTTAAGTCCTCCAGATGGTGCTAATAAAAGTCAACTGACTGATTTAATTTTAAAATCCGAAGGGTATAATGAGGATTTAGTAAAAAATTTGCTAGCGGGGATTATAAGCGAAAGGGAAGAGAAAGAAAAATTGTTGCAACAAAAAGAAATCGAAAATCGCGATTTTGAGTTAAGAAAATTACAATTGGAAAATACACAAAATACCCAATTGCATAATCCAATATCTACAATCGCCGGAAAGGGTTCCGATGTTCTAAAATTGTTAAATAGATATAATAAGGAGGAAGAAATTAGCATTTACTTAACCCTTTTCGAACGGCAAGCAAAGCGTCTTGGGATAGAAAAAGATGAATGGGTTACATATCTGTTGGCACTGTTACCGCTCGATATTGTTAGTTTAGTAAATTGTGAAAGTGAAGAACTATCCAGTGATTACGACTGTGTAAAGAAAATACTTTTAAGACGTTTCAAACTTACACCAGAGCAATTCAGGCAAAAATTCTTTTTACATAGAAAACAAAATTCAGCGTCATGGAAAGATTTCTCATTTGAAATCACAAATTTTCTGAATGAATGGTTATTGGGATTACACATATCAACGTTCGAAGAGTTAAAAAATATTTTAATCATTGACCAGATTAGGCGAAAATTGTCCCTAGAAATGAAGGAACACTTTTGTGACGAATTGCCAAAAATTACGAGTGTAGAAGAATTGGCTAATAAATTGGACGATTTTGAAACTGCCAGAATTAACTTACGGAAAACTGAAATTAAGCCCCCAAACACGGAATTTAGAAAACATCAAGGTAGTGAAAATAATAGTGCGTTCCATCGAAATGACATTAGTCACGTACCAGATGAAAAAAACTACACACATACCCCCCAAAAGAATTTAAATACAAAAATCCGTTGTTTCAATTGCAATGACTTTTCCCACCGTTTTAGGGATTGCCCCCGAAAAAAGGAAAGTCCGGTCTGCTGGAAGTGTAAAATTCCTGGCCACAGGTCGGACCAGTGTACAAATAATTCTCCTAAAAATGCAAATGCTGCCGTAAGCAATAACTCAAATCCGGTTGATAAAATAATAAAAAGCGTGGGGATTTTAGGGAAAAATATGGATGCTTTAATTGATACAGGAAGTGACATCAATATGTGTAGCAACAATACTTATACAGCCCTGGGATGCCCTAAATTGCATGAAAATGATTTGGTTTTATCAGGTATTGGTGGTAGTCAAATTACACCCATAGGATTTACGACCGTAAAAATTGAAATAGATGGTTACACAGTGAATGCAGATTTATACGTCGTAAAAAATTTGAGCCATTCTATAATTTTAGGAAATAACTTTTTGAAACAGGTAAATTTCAATATGTCAGAAAAAGGATTGCAAATTACAGGGAAACGAAAATTGAAGGAAGTTAGGGTGAATTACGTCACTGCTTTCCCGCAAGAAACAATCATGACAAAAACCAGATGCATCATTTATGTCACACCCAAATTTCATGCGATGTTGCGGTCAGAGAAGCAAAACAATCCCACGATAGGAAAAATGATTTCGACAGCTGAATTGGTGAGAAAGGAGCAAACTAGTCATAATGAAACAGCTTGCAACTTTAGTGAAAAAATAAACATGCAATTAAGCTCTGACTGGGTTCGTTGATATATATCAATGGATATATATCTTGATATATATCATGATATATATCCGATATTTATTTTCAAAATATCAAGGTTTTTGATATTTTCGATATTTTCATACATTTAATGTTTATTTTCAAAGTATCATGTTTTTGATATTTTCGAAATTTTCTTATATGTGATAGTTAATTTCAAAATATTTTCAGCCAAAAGAAGTGTAAATGAACTCTTCAACTGTTATTGAAAATTAGCCCATCTGTAAATAAATAACTAAAAAAAGCTCACAAAAATACTCCCTGCCCTCCAAAAGCTATTTTTTTACTGTACCTGCAACTTTTCCATTCCTATCATAAGAAATCTGTCTTTGAACAATACCTGATATTGATTCTATTTTTAGGCTGCACCTGCTAGAGTGGGATAAAGGAGTTAATTGAAGATTGGATTTTAGCAAAAAAATCACAATTTTCTAACTTTATGTTTGAAACTGAATACTTAAATGCAGGGTTGGCACGGTTTAAACCAAATGGTTTAAACCATGGTTTAAACCAATTGGTTTTTTTGTCAAAAAAACCATTTGGGTTTTTTTAGAAAAATCTAATATTTTCTCTTTTTTGTAATTTAATTGTTTTAAATTGATTATCAAATTTAATAACACAGCTTGCAAAAATTGATTGCTAGTTATAGCATTTCAATAATACCAACCAATCTTTTCTGTTACTTGCTGAATCTAATGGCCAAAAATGTTCACTTGGACACTTGGAGTTATCATTCAGAAAATAAAATAACCAGAAGTATTTGGATATTAAAATAATAATAACAACCACAGAATCAGGGTTGGAAAAAAAACGGGGTTTTTTGTAAAAAACCAAAAAAACCGGTTTATTTGGTTTAAACCGGGTTTTTTTAAATATAATTTCCTATTGCATACAGATGCATATCTGGTGATAAAATAAACATTTTTGGATATTATATAAGTAGTATAACTTTTGAAAATATTTAAATTAAATAATTACAGTCAATTATATAGAAAATTGAAATCATTTCTAATTTAAACATTATTAGTAACAGCTATGTCTTATGTTCAAAGTACACTAGTAAACTGCTCTACACAGTGAAACATCGATACCTTGAATATCGTATAAAGAATCCTTTGATTAATAATATAATAATCAATCAATAAACATTTGATGCAGTTTCATGAATATAATATATTATTCTGTGGTTGTTGTTATTATTATTTTTTTAATATCCAAATACTTCTGGTTATTTTGTTTTCTGAGTGATAACTCGTGTCCAAGGCAACATTTTTGGCCATTAGATTCAGCAACTAACAGAAAAGATTGATTTGTATTATTGAAATGCTATAACTAGCACTCAATTTTTGCAAGCTGTGTTATTCAATTTAATATCTTAAGTTACTCTTTTAAATTCTTTAAGGATAATCTTCCCCAATCCCAATCCAGAAAATTTTCTTTTACAACTTAACCAAAATCTTAAAGATCATTGTATTTTGTTATTAACTACTGTAAATAATCTGCATTTTTTAAATGAAAATATTTTATGCTAAATATTGAATATTATTTATCAATTTTATCTTTTCTAATTTCACATGTTTTAAGAAAAATCTTAGGGTACCAGATATGTTCATCAGCACATGCTAATTTTCATTCTACATGCATAGAAACATGACCTAGGCTCATTATGTCTCATGTTGACTGCTGAGATGAAGTGTTAAAAATAGAAATTACTTCTATCTATAATTTAAAATAATTAAATTACAAAAAAAAGAAAATATTAGATTAGATTTTTTCTAAAAAAACCAAATGGTTTTTTTGACAAAAAAACCAATTGGTTTAAACGGTGGTTTAAACCATGGTTAAAACCACTTGGTTTAAACCGTGCCAACCCTGCACAGAATAATATATTATATTCATGAAACTGCATCAAATGTTTATTGATTGATTATTATATTACTAATCAAAGGATTCTTCATACGAATTTCAAGTTGCCAATGTTTCACTGTGTAGAGCAGTTTACTTTGAACATAAGACATAGCTGTTACTAATAATGTTTAAATTAGAAATGATTTCAATTTTCTATATAATTGATTGTAATTATTTAATTTAAATATTTTCAAAAGTTATATTACTTATATAATATCCAAAAATGTTTATTTTATCAACATATATGCATCTGTATACAATAGGAAATTATATTTGAAAAAACCCGGTTTAAACCAAAAAAACCTGGTTTAAACCAAATAAACCGGTTTTTTTGGTTTTTTACAAAAAAACCCCGGTTTTTTTCCAACCCTGACGAAGAGTATCGCTTTTTTTAAAAATGCAACTTATTGCTTTTAAAAACTTATAATATATATCTCTATCAGTATCTTAAACATTAGTTACCATGTTTAAAGTAATTTATACAAACAAAATAATAAAAAAAAGAGATTTATATGAATTTTAAGCATTGTTTTTAAAAAGTTACATGTATCCAGATTTTTTTTTTTTCTATTATTGTCTTTATATTTGATGTAACATCATTTACATTCATGATAATTTTGTTTTGTGAGGGAATTACTGCATACCTTGAATGAACAGAGTGCCTTAATTCAATTTTATAAACATTTGACCATGAATAATAACATTCTCTCATAAAAATTCAAATTCATAAAATGAAGACGCAGGGTTGGCACGGTTTAAACCAAATGGCTTTAACCACGGTTTAAACCAATTGGTTTTTTTGTCAAAAAAACCATTTGGGTTTTTTTAGAAAAATCTAATATTTTCTCTTTTTTGTAATTTAATTGTTTTAAATTGATATTAAATTTAATAACACAGCTTGCAAAAATTGAGTGCTAGTTATAGCATTTCAATAACACCAACCAATCTTTTCTGTTACTTGCTGAATCTAATGGCCAAAAATGTTCACTTGGACACTTGGAGTTATCATTCAGAAAATAAAATAACCAGAAGTATTTGGATATTAAAATAATAATAACAACCACAGAACACAGAATAATATATTATATTCATGAAACTGCATCAAATGTTTATTGATTGATTATTATATTACTAATCAATGGATTCTTCATACGAATTTCAAGTTGCCAATGTTTCACTGTGTAGAGCAGTTTACTTTGAACATAAGACATAGCTGTTACTAATAATGTTTAAATTAGAAATGATTTCAATTTTCTATATAATTGATTGTAATTATTTAATTTAAAGATTTTCAAAAGTTATATTACTTATATAATATCCAAAAATGTTTATTTTATCAACATATATGCATCTGTATACAATAGGAAATTATATTTGAAAAAACCCGGTTTAAACCAAAAAAACCTGGTTTAAACCAAATAAACCGGTTTTTTTGGTTTTTTACAAAAAACCCCGGTTTTTTTCCAACCCTGCTTAAATGTTAAACCAATAATTTGATTTGATAATATTAACTTTGAACAGCCCACGAAAGATAATTTAACTAATCAGTTGTTTACAACTTTCCTTCAACATCTGTATTAGAAAGAATCTTAGCTAGTTTTGGTTTAATTTAGTCTAAACTGAGCAGGGTTCGTTGATATATATCATGATATATATCTTGATATATATCCGATATTTATTTTTAAAATATCAAGATTTTTGATATTTTCGATATTTTCAAATTCTTGATATTTATTTTCAAAATATCAAGATGTTTGATATTTTGTATATTTGATATTTATTTTTAAAATATCAATGTGTAATGTGTAAGATAATTTTGATATTTTCTTCAGTCAAAACAAGCGTAAATGAAATTTTCAACTGTTATTGATTATGCCATTCTGTAGATAAAAAACTTTTGTGTCTGGCAGTGACTTTTTTAGGCAAAGAATACATTTGAAGCAAAGAATACAAGAAGAATTTTTTACAAATATCTTTTCTAATCTGTATGTTTGAAATTTTTATTTTTAAATGTAGAACTAATAATTATGAGACAATTAATTCAGAACAGTCATTGAAAGAGAAACTGTAATTTAGATATTTATATACAGCATTATTAGAAAAGAGTCTTCTGATTTTGGTTTAATTGAGTCTAAACTGTACTACAGGTTTGGGAATAAACAATAAGACAAGCTTACATTTATGTTAAAATCCTTCAATAAAAAAGAAAAACTATTTTGTATTTAAAATTTTATTTTATAAAATATAAAACTTTCCCGATACTTGATACAAATCCTATAATTTATATACATGTGCCAAATGTAATGAAATATATGCAAATTGTATCTGTTTTCAATCAGTACATCTTCAATTTTGTTCTAAGTAAAAAAAAAAAAAAAGAGAGAGAAATGCATTTTAGAATACTATTGTTTAAGTTTTTATATTAATAACAATATGTTTTAGTTTCTAATTTATATTATGCTTGAAAATATTCATTATCTGCAGTATGTTGACTATTTTGAAAATATCGGATATATATCGAAAATATCGGATATATATCAAAATATCGGATATTTTTGATATTTTCGAAAATATCATGATATTTACGAACCCTGAAACTGAGCAAAAAAATTAAAAAGACATCACCGGACAAATTTAAAAGCAAAATTCAATAAGTTTAATGCACTGAAAAGCGGGAAGGGTTGAGTTTGGGGCCCTGAAGCCGTCAGACAACCGTTGCGGCTTTGAACTTAAATCATTTTATTCTGTTATGAATTTTTAGTTTTCCACTAAAAATCTTCAGTCATAAAAATGCAAAAACTTATTGCAATTAAAACTTATCTTAGGATAGAAAAAAGTCATGTTTTAACGAACAATTCTAAGCATCTAATTTGGAACTAAGGGTGGGAATTTTAGGACTTAAAATGAAATATTTTATTGCAAAATACAAATAATGACGTCTATTTTCTAATATATTGATCACCCCATTATAAATTCTCATTTCAGTAGCAGCGAGCTTTTACATTGTATCTTCCTTTTAAATAGCATTAATGCTCTCATATAGCCTCCAAAAATCTGTTGAATGCTTTAACAAAATGAAATACCTATTCAATACAAGAATATCAGATTGAAAAGGTGTTAAGGTACTGTTAGGGAATGAAAAAGCAGACAAACTTGAATTCGTGTTCAAATTCTTCAATAGAAAAAAATAAACTTTATTTTGTAATTCAAAATTTGTTGTTTAAAAAATATACTTTTTTTTATAAACTTGAAACTGTGTTAGTGAAAAGCAACTTTTGAACTGTACAGAAAATTGTGTTTTATATTACTTGATCATCAATTTTGTAAGAAATAAATGTCATTTTGAATATTGTTTTATTATGTTTTCATTCTAAATGTAATATGTTTTAGATTCTAAGTTATATTAAGTCTAAAAACATTTATAATCAGCATTAATCTGACAATTTCGAAAATATCGGATATATATCGAAAATATCGGATATATATCAAAATATCGGATATTTTCGATATTTTCTAAAATATCATGATATTTACGAACCCTGCTCTGATAAAAATTGTTTGTTGGAAAGTGAACAGTGTTCTGTCCCACAGTTAGACTCAGCGAAAACCACAGATATTTATTCAGCTGAGACAGCTAATTCTATTAATTTTCAGGAAGATGAGCTAAACCATATTACAAACAACACTATTAAGAAAGAGTTAACGGATTGATCACTAATTATAAGCCAAACAAGGTTAAGGACACAGAGTTAAAAGTAAATATAACATTAACTGATGATATTCCGATTGCGCAACAACCACGTAGGTTAGCATATCCAGAACAGGAATTTGTGGATAAACAAATACAAGAAATGGGAATTATAACGGAGAGTAATTCTAATTATGCATCGTCTATTGTGTTAGCGAAAAAGAAAGATAATTCCTGGAGATTATGTGTAGACTATAGACCCCTCAATAAAAAAATAATTAGAGATAATTTTCCCTTGCCAAGAATAGAGGACGTTTTAGATAACATTGAGGAAGCGAAGGTTTTCACTACATTGGATTTAAAAAATGTTTTTTTCATATAGACGTAGCAGAGGAGAGTAGGAAATATACAGCATTTGTCACGCATAACTCCCAGTACGAATATTTAAAGCTTCCATTCGGATTATCGATTGGCCCCCAGAATTTTCAGAGATATATTCAAGCTGTTTTTAAACAGTTAATTAAAGAAAAAGTAATATTAATTTACTTAGACAATGTCATAGTACTTGCGAAGACTGAGGAAGAAGCGCTTTTAAAACCGAAACGTGTCCTAGAAGTTGCATCGGATTACGGACTCGAATTTAATTTTGCAAAATGCCAATTCCTTAAACGGAAAATTGAATTTTTAGGCTATATTATTGAAAACGGAACTACAAGGCCCTCGGAAGCCAAAACTTTGGCAGTAAAGAATTTTCCTGAACCCCGCACCCTTAAACAATTACACAGTTTTCTGGGTTTAACTTCTTATTTCAGAAAATACATCCCACATTATGCAACTATAGCGAGACCTTTAAGTGATTTATTAAAAGCGGGAAATACATTTAAATTTGGAATCCCCGAAAAACAAGCTTTTGAGACTCTTAAAGAAAAACTAGTTAACCTCCCAGTATTGCATACATTCCGACGAGGCGCTAGACTATAATTGCATGCCGATGCAAGCGCCATAGGTTTCGGTAGTGTCCTACTACAGGAAGATGAGAACAAAAACTTGCATCCTATTCATTATATGAGACGTAAAACTACACCTACTCAAGCAAAATATTCGAGTTACGAATTGGAAACACTCGCGGTAATAGAATCGGTTAAAAAATTCCGAAACTACTTATTAGGCACGGAATTTAAAATTGTGACAGATTGTTCTGCATTTCAAAAGACAATGGACAAAAAAGACATTACGCCAAAAGTAGCCAGATGAGCTCTATTCTTACAGGAATTTGATTATGAAATTGCCCACCGATCAGGATCCCAAATGAAACATGTAGACGCATTGAGTAGAAATACAGTTCTAATAGTTACCCGATCGCAAGATGAATTAACATTAAAAATAAAGAATGCACAACAAGAAGACAAACACATACAAGTGATAAAAAAATTAATTGAAAAAAAATGAAAGTTCAGAATATTTTATAAGAAACGACATCGTATACAAATATGAAAATGATAGAGAACTTCTGATGATTCCTACCAATATGCAAAAGGAAATAATACGCGATGTTCATAACAAAGGTCATTACGCAGTGGCTAAAACTAAAATTATTTTAAAAGAAAATTATTTTATACCCCAATTAAGAAAGCAAATTGAAAGTGTCATTGCCAACTGCATAGAGTGTATACTTTGTAATAAAAAGCAAGTAAAAGGAGAAGGTCTGTTAAACCCGATCCCCAAACAAAATATGCCCCTCAAGACCTATCATATCGATCACATTGGTCCCATGCCTTCTACAAATAAAAATTACAATCATATTTTTACTGTTGTGGACGCATTTACTAAATTCGTTTGGCTATACCCTGTTAAAACTACAGCCGCTAAAGAAGTCATCGATAAATTGACCCGACAACATGATATTTTCGGAAATAAATGGCGAATTATAATCGATAAAGGACCAGCATTTACCTCTGCTGATTTTGAGAAATATTGTAAGGAAGAGAACATAGAGCATATTCCCATAACCACAGGGATACCTAAAGGAAACGGTCAAATAGAGAGAATGCACAGAATTCTTATCCCAATTTTAGCAAAACTTAGCGTAGAAGACCCCGCTAAATGG
The DNA here is from genome assembly GCA_963932465.1 of Maratus speciosus. Taxonomy (NCBI): domain Eukaryota; kingdom Metazoa; phylum Arthropoda; class Arachnida; order Araneae; family Salticidae; genus Maratus; species Maratus speciosus. The sequence continues at coordinate 511,912,662 of OZ010790.1, read as the reverse complement.
TACAAATTTGTCGCGCCCGTGCAACGCATCATGAATAGTACCGTATCGAGGAGTACAAAATTTACACCTTTTGAATTGCTGACAGGAACGAAACTGCGGCAGAAAACTGATCTACAAATCAAAACGCTGCTAGAGGATGAGGAATTAAATTCGTTCATATCGGAAAGAAATTCGAATAGAGAAATAGCTAAGCAAAACATACTAAAAATACAACAGGAAAACGTATAACAAAAAGCGAAAAAAGGCCAACACCTATAAACTCGGTGATTTGGTGGCCATTCAAAAAACACAGTTTGGCCTAAGTTTCTTGGTCCCTATGAGATTACTGCAGTAAAAAGAAACAATCGCTTTAACGTGAGTAAAGTTGGACACCATGAGGGTCCAAATACGGCCTCGACGGCTGCAGATCACATGAAGACTTGGACTTCTACTGTCTAAGACGAAATATTTGAGCTTTAAGTGATTTTTGTGTTGTTTTTTTATTTTTTTAAACTGTGTGTTAGTGATATGCTTTTTTTTATAACTATTATGAATAAACTGTGGAAAAGAACTGCTTCTAAGTGACAAGCAGAAAAACTTTATTATTTTTCTAACTCTAAAAATATTGGTCAAGGACTGAAAACTTTGGATCATGAGTATTTAGTGGTTGATTTTACTATTATTTTGTTTTAAATATTGTTTGTGAATTTTTTGTGTGTATATTATACGTTCTGGAAAAAGTAGTCCAGTACCAGTCAGGTATATAGAGTAGATGGGTGACTGGGAGGACCCAGCCCTGTCAGGTAGGCCGAATTGTGGTGACAGAGTTTGAACTCTGTACTGCAAAGCCTAGCACATTCTTTAAATGAGGCTCGGGACGATCCACCCCAACCTCTAAGTCAACGAAAAAACTGCTGAACTTACAAAAACTATTGTGAAAGATAGAGTTGACTGTTGGTTGCTCGTGAGAGCAGACGTGTTGAAACATCGCTGTTCGACCGAATACCGGGTCACGGACCCTAGTAAGGCGGAATACCGCCGGCCAGTTATAATTATCATGTTTAATCTAAATGTAAATACCTCATCCACATAATCAAGAATATTAAAGTTTAAGATTCCCTCAAGAATCTGCCTGGACTAATTACTTCTAGACACCGACCACAGCTAAGGGACATTTATTCGTCAAAATCAATGTGCATTAAATTTCTACAATACTATTAATGAAAGTTATAGGTAATATTCATGAAACTAGTAAATCTGCAGATCAGTAGCCTCAAACATCAGTTCTACAGTTTTATTTTGAAATTATTTTATTTAGTATTTAAAATATTCAACTCACAATATCATTTCTTTCATATTTGTAATATTGATCATTATAAATGATATATCAAGTAATCTCTGGAAGATTGTTAAAAATAGTGACACAAAACTAAACATTAATATTCCAAAACATTTTTTTTAATTACCTTTTAAATCCACCACTGTTTCAATAATTTGATAGCTGTAATTGTCTGATATTTAGTATTTTAAACAATCCATCTAAAATAATTAAAACATCGATCTTCTGATAATTACAATAATTGATACAAACAGTACATGATTATCACAAATATTTTATTAATTACTGGTATCCTAATTGTTAAATTTATTTAAAAATAACTATTTTGTTTCATTAGTATGTATTCATTAAATTCTGGTTCTAAATACAGTCATAAAAACAATTATATTTACTACTTTTTATGGGGTGTCCATTACTGGAACAGAGGGTGTCCACTACTGGGCCAGAGGGTGGCCATTACTGGGCTTTTGGGTGTTTTGATATATTTCTGTTATTTAAAATTAAATTTCTATTCATATGGGGAAATGAGGCTATAAGAATGGTTAAATATTGTTGATAGATTAATATAATATTGAAAAAACTGGAATATAATAATTATAACTATTAATAAAAAAATCATTTTTAAAGAAATTCCTTAAGGGTGTGCATTACTGGCACATCTACCCTATAACAAGATAATGTGCATCAATGTTATTCTAGTCTAAGCAATAACCATTCCATTCAAAATTGAAATTGGATTATTAATCTTAAACATTTACAAAATAAGAGAAGTAATAATAATTAAAAAAAAGCTTAAAGTCAAAATTCTTTTTAAACAGTTTTCTTTTAAATATATAAAAACATGTTTTCGATTTTAAAACTGAACAAAATTGGCTCAGTCTTCTAAAAGAAAATTCACTTAAGCCCCATATTGAAAAAGTGCATAATAGAAGGGATCAAATCATGAAACCATACCATTATTTGGCTTATATTTTGCATCCCAACCATCAGGAGCAAGGGTTGACTGATGTATCAGTTGATTCAGCTCATGCTTTAGCTACAAAGAGAATTTATGGATGCTTAGCCATAACTGATTGTGTATGAAGCTAAAGAATCCCCTTTCCTGTCTTCTTATTTCAGTGCTATAGGGAGGACCCCATTACTTGGTGGAAAGGTGTCATTAAATGCAATAGCTTTTTGAGCCTGTTTCAAAACTTGCTCATCTAGCAATGTTTTTGCTATCATGTCCTACTAGTTCAGCATCAATTAAGAGACAGGCTATTTTCTAATGCTTCATACACTCTAAACTCAGAAATCATTTGGGTGTAAATAAATGTGAACACGTTGTGTGCTGCAGCATGCTGGGGGGTAAAATTGTTCCAGATTATTTAATTATACGAAAGGATTTTCTTCTGATTGAAAATTTTAAAAAATAAAAATATTTTATGCCAATTAACAATTTAATTTTTTTCAAATTATTAAATTTCAATAAATTTAAATAGAAGATCACATAAATCATTGACTTATTTAATGTTTACCTATTGTTGTTAAAATGTTTTAGTGTGTTACATGCATTTGGCAGTTTTTAACGGTTTAAACCAGTTTATGACAGTTTTTGACGGTTTAAACCTGTTTATGACAGTTCAAACCAGTTTTTGACGCTTGTCATGTCAAAAACCCAACCCTGCACCTATGGTTATTTTTATAAATTACAAAATTCTGGATTTTGAAGCAAATATTTAAAGTAATTCCTCTGCTAAAAGTATTTAATAGAAAAAAAAAAAATTGTATTTAAGCGAATATATAAAGTAAAAATCCTGGCATGAAAAAAACTCTCCTTTGGCAAGGAACCAATATTCAAGGCTAAATATCTGGCGAGCTTTTTAAGCTTCTGTGGCAATTCCAGTGTTCTGTTGCTCCTTGCATTCTTTCAGAGATCAGCATGGGTCGGGCTTGGGCCTATTTTCATTCACAATATTCGGTCCGGGCCTAATGACCATTCTTTATGGACCGGGCCTTACTTTTTCCCTGAAGGATCAGGGCGGGCCTAACTTATTTATTCTGTACAGAGCCGGGACTCGTTTCATTCCTAGACATTGCAGGCAAAATTTTTCAGTCCTAGTTTTGACCCAGCCCGCATGAAAATCATTGTCTCGGTGTGGCCTGGTCCATTCAAAGGTCAGTAAAATTAGGCCTGGCCCAAAAATTTGAAAAAAAAAAAAAAAATGCATACATTTTTAAATCGCCATTATTCTACAATTAAATATTAAAGTTATTATTTTTAAAGAATAATAAATTTCTATGCTTATTAAAATGTAGCTATATTTTAGAAAAGTAAAACGTGTGAAAAAGAACCTGCCTATGACGGAATCCTGCTTGAAACTGAAAAACTTGTTGATCCATGCAAAATTAATATACTAATGACGTAAAAAAAGAATATAATACATTTACACTTGCTAAGAAGGGAACTTGTCAAAAACTCATTTTTTTTTTTTTCTTCTTTTCTATGCAATTCTGCCTTAAAAGATTTTAATGTATAGCACTTTCCAGATTTTCAACACTTCAATACTAGTGTTGACTCTAGAAAAAAAGGGCCGCCGGGTGGGAATTTTTCAAAAAAGGAACAACTATTCTAAAAAAAAAAGGGATACATTTTTTCAAAAAGGGAACACTATTCTAAAAAAAGGGCACACTTGTACCTTGTTCACTAAAAATATTTTCAACTGGTTTGTTTAGAGTCCCTAGAATTTGTGATAGTTTCCTGGGATCAATTGAATTGTCACAGGGCACATAGGAAGTGTTAAAAAGGGCAGCCAGGTGCTTCGGAAGGGTTTAAAAGAGCTACCGGGCGCAAAAAAGTAATAAAAAGGGTCGCCGGGTGCAAAAAAGTAATAAAAACGGCAGCCGGGCACTGCGCCCTGCTAAAGCGGCTTAGAGTCAACACTAAGTACATGGAATACCGATTAACAATATAATGATAACTGAAACATTTATATACAAGAAATAGAGATTCATTAAAAAAATAAATATTGCAAGTCTTTGGCACTTCTATAAAAATGAACATGAAAAAAAGAGTTAAGTAAAATATTTTTGGTCATAACTCCGTACGAAACAAATTTTTAACCAAATCAATGTAAAAATAAACGTTTTATAGAAATTCACTCGGACCAAACTTATAATTTTTTACCGTGCCAGGCCAATTTTTTTTTTTTTGCAAGTCGGGCCGCACCGGGCCTAGAAATTTTGGCCTGTGCAGACCACTAATTCTTATTGTTCTTATGAATAGTTCTAATAATACTTGCTGCTTGCTTCCGCTTTTACTTTTCTTTTTAACGTGTTCATTGTTTTACTGTTTTTTTTTTTTTTTTTTACTGTTAATTATTGTTATTTGTTTGTTTATTAATTAAGTATTTGTAAAATTTGATTTGAATCAATCTTATTTGAATTATAAAATGTCGGATTAAGGTACTTTTTTTTTTATCCTTCTACTTTTGCAATAATAAATTTATAGCAAATTGGAGCTACAGAAGGAAAGAATGACATCGGTTGATTGTAAAATTATTACTTTTTTTCCTTATATCGTTACTAAATACATATTGGAACTAGCGTTCTGATATTTTTTTCTTTCAGTAATGAATTATTATTACTAATTATATACTGAATTATTATTATTACTAAATTATCATCTTAGTAATTAAAGCATAAAACTAAATATTATGTTCCTAATTAGAGAGTCAATTGTTTAATAATTATTAAGAGGCTAAATCTCATGAAAACAACCGCTCGCTAATCTTAATCCTATGAAAGAAATTTTTTTAAATATCTTATTCGCATTTCAATATTTTAATTTTTTTTTTCCCCCTGCATTTTGGTAGCTGAGGTCAATCTTCACAAAGACCCTTTTTTACTTTTTCGATTTTGTTTAGAGGCTTTTTTTACTAGGATAATTTCACTTTCAAAACCTGTTCTGAAAATCCCCCCCCCCCCCCCAAAAAAAAAAAAAAAAAATTGAAAAATTAATAAAAGGTTATTTGTAGAGATCGACCGCAGCTACTCAATGCAAAAGAAAGAGGAAAAAAATACTGAAATGCAAGAGAGATATTTTCAAAAAGGATCCAAATTTCTGCCAGTAGTTCGGCATAAATAACAAATTTTCTGTTTTAAATAGATTTTCAGATAATTTGGTTTTAATCTTTTAACCCGATATAGATAAATGCTGCTGTCTTGTTTTCAGTAAAATTCATTTGAAATTCGTACAGCGATTTAAAAAAATTTCTTGATTTTTTAGTGTGATTTTTAGAATTTTTTATTTTTTGAGATTTGCAAGAGGTATTCGGTTTCAAATTTGGAGATAAATATAAGAAATTTTTCCCTCAGCAGTTTTAAAATTTTTAGAGTATTTTGAAGGTGATTTTTTGTGTTCCGATGTGATTGTTTTGATATTTCTGCATGGAATTCAATTTCAAAATTTTAGCTTTCTACTTTCTACAGTAATTTTTGCCATCTTTTCAATAAAGTTTTTCCAGAATTTGTGCAACATTTTAATTTTTCGTGATTTTTAAATATTTTTTGTAATTTGTGGGCCAGACGACGTCGGGTGTGTCAGCTAATATAATATAAAATAGTGCTGAAATCAATTTAAAAAATAAGAAAAGAATAATAATTCGTTATTTTAATAAATGTTTATATAATAAAATTAATTCCGTAGGAACTTCAAAAGTTCTGATTTTTGCACCAAAATGGTGCTTTTCATTGTTTATCAGTAATACTCTTCCCTTCAAGCAAACCCTGGTTAGTATGGCAACGGCTGCAATTCGGCTCTTGAAGGGTATCCAACACTGCCAAGTTACGGCGAAATGGACTATGTGCATGAGTTTAAGAGTTCAGCTGCACTACAAAAAACAAGTCAAAGGCTATTTTTAATTAAAAAAAAAAAAATTCCCTTCCTAAAATAGCCTACATAAAGAGTAAAATCAAAACAACTGTCTACAATAGAAAAAAAATATATAAGGAAAATAGGGCATTTTTCACTTATCATTTAATTTTAATTAGAAAGCAGTTAAATGTGCAAATTGGTATGATACCTTTTGTATTTGTATATTTATAATTAGACAATCAGCAAATCAGCTTAATGACAACATTGTTTCTTTTTTTAAAATGAACTTTTGATTTTTGGCTATCCTAATTCTTAATAGACTGTATAGTTTAATAGTACATTCATAGGTTATTTTGGGTATTGACTAGTGATAAAATAATGAAAAATAAGTTATGGATTGATGAATTTGTAAGTGGAAAGAAGTCGTTAAATTTTTGTGTAATTAGATTTAGAATTAAAATGTATCTGAATTAAATTATTAAAACTTTAATTTTAATTAATGTTTATTGAAAAAGCTAATACAGTATACTCCCTAAAATACGCACATCATCCAGGGTTCGCAAAGCTGGGCCCAGTTCGAAAAAACCCGGTGGGTTTTTTCAGAATGGGCCCACTTGAAAAAGCCCACTGAAAAACCCATAAAGTGGGTTTTTTCAATTTTCAGATATAATTTAAAAATTTAAACAGCATATAAATTTAATGAATTTAAGTCATTTCAGTTAATTTTGAAAAAATATTAATATATAAAAGCCATTACATACAAATAAAAATGTATTTCAGCACATTGAACTACTTTACTAACATAGAACCTAGTAGGCAACACACATAGTATATAATTATAAGTATGTCTTTATATAAAAAATTCAAATCAACTATATTCATGGAAATAAAAAATATGTATTTTTACTTTCTTCTATCTTTACAAGAAGAAAGTATTGGATTCGTGAAAAATTTTGACTTCCAGTTCATGATTGATTTATATGTTTTAAAAAGGTCCTGAAGACAAGTTGATAGTTTTTAGAAAATGACTGTCTGTATGTGAAAAAAATTTTGTGGGTGCTCTATCTCAAGAACTAATGCATAGAATTTCACAAAACTTTTACTAACACAAAACTGAGTTAGACCTTGATGTAAACTGATGCTGATTAGTTTTTGGTGTATAGTGCCCAACAGGTGGTGCTGCTATGCTGCATTTATCTCAATTTTTGCAATAGCTTTATCTCAAGAACTAATGCATGGATTTTCATAAAACTTCAGATTCAGTTACAAGTTAAGTTGTTGCTTATTGAATTTTGGTGCATATCGCCCAACAGGTAGTGCTGCATTTTTCACGATTTCAGCAATAACTCTAATCTCAAGAACTAATGTACGGATTTGAATAAAAATTTAGATTCAGTTAAACCTTGATATAAACTGGTGCTGATTAGTTTTTGGTGTATATCGCCCAAGCGGCGCAGTTGTGCTGCATTTATCTCAAGAACTAATAATGCATGGATTTTCATCAAACTTCAGATTCAGTTAGATGTTGACGTAAATTGTTACTGATCAAGTTTTGTTGTAAATTGAACAACAGGTGATACTTATATCTCCTTGTTAAATGCATCCAATTCAACAAATCTATATTTTGCAATCCTCATGATGGGCATAAATTGCCATTTAATTTTGGCACTGTGATAGCGAATTTTGAATTATTAACATGTATGAGATAGAAGAAACTTTTGGGATTGGTACATCTGACTAGTTTACCCCTTTTTTTCTTCCTACTTATATATTTTAAATTTTAATATTCTATTTATTATTTGATTTAAAGAAAATTAACAATTTTATATCTTCTATTATATTTAAAATTAATTTGTGAGAAACACTGGCATTTAATTAATTTAAATTCATATAATTTATGCGATTTATAACTTGTAAAATAGCATTACAATTATATTGTATATAAGAGAACAATGTATTTTTTTATGTATAGTGTATATAATATATAGAAAATATAGTATACAATAATGTAATTACGCATGTATTATACTTTTGAAAAAACCCGATTTTCCCCGGGGAAAATTGGGGTTTTCATGAAAAAACCCATGTGGGTTGGGTTTTTTCAGAAAAACCCGGGTTTTTGCGAACCCTGATCATCACAGATGTAAACAATGAAACTTTCAGTTCAAATGTAGGGGCAAAATTTCGGAATTTTTTAGTTTTATATCATTATCTATTTTAATATGTAATTCTCAATAATATGACTGAACTTGTGGTTTTGAAGGAAGTTTAAATTTATTTGGGGGAAAAAATCATGATATTGGTGACATCGCTGTTAATCATAATTTTTTTACCAAATATATTTTACTCAAGCTTTTTTGATTATTGAGACTGGCTAAACCTGAAATAAAACTTCCTTATTTTATGATTTTTATGTTAATTAATAGTTTACCTTTATGAGGAAAGTTTCATTCAATAATTCATGGAAAATTCATCTCATATTTATTATGCATATTTAATTATATATTATTATTTACTCGACCTTTACTTTTAATAATTTAATCATTTTTAAAATTATCTGACTTTTTATCATTTTAGTTTATTACTTAATTATTTGAATAATTTACTATATTGCAAGCATTCATTATATTTTTGATTGCATTATTACATTCAAATTACTGTTTAAAAAGTGTAAACAAAGCAATGACCAGAAATCCGCAAAGTTCTAAAATCTACACAACCTCTGGTCCCAAGCTGAGTGGATTTGAGGGAGTATATGCAAAAATGTTTAAGTATTCGGTATACACTTTCACCGAAGCTTCAGTATTCGGCAAAATTCCTGCTTCAGCCAATCCCTAAACAGGATCCATTTGTTAAATAGGTAGAGTTGAACATTTGTATACATATTACATAAAATGAGCCAAAATTTGAGAAAATTGAATTTAAAATGTCGCAATTTATTTTTTCTTATGTGTGTGTGTAGTATGTTTATAAAACACCAAAAATACCATCTATATAAATAAGTAAACACATAATATTTCAGTAATTCCATTTATTTTATTTTTTTAAGGAACTGAATATTGCTATAAACTTTTTTTATTGATATATTTTTTAATGCTAATGGCAAAATCCAACTAAGTAATATGATTCACAAAAAATCAATAGATGTACACCAGAATTATTGTGTATCATGTTTCTGTTAAACCTTTTTGCTTTAAGCAGAACTGCAGCCTGTTCAAATCTGTATGTTCCCGACAAAATAAAGATAGATTTTCAAACAAAATCTGGCTGACAAAGTTTTAAAAAGCCAGACTAAGCAAAAAATAGGAACAATTTTCAAAGCATCTGGTTGGGCTGAGTATAAGTATAAATCTGAATGAGCTGGTAGTAGTTTGACAACATTAATAAAGGAATTTAACATTAAGGTCCAGTGTAGAGATCTGCATCGGCCAGGTCTGGCCTGGTCAGAATTATATTGTGTTCAATTATTATCCAGGTTGGTCCTCAGCCTCAGCTTAATTTATTTTCAGGGGATCACAGTTTTTTCTAGATACTTGGGCTATGCCAAACTGTTCCTGAGCCATGTCAGGCTGGTAATTTTTGTGTAAAAGTAATGGCGATATTGTACTTTAGTTTAACAGAATCAGTCACAAAGCGTCCAGTCATCTGTAAATTTGGTGATGACCATGGAAAAATAAATGCAACATAAAAGATTTAGAATTTATGCAAGCTTATTAATATTTTTTTAATTTTTTCCATAACACGAAGAAATCAAGAATAATGTAATTTCTTTCTTCGATTTCCTCAAAATATCTGGTACTGCCATATTAAAATCAGGCGGCTGAAAAGGATTCGCGAATCTCTTACAGCAAGCACACTCAACTTCTCACCATGCCACAACCAATCAAGTGACGCTTATATATCTAAGACATACTGAGGCCAGGCTTGCTATTTTGTTCCCTTTTTTGTAAAAAGTCCGGAATGGCACAAGAAATTAGACAAAATGAAAATCTGCTAATTTTCCATATGTTTGACATATAAAATTATTGCTATGATGGAACAGAATTATATTACTACATTATTTATTAAAAATAATTTTTTTTTTCAATTAATCATTTAATTAAAATAGAGTGGCTGCATATTAATCATAATCTAATGAATCCACACAGAAAATGTTAATTACATGTTGGTATACAATTAAATTTAGACACCATTTTACTGTAAAAATAATCGGTACTACTTAGTTATTCCGCCGACCAATTTCGCCAAATTATACAAATTGACATAATTTTTATTTTAAATAACGAAAGAACAAATAAATTAGTATAACATTAATAAAATACAAATACAATGTCGAAATAAAAATCACTTGATGACGTAAACACGTGTAACTTGCTTAAAGTCAAGTGAATGTGACATGTACGATCAACCATTATTGGCATTTAATCTTATAGTTTGGCGATAGATTTTTTGTCGACGGGATAACCAAGTACAGTGTAACCTGAATACTGACTACTCGTGTTACCGGTGAAAAGTGACCGACCACCCTTCAGAGGTTTAATTTTTTTTTTTTAAATCAAAATTACATACATTTAAAAATAAAATATAAACAGCCATTTTAATTCATCCTCATTGTTTTAATATAATAAGAAAATTAGTGATTTGGAGTTGCTTTGTTTTTTCTGCTGCAAATGTCTTTCTCCAAAGAAATAAAAACGAAAGACTTGATTTGCTATACAGCTCATCATCATTATGATTTAATGAGAAATTTTGGATTTCACGAAGGTTCATCAAATCTTCGGTATATGTATTAACACATTGCCAACGGGCAGCTTTTATCAAATGTGAATTTTTAAACAGTGGAAACTTCTCCCTGTTCTGAAAATATTTTGTATATTGGTGTTCTAGATAGGTTTCCCAAGTTTATGCAGTGGTAAATATCTTTCAATGTATAAATTAAATATAAAATGTCTTACAATCTAAAAAAATATGGACAACATGATATAAATGCATTTTCTGTGAGGTAGAAGCCAAGCCCTTGGTCAATGATGTTTTCTGAATGAAAACAAGAATTCTCGTTTTCCGTCGTGAATGTGTTTATACCGGAAATTTTCTATAATAGATTTCCTCTTCCTCTCTTCTATCTTCCCCCATTTGCTGTAAGGAATCAAATGTGGCAGTAACTGCCAAATTTTTGACCAGACATACATACAAGCTGTCATTTATGTTAGTTATACCTGCCATTCTAAGAATATTATATAAATTTTCCCCATTATTTAATGTCTTCATTTTCTGTTTGTTGACATATCAAGTAAATTTTGTTTGATCTGTTTCACATTTCAGTTTGCAAATAAATATGAAATTGTACCAGGAGCTGTAAAAAAATTTTCTCGTGACTTTTGAGTGGCCGTTGTTCAGAATTCCTTATTTAGAGGTTTACACTAATGTTAATGCTATAGAACGTGTTTTGTTTCATCAACATGTGGCCGGTATTCGGAGGTTGTCATTGTTTAGAGGTGGCCGTTCAAGGAGGTTTCACTGTAGTACCAAATAATCTTATACATGCTGCATATGTTCAGTTTTGATTAAGTTGAATGAGAACCAAAACTGAAAACTTTAACAGAAACTAAAAACCAAAACTAAAGGAGCTGAACTTAAACCAAAACTGAAAGCTTAAGAACAGAAACTAAAAACCTAAACCAAAATATTAAATGCTTGAAGACGTATGTACAAAGTAAAGATGCGTTCTTGAAAACTGTCGATGAACATGAAGAAATAGAATACAAATATAAAGAATATAATTAACAATATTGCTTTATATAAATAAGTGAAACTTCTAATCAGTCTGTTAAAAGCAATCAGTATTTCACTAGATGTGCTAGAGAGAGATTCCTCTACTATTGCAGATATAACCAATGAATTCTTTGCACTTTTGAAATCTGAAGAACATAGAATTAATAATAAATGTTTACAGAAAAGATTTGATGACTGTATCACACCAACTCACATTTCATCATACATGCTGCATCCAAAATACATGAGTTAGGGACAGGGTTGGGTTTTTGACATGACATGTTGAAAACTCGTCGAAAAGTGTCAAACTGTCAAAAACCTTATACACATTTTTTTAGCAATCATTAGTGTTATTTTATATTAAATTAAGCTAAAAGCTGATTAAATAATAATTTATATGTTGTATAAATTATTTTTATTTAGTTACACCCTATTTAAGTTGTAATAAAATTTTGTATCCAAATTCTAATTATTTGTAAATTGTCATGCTCGGAAAAATAGTTTAAAATATTGAAAATGCTATAAATGCATTTTTCAAAGTAATTTATATCTGTATTACTATTATTATATGTTCAGTTTGTTATAAAAAAATTTAGCAATCTAATTAAAGCTTTTTTTTTAAAAAAAGCTTGTGTAAAGCTAAAGTGGCCACTATTTACTGACTAACAATAAGTTACCTAGATTTTAGGCCATGAGGCGGCAGCACAGACAATCACCTCATCGAGTTGAAATTCCAGGATTAGACAGAACTCGACTAGCATGTTAAAATGCAACTGGTCTGCTAAGTCATATCTTGGTGGAAAATACCTGCAAACCCGATTTTAGTGGTTGTCTTGTAGGTTTATCATTGTCTTTTCCTGCACCCAAATGTATGAAAACATGAAGGACTGGGAGCAAGAAACCACAATGGTAAACCTATGAGTCATTTGCAGATGTGTTTTGCCAAGATATGGCTTGGCAGACCAGTTGCATTTTAATATGTGAATCAAGTTTTAACTAATTCTGGAATTTCAGCCTCCAACTATATGAGGTGATTGTCTGTGCTGCCACCTCCCGGTCTATGCTAATGATGCATAATGATTAGCATCATTAGCATAGACCGCAATGCATAATGATAGCTTTAATGATGCTAAAAATGTTTATGTACAAAAACAAACTTTAATTATAAACCACAATTGCATTACAAAGGTTCTCTGAGTAATAAAATGAATTAAAATATGAAATTAACATAATTAAAAGCTCTTTAAATCAATAACTTAAGAAAAGATGATTTGTTGACTTCAATATTTACATATGATATAGATCTTCATTTTATTATCTTAGTTTCAGTTTAATGATTTAGAACAATTTGTTTGTTAAATTTTATTTTTATACATTATAAAACAGTTTTAAAAAATTTTCTTATTTGAGCATATTATTTCAAGTTTGTAGCTGTAAGTCTAGCCTTAATCCTTAATCATTTGTTTGTGGAAAACACTTAATATGGGGCTAACATTAAAACAATATAAAAATAAAAAGATGTATATTATTTATATCTAATTTTATACATTAAATTGTACAAGTATTTCATAGTTTGATTAGTTTATATTTTTAATGTAACGATACTTTAAATTATTTTTTACTTTATATTATATAGCTCACAATTATTTTTTATTTTCTAAGTAACTTGTTGAACCAAAAACATATGTGGGGACATATGTTTTTCCACATATACAGGATATGTGGTTTTTAATGTCTAAAACTGTCAAACAGTTTATTCAAGTGTCTAAAACTAAAAATTATGAGAAATTGTAAATTTAAAGTTGTTGTAAAAATAATTTTAAACAGTTTTGAACTCAGTTTTAGGTTTTTGACAGTCATTGTCAAAAACTATCTCAAAAAGAGGTTTTTGACATGACAGATAAAACCACCACACTGTCAAAAACTTGCCAACCCTGGTTAGGGACTTACTAATGGTCAAGAAGAAATAACAAGGAAATGGGTGAATGACATTGATAAAAAAAATTTAGCCATTGATTATTAAATTTCCCATTAAGGCATCTCCATTTCCTGATACATATGTTTCTGATGCAATCATAAACAATCTATCACCAGCAGAATGGTGGGAATCACTGAAAGGATGATACAGTGATACAGTAAAAATTTAGAAAAAGATTAAAATATTAAAAATAAATTATTTTTCTCTCTGCAATACCAGCATTGCTGTCACTGTTCATAAGCATGAATAACAAAAAATTTAGTAATAAAAACGTTGCAATCAGCGTTGATTTCAGCACCATCTTGAATTTTGTTCCTGCAACTAACTGTAAGTTTCACTGTTTACATCAGATTTTAGGAGTTTGTGGATTTTAGGGTCGCAGATTCAAGTAAGTCTACTTCTACTGTATGTGCAAAAGTTGTCAAAATTTGCACCAAATATTTTACCTTATTTATAGGCCAATATCTGCCATTTACAAAGCTTATATTGCTCATACTTTTTATCCTTATTTGTTTCTTTGAATTTAATTTTTACATTGTTTATTTTACTCTAAAAAGGAAATTTTTTGCATATGCAATATTTTTATTTATAGAACACAATAAATATAATGTTTAATTTTCAGGTTCTTCTAATGGGAAAGAGTGGATCTGGGAAAACAAGTATGAGATCCATAATCTTTGCCAATTATATTGCTAGAGATACACGTCGATTAGGAGCAACTAGTAAGATATCTTTAATTATATCATATAAAAAATAAATTAATATTTGCTGTTTTTTTATATACCTAGCCCATACCTGCCAACTTTTCTGAGTTTTTCATAACTTTTATGAATATTACACTATTATTTTAATCATGTAATTCTTTCTTCCTTTCACTTTCTTTAACCCTGTATCTACTGACGGTACTTATAAATACCATTAAAATAACTTGTTATAAAATTCATTTAATACATTAAGTTCTAATACAATTTAGAATGAGTTATAGATTCATTACTTTATCTTGTTCCAAAAGCATTATTGGTTACACAAAACAAAAATATTTTTAAAAGGATGATTTCTTTTGCCTTTGCATCTTTTCAGCTTTTTTGGTGTTAGGAAGGGGAGTGGGAGAGAATTTTTTAATTTGGAAATATTTCTGTTGTAAGAACATTATATTTGTACATTTATTAATTCTACAAAATACTAAGAAAAATATTTAAAATAAAAGATTTGAGTGTGGTTATAAATATTGCACAAAATCCCCATAAATTCAAATTTAATTAAACCTAAAATTTATTAAATGATTATGTAAATGTTCTAATGTAGTTTAAGCAATTCACGAAAAATGCTTTATGAGATAAAATTTTCATGAATTTATAATTCAGTACATAAAGGGTTAAACTATTTTTAAACTATTTTTGCTGTTTCAAAAAGGACCAAAGCAAGCAAATTTTCACAGATAAAAAAAAAAAAAAAAATGTTTAACTCATTTCTGTTTGTCAGTGATTGTATACAATACAAACTCTTGAAAGCATGTTAATTTCTTTTCTCAAACATAATGAATGTTCTGATGTACTGAGATAAAATTTTTGCTCTCTTAAGAAAGAAAAATCTTACAGGTTTTCTTCCTATTAACATTTTTAATTTTTATGACTTACTGATTTTTATTTAAAAAAAAAAAAAAAAAAAAAAAAAAAAAAAAAAAAAAAAAATTCTTTTCTTTTGTAACTTGCTTTTTTCAGTTTTTAATTTTTATCAAAAATCTCAGTTTCACTCAGATTTAGTTGGCAGATATCCTGCTAATATGATATTTATCATAATTTATATTTTAAATCGATAAAGAATTAAAATCTTGACTCATTGCTATTTTATTTCTAGTTGATGTCGAGCATTCCCATGTTCGCTTTTTGGGCAATCTTGTCCTTAATTTGTGGGATTGTGGTGGACAAGAAGCTTTTATGGAAAATTATTTTGCAAGCCAAAGAGACAATATTTTTCGAAATGTTGAGGTTTGTTAATTTCATTTATGTACTGTTAAAAATTTTACGAAATGAAAAGTTTCACTGTGTATACTTTTTATTTACATGTCAGGAGTCTGTTCAGCTTTTTGCAAAAATTTTCCAGCTCTAAACTAAACCTTTCACAAATTCAATCATTTAAAAGTGAAATCTGGCATGTCACTTTTACATATATAAAGAAAATACAGGCATCCCTTGACTTACGTAAGTAATGCGTTCTGTAAAGTTTTATGTAAGCTGAATTTGTAAGTTGCTTAGGTAAAAGTTTGTAAGAAACTGCAATATTTATTATGTATATATATATATATATATATTACATATACATGTATATTATTTACACCGTATTATTTAGCATCATGTGACAGTATTTACTCATATATAATCTATAAACGTAAGAAAAAATATAAAAACAAACTTAAAAAACACTTTTCAAATATCTTGTGGAATACGGGATTTATAAATATAACATGGATAAATTGGTTTATAACAATTTTGAATCTACATCAAACAATTATAAAAATAAGAAACAATTAAAAAGGGCTAATTTAACCTATTCTCCATGAATTTCTGATGGAAGACAAATGAATAGCACTCTCAAAATAAAACAATCCTTGATAAGCATAAACTGTATTTATTATGAATTAGATGACTACTATGAATAACTAACCATAAAGATTAAGTTGTTTTGTTATAGATTTGGTTGTATATACCAATAAAAATATAACTATATCTAATATATAAACTATATTACGGTTGTGGTTTATATCTACATATTTTATTTATAAAATAAATATCAAAAGTATACAACTGCATATCAAACACGGTAGTATGTTCACAAATCTAATTTTCGAGATTTATTACATAACTGTGATTTTACGTAAGTCGCGTAATATGTAAGTCGGGGGATGACTGTATATCATGGAAGACGGTAGTATTTCGAGTGACGCAGCCTTAAGCCTAAAATCGTATCGTATCGTTAAAATCGTATCGTATCGTATCATAGAATTCGTAGATGGCGGAACTCATATATACAGCTAACTCGACATCAAAGAAAACGCGAAAAGCCGCCTTTTAATAACTCAGCAGATATATGTCTTATTGTTCTGAATTTTCTAGAACAGTCTTATATCTGCAGTCTAATCGTATACTGAAATTTTTGCATTTCTACGTGCAGTATATTTTGAGATCTAAATAGCCATTTTTAAAGTGAAAACGTTGGTATAATATCGAGGAAGTTCCTAATTTGAAAATCTCGAAAACGGTTCTAACAATTATTTTTAAATTGATACATAATATAAATGTGATTAAGGCGAGGTGAATAACACTTTTCTTTTTTCTGGGAAAACTCTCGTTCGTTAAATAATTCGATTTTTTTTTTCTCTCGAAAATGACACGGGCGATTTTTTAAAAATCAAATAAATATGTTTCAGATGAACCAAATAACAATTTACTCGTTTCCAGCAAGACTCTTGTTCGTTTTATAATGCGCATGAAAAATCGGACTATATTTCTTCGCCATTCTATGGAAATTTCACCGAAAATGCATGACACTGTATTCATACACATGCTTTCTTTTTAACCACTTTTGGGGAGAAAAATTTTGTCTTCCCACTGGCTGAGTGGCTAAGGGCCATCGTTTACTGACCTTAAGATAGGCAGTTCGATACTCCCTGTTACGTGTTTTCACATGTGAATGTTTTTTTTTTTTTTTTTTTAAGTCTGCTAGTTGACCTTTATTCTCAGTTCCTTTGTAATTTTTTTAATTGCTATTAAGTTAAATAAAATTACAATTATAATGACGCCAATTTGATGATGATTATTTCTTAGCAATTTTTCAACAATAAAAATATTACCATAAATTTTATAAATATATTTAATTTCAATCACTTTACAAAAAATATACATTAATAATTATTATTTGAATATAAATCACACGATCAGAAACGTAAAAAAAATAATTCATTTCAGCTCTTCTTTTTATAATATTATTTTTTATTATTATGACGGTCAATCAATATATAATCACTGACATCCATAATATTATTATTATTATAATTATTATTTTCCTTGCATAAAAGCTATTGTGATGTAATAATTCTTTTATAATAAATAATTTAGTTGAAATGTTTTATTTATAAATATCAATGAAGTTTGATAACCCCGAGACAATTCTTTGCAATATTTACAGTTTACATAATAAGCATATCAGAATTCTGGTGTCGCCATCTTTTGACGCAATTGCGTAGTATTATAGAGAAATGTTTGATAAAAATTTTTAAATCGAAGAATTATTTTAAGAGATATTTAATGTTAAATCTGGATAAAATTGTCTCATTAAAAAAGTCTCATAGGAAAAAAAAATATACATGGGAATTTAATCATTTTCATTCAATTTAATCATTCAATAGAAACTCGAAGTTTGCAGAGTGCATTTATTATTAATAACTTGCCTAATTTTTAGACGGTTTATTTCAATTTTAGATTAAAATTTTCAGAATTTCCAGAGATATTTTTTACATATTTTAGAAAAGGTTCTTTTAAATTGTTGCCAAATGTTAAAACAGCGCAAAGAATAATATATCCTTTAAATTAAAAATTTATTCACACGTGACTATTATAAACAGAAAAAAATCCTTTTAAATTAGAATTAAATGATAACGTGTTAAAAGCAGGAAAATATTAAACATTACGTCATAAAAATTGTTTTTACACATGCTTACTTAAAATGAAAGAAAATTATAAAATAATCAATTATTTTCAAATTAGAATTAAATGATTACGCATTAAAAGAAGGAAAACATTGAAAATTACGTCATAAAAATTATATTTACACGTGAATATTAAAAGAAAAAGAAAATTTTTAAATAATAAATTCATTGATATGTGTTAAAAGTCGTAAATGGAGGAAATTACGTCATATTGGCCAAAGTGGCCAAAACAGTTTACAAAATACATTGCAAAACATATTGCAAAACAGTGTAAATTAAAAAATATATTTATATGAGAGATTTATTTCAAATTTCGAGATGATATTTTTAACTATAGTTGCTAATTTTAAGGTAGCGCAAATAATAATATTATCTTTCTAATAATAAAAATATTTTCAGTTGAATGTTACAAAGAGAAAGGAAAGTTTGGTGAAAATTATGTCAGATTTAAAACGTTACATTTAAAATCTCTTATTTAAAATCATTTTCTTATAGCGTTGTTAAAAAATACCATAAAGCAAAGACTCTGTTGACTTAGTTCCTTTTATATTTGGTAATTTTCAAATGTTTAACTAATCTTATTTAATCAAGCAGGGAAACAGCAACTAACATCAGCTGATTCGGTTTTGAAATCCCTCAGTAAAAGGGAAACTCGTTTGCAGTAAGATCGCTATTGATTTTTTAATTATACAGAGCAGCCTCGATTATCCGAGCTAATTGGGACTGTTAGTAAATCGGAATCGGAAATCTTGGTTAATAGAAACTGTGTGTAAAAACTCGCCGTGCTTGCGAATTTAACATCTCTTTTAAAAAAATATGTAGAACGTTTTTTAAATAATAAAAGTAAATATATGTAAAGTTCTGTTTCACAGCTTAACAAATTTAAAAAGAAAATCAACTACCAGTAGTAAATTTTAAAATGCAAATTGAAAAATTTACGAAAGTTCACACAGCCACTGGAAACAAAGCATTGTTCGCTATTGACTTCTCAGGGTCCAATGTTTCTTTGGAGTTGAGGGCTTTTGGGGGCAGAAGGGCCTGTATAGCACGGACAGTGAGCTAAAGAGTGTGGTTATTTTTAAGGCTCATTCAAAAGGAAAAAAAAAATCAGACTTTGTTATCGGCTCGGTTAACAGAAACCTCGATTAATCGAAGCTCGGTTAATCCAGGTTCTACTATAATTCAATCTTCCGTAATCTTTTTAAAGCAGATCAAATTAATGGACTTTAGCACAAAGTCACATAGCTGATAACTGCCATGCTTGTTGGCCACCTTTTTTTCAAAAAGTTTGCTTCACCTTATTCAATTAATGAGATATCTCCGATAAAATAAGTCACATTTTCCCGTTCTAAAATACTGGTATCCAAAAATCGTAGCATGTAACTGACACTACAAGTACTCATGGAACTAGACTATTTTAAGTCTGATTTTTATTATAGACTATATAAAATTATTAAAAATGTATATTATGATAGGAACTAGCGGGCTTCGTCCGCTATTTACGTTACGGATATAAAAATCATGTTTTTTTTTTAGGGAAAAAGAAATAAAAACCTATTTGACGATAGGTTTATAAAGACACATTTTGTATTTGTTATATTTCCGGTGATGAGGAGGGGGGGGAGCTATTTTGATTAAATATCGCAATTAGTCTACATGGCAGATATAATTATGATAGACACTAGCGGGCTTCGCCCCTCTATGGCGCCTTATGGGTCCAGCTTCCATAACTCAGAAACTACCTTTCGGACATCAATGCAACAGATTCCAAACGTTATAATTAACTTAATAATCACCCTATATAGCATAAAGTAAATTTATGAGTACTGCATACTATTTTTTTATCGTAATTTCTGAAGAGAAAAAATTATTTCGGTTCCATTCTTAGGTACTGGTCTGAAAAATTTTGAAAAAGGGGGGAAGGAGGGGACATGAGACTGCTGTTTGTCAAACAACACAACGGGATCTGGCTTATTCAACTTGGTTTTTGATGACTTCAATTGGAAGGTGGTTTGTTTAAAAGAGTGCGTTCCCTGCCCCATGAAAATTGGAACTATTGGTGCTACATCTATGTAAGGATTTAATAATTATAAATTAACATTTTGGATTTATTAATTTAAGGATAAAGTGTTTTTAAAGGAATATCAAATGAAACCCTCTGTGCGATCTGCGATTATACTTACCCAGTTGTTTTTATATACAAACTGCTATAAGGAAAATTGTAATAAAATAGTAAAAATTAAATCTGCATTAAATTCCATAAGTATCTTTTTTTTAATCATTTTATCACTAACCTCAAAAAAGTAATGATATCAATGCAAAAACCCTTGACGGGTTAAAAGTTTCTGACGCAGCACTTTATCTTATGCTCTAAGAATTTTAAATATGGAACTTAAAAATACTGATATCAAATTTTGAGTGACGTTATGCTATTTCTTAAAAAATATATTTGTATTTATTTCACCATTTTATTTTTGTTTTATTTATAATCGCATGTGCAAAAGTTATGTTCAACATGAAAAGCTGCATAAAATTTTATTCGCTGTTGCTTTATCATTTACATCTCTCATAAATTCAAAATATGTGTTTTAAAAGATATGATATAAAATTTAAGTGACGCCTTGATGTGACTTTAAAAGGTTTGTTTTTTAAAATTCAATTTAAATTATTTTTGACTTGGTTAAAATATTTTTTTTACATCTACACAATACTTTTAATTTTCCAATTCACTGTTAAATATATCACTTTCATTGAATCTATACTATGCATTGAAATGTATTTATTTCAATAAATTGATTTATCTTTTGTGTCACGCTATTCAAAATTGTGAGTAAGATTTATGTAAATGGTTTCTTTGCGTCATTGTGTCCAAACTACATGAAATGTATGAAAAAGGATAGTTTGACGCAAATAAACCATTTACATAAATCTTACTCACAATTTTGAATAGCGTGACACAAAAGATAAATCAATTTATTGAAATAAATACATTTCAATGCATAGTATAGATTCAATGAAAGTGATATATTTAACAGTGAATTGGAAAATTAAAAGTATTGTGTAGATGTAAAAAAAATATTTTAACCAAGTCAAAAATAATTTAAATTGAATTTTAAAAAACAAACCTTTTAAAGTCACATCAAGGCGTCACTTAAATTTTATATCATATCTTTTAAAACACATATTTTGAATTTATGAGAGATGTAAATGATAAAGCAACAGCGAATAAAATTTTATGCAGCTTTTCATGTTGAACATAACTTTTGCACATGCGATTATAAATAAAACAAAAATAAAATGGTGAAATAAATACAAATATATTTTTTAAGAAATAGCATAACGTCACTCAAAATTTGATATCAGTATTTTTAAGTTCCATATTTAAAATTCTTAGAGCATAAGATAAAGTGCTGCGTCAGAAACTTTTAACCCGTCAAGGGTTTTTGCATTGATGTATTTTACATACATATATCCTAAAAATCATATAAAAAAGAATCTGGATATAATGATTATTTCAAATTCACAAAAATAGGACTAGATTTTTCACAAATGTAAAAAAGTTGTTCTGGACCCTGAGAAAAAAAGTCTGGACAGACCCTTGCAAGCACAGTTAGTTAATTGGTACACTCCATTTATATACAGGCATCCCTCCAACTTACGTATTATGCAACTTACGTAAATTCACAGTTATGTAATAAATCTCGAAAATTACATATATGAACATACTAGTGTGTTTGATACGCGGTTGCATACTTTTGATATTTATTTTATAAGTAAAATATATAAGATATAAACGACAACCGCAATATAGTTTATATATTAGATAAAGTTATATTTTTAATGGTATATACAATCAAATCTATAAAAAAAAACTCAATCTTTATTGCAGGGTTGGCATTTTTGCTGACAAAAAGGTATTTTTGCCAGGACAGTGGCAAAAACTGGAAAAAACCAGGGAAAAAATGGCAAATTCTTATTTGTCTTTAATGTGTAATAAAATGTATAAGCTAATAAGGATAATAATGGTATAAACCATTAATTTTAATAGCATATCATTTAATATTTTTATTTAATTTGCTAATTAATAAATATAATTAAATATTTTTACATATTTTAAATCTTTATAAAATACTAATAATACAATTCAGTCTAATACTTAGGAATTTAAGAACCTAATTAAAAATCAGATGTCTAATTTTTTTTCCTTTTAAGTAAAGCATTTTGTCAGCCATTAATATTTTTTTAATATTTATCAAAAGGTTTTATACAACTTTGCTACTTTTGTTTTATGTAATGAGTCTTAAAAATATGTAAATATTTAATAGACCGGGAGCCGGCAGCACAGACAACCACGTCATCGAGTTCACGGATGAAATTCTAAGATTAGTTAAATCTTGATTTGGATATTAAAACGCAATCGGTCTGCCAAGTCATATCTTGGTGGAAAACACCTGAAAACCTGATTTTATTGGCTGACTTTTCCTGCTCCCAGTCCTCCATGTTTTCATATCTTTTGGTGCGGGAAAACACAATGGTAAACCTACGAGTCAGCCGCTAAAATCGGGTTTTCAGGTGTTTTTTACCAAGATATCACTTGGCAGACCGAATGCGTTTTAATATGCATATCAAGATTTAACTAATCTTAGAATTTCATCCGTGAACTCGATGAGGTGAATTGTGGAAGAACCACACTTTTTATTAAGTTTTTTTCCCTCATTTTTCAACTTCATTTCTTGTATTAAGTGTTTTATTTAAAAAGGTACCTTTTACTTTATTTCAATGATAAAACTACTAACTTACTAACAAAACTAACCCTAACACTTAACTTCAACAGCATGCTGGCATCCATATTGTTTACATTTTGTTTTTATGGTTTTCAGTTAAATTCATAGTTAATTGATTGAATGGTTGGTTGGTTACCAACAAGGTATCAGTTAAACTTTGTTGACATGTTTTTCAGGTTGCACAGTGTTACTCAACTTTCTGCTGTTTATGCAAAAGAGTTCCAGCATGTGCTGGCTAGTTGTGATTGGTTGCAAACCATTATAAAATGAGAGAGTTTCTCATTCATATCATCTGGTTCTTGCTTTAGTGTTGATGTTGTAGAATTGAACATAATAATAAAAAGCTCTTAGTTTTATTTAATGAAGTCTTCATTTCTAGTATGTATCATTGTGAGTCATCTATCTCATTTCTGCTACAAGTCTCTTCAAATTTGTAAGTAGACATTTTATTTTTTACTGAGAAGATGGGAGTTAATAGGTATTGTGTTGAGAAATTAAAGACCGTTAGAATTCATTAATTTTTAAAGTAATTGCACTCTGCTATATAGTACTTAATAAGAACAAAGGGTTATGGGCCCAGTATTGCACCATTTTAAAGGCAGAATTTGATGAGTTTTAACTTAGAAATATTTCAGTGTTTGTAAACAAACATGGCTGCTAGCCCTAACCCTCAATTACTATTGACAAGACATAATTACCATTCTTGGGTAACAAATATAAAGAGGATACTAGAGTCAGAGGGTTTAATAATTTGGATAGATAAGAGTAAATGGCCAAAAGTAGATGACTTGGGTGAAATTGATAAATTTAAATTGAATCAAAGTAAAAGCAAGGCCGCTGGTCTATTGAAAACATATTGTAGCAGAGAAGTTGAGCTTCAAATAAATCATTTAAGTGATCCTTCAGTTATATGGGATACACTTAAAACAAATTTAGAAATTGAGTGTAGGTCCTTAAAAGCATATAGGCTAACAGAGTTTAGAAATTTAAGAATTCTTCCTGATGAAGAGTTACCTACATTTATAGCTAGGTTTGAGGATTGTTATAGAAAGTTAAGTGATTCTGGGGAATCTATTACTGAAGATCATAGGTGTTATCAATTGTTACAGTGCCTGCCAGAGGAATATGATTACCTTGCAAGGGAATTTGAAAATTGTATCGAGTCTAAATTTAAGTTTGACAATTTAAAGGCAGAAATTTTAAAGGAATATAATCGGCGAAATTTCCGTGATCTTCAAAAACAAGAATGTTTATTAACTGTTGAAAGTAAAGATAAATTAAATCCTAGTAAACCAATTACAATTAAGCCAGGCATAAGGAAAAAGTTAACTTGTTTTTTATGTGGTAAAAGTGATCATTTTGCTAAATTTTGTAAAAACAAAACTTTAGTTTCTAGAACTAAACCTAGAGTCAGTTCTTTCGTCTCTGAATTTATGGTAGATAAGTGTTATGCAAATGAACTTTTTCCTGCAAATAGAGAATGGACTTTAGATAGTGCATCATCGGCACATGTATGCCAAAATAAAGAATTTTTTACAGAATTAAGGAAGCCTCCAGCAGGTGCAGTAGTACGTATGGGAACCACTCCCCACACAGTACAGGGTATTGGTGAAGTTGAATTTAATATTAAAGACCGAAATAAAATAATGACTGTAAATTTACATGATGTTTTATACGTTCCTTCTATTCATAGAAATTTAATTAGTATGTCTAAAATGGATAAGGCGAAAATGCATGCCCGACTAAATAAAGGTTTTCAAATTTTTTCACCTAGATGGAAATACTTATGGAGTGCTAAATTAAAGGGTAATTTTTACACTATAAAAGGCTGGCCTACTAAAGAAAACTTTCAATTTAAAGGGAAAAATGAAACACTTAAGACACAACATAAAGTAAACTCAAGTAAAGAGAACAATTATAATAGTACATATGCTTTAGACAGGAATAACACCATGCTCTGGCATGAGCGACTGGCACATGTAAACTTAAGCACTTTGAAAGATATGTTTAATAAAAATCTGGTACAAAATCCTGGAAAACTTAAAGGTGATGAAACACGATGTGAATCATGTGTAATAGGGAAAACTACTAGAGCTGTCCACCCAAAATTACCACAAATTAGATCTAGAGAGCTATTAGAACTTATACACAGCGATGTGTGGGGTCCGACTCCAGTTACAACAAAACAAGGCTATAGATATGTTTTAACATTTATTGATGATTATAGCCGCAGGGCTTTCTGTTACCCACTACGAAATAAGGATGAAGTTCATAGTAAGTTTAAAGATTTTATAGCTATGGTAGAAAGGCAAACTGGAAAGAAAGTTAAAACTGTCAGAACAGATAATGGGTTAGAATACTGCAACCGACCATTAGGAAAATTTTTAGAAAATCTTGGAATCAAACACGAACACACCACGATTTACTCGCCGCAAATGAACGGCTGTGCAGAGCGATACAATCGTGTGCTGTTTGATGGAATGAGAACATTAATACATTCAGCTAATTTAACAGATGATTTTTGGCTAGAAGCCATGATGACAGTTAATTACATAAGAAATAGAACATTTCACACTACCATAAATGACATTCCCTTCAGGCGGTGGTATAATAAAAAGCCATCAATAAATCATCTTAAGAGATATGGCTGTACAGCCTATGTTCATCAACCCCCACAGAAAAGAAATAAATTTCAGCCTCGTGCCAAGAAAGGCATTTTTGTAGGATATGGGTATGGGACGAGTGGTTATAGAATATGGATCCCTGATGAAAATACCATTGTAGAAAGTAAACATGTGACTTTCGACGAAGCAATGTTAGGAAAAGCTAAAGAGGGTCATAATATTTCCTCAGAATTTGACGATGATGATGATTTGGGGGGCAACATAAGAAACAGTGTTTCAAGTCCCGAATTACAAGTTGATCCAAAATCAGTGCCTTTACCCCAACCAACCAAAGATGAGTTAGAAAAAGCGATTGAATTAAAAGAAGAACCTCGATCACTCACCCCAAGTCCTGAACCAGAATCGAATACAGTTAAATTTCATAGGATAAAAACAATAAGTAAAGGGGCCTCAAAGGGAAAAGTTGACATTTATATTTTTACACCTGATGGGAAGACTTTAAGAAGCCAAAGAGAAATGCAAGAGTATTGTCAGAAAAATAAAATAATTTATGACAAAGATCTAATAAGCTTTTCATATAAAGATGAATATGAGGGTCCTATTATCTTAAAAATGGAAAGTAACACTAATGAATCAGATAGTGAGGAAACCTGCTGTGCAGAAATCATAATACCAAGATCTCCGAATCAAGCAAAAACGCTCCCTGAAGCTAAATTTTGGAAAAAGGCAATGGATGCAGAAATTAAAACTATGATCGACCGAAATGTCTGGACATTAGTTCCACAACCAGAAAACTGTAAAATTTTAGGTACTAAGTGGGTATATACTCTTAAAAGAAAAGCCAGCGATGGGTTTGGAAACTTTAAAGCAAGATTAGTAGCCTTGGGGAATAACCAGAGAGAAGGACTGGATTATGAAGAAACATTCAGTCCAGTGGTTAACTTTCTATTAATCAGACTTTTTATAGCTTTATTCATATGTATTTTGGGGTGGAAGCATTGTCTTCTAGATGTACGATGTGCATATTTATATGGAGCCATAGATAAAGATATATACATAAGACAACCTGCAGATTACATAACACTTGGAAAGGAAAACCATGTCTTAAAATTACATAAAGCATTATATGGCCTTCATCAGTCGGGAAGGTGTTGGTATGAAGAATTGCACAACAAACTCACAAGTAATGGTTTTTAATGAAATACCAGGACTTACTTGTGCTTATTCTTATAAAAGAAAAGCAGTGGTACTAGTATATGTGGACGACCTGCCGATATTTGCTGAAAATGAAATAATTTTAAAAGAAGTAGTTTCTCTTATAAAAAGTTTATATGAAGTCGAGAATATGGGGCCCATTTCTAAACTTTTGGGTATTGAATTTGATATGACAGGAGACTCCATGAAAATTCATTGTAAAGAGTACATTGAGCAATGTCTTGAAAAATTTAATTTTAAAAACTTTACTAAAGTCTTTCTTCCTCTCCAACCTGGAGTTGTTCCTTCTAGGAAAGATATGCCGACTGATGACAACCAGATGGAAGATGTTCCATACAGAAATTTACTGGGATGCCTGCTCTACATTTCCGGACGTTGCAGACCTGATATCAGCTATGGAGTAGCAGCTCTTTCGCAATTTGTTGAAAATCCTGGACCTATCCATTGGAAATGCCTTCAACAAATCCTGTGCTACTTAGGAACTACGAAGGAATTAGGAATCCAAATGCACCCTCAAGACCCCCCCACTCAGCTCTCTGCCTATGTTGATGCTAGCTGGGCTAGTGACCCGAGTGACCGCCGATCCTGGACTGGCTACTCTATTTTCTTAAATGGCCTCCCGATGACATGGCGTGTGGTGAAACAGACCTGTGTAGCTATGTCTCTGATGGAATCGGAATTTATTGCAGCCTCAGAAGCTGCTAAAGAACTGAAGTACTTGAATTCGACCTTAGAGCAACTGTATTCTACTTTTAACCTTGATTCAAATATTATTGGTAACCAAAAACCAATATTGAAGTGTGACAATGCTGCTGCTATACAGTTCATTAAGAACCGAGCTGAGAATATCAGGAATAGATACATAGATTTAAAATACATGTTCGTAAGAGACTTATATCTACAGAATGTGTTTGACATTATTCACGTTAAGTCTAAGGACAATTTAGCTGATCTCCTTACAAAGTCTTTGTGCAAGGACTTATTTATGAAACTTAAATCTGCTTACTTATGTTGAAAAAAAAAAAAAAACTTTTTTGAACTTAAAAATCATGAACTGATGAACTTTTTTTAAAGTAAATATTTTTCAATTGTGTATGATACATATGTATTTTGCATAATACATTTACATTTATTTTTGAAAGTGTTTAGTAAATGAAAAATGCTGGAAAAGGGGGGCATTTTGTGGAAGAACCACACTTTTTATTAAGTTTTTTTCCCTCATTTTTCAACTTCATTTCTTGTATTAAGTGTTTTATTTAAAAAGGTACCTTTTACTTTATTTCAATGATAAAACTACTAACTTACTAACAAAACTAACCCTAACACTTAACTTCAACAGCATGCTGGCATCCATATTGTTTACATTTTGTTTTTATGGTTTTCAGTTAAATTCATAGTTAATTGATTGAATGGTTGGTTGGTTACCAACAAGGTATCAGTTAAACTTTGTTGACATGTTTTTCAGGTTGCACAGTGTTACTCAACTTTCTGCTGTTTATGCAAAAGAGTTCCAGCATGTGCTGGCTAGTTGTGATTGGTTGCAAACCATTATAAAATGAGAGAGTTTCTCATTCATATCATCTGGTTCTTGCTTTAGTGTTGATGTTGTAGAATTGAACATAATAATAAAAAGCTCTTAGTTTTATTTAATGAAGTCTTCATTTCTAGTATGTATCATTGTGAGTCATCTATCTCATTTCTGCTACAAGTCTCTTCAAATTTGTAAGTAGACATTTTATTTTTTACTGAGAAGATGGGAGTTAATAGGTATTGTGTTGAGAAATTAAAGACCGTTAGAATTCATTAATTTTTAAAGTAATTGCACTCTGCTATATAGTACTTAATAAGAACATGAATGCCTGTGCTGCCATCTCCCGGGCTGTCTTCAGTACTAATTTATAATTATTTATCTGATGAAACTGGTCTGTTAAACAGATAAAAACAAAGCTTGTGAGATTTCAAATGACTTCTTTCTGTTCATTAGTCTCACACCTTCAAATATGTCCAGCAAGTAGTGTTGCTATCGAAAGATTTTTTTTTTTTCAAATTTTTCATTTGTGCAAACTAAAATTCAAAATAAACTGTCAACAAATGCTCTTTCTAAACTAGTTTATTGTTATGCTATGCTAAAACAGCAAAAATTAGGTTGTTATGGAGATATCACTGAATTACTTGAAATTCGATAATGTCCTGCTTTAAATATAATTTTATATTAAAAAATTGAATTTAGAATATAATTGTTCATTTGAATTTCTAACACATATAAACATAAACGCTTTACTCATTTTGACCCTCTACAGTTTTATTATGTGAATAATCATTAATAATTGTATAAACATGAATAAATAATCAATTTTTCTATTTATTTATATAAAATTACTATTTTTTTTCATTTATAATTTTGTTATAAAAGTTAGTATTCATTCATAAAATGCATAATTATACTTATTTAACTTAAGAGTTCAAAAATAAATTTAGAATATTGATTTTTTAACTAAATATTAAGTTTCTTTTTCCTTTCTTTTTTTTTTTTTTTTTTTTTTTTTTTTTTTTTTTTTTGCTAAAAAAATTAAATTGACGGCCTATTTTTGCCACCACTTTGGCAAAAACCTATTTTTGCCGGGATGGTTTTAAAACCAGGTTTTTCCCATTGTTTTTTCCACCTATGGCAAAAACTTACCAACCCTGCTTTATTGTTAGTTATTCATAGTAATCATCTAATTCATAATAAGTATAGTTTATGCTTATCAATCATTATTTCATTTTGTGAGTGCTATTCATTTGTCTTGCCATCAGAAATCCATGGGGAATAGGTTAAATGAGTCCTCTTTGATTATTTCTTATTTTTATAGTCGTTTGATATAGATTCAAAACTGTTATAAATCTATTCATCAATGTTAGATTTATGAACCGTATTCCACAAGATATTTGAAAAGTGTTCTTTAAGTTTGTTTTTATATTGTTTCATACTTTTATAGTTTATATACGAGTAAATACTGTCCCTTGAGGTTTTATTTATAAAATAATACGGTATATAATAAATATCGTAGTTTGTTACAAAATTTTACCTAAGCAACTTACAAGTTCGACTTACGTAAAATTTAAGTTACGCAAAACTTTACGAAACGCATTACTTACATAAGTCGGGAGATTTCTGTATATATATACTTTGGTGATTTGAAGGTCCTGTCATCCAGTAGCTAATTCTTAAACCATTAGCTTTAAAGTATAGTTCCAATTGCAAAAGTGTTTCAAATGTTGTCCATCATATTAAAAGCCATTTATGCTCATAATAGTTGTTTTTACAAAAGTTGAATTTTTATACGGT
Source organism: Maratus speciosus (assembly GCA_963932465.1). Classification (NCBI taxonomy): domain Eukaryota; kingdom Metazoa; phylum Arthropoda; class Arachnida; order Araneae; family Salticidae; genus Maratus; species Maratus speciosus. The sequence continues at coordinate 511,882,083 of OZ010790.1, read as the reverse complement.
CTCTGGATCTTATAAGTTATATTTAGGAAAACTCCCTCCATGCTCTAACAAGTAAAACAATAATAGTTACCAGTGGCGTAGGAACTTTGTACAAACAGGGGGAGCCGGGGCATATTCTGGAAAGCTAGTGACACGGATCATTTCGTTCATTTTGGAGGGTTCCTTCATAGTGCTGCACGTTTCACAATAGAAGCGTATCAAAAGATCACCAACTCTTCAATCCACTTAAAATATTTTTTAATAGATATACTTGATGCATAGAAACTTCATTTATGTGCGATCCTGAATACAATATTGAAATTTAAGGCTTCTCCCACTTCCATTTACCAAAAATTAAAGTGCTTTCTGTTGTTTTGCCTACAAATTCTTTACAAATCTCTTCCAAATCAATTTTAAAGACCTCCTCTTTATAAATATGTTATCGGAGCAGGTAATGGACTCTATTCAGGTGATGTCAGACGCCAGAGCTGGAGGTATGGTGATCTGTTATTCTAGTTACTGCACCGGAAGAATACCAGTATGCGCAGGCGCAAACACCTCTAGCAGACGACTTTAGCCTTGACCCAGGTTGAGTGCATACACTTTAACTGAAAATTTTCAAACTTAGGGAATTTTCTCACATACAGAACAACATTTTGAATTTAGATTACAATATATTAAGTATATGCTGCTACATCAAAGAATTTTTTTGCAGTATTTTTAACAAACAAGCATTAATAACTCACACTCCATAGACTGCTATGCTAAACACCGCCAGTAAATACTGCCAGCAGACGAATTTTAGTCTCGACTTCAGGTCGCGTGCATAAGGTCCATTTGTAGCAGAAATATATAAGACCCCCTTTTTTCTGGAAATCGGGAGGGTTGTAAACAATGAGAAAAGGGGTGAAGGCACAAACAAGTGTGCTCACCACCCCCTCTCTCTCTTCTCTTTGTTATTTATTGTGTGAATTTCCTAGAAAAAGTGTACTTTATTTTTTAATTCAGTAATGTATCGTAAACAGATGTGGCGCGAGAATTTCTCCCGGGGGAGCTGAGGCCATCTGAAATATTCCAGGGGGAGCCACAGTTCTTCCAGCTCCTCCGGTTCCTACACCCTTGATAGTCACATTTCTGTGTAACCAAACTTATCAAGCTATGATATGCGATAGCATGGAGAAAGTTTTTCAGATTATAATTCATAGGACTCAGGGAAGATATAAAAATTAATTTCATAACTTAACTTTTACAAAAATAACTATTTTGATGTAAATAGCTTTTAATATGATGAAGACAAAACATTTCTGCAATTGGATCTATACCTCTGGTTTAGAAGTTAACTGTTGGACGATAAAAGTGGACACCCTGTATAGCGTAAAAGATTTTAGAGATAACATGAGTTAACAACAGGTTTAATGAAGGAACACTTGTGTAAAGACACCTGTAAAGTTATGGTGTAAAATATACCTGTGTAAAGTTATGGTGTATTATGATTTCAGTGAAAAAAATGTATACTAAATACTATTCTATCAAACTTTTTTTGTTTATGCATAGTCCAAATTATGTGTGGGATTTTTTTATACATGGATAGGACTTTCAAATCACCAAAGTATGAAAAAAATCTGAGGTACCATTTACCTGCCCCCCCCCCCCCCTCACCTGCATATTTTAGATTCAAGTAAATTGTATATTTATAAATACTATTAGATAATGAATGCTGTTTGGGGCTGTACATATATAACATTATCAACCTTTTCACAATTTTTGAAATGCTAATATTATATTTGACTCTTGTAGGGTGTTGAAAACTCCTCAAATGTAACTAGTTTACTCTTGATTTCTTCTCTTGTAGTGATACCTTTTTTTGCACTTAAAGAAAAAAACAAAGCTCTGTTTTCTTAACTTTTTTTTTAAAAAGCCATTTTAATGCATTTAATATTGTGTGTATCGGAACAGTTCTTGAAAAGTGCTTGAATTTTATTTGTTCTCAAGTGTGTGTATGAACAATGATGCTATAGTACAGACAAAATTTAATGTGTTTGTAATGTGTAATAGGGTCGCATAAGATCTTTTTTTTCCTCCATCCTGTCTTTGCTTTTTTGTGTAGTTTACATGCTATAGCGCATCTGTGACATTACTGAAACATGATAATAAAATTTGTACAAGTAGTAATGACCACTCCAAATGTTCAGTTTCAATTATTCATGAATACAGTATGTTAATAACTCATTATGAAATGCAGCTACGATTTCTCCTACAAGTTGTTGAAGACCAACACAAAATGTACCCTGATAGCAGGAAAAAGATGATCTTTCTTGTTAATAAAAAGCTGATTGCATGTATAATAAATTAAGTACCGTAATTTCCGGCCTATAATCCGCGGATTATCTGTTAAAAAACCTCCAAATTTTTAAATGCGGATTATCTACCGGTGCAGATTATCTGCTGAATTTTTTTTAAAGCAGAAGTTCACGTCAGACATCCAGATTCTACCACACGATTGTCTGCTATCGACCGTTCGCGGAGTTGCTTGTGATTGGTTCACATATGACGTGCATGCTAGTGGGAGTGGCTTCCGATTTTTATGTTATTTTTTTACCCTTTTGGCAAAATGTTTCGTTGATGAACAAAGCGTTTCTCAACTCATCTCTTTCAAAAGTTTCACTCTCAATCATTTATGAAATAGTGTATTGTTATGATGTTAAAAGTTATAATAATGTCTAAGAGAAAACATGTTATTTAACACTACAGAATTTAAATTGAACGTTATTAAAAAAGCGGAAGGTGATTTCGATATAGGTATCGATTATTAGCATAAATCTATAGCCAAATCGTTATAGGTATCGGAATTAGGCTAAACATAGGACCAAATCGATATATGTATCGCAATTAGCATAAATCTATTGTTAAATCGATATAGGTATCAGAATTAGCATAAATGTAGGCCCAAAATCGATATAGGTATCGGAATTAGCATAAATCTATTTTCAAATATTAAAAAGCTTTTTAAACTGTAACGCGCTGAGTGTTACGATATACAATCACAGTAAAAAACAAACGTTATTATTTTTAAAATCAGTTCTTTTATGTTTGCTTCAATGGGTCAATTTTTGTGAAATACTTTTCAAAATAACTTGTTAACATTGTGTTAATAATCTTTTAGATTACATATTCAGTAAGAATTTAATCCGACACAATATATGTAATAACATAAAAGCATTATTTTAGATACCAACAAGCTATTGGGGATTAAAAAATATAAAATTAAAATTAGTATAATATACTAAAATTCCACGTCAGTCATATCCAACGAAAACAACTAACATTCGATGATTCGATTACAAATATCCATTGAATCTCGATTATTCTGAAATGATTTAGATTTTGTCGGAGTCAATATAGACATGTATTCCTATTACAAGAGTCATTATTTGGAAAGATAAGAAGATTTAGTCATTGGTTTCAGCTGTTATGAACCATACCATAAAATTACGAAATAATCAAGCATAAATCAATAGTTAAATCGATATAGGTGTCGATTATTATTATAAATCTACAGTCAAATCGATCACAAGACATTCTACGTTTTAGATATAAGATTCAATGGAAAAATGTTTTTGTAATTTTTAACTTGCAATTATTTTATTGTTATTTTTCTTTCAATTATTTTAATACAATTATCATTTAAACAGAGCAACTAAATAAATAGGGAGGTTGTTTATTAGTAGTACTTTGGAATGTTGAAAAAAAATGAGTAATCCCCTGATAGTCCAGCGTATAATCCGCGGATTATACGCCGATGCAGATTATCTGCTGAATTTTTTTTATAAGGGCTAAAAATTGCGCCTGCAGATTATACGCCGCCACGGATTATAGGCTGAAAATTACGGTACATTTTAAAAAATTAATGTGTTAAATACATAGTAAATACATATGTTCAGGTGTAACTAATATTCTTACTTTTCTATTCTTTATAAACTTTGACTCAATTGAGCTACCCTAAATATTAAAGTTTATCACTCAATCCTTTTTATATTTTCTTTTATGTTGAAAGGAACAAAGTAACAGGGTCAGACTTTAAAAATAAAAATAAATCCATGGCTTTTAAGCTCCTTCCTACTAAATATGAGGCATTGAGAACCAGAGTGGATTATCCCACATTTTTGTGAAAAAAAGGTTTCAAGTGTCGAAGCATTGTGTGCCATGCAGACCTGCCAACTGCTACGAAAAAATCGTAGTTGCTACGATTTGGACCTATGAACTACGATGCTATGAAAATCGGCCTTAAACTACGATTTTTTGCAAAATACACAAAAGCATTTTTTGTTTCTAGTTCAGATTTTTATCCCGCGCAGCATATTTTTCAGGAGTGATTCTGTTCCGAAATTTCCAAGTATTCATTTCCGAAAGTTTAAAAAAATTGGCTATTAGTCCGAAAATTCAGACATTAAAAAATGCTCATGAGAAAAAAAAAATCTGAGCTGCAAAAAAAAACTTCTTAACATATAACACACTAATCGTGTTTTTGTAAATATTTATACAGGAATTCCGTTCCTTAGAAACAAGGGTGTCATTTTAAGAATTCTGGAGGGGGTTCCTTGAGGGGCAAGATTTGAAATAGTGTGCAAAATCGCACGATTCATGATAAACTAACGCCAATTTCGACAAATGGAAATGACCGTGTAAAAAAAATCAATTTCGTCAATTGGTCGCAGAAGAAAATAAATTTCGTTAAAGGATCGAGGTAAAAGCGTGAATTTTGTCAAAATATCGCAGAAAGAAAACTCGATTTTCGTATTGAAATAAGTAAGATAATGCAAATTTCATCGAAAGATTAGTAGAAAAATGCAAATTTCACCGAAAATCGCAGAAAGAAAACACTAATTTAGTCAAAGGATCGTGGTAAAAAAATGCAAAAATCGTCAAAGGATCGCGTAAAAATGCGAATTTCATCAAAAGTTCATGGTAAAAAGTGCGGATTTCAACAAAGAATCGTGATAAGAAAATGTGAATTATGATTGTTGGGTAAAAATTGTGAATATCCTGAAATGAGAACGGGAAAAAAATCGCGGATTCCGTCAAAATTTATTGCATTGTGCTAAAAAGTTGGAACCAGGCTACTATTACAAATGTAAAAAAAAAAAAAAAAAAAAAAAAAGCCACCAGACGAAAATAAACTCTAAAAATTTTCAGAGGAAAAAAATTACTATGTTGAGTTGAAAGACTGAAACCTTATTCTTTTAGGAATTTCAAAAGATGGCTGTGAAACACGAAAAACCAACCAACCTACCTCCAGATTAATTTAAATTTTGTGTGCTACGATTTCTCATTTTCAAAGGTTGGCAGGTCTGGCCAGGCCCGGACTGACGCGTTTGGGGGCCCTCGGCTAGAGATTGAAAAGGGGCCCCTTACCGAGAAATTTAGAGGGAATACAATATTAGAATATTTATTTTTTGAAAATTAGGCTTACATGCCTAAAAACCACATTTAACTATTTTGTTGCTTGTAAAATATTAGGTTGCATCAAATGTAACTTCCTTTTCACAATGAAATCTTTGTTGCAATATTTCAACGTAAAATAAACGTATCACAAATCAGTATATAAAGCATGAAATTCTATGGCTTCTTTCCATCTTCCTGAAAATTAAACAATAACATTTTGATACCAATCTTTGGATTTGGAAGCAGAAAACCCCGTTGCAGATCGTCAATATTACACAAGCACCTGCCCTCCCCCCTCCCAAACAAAAATGATGCCATAGAATGGAACATGTGGCAGACCAAAGGAGCAAGGTTCGGACTATGTGGGAGATGAGGTAAATTCCGTCATGCTCTTCTACTTTATTAGAGACGTGTTCAGTCTTTGCATTGTCTTGTTGGAGAAGATGTGTCTCTGTGTTGACTAATGCAGGCCATTTGCTTTTCAAAGGAGCATACATCGTGTCCATCTGTTCACAGTAAATTTCAATTTCAGAGTTGACCGATAGACCATGTGGAATGATTTCAAAATGAATTACATGCTCAAAATTCAATCAGACGTTGATCATGAACTTCTTTTCAAACCGCGCTCGTTTCGTAACATGTTGGACTGATTGTCCTACATCAAACAATTATTTCTCGATTATCTGGATTCTGTAGATACATCCATTTCTCATCATATGTCACTTTGCGTTTGAAAAACGGCAAATCCCGTAAGTTTTCCAGAAGAGTTTTGTATATTTCCACTCTGTGATTTGCTTGCTGCATAGTCAGTTCATAAAGAACTTCCCTAGAGTTCTTGTATGTTTTCTGTAGTTTATGTAATGTTTGGCATATCGTGTCCTTGGACGGTCCTATCTCCTCTGAAAGTTTCCGTGTGCAGGTGGTTAGTTTAATCTCCACTCTTTGCTTCAAACCTTCCAGATTAACAAGTGATTGCCTCTCACTTCTGAGTTTCATTTTAAGTGACAAGTTATCTCCCTTAAAAAGTTTGAACCAATTTTGGGCTTGCTGATCGTATCATCAACTTTAACTTCTAGAATTTTACGAGATGCTTCTACAACTTTATAACCAAATTTAAAATAATATCTTAAGATGGATAATATTTCAATAATTGTATCAACCAATATGTAACCTATAAATAGATAAAAGAATAGATATTAGCGTAATATAATTTGAAGGAACATATACTCTTTAATATAACATTTTGCACTAATCGTTAATTATAAGATAGTGCCATCTCTAGCCTTTCATATAGATATAGAGGTATTCTAAAAGCGAAAATACTTTTGATATACCCTAACACTTGATTTAAAAAATAATCTGCTTCTGTTGTAGTTTACTTACTTTCATAATAAATATTTATATTATTTTATATACAGTATCTAAACTAGTTCCATGTCAAAAAAAAATTAAATATACTAATTAATTACGAGTTGTTTGTAACTTAAAAATGAGAGGGAAAAATGCCTTTAGTTTTAGTCAACCAAATCACTGTGTTGAAGCCATAATAATCTAAATCCTACTGTAATACCTAAGTAAATATTAACAAGAGCGAAAAATCATGCGTCCTGCAAAGATTATGTAATATGTTCTAACACATTAAGAAATTATAATAAAACTTTGCAGTTTATTAAGGTTAAAGATGTCTAAATGAACAATTTAGAAAATGCATGACACAGTTGTTCTACAATTACTGAAATTACGATCAATAATCTAAAAAACATCAGAATTTTTTGTGCGGCCCTCTATATGATCTATAAATTTTTATGTATATTACGTTGTATGCTAAAAGTCTATTAAATTAGATGCATAGTGCAGTTAAAAATTTCTAGCCAGCACTGTCCGCCAATAAATGGATATGTACTTGAGACCTTTTGTGTAGCCCTGTATATGATCTATAGAACTAATATTTGACAAGTAATATGCAAAAAATAGTTACATTTTAAATCGCGTACCACAACTGAAAACACACTTACAGCAATTATTCTTCATATTCAGTATTGTAACCAAATATTTTTGTGTGTCCCTGTAAATGAACAATAAATTATACGCACACCAGATTCTACAATAAGAGCTTTGTAGTACATCTCAGTGTTATACATCAATTTCAATATCCTTGGAAAGTGTTAAAAGGGACACAGCGGTAATAAAAAAAAATAATGTCCTCTTTAATTTTGATTTAATTGTTACAAATTGTAAAGTAGATTTTATAACAAAGAGAAAAAGGACTCTACTATACCTTGGTATAGATACAGCGAACTTAGAAAGGTTATGTGATTGTGATTGGCTGTTTACTAACCTAACAGCTTTTTGGCCAGTTCTTCACTGATCCTGGCTACGTCATCTATAATAACATCTTTATCCAAATTATAAGTCCTATTTCTACATTCATGAAAAGAAGATTAGGCATAAGGTCTTCGCTTAAAGTAGACCTAAGTCGATTCTTAACTATTTAAGTTTAGAAAACACCCTTTCACAGGTGACTTTTTCCACAAGGTATGGTTAGTACAAACTTGTAAGCTACATACAGGTTTGTAAACATTCAAGATTGTGTGAGACTTCAAAAAGAACAGAAAAGCACAGAAAACATTGTTTCTTGCCAGAGGAATAACCATAAAAATTCTTCTATTCTTCAAATTCAGATTCTACATCGTCATATTTACAGATTTCTTCAGCTCCATTCAAAGATGTTTTCTTTCAATGTTAGTTTTTGTAAAATTATAAACCATTGTAAAATTTTCACACTGATCTACAAACTATATCACCTCTATCAATAATTGATTTCTTTCAACTTTACAAAGTTTAGAAATACTACAAATGACTTCCGTTGGAAAACTTTATAAAACATTACGATTTCATTAATTTTCCTTGGTTCTAACTTGGAATCAATCGACTAAATCTTCCTTCGATACTTGTCCTGGAACAATCTAAAACACTGAAAAAGCCAATTTATAGTTTTGAGCAGTTGAGATTCAAGGAACTTCGTCTATTGATTTTTCAACAGGCATTCCCCTACTCCTACATAAATATTGTTATCTTCAAATATGCTATTACCTGTACTTGCATAATATTTGTTTTTGAATACTGAACCTGAAAGTGTTTATCATTCCTTTTATCCCTTACTTGTTGAAGCAGCTTCTGTACCAAGTTCCAAGTTGTAGAATAGTCTTACTTTATAGTATTTTATCTCTTACTTTGTACCGCTACCTTTTATTCCTTACTTTATAATAGTTTTACTTTGTAAATGATTTAAAGTAGGAGATGCAAGAAAAAATAAGTCTAATAAAACAATATACATTAATAGGTTTTAAAATTTAGACTATTTAGTAATCAAATTTTTTGCCATGAATTTAGATTTGCATTCAAAATTTTCATTTGATATTTCTTTTAAAACGGTAACAAAATGGAATAGTTTCCTTGTGTTTACACTTTCCTCACATCTTAAAATTCCCTCATCGATAATCGATAAGGGATTTCTAAGCTTTATGCTCCTCCATCTTGTTGCTCCTATTTTTTGCAACCTGTGCAGTTTATCATGTGTAATATATTTTCTTTTTTGTTTTCCTCCCCCATATTCTTTTTTGAGATGAGCTTAGAAAAACAACAGATTCTTACACCAACCTAAATAACTTTTCTGCTAGGAGCAACATTACTGTTGAATCAGCTACTACTAAGTTCAGTACGTGTCCTATACAGTGAGTGTAAATAAAATCTTTGTTTTCCTTTTTAAACTAAATTTGTACACCATTATAGCAGCCTTTCATATTTGTTGCTCCGTCAAATAAACAAGAAATAATAATTGATGTAGCAATATCACACTTGGCTAATTCTGACCTTATAAGTTCATACAAAGTCAATCCACATGAATTATCGACTACTGTTATTTCTAAAAATCTTTCATATATCTTTCCTTGAATGACATAGCGGACGCAAATTGCAGCCGGTCCATAACAGCTGCATCTTGAGTACTATCTAATACAATTTAAAGTTAAATATTAGCTTAAGGCTGTTCTTAACTGCTCTGCTCAACAAGCTCAAAACGTTTTTACACATTTACAAATTCATTTTTTAGCGGAAAGATATAAAATTGGAAAGCGTGGCCAAGGAAGCGATTTGGAATTGAACTGTTTTTTCCATTTTTTGCACAATCAATTACCTATTGAGTTATAAGCATTTTTGATCACGTGACAAACACGATTTTCGCCCTTCACGGACTGGTTTTTCTGCTTTCTTCCGGAACTTCGGTTCAAAACGTCAAGTTTTGACACTGTTTTCTGAAAGATCTATTGCGTTTGCAAAAAAACGGAAAAAATATCTCGATTACATAGTTTCTGAACAACAACACCTGCTAGTTTCATGCATTTCCAGACAAAAATAAATTAAAACTTATGTCAGAAAATTGCCCTTTTGGATTTGAGAACACCCTTAATAAGCAAAGATTACATATTAAGTTAGGAATATTAGTCTGAACTACATCCCGTTTCTTAAACACGAGAACAACAACGCGATAAATAAGAAACATTTAGGAGGTTGCAGTTGTACAACTTAAAACAGGGCAAATTACTTTTTCATATTCAGAATAAAAGCCTTTTTTAAAAAGCAGATTCCTACGAAATGCAGCAGAGTAATGCGAATTGAAGGAATTACAAAAAACTTTTGGCAATGTTTTTCAGCTGTCTTGCCAATCCTGGTTACTATTTTCAGTGGAAATTGAGCATGTGCAACAAATCTTCGTAGGGATGCTTCGCTGTTTCGATCAGCCAGTGTCGCAATGTGTTCTGAACCTGAGCCTATGAGCACTGCACAGAGCGCAATGAGCACCCCTCCTCCGTTTCGCCAGCTACACGACGCCACTACCGGCGCTACTTACATAGGCTACCAGCTACCATAAACAGAAACCAACTGGCAACTGCTTAAAGTTGATTCGAAATGCGTAAGATTACGGGAAAACGGTCAAATTATCCTGATGTAACTAGCTATAAAGTAGAATATCCATTTTTGGAGGCCCCTCCGGGGCCCTCTTACATAGACTACCTTAAACCAAAACCAACTGGCAACTGCTTAAAATTAATTGTAAATGCGTAATGTTACGGGAAAACAGTCAAATCATCTTGATGTAACTAGTTATAAAATAGTATATCCATTTTTGGAGGCCCCTCCGGGCCCTCTTACGTAGGCTACCATAAACAAAAACCAACTGGCAACTGCTTACAATTAATTGTAAATGCATAAGATTACGGGAATACAGTCAAACTATTCTGATATAACTAGTTATGAAGTAGTATATTCATTTTTGGAGGACCCTCCGGGCCCCTCTTACATACGCTACCTTAAAACAAAACCAACTGGCAACTGCTTAAAATTAATTGTAAATACGTAAGATTACGGGAAAACAGTCAAATTATCTTGATGTAACTAGTTATGAAGTAGTATATCTATTTTTGGAGGCCCCTCCGTGGCCCTGTTATATAGGCTACCATAACCCAAAACAAACTGGTAGCTGCTTAAAATTAATTGTAAATACGTAAGATTACGGGAAAAGTCAAACTATTCTGATATAACTAGTTATGAAGTGGTATATCCATTTTTGGAGGCCCCTTCGGGGCCCCCTTACATAGGCTACCGTAAACCAAAACCAACTGGCAATTGCTTAAAATTTATTGTAAATGCGTAAAACTACGGGGAAACTGCATTGAAACAGTCAAATTATTCTGATGTAACTAGTTATGAAGCAGTATACCCATTTATGGGGGGCCCCTTCGGGGCCCTCTTACGTAGGCTACCATAAACCAAAACCAACTGGCAACTGCTTAAAATTAATTGTAAATGCGTAAGATTACGGGAAAACAATCAAACTATTCTGATGTAACTAGTTATGAAGCACTATACCCATTTATGGAGGCCCCTCCGGGGCCCTCTTACGTAGGCTACCATAAACAAAAACCAATTGGCAACTGCTTAAAATTAATTGTAAATGCGTAAGATAACGGGAAAAAAAGTCAAATTATTTTGATGTAACTAATGAAGTAGTATATCCATTTTTGGAGGCCCCTCCGAGACCCCCTTACATAGGCTACCATAAACCAAAACCAACTGGCAACTGCTTAAAATTGATTGTAAATGCGTAAAACAACGGGGAAATTAAGTTGAAACAGTCAAATTATTTTGATATAACTAGTTATGAAGTAGTATACCCATTTATGGAGGCCTGTCTGGGGCCCCCTTACATAGGCTACCATACAGAAAAAAAAAACTGCCAACTGCTTAAAATTGATTGTAAATGCGTAAGATTATGGGAAACTTACTGGGAAACAGTCACATTATTCTGATGTAAATAGTTATGAACTAGTATATCCATTTTTGGAGGCCCCTCGGCAATCGCCGACTAGCCGACCTGGCCAGTCCGGGCCTGGGTCTGGCCATGCTGTCTGTTCTAGGGATGTAACGAATAGTGATTTGGCCGAATACCGAATATTCGGCCAAGTTTTAGGCCAAATACTGACTTTAAAAAAAATTATTTTAATATTTTATTTTATTTTTCAATTTTAAAATAAAAAATTAAGGACTGATTGAAATTATTTTTTTGTTTGAGTGTTTAAAAATCATAACAGCTGAATGTATTTTTTGTAATATTTTAAATACTTTGGTGCCAGTAAGATGACATATGACTTTCAAAAATGTAAATAATAATTTAATTCATAATTTTTTATTTAATCCATAGATGGTTCTAGTAATTTACATATATATATATTATCTAAAATAGAAACTCATTACCTCTTTAAAAATTAAACTTTTTTTTATTTTAGTAAAATCATTTCACCCCCAAAAAATAAGAACTTGCATGTGCCCCTGTCTTTTTATATCCTTTCTCATTCAACTCAAACTTAGTAAATTTACATTCTGTGTGTAAAGAAAAAGGTTGTTTTCTTACCGTATTCCCCCGCATTAGCCGGCATGCCGCAATATTCGAGGGAGACCAGATTTTTTAATATATTAGTCCCTGGTCTTTCCCAGCATGCCAGAAAAAGCGAGGATAGTAATTTCAACAAATATCTTAAATCCTTGCTAGTAAAATTTTTTAGGGGGTGCAATCAAATATTTAAATCTGTTCCGTTTTCTACCGTTTTAGATGCGGATTTTCGACAGAGTCCTGGGATAAATATTACTTATTTAAAATTCAATATAAAATTTCAAAAGTGTACATAATACTATTTTCGAATAGTAATTTCAACAAATATCTTAAATTCTTGCTTAAGTCCACCACCCCCATGACTAATACATCTACAGGTAGGTTGTTTAATGGAGTTTCGTTCAGAAACAGTTTTATTAAGAATATAGTCTGCCCCCTGGTGGTGGAATGTGAAACTAAAAGATTAGAGAATTTTATTTTATATTTTGGCAAGATTTTGCAGCGCGCTTGCTAAACGGTACTGTAGGCAGCGGCAACTCGTTTCAAGGTTCGTTCTGTTTGAGATTGGTTCTTTTTATGAGATTTTGCAGTACAAATTTCAGGTTCATTTTGCATATTATTACGGGCCCGGACAACGCCGGGCGGCTTAGCTAGTAAGATAAATAGAATTTAATATTCAAATAAATATAAAGGAATATATATATAGAGAGGGAGAGACAGAGAGAAAAATAAGTATTGATTTTTTACCTTAAAAGGAAAAATGTTGTTAGAAAAAACAAAATAAATCAGCCACCCGTCCTCCAGTAGCGAAACCTCATATTTTCCGGCATGCTGGTGTACCTCGATTTTTTTCAGCATGCCGGTTATTGCGGGGGAATACGGTAAAATATAATTATTCATTCCATTAAAATATAATTATTCTTTTCTGCTGCCAAGATATACTTTTCTTTCTCTCATAATACTTCCTCCACCCCATATTTTACAATGAAATGCCTCCTGAAGTTTATGTAATATCATTATATACAGTTATTTATAAATTGTCATGAAGCTTTAAAATTGAGTAAGTATTGGGATTTCTTTTTCTTATAATAATTAATGTATTTAGATATAATTTTTTAATATTGTTTTTTGAAAATATCTAAAATCACATTTTGTTTTGATTTTCCAGAACCTATTTAACCAAACATCTTAGAATATTCGGCCAAATATGCAACTATTCAGCAAAATATCTAATTATAATTGGCTACGGGTATTCGGCCGAATATCTGTCCAATATTCGGCCATGCCGAATAGTGGCCGAATATTCGTTACATCCCTAATCTATTCACTGCATAATGGATTTTATTAATTTTGAAACTATTCAAGGGATATAGCCAGTTTAATAGATGGTCCAAACATACCTTTTTATGTCAAGCTGCCTGTTCAAAAGTGAATCAAGTAGCTTGGTCACTCGGGCACTGCCACCATATGCTTCCTGAAGAAGCTTAATCTCCTCTGGCCACTTTAAAAACTAGCTTAAAAGAGTTTGACAAAATTTTGTTCCAAATTTTCGAAAGCGTTTTTTTCAAAATTGCAGCGGCAAGGTTGCTTCACTCTGGTTCTCAACGCCTCATATGTCAAAGACAACATCCGAAAACTTTTAAAGCTTATTAGATTATAAGACTCTTCTTTATTCATCATACTTTTCAGATCTTTTTCCAAATAACTTTTCTTTTAAGATTTTTTTTTTTTGGTAAGAAAAATTTTCATGCAACCATCTGTAGTCCTTTATAAAAGTTTTAGTCCAAAACACCAGGTTTATATGACTGGAGTAATTGTAAAGGACTTGATTGTATTAAATTCTTTATTATCTCAAATGTGTGTGGCTGGGAGAAGAGTGATAAATTTCATTTAATTGTGCTTATTCTGATTTTAGTTTTTGAAATGTTACTATTGTTTGAAATTTAACTATTTAACTTAGCATTTCAAGTGTAACAAATCTAAAGCATTTGTACTTTGGCAATTAACCTACTTACTATTTTCATAGGTTTTAATATATGTATTTGATGTTGAATCTCGTGAATTAGAAAAAGATATGCATTACTATCAATCTTGTCTTGAAGCAATACTGCAGAGTTCCCCAGAGGCCAAAATATTCTGTCTTATTCACAAAATGGATTTAGTTCAAGAAGATCAAAGAGACTTGGTAACTATTTTCTTTTATCCTCTGTGTAAAATTTCTGGGTATCATTATTTTTGTTTATTAAAATTCCATTTCATTGTAGATATTTAGAGAAAGAGAACGTGATTTGGAAAGATTGTCTAGACCTTTAGAATGCATTTGCTTTCGTACTTCTATTTGGGATGAAACTTTGTATGAGGTAAGATGTGCCTTTGAAATTTTCCAATATGTTCACTATTAAAATTCCTGTTCATTTAATATTCTGATTAAAAGTTATACGGCTGAATGCTGATTATGCCAACTCCAACTAAGTGAATGTCCAATTATATGAACCTTTTTATTTTATCTTATCAATTAAATAGACTTTTTAAGGAGAAAGGGGCAAAGGTCTTCTCCTGAATTGCCTATGAATAGATGAAATACAGTACGGTGCCAATTATCAGAACTCCAATTAACCGAACTTCCAATTATCCGAACAACCAATTTCTATGATTTTTTTTTTTTTTTTTTTTTTAACAGATCTTCCAATGATCCAAACAACCTATTTCTCTCAAAAAAATGTTTCACTGAACTTCCAATTATCCAAATACTCTATTTTTTTCATTTTTTCCCCGTTCAGATTTAGCATGAGAAATCGAATCACCGTTTAGTGCATTGTTGAGAGCCGTAACAAGATAATAAAAGGCATGTGGAAAGGGGGTGAAATGAAAGAAAATGAAAACGAATACTTTGAAAATGACCCAGGCCCATCCCATAACGAACCCTTTGAATGTTTGGAAACAGCTATGAAATGGTTCAAAAGGCAGAAGAACGCTGATCCTATTCAACTAACGTATTTAAGAATGATTGGAAATATGACAGCATTGAAAAGAATGTCTTCTTTGAAGCAAGCAACAATCGAAAGCTTTTTTGCTTAAATTATAATTTCTGGAGGTCAGAAAATGATAAAAATAGCAAACGAAAATTTTAAATGATAAAAAAGAAAACACGCCAGCACTAACTGGTGCTGCCTGTCCTGAGCCTGGATAAAGTGTGAAAGTTTTAATATAGTCAGGAACATCTCTTTACTTGTCCATTTATCCGAACTAGGATCGGCCCCGACTTTTTCGGATAATTGGCGCTCTACTGTACTACACAAATGCTACTCTCTCCTTTCTTTTAATGTAAGTGCTGGTAAATAGGAAAAGGTCACTTTCACATGGGCTGAAACCTTTCAAAATGATTTTAATAAAAGAAAAAAATAGAAAAGGTGTTATTAATTTAAATTTAGAAAAATAGTAAAATTTTATAGTAAATTAAATGTTTAAATTTTAGAAAATCAAAATAGAAGATGATTAAATTTGAGCAAAGACAGTGATCAAAATAATAATAAATGTACATTGCTTGTGAAATTGATAAATATTAAACAGAAGAAATCTTCATGGTGAAATAAAATAATTAAAGTTTCACTCGCCTGAACTGAAGAATAGGTATACACAAATTTAGAACCTAAATAGCCTTTAAGAAATACTGATGTGCCAAATTAAGTTTTGTGTATGTTCTTTTTATTAATTAAATATTGATTAATATAAGTTTTTCAAATAAATATTCCTTTTTCTAATTGTATTGGAATGAAATTATAAGTTATTAATCCCAAGTTTAATCTTTTGGTGCATCAATGGTTCATTATAAAAAATATAAACTGTACATTGTATGAAACAATAAATGCACCATTATATTCAATTAATGTTATATAATTTTTGATTCAAAATATGCTTATTTCATTCTGGAGAAAAGAAAAGGGGGAAGAGTTAGCAGCTATCGTTTTAGTATAAACTATTGTTTTCAACTTGTGTACTGCATAACTACAACAATTTTCAACCAGTTGACTTCACTATATCATAATTTTATCCAATTAAGTTTGCATGCCTTTATAATCCAGAATTTTAGATATTTCACAGTTTTTTTATTTATTAATATTTTATTGATTGATTTGTATTATATTTCATTTTATATCAATACATATTGTGTATATTATTATTATATGTATTTATTTTTGTTATAGGCCTGGTCATCTATTGTTTACAAGCTTATACCAAATGTTCAACAGTTACAAGCGAATTTAAAGCAGTTTGCTGATATAATTGAAGCTGATGAAGTGCTTTTATTTGAAAGAGCTACTTTCCTAGTAAGTTGTCACATTAAAATTGCAACATTTACATTGCAAGTGTGACACGCTTCACCACATGTTCCATGTGGGACAGCTTTTCTACATATTTCTGCTGTTTTAACAATGTTATATCCCCAAATTAAAACAACCTTGCTAATATGAAAATCTCGAGTTTTAGTTATTTTTAACCTCTTTGGACCTGGAGTATCCTATAGGATACACATCTTTACAATTTTTTTTCTTGTATATAAATAATGATTAAGTAATGAAAATGGTGTGAATGGAATCTTAAAAGATAGCCAAACTAAACAGGGATATGTTTAGGAAAATTTTAGGTCCTTTAAAGGACCCTTCACAAAATAATCTATCTTAAAACAGGACCCTTCACAAAATTTGTTATCCCCAAACAGGACCCTTCACAAAACATTTTATCCCAAAACAGGACCCTTCACAAAATTATTTGTCTTTTAAATAGACCTTTCACAGAATTTTTTCACCTTCAAATTAAACTTTTCACAAATTTAGCCATTTAAAAATAAAATCTGGCCTGTAAGTAAGCAGTTTAACTCACCAAAGAGCATATTACTTAGCTTTTTATATATGATGACTATAACATGAAGACATCGATAATTTAAAATTCACAAAATTATGACTAGAATTTTCACAAAAATAAGAAAACTTCACAATTTCACAAAAACAGCACCCTGTGAGAAAAGTCTGGACAGACCCCTGCTAAAGCAAAATATCAATTTGTTTCTTATAGTGCTTTTTTCGGACATAAAATGGGATTTGAAAGACTTGCAGCAAAAATGAGGGAAATATACAAAAAAGAAAAGTAAATAATATTTGTATATGTTAAAATACCATATGGAGAGTCCATTAAAAATAAAAATTTATTAAATGCATAATTATTTAATTTTTTTCATTATTTTTTCCATGCAAAACAAAAGAAAATATCCCAACAAATTGTCAAAAAATGTACTTATAGAGTCCCATGTGTCATATATGATATATCAAATTTTATATACAAAAAATAAATTTAAATTTTTTTGCTTTACAATCTTTCTTAGTTTTCACTTTGCAAACATAAATTCATAACTCAAGTAAAAAAGTATATGAAAATAAACCCTGGGGTCTGAAGACATTAATGTATAGTTTATGTTTTAACAACTTGTAAGTCAATAGTTATAGGTTGTTACTTCTACCTTAATCAACTAAAGGTTCTTAAATCAAACTTTCTTTAAAAGAATTAATTCATTTCTTCTACCTGTTATATTGGAATTCTAAACAAAAATCCCATTAGCGGTCTTCTGTTGTCTGCTTCTTTTCAGAAGAAATCATGATAAAACGTAAATAAGTCTAGGCAAAGGCATCTTGAGATATATAATTTTCTTATTTTCTATCTGGATTATACACGATATAGATAAAAACAAATTAATATACAGTGAAATTACGTTTAACACGAAAACGCTTAACATTAAAAATCGGTTAACACGAAATGATATAGTGGTCCGGACTATGCAATTTAATACATTTTTTTTTCTTTTAACACGAAAAAAAAATTTGCTTTCGATCTAGTTAGTTTGAGTTCAAATTGGTGAATTTTGTGTTAAAACCACTGAGTTTTGGATGAAATTCAGTGAATTTCATGTTTTTTGTAAATTAGCTTATGTTTTATGAGCACAATGGTTGAGAAATCGATGCAAAAACAAACTGCTATTTCGCTTCAAATAAAGATGAAGCTGCTTAATACAGTTGATGAAAAAGAAGGACGAAAACTGAAATCTGCAAAGAGTTTGGCATTGCCAATTCTACATTACCAACAATAATAATAATAATAATAATAAAAACAGGAATCCCATTACATTAATGTTTGAGCACAGTTTGTTTAAGCCAGAGAGAAAACGTATGACAACTGCTAAGCACGAAGATTTGGAGACAAGCTTTGCTTATTTGGTTCAAACAAGCTAGATTTCAGAATGCTGTAAAAGACACTTAAAAAAAAATCTGATTTTTTCCCTCAGAACAGTATATTTTTTACTTGCTTTTTATTCTAATGGATGCAATTTGCTAATAGTTTAACAGGAAATCTGAATAAAATTTGACGACATCGAAAATATTTGTCAGTTTTGTTCTTTTTTTTTATAAATCTTTTAACGCGAAATTCTTTTATCACGAAAATTTTTTTCAGTCCCCTCTGTTTCATGTTAAACGTATTTCACTGTATATTTACAATACAAATTTAGAAATTCTTAAAGTTTAAATAGTTTTCTGTTTAAGTTTCTTAAATGTCCAGTTCGGACAATAGAGGTGCACCCGAAAGCGACATTCTTCTTCTCTTTCTTATTCAGTTCTGCCGTGCGTGGGTGTTTCTCTGGCTTGTAATCAAAAAAAGTTTTTCAATTGTGCAATCAGTTTTCTGGGATGAGCACAGTATTTACAAAAAGAAGTACATTGTTTATGTAAAGGGAAGAATTGCTGCATATTTCGCAACATAGGTATTTATATAAGTGAAACAGGCAGATTACTTAGGTCTAGGATTTAAAATGTGGAGATTTTTATTATCTACTATTTTTATCATTTATTTATTATTAAAAATGGGCAGCTTAATAAGGTCTAGGGTTTAAAATATGGAGATTTTTAAGCCTATTAAAGGGCCATTCCATATCACATGTGGAACAGCTTTTCTACATATTACTGCTGTTTTAACAATGCTATTGTATCCTCAAATTAAAACAACTATGCTAATATGAAAATATAGGGTTTTTTTGTTAATTTTAATGTATAGTTTATATTTTAACAACTTGTAAGTTAATAAATATAAGTATTTATGTAAGCATCACGTGCGGGATATTTTGTCTGTTTCTCATGGACCCATTTACTTAAATTTTTTTTATAATTTCAATATTTTCCTCTTAAAATTCAATTTTACTTTTAGTTCTGCTCTTCAGCATTTAAAATTCCTTTTAAGTTAACACCTCATTTATTATTCTACAAAGTTTCTTTCATATTTAGACTTCCTCCCTGTTCGATCTTTATTCTTTTTTCAATCGTATCGTCTGCAAATTTTGGTACATCTACATTTTAACCACCTTGTGCGACCGCATGGTCGAAAATGTCTTTTTCCCATGATCATTTGGCACATGTTGCAGCATGAGGCTGCCAGCAATGTAGCATTTTAATAAGCAGAACATACTATATTGTATGCAATGTTGTAGTCATAAAAAACCAGAGGGTAAACACTATAGTTAGAGGGTATATACTAAAGTTATGAACGTCCATGGTTAGAGTACACGCTATAGCTTTATTTGAACTTCTTAAAAAAATTCAGAAGATACATGCTGGTTGTATGTATGTCTTAAAAGGAAGCACTTACACATAGTATTATGCATGAAAGCTTTAGCTGGTGAAAATGTCCTGACTAAAAGTAGTTGAAGGAAAAACATGTTGAATATTCATAAAATGAAGGAACAAGTTTTTATTTGAACCTATAACTGATGTTTATTGCGGACATCAAGATAGATTACTTGATTAAAACAACTTACATCGACGACATTCTTTAGACAGCATAGATAAAAACAAGTTTAACATATTTGTAAATATCACAGATGGGCTTAGTTGACTACAAGAACTCGTATACAACATCAATGCAGCTAAAATAATAAACTGAACTTTCCATGACTGCCGATAACTTTTGGATGTTCATGCTTCATGATATCTTCTTCCCCCATGAGAGGTGAATAAAAGTGATGTGATCTGTTAGACTGACAGCGAAGTATTTATGCGGCTTTTGGATCTACAGTTGCCTAACTTCTTACCACGGGATCCAATGAGCAGCCGCTATCATGATCTTATGCAAATATGAATTTGATTAAAAAGTCACATACTGCTGTCTAGTGAGAAACAGATCATTAGCTAGGTACGTCATTGGTTTTAGTTAGTGTTGAGTGGACAGTTTTGAATGTGGAAAACGGCAAAGATTAATGATGTTTCTGTGAAATAAACAAAATGCAAATAAGTTATGAGTGAGCTATTTAAAGCTAAATTCAGTCTGAAATGGGTGAGTAACTGTTATATTTAAGTAATGCATTGCAAATAAATATAAACAGTTGATGTTATTGTAATAATTATGTTATGAATAAAATGAACAGGTAACCGGTGTTGGCACCAGGTTCCACCTTAGCATTCGCGCAATGGTGGTCGATCTGGTTTTTTCTTCGGCAAGGTATTCCAGACGGGCGTTTTTCCAAACTGATTTTGTCAGTATTGTTTGGTCGGGATGATGAGTAGATAGTGTTTCTTTTTATGTCCTCATTTTTAAATGGGAGATGTAAGCCACCAGAGAACCCTTTTACCATAAATTATTTTAATTAAAGAAAGTATTGTTGTGCATATATCTTCTGTGTCCATGTCACCTTTATATATTTTAGTCAAGCCTTCTATTTTTTTATCAAGACATATGCTGATATCCACAATGATGCTTCATTGCTATAGAAGGTCGCAAAGTTGCAATGACGTCTTGGTCCGTGCTATGTTTTTCTAGATAGATTTTTAATTATTATGTCAGCTAATTATCGACAAATTTTCTCAAAAATCATTATCAATGATCCTTGGATGATTCCGCATCGATAGGTATCTTGAACACTCCTTAACTTCCCTGCTGAACTCCCGCAAAGTAAAGTTTGTGTGTACCCTAAAAATATGAGAAAAAGATTTCAAACAGATTTTATTATGTTAAAATTTAACAATTATAAATAATATTGTACAATAGAATATTTACAAAAACATATTTTATGATTTTGTATATTGAAATAGTTATTCACTGATCCTACATACATAGACTAATGATGATGTAACAAGATAGGAATTTCCACAACAACAGTCTTCAAACACCAAATCCCCCTGTATCACACCACACCTTTGACTTTTAAATATTTTTTTAATATGAAAAACCGTGCAGATTAGAATTTCTCAGAGACGTCTTTCATAAAAACTTTGTTTCCCCTCCCTAAACAAAAAAGTGTTGGCATTTATAAATTGGAAGAATTCACTGTGATTGTGTCAAATGACATAGATTTCTGTGACTTATGTGTTCCATATGTATAATGTAGGGATGCAACGAATATTCGGTTGATATTCAGTATTCGGCTTAAAAGCCGAATATTCAGTTTGGCCGAATATTATAGTATTCGGCCGAATACTAAAACAAAATCATTTATATTTACAATAAATAATATCAATTGATATATTTTAAGTAACATACCTATAGGTATATATTTATGTTACACATTAAGGAAATTTAAATGTTTTTAAAATTTGTAATATAATTTTATTTTAAATATTAAATATAAATTTAATAATCATTTGAATTTTCTTAACGTGCAATACATGAAAAATAATAATTAAAAATTTAAGGATTTGAATTTTATATATACTATAAAAATGATTTAATTATGCGTAAGTATTACACATTCAATAGAATTTGCTTTCCAACAGTTTAATGGACATTCATTTGTATCTAAGAGCGATTTTCCAAAATAACCTCTGCTCATCATTTGTAAGGGCTGAAATTTGTTAACTGTTTTGTTTTTGTTAGTAGTTGAAATCTGCATGAACAGTGTTGTAGTCGTAAAAAAACCAGAGGGGACACGCTAGATGCAGAGGGTATACGCTAAAGTCATTAACGTAATGCGTCTCGTATACACTATAGCTTTATTTGAGAAGCAGACGGTATATGCAGCTTCTTAAAAAAAATCCAGAACGTATACAGCATATACTCTCCACTACACCCCTGTGCATGAAGCAATCCCAGAATGTGGTCTTTAACTCATTGTGAACACCTTTGCTTGTTTCTGCCACATTTGCATTTGTTTCAGTTTCAGGAATTTCATTGTTTGCGATAGCAGTCATAAGTACAATCATTCGAGTTTTTAACTGGAGATGATTTTCTTCAGCTTTATATAAAAAATATAAATTAAAGTTTAAACCTGCGATCTAGCAAAGTTGAAATGCGAAAATGTCTATTATCATGAATATGTTTAAAACATGCATTCATGTTTTGAGTCAGACAGTCTTTAAACGTTCCAACACCAAAAAATTCATTCCGTTCTCCAGGCTTTGACAAATAAAGTTTCCAACATTGGAATAACTTCCAAAATACATGATGTTGTTGAACTAATTTTTGCTGTAATTTGTTCAAGTTTAAATCGGAAGTTGTGAATTAATATTCGTCAGCCAAATAGGCCAAATATTCGGCTGTAACTTGGCTGAATATTCGGTTATTCGGCCAAATCACTATTCGTTGCATCACTAATGTCCAATAATGAATATCATTTTAAAATTGATAAATATACTTTAAAATTTTTAAATTATATTTCTTGCTTCATCTCATCCACCAACAGTTATAATTATGTTATATTTAGAAGCGATGATATGAATGATCAAATATGAGAGTGTTAGCAGAAATATAGTTTTAAAAAAATTCCTTCCACTTAATTTTTTTAAAAATCTAAATTGATTTTTATAAAAATATCTTCTTGCAATATTAAAAAAAAAAAAGGAGGGGTTTTGAGTTATTATCCAGATTTTGAGTAACTTTGCCAAATTTCATAGCTGTGGGCTGGGCTCTACAAATGACCAACTCTTCTTTTTATTATAATGGATCACATTTTTAGAAGTAAATATGAATATTTATATTTTGCTATTTTCTTCTTTCTTTAATGATGTTCACATTTTTTTATTTACGTACCTTGTAAAAAAAAAAAAAAAAAAAGGCTGCAAAATATTAACTCTATGAACAAAGCAACCAGTTTTTATTTGTGTAATTTATTTCATAAGTTGCATACAATGTTTGTATCTAGTTTCATTATCGTCATGTTTAGTTTCAGAGCCGAAACTAACCTTTTTTGCACCCGGGCCAAACATGGATTTTGCCCCCCACACTCCTCCTCACTCACAATAAAAGTTATCGACTGCTATGCAAAAAAAAAAAACCTTAAAAAATAAAATTATTTAATAATAATTAAAATGCTGGCAAGAAATATGTATGTAAACAACGCTCCCATAAGATTAACATTAGCTTGAGTGTTAAGAGGCTACACTAGACACAAGAAGAAATTGGATTGCTAATGTTAAATTTATAGGAGCGTTCTTTTTAAAATTTCTTACTTATAATATCATCTGAGATGATATAATAATATTATCTGAGATTGAATTCTTAACCGGGTTAGTGTTTACTTCTTCGATTTTGGTTGCTGATTTTTTTTTTCCTATAAAGGTTACTTTTACAAATTTGAAAAGAACACTCCCATAGGTTTAACATTAGCTTGCAAGTTTCTTTGTATTTCATATAATAAATGTTTTATGACACGACAAACAAAATCTTCATTTGGCACCTCCCCGTCCCTTTCACCTTTCGTTCTGCCACCCGGGACACATGCCCTCTCTGCACTCCCCTAGTTTCGGCCCTGTTCAGTTTAACACAGTTGACTATGTTGAAATTGTTAATTTCGTCCAAAAGCTGGAAAGATTATTTTTCATTTCATTAAGGGAAGGTTCTACACTTTTGGCCTAAAATTCACACGATTTTTATGATTTTGTTTCAGTAAAAAAAGAAAGCGATACCATCTTGGGATTTTTGCATTATATTTACTGACATTTCTCTTATATATTTACATTTTTATGAGTTAAAAAAGGGAATAATATACCTTGTTCAATGGGGCGTACCCGTGCACCAGGATGATGTGCATTAGGAACTTCCACTCGAGCAGCCATTTTTTTTCCCGGTCACAAGTATTTGAAACAAATTGGGTCACTAAATTATGAAAGGAATTAATGAAAATTATACTTTTTGGTGGTATAAGCTCCAGCAAAAAAAGTTTACCTTTCTTTTAAATAAAAAGTAAAGAAAATCAGTTGAATAGTTATCGAGAAAAGTGGTCGCCCAGTTTGAAAAATATAGATTTGACTTTGAGAAACACAAGAGTAAAGGGTACTTTTATGTTAGCTGGGTGAAGGTGATAAATTGACAAATATTGTTCCAAAAGCATATTCATTCATGTTAATTACGTTCATTTCATTAAAAATAACCTTTCATTCATTTCAATTAAAATACATACATTTAAAGTATATGTCTTTCACTAATTTCACTTAAAATACATGCCTTTTACTGATTTCCTTTAAAATACTACACAGAACAAAGTAATAAGAAGAAATAATGCCATAAACCAAAACATTTTATTTCAACATCAAAGCATTTTTGTTTCTAATTTACATATTCAAAATATAAAAGATGCTCTTGGGAAGATTTGTGTTAACATAAAAGTACAGTTTAGAGTTTTACAACAGTGGTTACATTCAATTAGTGGCATTACGCTCAACAAGCAAAAAAGTTTACCAATAATTGAAATATCACGAAACAGCTTTAGGGCAACAATCTTACACTTGAGGGATGCAAAATAAAAGAATCTTAAATTTTGAGCCAAAGAACTAGAATCTTCCTTTAAATATAACATTAATTTCACTTTACAAGACATATTTATTTTTTAAGTAGTTTAAATGCATATTTTTGCTTCTGATTTGTACATGTCATTTGTTCCTTTCGAAAATTTGTTCTTATATGACTATCATTTGTTCATAGGTCATTGCACGAGCTGAAAGGAAAGAGCATAGAGATGTTCATCGTTTTGAGAAAGTGTCAAATATTATAAAACAATTCAAACTTAGCTGTAGTAAAATTGCTGCTCAATTTCAAAGTATGCAACTATCTAATGGAAATTTTTCTGCATATATAGATGTATTCACTCCTAACACCTATGTTATGGTTGTCATATCAGATCCTAATATAAGTGAGTATGGCTTTTTGTGATATTCTAAAGTAAGCTGAATTAGAGATCTGCACAGGCCGAAATTTCCAGGCCCGGGACCGGCCCGATACAAAATTAGAAGTTCGGCCCGGCCCGATAAAAAACTTAAAAGTTTGGCCCGAGGAAATTTCTATAAAACATTGATTTTTACGTCGATTTGGTTAAAAATTTGTCTCGTACGAGGAGTTCTGACCAAAAATATTTATCTTAACTTTTTTTTCATGTTTATAATCTTCATTTTCATAGAAGTGCCGCAGGCTGCGATATTTATTTTTTTAATGAATCTCTATTTCTTGTATGTAAATGTTTCAGTTATCATTAATATTGTTAATCATATTCCATGTATTGAAGTGTTAAAAATCTGAAAAATGCTATACAGTAAAATCTTCTCAGACAGAATTGCATAGAAAAGAAAAAAAAAAAAATGTGTTTTAGACAAGTTCCCTTCTTAACAAGTGTAAATGTATTATATATTCTTTTCTTACGTATTAGTATATTAATTTTGCTTGGATCAACACGTTTTTCAGTTTAAAACAGGATTCTGCCATAGGCAGGTTCCTTTTCACACGTTTTACTATATTTTAATAAGCGTAGAAATCTCCTATTCTTTAAAAAGAATAAATTTAAGTGTAGAATACTGGCGATTTAAAAATGTATACATTTTTTGTGAAAATTTTTGGGCCAGGCCTAATTTAACTGGACCAGGACAGGCTGAGACAATGATTTTCATACGGGCTGGGTCAAAACTAGGACTGAAAATTTTGGGCTGCGAAGACTAGGAATGAAACTAGTCTCGGCTCTGTACAGAAAAAATAAGTTAAGCCCAGCCCGGCCCGAGCCTTCAGAAAAAGTATGGCCTGGCCCGAATGAAAATCGGCCCACGGGCCGGCCCATGCAGATATCTAAGCTGAATATTGTACAGTTTATTGGGAGTTGTCATAAGAAATCAAACTTAAGTTACATTGATTGCCTGGTATTTTATTACATTTTGCGATTTTTTTTCTTTTAAACTATTATAAATTTTAGTATTTTAAAATTGCCAGATTATTTTTTAATTAAAATCAAATGTGGATTAATTTCAAACTAAAACTAATAAAATATTGTACAGCATTGGATCAATTTGTATGTATACATCCAGTAGTATTAATTTAACCCTTTGCACTTGAGGGCTCCGGAGCAGAGCCATTTAAAATTTGTCTTCAAACTCGAGGGCCCCGCTATGGAGACAATGCAAATAATTTTGTGATGCCTGTCTAGAAAAGCCAAGATTACATATTGGCAATTGCTTCAAGAGGTATCACACTTTGGATGATTACAAAATGTAATAATTTTATAGTTTTTTATTTTTTTATATATCATAACATTTGTATTCATAAAGAATTAAAAAAATAGTAAGATATAACTAAAATCACTTCAAGTTGCTGGTAATACGAATGAAAAAGAACTTCGAGTACAAAGTGTTAATCAATTTTATCTAATTAAAAACATATTTTGGAACTTAATCATTATATAAAATAATGGCATATTATTGGTATTTATTATGTTTGTATTCACACGCATTTCAGAACATTTCTTTAGTTTACTCCAGTGGTTCCCAACCTTTGTGACTCGCAAAGCCCTTTTTAGAAATTTTTTTTAACCAAGCTCTTTAAGGCTCCTGTCCCTGCCGGCAAAGGCACTCATAAGCTAATGCTAATCCTACGGGGAGGGATTTTTCTAATATCTTGTTTCTATTTTGACATTTTAAATTTTTTTTTTAATTGGATAGCCGAGATCCGTTTCTACATCGCACCTTTTTACTTTTTCAATTTTCAGAACTGGTTTTGAAAGTGAAAGTAACTTTATAAAAAATATCTGTGACCAAAATCGAAAAAGTATAAAAGGTGCGATGTAGAGACAGACCTCGGCTATCCAATGTAAAAAAAAAAAAAAATATTTAAAAATGTCGAAATGCAAACGAGATATTAGATAAATCCCTCCCCATAGGATCAGCATTAGCTCATGAGTGTCTTTGTCGGCAGGGACAGGAGCCTTATGCCTATCTATGTTACAAGGTAATATTTTTAGGTACATTGCTACCAAGCAGAGTAAGAGGGAATGTATAGTAATCTAAACAATTGTGCATTGTCTGAAGAATAAGATTAAATTTTGAAACTTTTACCATAATATTCAAATTATTTTCAATTACCATCAGTACAGATGATATTTTCAAAAGTTTGCCATACTTAAAAATTCTCCAGTTTTCAAAAAATCATAACATCTGCTTTACAATCAATTTTATATTTTTGCTGTAGAGATCTGCACTGGCCAAAATTTCTTGGCCTCTGCAAAAGTCAATGAAATCAGGCCTAATCAAGGTCAATTTCTACAAAAAACTCAGATTTTTCTTTATATACAATTAAAATTTTTTTTAAAGAAAACTACATATGTATTTATGCGAAATTTTACCATGTATAATTATTATCATCAAACTATCTGGGGCAATATCTGAAAACTGGACAATTTCACTCCAGAATTTTTACTTTTTTGAGTTAATGTACCTTCTTCCAAATACAGTTATATCTATTTTAAATGTTTTGTCATTTGATTGTTGTTGTATTTTGAGATCAAGGATGTATATTTTATGCATAGGATAAACTTTTGTGGAAGAAAGTGTCTGTTAATACCATAATCAGTGTCTAATAATTGGGACTGCAGTGATGTTTTTGTCTTAACAGCTGCACAGCCATTTTATTGAATCATTTTGAACACATGTAAATGGTTAAATATTCCATGTGACATTTGTATGGTACATAAATGAAGTTGCAGTAAGCTTTATTTTTATAGATAAAAAGTTAAATATGGGACATGAATGATGCTATAAAAAAATACTCATCCCTTTTCAGAACAAAAACTAAATATTTCTAAAAATGAAATAATGAGAAAAACAACTTACCTTCATCCATGGTGGCTAGTTGAACTGTAGTTGCTGTTGCAATGGAAATAATTCTGCCAGCACCATCTAGTATCTGTTAACCTAAATGTGTGGTTAGAGGAACTGAGATGATGGTAAACCTCAGGAACAAATATATTTAGTACAGTATTTTACTATGCAATCTATACGAGTAAAGGAGCATTATATTTTCCCATACTGTATAGATATAGGTATAAATATATTATAGCAAAAGTTAAAAATGTTTATAAAAATTTTTACAGCATATACATTTAATATTGGATATTTGTACCTGGGGACAGGGACTGAAATGATGATTTCATTTATTTAAAACTTAAAATTAATTATTTATACATCATCCTATGTGCATTTATCATTGGTAATTGTTATAACACATGTTACAATATATTACATTTTTTGGTTTTTGGTTTTAGTATAATTAATTGGCAGTGGACGCAAATTGTCCAATTTTCAGATATTGACCCATCTCTACTCATTAAAATAGTAAAACTTTGTATAAATGACCATAAAATCAAAACAACACACAGAACGTGTTTCGAGCTGGAACTATAACAGCCTGTCATCAGCCAATGTAAACACGGAATTGTGCTTTATCGCCACTTTTTCAGTGCTGTTTCAATAAAATCCCTATTAGCCATAGATTACAAAATAACATTAACCCCTTCACCGCCAGGCTTAATTTTGACTGTGAAGGGTAAAATGTTTGTGTCATAAAACTCACCTTTGACCAGTGCCCTGTTACAGTAGTTGCATATCACAGACCAATCCGATTCAAATATGTGTGGGAAAATTTGTTCCCAAGCATTTTTTCATTTTCTATTTTTTTTTATTATTAATCTATGTAAAGTTTGCCTGAGCTCGATTACACCCCATTTTCTTTTCATTGCCGCCCTTTCAGCGTATGTTAACGTTTTTATCACCACGGTTGCGTATCGCGTTTCGGTCGTGGACCGTATACAGCGATTTCACTTGCAATCGCATTCGCTCATATTCATTTTTTTTTTTTATAAGATAAGTATTTGAATTTAATTAACATGTAAAAGCATTTTTTAAGTCATTTTTATATTAATTTTTCTAAAGTCATCTTAATGTTTATTAAATGTTATTCAAATTAAAAGTAAATGTTAATTATCTTCCGACTTATGCAAATTGCGTAGTCGATTCTGATTGGCTGATAGGTTTTCGTCCTGATTTAAAAGGACAGCGATTTCACGGTTGAGGTATCTGATCGTATCTGCTCTGCTCTGACTTCTAGTATCTAGTATGTTCTTTTTGATGAAGTTTCATCTCATATTTAAAGTATATGGCGAAGTGCCGATGTAATTTTAAGAATTTTAAAAGATTTAAAAGCATAATTGTTGAGTAGCCTGGAGAAGTTTAAGTGTAAAAATATTAATTTAAGTCATGGATAAAGATGTGTAGTATACTGCAAATTGCTAATTTATGGTAGTTATGTGGATTAGTAAAGACGTGTCCATCGAGTTCAAGCAAATGATTCTCTTCAAGTGTTCTTGAATTTAATTTTGGAACGAAGAAAGGTTCCTGTATGTTAAGGCCAATAAAGATGTCTTCATGGAAATCTTTTGTTTCTTCAGTCTAGCACATTACTGTAAGTACAAACAAAATGCTTTATATATATGTATGCATGAGAGTCACGAAATTGCATATATTTCAACTATGCTACAACTTATTGTTATTCCAAGTTCTTATTTCAACAATATTTTCAAAGTTTCGTGCATAACTTATTTTATTTTGCCAAGTCCCTCTGCTAAACTTTTTATGTGGGTTTAACCTCCCTTGTGTGAAATCCAGAAAGAGGGGCAACCAACCATCAACCCCACACTATGCAACCATTACTACACAGTGAACGACATATGGGCTATACATCATTGTCGTTTATTACTGAAATGAGAGTACGTATGCAGTGTATGCCCTGCGGGTCAAGTGGTTTAGGATCACTTAGACTACATTCAAGTATAGACCTTTTAAAAGTTGATGTAGTTTAGAATAAAAGATAAATGATTGTGAAAAACATCATAACTTTTGAAGATTACAAAAGAGAGATTTTTTAAAAATATTTCTCTATTATTTATTAAAGTATATTTTCAAAGATGCCTGTAACAAAAGTTCATTTTCACTATTTTTACAAAAAAGAAAAGAGAAAAAAAAAAAAAGACTGCTTGACACCTATGACAAGAGAGTTTTAAGTGACTTCTGTGATCTAAATAATTTTAAATAAAACGTATAGTGGTTCTTAAACAGGTTCTTTGTAAATTAGGAATTTGACTTTTCGCTGTTGTAACGTCATACGATGGTTTCATGATGCCTTGAGAACTTCGGCCACGTGCTTGCTCCACGTGTAAAAAGGCCGTGAATTTTAAAGTAAAATAGTCTTAAAAACCTTACCTCTATATATTTGTTGAAAAAGACAAAGACGAAAAAAACAATAATAACATCGACAGGCTTGAATGACCGAAGATTTTCTTTATTCGCTGTTAGGGCACGGGAGTCTCCTGGTACGTTCCCACGTGGTAACTGCTGGTCTTGAGAGAAAACACTATTTCTTAAAAAATAAACTAGAAAGATGCCCTACTCCTATTAACTAAAATTTTATGTTTAAATAGCATAATTTAAACGAAGGAAATTGCCTTCGAAGCCGCGATGCTTGCATCTACCTTGCAACGCTCGCGACTTAAAAATATTCATCGATTAGGTCGATGACCAAAAAAGTACGACGTTACTGCACGGGTCCGTGGATGCTACTGACGAGAAAACGCTCTACAGATCGCTAGGCGGCAACTTGGCGAGAGACGTATCGCGCCAACGCCAGAACACGCGCCCGCGAATGAAATCGCTGGGAGCAAGCGCCGTGCATGACGGCACAGAGCCATGCCCCGACTCCGAAACGTGAATGAACGATCGGGAAGGACGCTGCTCCAAAATAGCGATACGGGAATGAGAAAAAGCCGGCCGCGCGATACTTAAAACATTAAAAAAACGCATTACAAAATAGAAATGTAAAAACGTAATAAACTGGCCGATTTAGATGGGAAACGTGTCAAATTAAAGGTATTAATTTAAAACTGATGATAAGATAAGAATTTTAAGAGTAAATTTACTGGAAAATTAATTACGATTAAAAAAACGGGAATAACGATGTCATCTATCATGACACCTACTGGGAACAATTAATTCCTGATTTGGCCCAATTGTGTTGAAAAAAATAAAAGTCTGAGTCCGACGAGTCTGCTGAAAAATTGAAGCCCAAACTCAGGCGCAATGTAACTGTCTGATGCAGATATCTACACTGGACAAGTTAAATTTCTTTATTGATGTTGTCAAACTAGCATCAGCTCAAGCATATTTATAACTTGGCAAAGCAAAGTCCATTGAAAATGTTTAAAATTTTGTCGTCTTTGTCTGACTCTTTTAAATTTGTTATTTTGGTCCAGTTGGCCTGCTTAATTTTCATCTAAATGGCTGACCTGTTTGATTTTTTTATTGATCCAGCCCATGAAAAGTATTATATTTATTCTGCTGTTCCAGCCCGACCCATTTGAAAGTTTGCCTTTATTTTGCCGGCCGGTGCAGACCTCACTATTGTCATAGCAAACAATAAAGCATACTCGTTTAATATAAAATGTGTAATTGGATTGTTTTGCACAGTTTTCTGAATTCCAGTTGAATTGAGAATAATTGCAGGCAAATATCTCGTTCTAAATAAAAAAAGTTTTTGTATTTCATTTTTGCAGGATGTATTAGCAGTGAATCATTCTTTACAGAGATATGTTGTTGAGAAAAGCAGTAAAACTAATTTTGCTTTTCCAGACAAAGTTTTGATTTTATCTGACAAATGACATTGGGATCAAAACTCTGATAGATTGGTTTTAAAATACAGTTTTGAACTTGCTGTGAGATGTCAAAACAAAGGAGAATTTTGTGTTTTGCTGAGTTTACACTGGGTGGTTTTCTGTTGAACTCATTCAGTGCACCTTTAAAGTCGTCTAACACCTACTAACGAGTTTTTTCAAGTCTTTAAGATGCCCTCGAATATTTCTCTGTATTTTCTTTCGAAACTGGTTGTTCTTTGCATTCCTTTTTAGCAAGAGAAAAGTAATTGATATCTGTCTTCCTTTCCATCACAATCTAAACTATAGAATTTTCATCTTAAATAAAGACACTTTTCAAATGCACCGAAAACTATGACAGTTTTTCATTGCAGTGAAAGATTCATTTATTTCATTTTGCTAAACATGTCGACCAAATACGCAATTTGCACATCCAGTCTTTATTATTTATTTAAGAACTTTGCTAGTTGAGAGTTATGATTCGTCTAATATCACCTCTGCAAGCAGTTTCATCAAATGTGTATATTAATGTTCTTCCTTGGCATAACCATCTTACTTCAGTAGATGCTGGCTTAAAATAACTTCACATATAAGTTTGAAAAATTTGCTTTTAAGAGGTCGTGATTTTATATAGTTTATTATTTTAATGGCACCATCCATTATTGTCATAATTTCAGAAGGCAATTTCTTGAGTATAACGCATGTCTATATAGAGTGTAATAGATGGTGCTACAGTGCTTTGCCTTATCTTTCATTTTTGCAATGGCTCCAGCATTGTGACCCGTCATTGCTTTAGCATTATCAAAAATTTCTGTTTTAAAATACTGGTAATAAAAGATTAAAAATTCTGTAAAAGACACTCATTGTGAAGGGGATTAAATAGAAATTTATTTAAGCTACCATAAAGACAAACTATTTATGTCCTGTATACATTTAAAATTATTTAAAGTGAATTGAAAGAAATAACACATTGCATATTTTTATTACATACATATGACTGTATAAGTAAAAATCTTTTACCTTTAAAATTATTAAATTATGACCTTATTAAATTTAGAAATATACTTAAATGTTTTATTTATTTCTTAATGTACAGGCAAAGTTCTTTAATCCGCACAAGTTGGGACCAAAGGTTGTGCAGATTATGGAATATTGCAGATTATGGAGTATTATGGATTATATCTCATTTTCTTATTTCCGGACACTATTTTAATTCCATATTCAGTATAACATGAAAAGAAAAATATGAAATATATAATAATTAATTTTTCTGGGCACTATTTTAATTCCATATTCAGTGTAACATGAAAAGAAAAATGTGAAATATAATAATTAATTTAATATGCTATCTCAAAAAATGCATTTTTCAAATTCTTGTATTAAAACATTTATTCTATTCACTTTTATATTTAAAATTTTCAGATATTTCTTTTAAAAAATCATTTTTGGATCAAGAATTTGTAAATTTGTTTAATTGCTTACATTCATTAAGCAATGTGAATTATAGAAAATTGCGGATTATGGGTGTGTGGATTATAGATCCTTGACTGTAGTTAACTTTTTAATTAATGGATCTTTAAGAATCTACATTTCTGCTTAAAAATAATTACTTAACAAAAATATAGTTAAAAATTGAGTTTTCACAAGGATTAAAGTTTAATATTGACTAGTTAGTGCCTGTCAAGATTTAATGGTAAATAACTTGAATGTTTCATTATAAAAATTCTGAATTTTTAATTAGTTGCTTTTAAATTAATTATTGAACGACGAATTATGTGATGAATTTCTATATTGCATAAGTGATTCCCATTTCTTTAAGGCGATAGATGGTGCTGCCAGGCCAACCTATTCAATGAAGTGAAAGAATTTTAAGTTTATAATTTACAACTAATTATGCTCGCTTTTTATCAGAAATTTACCTAAAAACACCGGGTACAGAATTTATTTTTACTTACTACAATCTCATTTTTTTTTTTTTTTTAAATACAATATCTATTTTTATTTATTTATTTATTAAAACTACACGGCCATTAAAAGCTGCCATGAATTTTATTTTTATCTGACTCATTCTCTAAAAATTTAAATTTGAAACTTGATGCAGCTAACGATTTATAATATGTATTTTTTATAGCTTGAATTTTATTTTACATTTTTATAAATTTTTTAATATTAAACCTGGATATCAAAGTAATTTCTTTTATAGCTCTTATACGAATATTTTTCTTTCTTTCCGTTTTATTTTTTACGCAACTGAATAGCAAATGTTTCTTTCTGACACACACACATATATATTCTTGATAATGGTCAGAAAATATAACGAAAATTCTAGATCAGCTCAATTTATTTAATTGATAACTGCATGCAAAATATTTTAGCTTAAATATTTTAAATATAAAATCATTATTTTTTCAAAACATTATTGAGTGTTAAATTTTATTTAATTATAAAGCATTTAAATAATAATAATTATAATAAAATAAAAATCCTGTAACTTCTCTTCCTAATAAAATGTGTCATTATTAAAATGAATTATCGACAAAAATACTACACATTTTGCCGTGCTTGGGTTCAAACCTGCGTCCTCTACAAAAATTCAGAGCTTTAAAGTGCTGCGTTAACCCGCTACACTAGGGGGAACTCGTTTTACTTCTTTCTAAATTGAAGAGGTTCGAAAAACAGTTGACGCATACGAATGTCTCGGATACATGTCTCGAATTTGAGTTCTGAGTTTTGCGTTTTAATATTTATGATACCTTATTTTTTCAAAGGTAGCTACGACATAATATGCTAGTTTCCCAATCTTCGTGTCTAACTATTAGCAATTCATAAGGCAGATCACCAGTCAAAACTTTTAGCCTCAAATCACTGTTTATCTTCTGTGTGTAGTGTAATATGACCAAAACAATACGACACGCCTAAATAAACTGTATCTAGCTCAGTATAGACACAATAATTTTTTTCATTGTTAATAATGCTGAAAGAGCCAAATAATATTAACTTTGTGAAAGAAAGAAAAGCTTGTTTACAGTAATATCGAATAGCAGACAAACTTAAAACAACTTCGACCTATGATGTGATAGTTCAACTGGGCGAGAATCTTTGCGCATGTGCAGCGCGTCACTCCAAAGGCAGACTTGTACTTATATACTGCGCATCATGCACAACTGTAGAATTTTAATTAAAAATTACAGCTAATTAATAAAATATTTGAACAAACATAAACGATAACAAATCTGTGGCCAAATATCTTTCATTTGAAAAAAGGTTGGTGTCATTTGATGCAGTAGTTTCTTCTCACGGACTGTCGAAAGAAAACTATTACCGTTTTAAATATATAGATTTGCAAATTTTAATCTCTACAGGATTTAACTTTGAAGAACAAGTCTTATTCCTTTCTCCCAAAAGATGTAATTATCAACAGTTAAAATATATTTTATTTCATTTATTGCTATTTAGAAATAAAAATAATCAATGAACAATTTGGATTTAACACTTTAAGATGTTTACTTAATACGATCTATTGTAATCAAAGATATATGAAACTGAAAGGCTGAATTATAAAATAGAAAAAGATTACTTTAATTAAAAAATAAAGATAAATACTTAAAAGAAAATAAATATTAATAGTTAGAGTTCCTACAGATTAAGTCTTCCAACAAGCATGTACAGTGATGAGATATAGGGAAGCACTTTTTGCTAGCAAATGCCCCCCCCCCCCCCCCCCTCTCAGCAACTGTACAGCCTTAACATTCATGCTCACAGGAAACCAATTTACAAGTCACAGAATCTCTTCCTGACAACCATGGTACACCCGAAGCAGAATAAAAATCTGACATCCAAAGAAAACTCCATCCACAATATCAAACCTCATTAGAAGCCATCCAATCTCCAGAAAAACTATAGCAGTATTACACAAAAATAAAAAGTAATAAATGCCATAAATAAACTTGAGCCCCGGAGTAAATATTCACATCAAAACCAACATCACATTAATAAAAATAAATATTTAAAAACAAGCAGCAAACAGTTCTTCTCCAATATATTATACATTCCACCCCCCATGTTATTCCTTAAATATAATCTTGTAATGTTGATAACACATAATACACATTTACAAGATACATAATTAATCTAGAACAAGAATGATCTAGAGCCTAACACATGATATAATCTAACACATTTTTAACACATTAAAGAAAACACCCCTCTAAAACATTAACATTTCATCTATTAAAGTATTAACATTTCATACTAACATTGTCTTAAAAAAAATTTAACAGCAGAAAATTAAACTCTTACACTTTCTAAATTTTTAACACTAAGAGATGATTTCCAACCAAATAAATGATGCCGATACATCCCTTCAGGGTTCTAGAACTTTACCTAGTCTAACACTCAACCCAAATGTCTCATGACATCAGCAATGCAGTCCAACCCAATCAATGGACCAAAAATTTCCATGCAGACTCAAAACCGGTTCATTAAGCCTACACGTCTGGTAAACACAGTGTTCCATACAATATCCATCCTTAACATCATCAAAAACTTATTTAATATAAGTACATTCAGCTACAACTTTACCCCAAAAGGACAGGTAGAACATTTAATCAAAGATGTACGTCACACACATGCAACTATCACCACCGAATGCACCCGGTTCCCTTCCACACAACCACTTGCTTTCGGGATCCCTGGACATCATACCCATTTTCTCAAAAATAACGGACAAATGTAGCAACGGATGAGAAACATAGCTAATCCAAAAGTGTCAATTTGAAAATACAAAACTTCTCTATAGCAATAATTATGACGTTATGACACTGGTTTTTAAGATCTCAATACAATTCCAACATTGATCCAGAATTTAATCAGCACTGCATCCACCGAAATCATAAAACACATTCAGGGGTCAGTTAGCAAAAATTAGAAAATCATGCCTCCAAAATTTACACTGTTTACTTATCCCAGGATACTGCACCAACACCGTTCACTCTGAATTTAACAAGAAATCATTCTTCTAAAACTATTTCCAATTCCTGGAGACCAGATATTTCTACTTCAAACACCTAAAACATTCACAAATTTAACAATATTCGACCTTTAAATTCAGTAAAAACTTTCCACCTCACACATACTCTTTCCCACGAGAAATAACCATGGCCAATTTTACATCTCCTCCAGTCAAGTGTTTTCAGGAGAAGGAAAAGTATACTCAACAAAATCTGCAAGGACAACTCCTGGAATCTACTTGGATAATTTACTTTCAACAGGACCAAAAATTTATCTTTTCACATGACAATTCCTTATATTAACACTGGCTGCCAATACTAGATAAGAGTTCAAACCAGCTAATCCCCTCATTTGTTGTCTCAAATATTTATTAATTAAACAGTCAACAACCAGCAATTAAGTATTTAATATCCAAGGACTCCAAACTTCTCCAGCAATAATGATTAATTTCCCTAATATACATCTGATCCACCAAGTTATCTAGAAAAATTTTCCAATACTGTAATCCAACATCAGTATTAAAAATGGCGTTCAAAACAGGTTGTATAAGAAAAATTCTCTAACTTTCTCCTTTATAATTACCTATGTAGGCAATTACAGAGCCCCCATTAAAAAATCTACTTCTTAAATCCATTACTTATAAGCTCTATTATAAAATCCAATTTAAAACATTTTCAATTTTTAAATCCTAGTTAAAAAATTTCATATAAAACTGATTACAATGTGTATAAACATATGCTATTTTAACAATTTAACATAAATATATTTTAAACAAAGCATAATATAAAAGAACAAAAAAAAAAACAATTTCATTTCTTATTAATCAAAAACATGTTGCTCATATAGGAATAATGTTCTGTCTACCATTTAAATCACAATGCTCAACTTACACATCTTACCACTTTGAAGAGTTCTGGAAACTTTGGTAGATTATCAGAACAGATAGCAATCTCAGGAACACATCTTCAAACTGGCTAAAAATAAACTCACCAGCACATGCAAATCTTTATCTTTCCACTTGAGGAATAACCAGTTCAAAAAATTTAACAACTTCATTCTATAAATTTCGTAAATGTATTTGCAATTACATGACCATATTTGCCTACTACTGTAACTTCTATAAGAGATATTGGAGCAATTAGCGCCACCTAAAACTAACTCAGTCAAGGTACAGGTCATAAAGTGAAGAATTAAACATTCAAAAATATGCATAGACAAAAAAATATTTAAGAGAAGCTATATCATTTCAAAAATGAATTAAAAATTCTTACAATTATGAATGAACGCATCCATAGCATTCCATATGACATCCAATATGCAGATTAACACTAGGCACATTAATACATGCAAATCCACACTCTTTCAGTTAGATTTACAAGAAAGGCAGATATCATGCTCTATCTCCTAAACTACTCCCCTTTAAAATCCTTCTAAATAACTTTTATAAATTTATGTAGGAATAAAAAATTAAACACAAAACCAGAGATTACTAATTACCTATCAAAATGAGAATTAACTTATCCATACATAACGAAACAAAAAATTTAAATATCATGATAGTTAAACTACCATAAAAAAAAACTAGAGCATTAGCCTTGATATCACTAAATAGCCATATCTGCAAAAAAAAAAAAAAAAAAAAAAAGCCACACTAATGCATCCAGGAGAAAAACAATTCAACCAAGTATCAGGAGTCATAAGGTTACCTGACCTACCATATAACTTTGCTATTAACAAATTTTTAAATTAGAAGTAAAAAAAATTAACTGTATTCAATTTAACCAGATTTATACTCTTAGCTGAACATATAACCAATCCCTAAAAAAACTGGATCTGAATTCAATTCTTAAGTTTAAAAAAAATTCCCAAATATATCCAAAGCTTATCTATAAAAATTGATTCATTTAAAAAAAATTAGTTTAGTTCAAATTAAGAGAAAAATGTTATGAACCATTACTTAACCTAAGTTACTTCACAACTCTTCCACAAAGCACAATATCTCCTTGTAAATCTTTATAAATCTGTAACTCAAATTTTATAATTAAAGAAAACAATAAAAACTCATCCCTTCAGCTCGTGAGTCCAGGTTTTCTCAGTACCTTACACTAATAATTAGAGACAAATCACCCACACTAAAAAGATGAGTTATAAAGATTAAACTTATAAAAAAAAGGTTTATCAAAAACTGTAAAGTAAATTAATAGCATAACTGTCACTAAAAAATTTTTAAAAAAATCTAAAGTTAAAGAAAATTTACTTTTATATAAATCAGTAAAAGAGCCGGAAGAACCAAGACAAATTACTATTGCATAAGAGAAATTTAACCAGGAATACAGTAAAAGCTATGGTATAACTATACAAAATGCCTACCTGATAAAAGCATTTACAGTACACTCCCTCTAATCCGCACAGGTTGGGACCAAGGGTTTTGCGGATTATAGAATTTTGCGAATTATAGGTCATTTCTTTGTTTACATTGTAATATTTGGAATTTATCAACAAATATAGTATCCACATTGTAAATAAATAACACAGAAATAAAAGAAATTGCTTATATATATATATATATATATAAACTATACCCAATATTTGAAATATATTTAAATGATATAATAATGCACAATTTATAGAAACATTTCTACTTATTTTTAGATCTCAAACATCACAGTGATAATTGTTTGCTTTATAGCTTTTAATTTATACTCTGCAATTTAATCTTGAAGACTTTTACAAGAGTCAGGATTTCTTGATAGATAACAAAAGTTTGTTTTTCTAAAAGATTAAGACATTTATCCAAAAGAGCTAACCCCTCTTTGAAAGCAATTTTACCTTTCACATAGCCAACAAATGCGTTCAGAATATAGCAGTCTAATAGTTTATTTTTAAGATACGCAGAATATTTCTTTCTAACTAATGCAGAAACGCATTAAAAAATTTTAGTACATTTAAAATTAATTAAAATTCTTAATAAATTCATCAGATTAGTCAACTTTTATTACAGTCAAAATGTGCATTATCTTGCTTAAAAAAAGATTTTTACTCTTTGTTTACATGTTTGTTTACATCTGAAATATAGTGCGGATTATAGGCGTTTGCGGATTATAGAGTTGCGGATTAGAGGGAGTGGACTGTAATTGAAAAACTATTTAAAAGACATAAAAACTTCTTGATACTGGGTTAAACTTCTCTAATTATCCATGCGCATATTTAAATTTAAACAGGGCAAGGTCATGCATGCATGCATAATTTATTGCTAGAAAAAACTTTACTTTCAAGTTATAAAAAATTATAAATTATTGGATATATCTAATGTGATTTTTCTATTTCAGCATCTGTACATAGTTTAAATTACTTTAAAAACCAAACAAGATTCCGTTATTAACAGGATGAGGCTCTGCAATTTCAAAAAAAATTTGTAACAATGTGTAAATTAAAAACAGATGATGGGGTTTCTCTTCTTACACAAAAATAAAACACAAGAGATTGATATTTTAAAACTATATTAAGGGATGTCTTCACATTCGGCAAAAAGAAATTACTGGAACTTTCTCAATGTCCCACAGTTTAAAGAGTTCCCGTTTCAGCAGAGATAATTCACAGAAAGTCAAATGCAGATAGTGCAATACATCAACAATACGGCCCATCACGCTCCATTGCCGTAAATCACTTACAGCAAAACCATGAGAAAAACTTGTACGATACTTGTCAACTGTCAACAAAACACTTAGAATACGCCAGCAGGCTACTCCATTTTGAAAAAGAGCACTTCATATAGCAGAAAAAAGTTGACAACTTTACACAGCATCTTATATTCAATGGTTTCCACTTGCAACTAGAAGAACTATCATTAACACTTGGCTCTTTCTGCAACATGTAAATCTCGCTTATTGCCTTGTTTCGCTATTTCAGAGCTCCAGGTATCGATAAAAACTTACAACTCATCAGTAATTATATTAATTTTTCATCTAAACCATTTAAAAAAAACCCAAAAATGTTAAGTTTACTTTTAAACATTATCCAATTTCAAATTATTTACTATAATTACCTTTAAATTAAAAAAATATATATCACAAATAGCTGTATTCAAAAATCCATTTTGTAAAACCTTAACTTTAAATTCATTATATTTAACTTACAATTAACTCTAAAAAAAACATTGTATTTTTAACGTTATAAAAAATATATTGGCCCCCCCAACTAAACTAACTTTAGCGTCCAACGGGAGCCGATAAACTCCATCACATCAAAAAAATTGCTAAACCAATTATGGTCAAAATAGCTGATGATTAAAAAAAAACTATTGAAAACCTAAACTGTAAATAAAATAATTTAAATTTAATTATAATATCAATTAACCAAAACATGGTCACGCCAAAGGCAAAGCCCATAACCCATTGTTAAACATTACAAAAGTAATGTTCAAACTATGAGCAGAGATTAACAACCAATGGAAGAATCAAGTGCTGACTTATGACGTAGCCTAACACAAGAAAAGGTTAATTAAAAATAAAGCTGAAATACAAGCTATATAACCATTAATCTACTAAACCTGCAAAAAGAAAAACGTATGTGGTGGGAAAGAAAAACAACAAGTTAAAATAAACAATTGTATTTTATTTAAATAAAAACAGAAATAAAATATATAGTCAAATTAATAACGTTCAAAATATCAGCAAAGTCTCAATTAAAAATCTCTATGTTCCGTCATTTAACACATTACATCTCATATTCAATGTACAAATGTTTACTTAATCATAAACCCAAAATCATTTTAGTTAAGTCTACACTATTTCATTACTTCAACAGAAAAACATTTCTTTTAAAAATATATATAATAAATTAAGATACCTACCCCGGAGCTCATTATGCAGAAACCACTTGTTTAATTAAGCATGGCAAGCAAAAGAATACTATGGATTATATTTGTTACCAACATCTCCAACACACTTGAACAACAGGAAAAACTCTTGAATAAATGACAATCGTAACGGAAAAACTGCGAACTTGCAATATGATATCTCCCAGTAAACACGTCTGTTAAAAACCATCAATTTCCATATCGAGATGCCGCCATATTCCTTAATAATTCACAGTAAATAACAAGAACGTGTCTCGGCCCTAAACTGAAGCACAGACTTCACTTATGATAGGAAAAAGCACATCTTCAAATACAGTGACACGATGTATTACGTTTAAAAAAAATATCACAGACAGTTTACATTAAAAACGTTGAAGATAAAAAGCACATATCTCAAGGCTGATTCACCGGTCAAAAATATCTCACTGGGACTTTAGAAAAACTATTTCATTGAATCATTAACACATCTTAAAATACTTTATGCCGAATTACCAAGCCATCACGACACCTCCTGAATGAGAGAGAAAAGTCAACTGCTAAAGAGGTCAACGAACTCTCAGCATATATACGATAGGTTGACGCAGAAAAAGGTTCTACGCATCCTCGCCAGCTCCCCCTACTACCGGCACTCAACTTCCGATCATGCGTAGCAGTGACGTCAATCTTGATCAGACGGAGCTGCTCACGCCATCTATGGATCCTTACACGTACTAAAACAGTAGCCAGGCTGATATAGAGAGACTAGTATGAAGAAAAGTTAAACAGAGGATGCCGTGAGTTGAAAAAGTAACGATCTATTGTAATCAAAGATATATGAAACTGAAAGGCTGAATTATAAAATAGAAAAAGATTACTTTACTTAAAAAATAAAGATAAATACTTAAAAGAAAATAAATATTAATAGTTAGAGTTCCTACAGATTAAGTCTACCAACAAGCATGTACAGTGATGAGATATAGGGAAGCACTTTTTGCTAACATAAGAAAACTTACTTCTGAGGAAATTTCTGAGAAAGCTATTTATTTTTAAACAGTGTACTACATTCTGCCGAAATGATACGCATTTTTTAATCTTATACTTATGGGTTATAAAATTTCTTCAAAAGATATCATTTTTATAGAATGCGCCAAATAGCTTAGTTTTTTTTATATTGAATATTTCATGTAAAACAACTTAATACTAAAGATAGAATGAAAAAAAAATAATGTAAAAACAAACTACTGCTAAAAAATGGGTTTTTGACAAAGAAGTTTTTTGACATGATGGTGAAAACCGTCATGCGTCAAAAACTTGCCAACCCTGTCTATAATCCACAAAGCCCTCAGTCCCTAAGTGTGCGGATTTCACAGAGTTGACTGTATATCAAAATTTACTAATTTTTTGTGGACAGCTGCAGTGAGCAACTTCTTACTTTTTGTAATGGTAGTTGCTTAAAAATTTGAATCAGTATTATATATATATATGCTTTTATTTATTTATTTTAGAGTCATGTGATAGTCCCCATTATTATAAACTGATTTGGGTGAAACCGGAGTCAAGATTTCGAGCAAATTTGTTGGCCAGTCTGATCTGCCATCCTGTTTTAAAATGGCAGCACCTTAAAGATTTCAAACACAAAAATATGTGTAAAAAAATTAGAAATTCCCAAAAGATTCTCTTTTACATTTCAGGCCTTTGGTAGTAGGGTCCCAAAAATTTTTTTTTTTTCACTCTATCTTAAAAAATAGCTGAGATATGGGAGTTTAAA
Source organism: Maratus speciosus (assembly GCA_963932465.1). NCBI lineage: Eukaryota > Metazoa > Arthropoda > Arachnida > Araneae > Salticidae > Maratus > Maratus speciosus. Next base: position 511,838,123 of record OZ010790.1, on the reverse strand, counting down.
ATCTGTAAGGAATTCTTCCATAATGGGTCAAATGTATAATATATAAAATCTTTATAGAATTAAAGATTATAATAATAATAGATTAAATAGTAATAATATAACTTTTTTAATTTAGAAAAAAATAAGAAAATACTTTATCAGACTAAATAGGGAAGCCTATTTTGTCCTTCAGATACTTGAACTTGCCAAAAAGGACTTTTTAAAATTTGATTTTCAATGTTGCTGATAGTGAGCCAGCTGGATTTATAAAATTTTAGATCTAGAGCAAGTGCTGTATATCTACTTTATATACATTTTCTAAAAATCGAAAACATTTATGTATATTAATATTTCAGTTTTTAACACTTTTATTGTTGTTGTTGTTGTTAATTGTTAGGTAACAGAAATCTTAAAATAATAAATTAGAAACTTTAAAATATTTAATTAATTACTTTAAAATATTTAATTAGTTATTCATTATTAATTATTCCAAATTCAGTTTCAGTCAAATTTCACTTTAAAACAATTTTATTTTTCTACAAAAAGATCGTTAATTAATATCAATAATAAAATAATAAATCTTAATTTTAATAATGTCAGCCAAAATAAATATTTCTTTTATAATTTTCAAATATTAAATTCAAAATTTAAACATAACGATCTTTTCATTCAAAATCTTTAACCTAACGTTCTTTCATTTTGAATCTTTTCTCTCTTCTGTGTGGCAACACCGTCACTCGCGCGCGCAACGGTTTTTTGATTTGAGAGAGCGTCCTTCAAAAACGTCTCTCCCTCTCTCTGCCATAAATCGCCGCGATGTGAGATCACGTATTTTTTTTCATCCCTTCGGGGATTTTGACCGTTAGGTCAATGGGAAATATGCCACTAAATTGTATCAATAAGATTTATCCGAAGTCTAATTAAAACAACATAAGATATGTTTAAAATTTGATAAAATTAATTGCCAAATGAGAGGAGTTTCACAAGAATGTGTTTCAAGCAACGCTATCAACCGTACATTGGAGTTTAATAGGAATATGTCTGGTGGCAATGCCATTGGAGCTTCTTCATATTGGTCATCACAGGAATATACCACATAACATATTTAATCGTCCAAATGCAACTATTAATAGGAGCTGTACTTCATGTCAATTTCAAGGATTTTTCTATCTGATGTCACTGAATCACCGGAAGTGATCCCTTCCGTAAGTGTAATCAACAATTCTCTCATCGGAACGTCCCGGGTAATGTACTTTTTCAATTCGTAAATATGTTTTCTTCCTGAAATCTTGAAAGAAATATAATCAATATGATTGAATATTCGAAAAACAAACCTCTGCTGTTTTCATCCAATATGAACAATTGTTTTGATAAACTGTTCTTGGACGATAATGTGAATCATCAATGAACAAAAATCAAATGACTTTCTTTCCCAACGTTAATAGATGATGAATTTGTAATTTGTTTTGGATAGGTACTGTGATTAGATAGATAGAAATTGAATGAAATCGATTATGTCTCTTAAAATGTTGCCGGACTTCGTTGATTTGAATATTCTCTGTGGATTCCTCTTATAAATGCATATGGATTTCAATAATGATATATATATTTAAGTGAATACAATATTCAATTTAGTGCACTAAATTTACCCTTCTCATCCCTTTCTCATTTCATTTATATTTTAATAAAATAATAGCTTTAATAACTGTGTGTTTGAGTTTTTTTCTTTTTTGTATGACATATTTATTGAATACAATGTTTAATGTGCCAAACGAATCAATAGAATCTAACAAATAAGTATTAAATATTTCGCTTGATAAATTAATTTTCAATATATAAAATTGGCACTTTCCATTTTACTACAAAGCATTTCAGATGAATGTTGCATCTCTTCAGTTCAGGTGAGTACTGCTTTAGAATTATTTATTATCCATCATATATTTACCTTTTCTTTTTCATAATGCAATGTGCTTCTGCTTCTTTATTGTCCTACCACTATAATCACGTGCCTCCTCTCCTTCTTTTAAATTGATTGATTCCAACTTTAAGGATCACTGATCCAATTTTCTCTATTTATATTAATTTTTTTTTATCTTACATTAATGTAAATTTTAATATTTTATTTTTTCCCTTTAGCTCCAGCCATAACATTACTGAACATAAAAAATGCTAGGAAACACTTTGAAAAACTAGAAGGTGTAAGGCAATCTCAGCAACTGTTGACAAACCAATGATGCTCCTTCTTAGTTATTAATTTAAAACAATTTCTGAATGAACTTGTATTTTACAGTAAAAAAAGAATCCAATATATGTTCCATGTGATAAGTTGCTTTTAATTAGTTTTATTTGTAAAAGAATTCTGAGAATGTATATTTTACATTTGTAAATATTAAAAGTGTCAAAAATATTTATAAAAATATTTGTCTATGGAAAAAAAAGAACATTTTGTATAAATTCATTTTTTTATACTCATCTAATACACATATTGACTATGTAAATAGAGTAAAAATAGAGTTTTATCTTAAAGCTGTTATAGTATTTTATTTTGCTATTTTTAAATGTATTAATTTATTCACTTGAAGTAATGTTGTGCAGGGAGATTTTTTAAACTCATGTTTTACATAATGTTTATTTAATGTGCTTTATCTGTGTTGTCATAAATAGATCTATTTATTGATGAAATACTAAGTTTCTGTCTCACCCATATTCATATTGTATTGGCTGAAATACTTCAAACCAAAAAAAGCTACTTCTAAAATCTTGACCTTCACAACCTTACGTGGTTCTGTTATTTTCATGCCGCAACAGTTTCAAGTGTAATTAGAAAACATTGTAAGATTACTAAATTTATTACTAAAATACTTAGCGATTTACAGTAAAAAAAAAAAATGTATTGATTTAAATAAGAGCTTGAAAGTAGAATAATTATGGATTTTAGTAATGTCATCTTTTTCTACTTTAAATATAGTATTTTTTTTTTTTTTTTTTTTTCTCAGCAAAATTTATATATTTTTTAAAGTTACAAGTAAAATAAAAAAAGCAATTGAAAGTGTAGCAGTATTTTCCTGAGTTACATGTTATGTAATGCTCATTTATATGGATCATTCAAGAACAGGATTTTGTCTCGCCTCTTGCTCATAGGAATTTCCATCTTACATCTATGCTGTATTTAATTGTATGATTTCGTGCTTTATTAATGCTATCAAATTAACAATATTTTACAGTTATGTTGAATTTAATCTTAAATCATTTTATATCCCTCATAAGTGTAATTAAAATTTCTCAGAGTTTTTTTTTTCCTGTGTTTTATATACTTTTTTATTATTATTAACTAGATCATGAGAATTATTTATTTATTCATTTTATTTCATTTGTTTATATAAAGTTTATGCAGGGTTATTTTATACTAAAATTTGTTCTGTTCAGCATGCAACATTTTTTTTCCTTTTTCGGTTATTTTAGGAAAACCTGTTTTTCAGAAGCTCCCTGTATTCTTATTTTTTTAATGTGAAATAAATATTAATGATCAGTTATTAGGAATTTAATTATTCATAATTTATCTATGTATAACGTGTACAGTATCTATAAACACTTGTCTAGTGTATATTTAGATTTATTTACTTACATTGGTTTTATTTTAAAATGTTTTATTAGCCAAATTCAAAGTAAAGAGATTACTCAATTCAACAATGTATATTCTTAATGCATAGTCACATATAACTTTGAATGTGATTTGCCTCTTCTTCCTTGTTTTTTTTATGGGGGGGCTTAGTTTTATGTAAATTTTATTAGGAAAAAAGGAATGTTTCTATGTCTGTCCATCCAAACTCTAAGTTTTGGAAAAAACACCCTACTCACCACAGTATTGAGATATGTTGTTTATATATTCAGTGCTATTTATGTTTTTAAAATATATACTAAACGAGCTAGCAGTTTTCGTGTATGGGAGGATCTTAAAAATGACTAAGTTTTTACAAAACTTGGCTCCTATGCCAAAATGAGCCCAAGAAAATAATCTTGCTCAGTCCTGAACTCAGGAAAAATCACTTTGACAGCTTAAAATAAATTCAGCACTGAAAATACTCTTGCTATAGATCGTAAAATTCCCTAGTGATTTTCACAGTGTTAAGAAAAAAAGTAAAATAAATTTAAAGAAATTTAAATTTAGAAAGTCCTAAATGAAGATGAATAATTTTTACTTAATGGCCTAATGTGATCTTAATAGTGTTATGAGTACAAAAAAAAAAAAAAAAAAAGAAGTCGTTCTGAAAGTGAAAAAATCTAAAAAATACTTTTTTTTCTTCATGGTAAATAAATAAATAACAAAACTTTCACTCACCTGAACATGAAATCTTCTATACTGAAATATACATATATAATTGAGATTCCATTAAGTATGGAATACGTAAATAGTAGGTCTGTATATATCAATTATAACTTTAATTCTTCTTAGTAATAATCCATCTTTTTGATATATTTAAATTTCCCATTATTTGACCTCATATTTACTGAATTAAATAGATATATGAAGGCAAAATGTTATATTCATTATTAATAACATATATGTAAGTAAACAATCAAAACAGTTAGAAAATAAAGATATTTCTTTATTGTAATAAAGTATGAAATAAGTAAGGAATCTACACAGACTTCTCTTACATATATAATATATGATAATTGAGAAAATATATTTTTTATATCAGACCAGTTATAAATTTTATAGAACATAACAAAATATATTTATTTTTGAAGTATGCATTATATTTCAAATTATTTTACAAAGTATAGAGAAGCCATTACTGGAGTACTTAAAAAATAATAATAATTTTATATTTTGTTATACAAATAGCTTGTAGTATGTTTTTATGATGAATTAGAATATGATAGTAATCAAATAATAAAAGAGGCATATCTTATTTATAGTCTGATATAAGCGTGACTCACAAGTTAATGTGATCATTCACTCAGATGAGAATTTTGTGGTTAAGAAACTGCCTCATAGCTATTTCCAACACAGTTCCATATGGGATCATCGATGTTTTAAAATAAAAATGGAAGAGTACCTTACCATTTTGATGTCACAAACTAAAAAAATGGTGAGCTCACATACACATATCCTTATAAATGTTGTTTCTTTGAATTAGATCAGCAGATATTCGTTACCACTGGAAATAAATAATTTAAACATATTCACTTAAATAAAGTTGGTTCCAGCTAATGATCTTAGGAATCACCTCTAAATGGAGATTATATTTCATTGTAATACTGCTATTCCAAAAGAAAAAGCATCCAACTAATACCAACTGTTTAAAAGTCATGTACATTCACAGCCCATTAAGCATTAAGGTATGTCCCTACCCTAAAATCGCTATTTTTGGGAATTTTTATTATTATTTTTTTTTTTATTACTATTACTTTAAATTAAAGCTCAAACATTTAGGATTCCAAAAATGTCTTACTTTTGGTTCGGAGATAATTAGAAGCAAAGTTATAGCCCAAAATATAAACTGGAAATGAGCTTTCTGAAGCCGGAAGTGACTGTTTAAAGAGCCACAGAAAGGTAAACAATACATTTTAATACACAAATACATGATATATATATACATACATATATAAACACCTACAAATAGGGTGGATTTTAAAGTTGTAATATTTACACATAATTTTTTGTGCTCTATCAAAATCTTAATTTGCATTTTCTGGAGTACTGCGTTTTTCATTGTGTACGTTTACGAGAAACATCATTTCTTAAAAAGTTTTTAAGCTATTGAAATAAAATTTTGCCACAAGGTTCTGCTCATCTATAAGTATGTTATGAAGGAAAATATAGCTTGTAAGTTTGTATATATTAATTTAAGTCATTTTTATTGAAAAATACACATTTAAAAAAAATATATTTGTATACAAAATTTGGTATATGTCAGTAAATTTAAGAGGTATTGCAAATCTTTTGCTTCATAACACAGGTAAGTGGTTTGCTAATATATTGTTGATAAAAAAAAAGTGAAATGTTTTGAATAGACTTCGTTATAGAAGGTTTGGCATAAACACAATTCTTTACTAAAATTTGACTAAATATTGCCTAAATTTGAAAAGTTAATTAAAATTCCATTAAAAATTTATATGAATTCATAGTTTTATTCCCTGTTTTAACTAAAAACACATGTGTTTACTAAAAATTTCATATTTTTTATAAAAAAAAACTCCCCGAAGGTAAGCACATACCTTAAGATGAATATGGGAACCTGATGAGTCACTCAACGTATCCCCAGCCATAATTAATGTTTTAAATAGGAATATTTTATTTTTAAAAAATTAACCGAAAGATCCATTTAATCTAACGGTCGAAATGAAATTTTCAGAGTGTCAATATACCCTTCCTGGCATGTTGACGACCGTGGCTTAAGGGGACTTTTCACTCGAAAACATCCTTTCACTAATGCTAAACCTATGGACAGGTTGTTTTCAAATTTCTTGTTTAAATTCGAATATTTTTAAATGGTATTTTTTTGTGTAGGATAGCTGAGGTCGATTTCTAATATGGCTATTTTTTTACTTTTTCCATTTTGGTTGCAGACTTTTCCAATAAAGGTACTTTCCACTTTGGGAACCAGTTTCAAAAGTGAAAGTACCTTTACTAAAAAAATCTGCAACTGAAATCGAAGAAATACAAAATGTCCCTATTTGAGATCGACCTCAGCTATCTTATACAAAAAAAAAAAAAAAAAAACTGTTTAAAGATATTCACATTTAAATGAGAAATTCAAAAGCAAATTGTCCATAGGTTGAACATTAGTGAACAGGTGTTTTCAAGTGAGTGAAGAGTCCCCTTGAGAGAGAAAGGGAGACTGATACTAAGTTCTTCCCCACTCCTGTTCAAAAGGATGGCAAACGCTCTCTCTGGTTGCTTCAGATAAATGCCACAAAAGGATAATAGTTTAAATATAAGATTGTTATAAAATATTAATTTGAATTTAATAAATTAGGATGAAAAATATTGTAATTTTGAGGAAAGTATTAAAATTAAGATTTTTATTTTATTTATGATTATTTTTGACAATCTTTTTTCAGGAATAAATTGAAATTATTTTTTTATAAAATTTTAATAATTACGAATTTCGAAAAGATTAATAAGTATTTTGAGAGAGAATTTAAAATTTTGACATAGAATAATTTTTATTAATTTAATTTAATTATTTTAAACTTATTTAAAAATATTTTAAATAGAGAAAGTGTTACAATGTAACACATGAAATGTGTCTACCATACTAATTCCAGCAAGTGCAAACTGTCTTGCTAGGTCTAAAATTTGTTTTGACAGGTTAAAACAAACTCAATACTAAAAATGCTGCTATAAACCAAAAGCTGCTCTAATGATTTTCATGAAACTTGCCTCCTGTACCAATTCAAGCACAAGAAACTAGCCTAGCTGAGTCCCAAATTCTAGAAAATTCATTTTATCAAAATAAAAAAGTACTAATTTAATAATAATAAGGCGAAAAAAATGTAAACTAGGGTTTTGATTAAAAAAAAAAAAAAAAAAAAAAAAAAAATTGCTAATCTTTCATTATCATAGTTCTTGCCAGTACTATTAGTCATTGATCAGCAACATGATTACAGATGATCTTGAAGATGATATTTATGATTTTCAAGAAACTTGCCTTCGATACCAAAACCAATGCTGAAAAGAGAAAATGATGTTACTAGGTTCTGAATTAACAAAAAATCATCTTAAGTTAAAACAAACTCAGCACTGAAAATGCTGTTATAAATCAAAAACAGTTGTGACAATTTTCATGAAATAAGTCATCTACTATTAAAATAGCAATTAAAGCCTTTGTGCAGGAATATTAAAAAGCAGTAAACCAAGGTTTAAAATGCAGAAATAATGCATGAAAAGCAGCAAACAGCTGTTTCGAATCTACAGCAAGATTCTTCTTCAGTGCGAGATAGGGAAAAAGGAACAGCGTGCTAGAAAAAGCAAGGCTGAGTTCTCAAGCTTGGCTCAGCCTTGCTTTTTCTAGCATGCTGTTCCTTTTTCCCTATCTCGCACTGAAGAAGAATCTCGCTGTAGATTCGAAACAGCTGTTTGCTGCTTTTCACGCATTATTTCTGCATTTTAAACATTGGTTTACTGCTTTTTAAAAGTCATCTACTAATTCGAGTACGAAAAAATCATCCAACTAAGTTTCAACTTTGGAAAAATTCATTTTGATGTGTTTAAACAATCTGAATTCTTGTCAATACTATTGGTAATTGATAAGCAAATGATTATAGATAAATGGATTGTAGAAAGTTTCTATTCTATGTAATTTAAGCCTAACTTTAGGCCAGTATGCCGGAACCTTAGGACAGCTTGTTCTTGGGCCAATCTGGTCCAATAAAAAAATAGTCCAAATGCAAAATTTTGATAAATGAAATAACTCTATTTTTTTTTTTTTATCCTATTTTAAAAATTTGATTGGCTATAATTGGAGTCCTCAATGACTGGCGTAATTCAGCATTTGTTTGGTACAAAATGACCAACAGAAACCAAGAGAAACTTTCTGCCATAAATATATCACATTGTTGCTGAAATCACGTAGGATTGTCACGAACCATTGACATCTTCTTTGACTGCATAAGTAAAATCAATTTCATTTTTATGAAACATGAAGGGTAATTATGTTGATATGCCTGATAATAATATAATCAAATAAAAAAACATTTGTTTTCATGAGTAACACTCTAAATTTCTTGCTGTTTACAACGTTTATATATTTAAAATGTTTTTTTATGTACTCAAATGAATGTTTTTGTATTCCAAATCAAAGATAAAATGCCATCATATTCATATGTAAAAGAAAATGAACATTTTCATGTATTAAATTACTATTGCATCAGTATGACATCAGTTTCACTGACTTGCCACTTCTGATTATGCAGAGCTTATGATTTCATAATACAAATATATTTTCCATAACTTATTGGCCTTCTGGAGATATAACTTTCATTTTTCTCTGTGTATTGTGAAAAAAAAAATTCATATACTGAGGCTGTATCATATGAAGCGTATCTAATACAAATCAGCACTCTCATAATTGCTACTTCAGGCTAAAGGTAGTTTGTAAATTCTAATTGAAAAGCAATTCGATATTATGCAAATTCAATTTTGGGGCCGACCCAAAATATGAGTGTGATTTGAAAAGTTCTGGAAATAAAAGGGAAAATGAGTTTTTTTTTCTACATAATCTGTTTGAAATTCAATGCATTTCATCCAACAATGTTCCAAATGCTATCACGAAAGTGCGGTTCTTCAGGTCCTCCAAAATAGTCATTGACAGTTAATTTTACATCTACTTTCATGTAAAATCGTTTTCAATCATAAAAATTTTTAGTCGTGTAATAGATGGAAGTCAGAAGGAGCCAAATCAGGCGAATAAGGTGGATGTTGCAACAGATCATACTTCAATTCATTAAACTTTCATATTGCTACCTCTGTAATATGGAAGCGTGCATTTTTCTGATGGAAAATTATCTTCTTATGCAAACCATGCCTTTTTTCATGAATTTTTTTATCCACTTGGTCTAGAAGTTTAACATAATACACTCTGTTGCAAAGAAATGTGCACCCAGTAAAAATTGAGCCACGATCATGAAAACTTAGTATGTCAATAGTGTTTGCTTCTGTGAACAAATGATTATAAATTCAGAACAAAAAAACTTATTATTGACTAATAGCAACAAAAATGTCAATTTCAGTAGGTTGTAAAGCCATATTTGGCAGCTATAAAATCCGATACCCGGTGAGGCATAGTCTATTAAGTTACCTATGTCCCTCTGCGGTAGATTCTGCCATAAGTGTAGCAACTGATAAACTAGTTCAGTGATATTCCGAGATGGCTAAACTCGTCTTTCCAACATGTCCCAAACATTCTCTATTGGTGAAAGATCTGGGGAACTGGTAAGCCTTGGAAGGACATTATATCCTTCTAGACATTATCGCAAGAGTCATGCAGTATGTGGCCAAGCATTATCTTGCTGATAAATAGCACCTAGGCAATTTAATAGCATAGGCCGCACCACTGCCTAGTCAATTAGTAATATTCCGTTTGCATCCCAAAAGACTGACGCCATGGACAAGGATAGTGCCTCCATCATTGTAATTGTTGCTTTGTCTCAGGGATGTAATATTGAACAGAAGTTTCATCTCTTGTAACAAATTGATGCATAAAATCGATTTTATTCGTGTTCAAACGATCTAGACTTTTTTGACAAATTATCATTCTCTGACACTTTTGATCATTATCAGTATGCGCTGCAATCGTCCTACCAAAAGCTTTTTTATCCCTAATTTTACATTGGGGATATGAAATGTTCTTTCATCTGAGATGCCTATATCCTTAGCAATTTTGGAAACTGTTAATCAATGACTCTGCAAAAACATATGAACTTTTTCAACGATTTCAGACATTGTAGCATTTTTTGGTCGTTCACTGCGCTGGTTTTCTAGGCTCGCAAAAATGTTAAAATTCTGTCACCTATGTATGCACAGCCCGTAAATGGATGTATCTTAAAGCACAGATAAACATACAAGATGTTCCATAGAGCGTAATGGTAATGTGATTGCGATTGTAGCGCCTTTAGTGACAATGGGAAAGAAACTTTCGATCATTGTAATATTTTTGTTATTGAGCATCTACCTTATTGTGATCTTTTCTTTTTAATGTTGCACATTTGCGTTTTCAACAGAATCTTACACCGATATATGAACATAGAATAGATATTCTATTCTATATATCTAATCATGATTGCATAACAATATTAATGAGATAAATAAATTTTGGACGATGTTGGGGGTCCAAATACCAGGAAAACTCGTATTCCATCTTGTGTCCCTGATGCTGAGTTTTAAGCTTGGAGCTGTCTGTATAAAATTGTTTCAATAAAAGTAATTCGATGTAATTTTTTTCCGAAACTGGGACAATTGTTTTATATAAATATGTAGCAAAAAATGAACCTGCACACATTTTTACGGTTGATATTATTTTTTGAACTCTGTCCCTGGGTTTTTCATCCTTACCGTCCCTCTTGCTAAACTTGTACAGAAAATCACTTCAGATGCAGCCACAGAATTTTTTTTCAAGTTTTTTCTCATGCAGAAGTATGCTAGAGAAAGAATGTCTAAAATTCTTTGACAGGAAATTTACTGCAGAATTTAAATCAGCATTTAAATATCAATTTCAAGATCATGGCTTTATTGGTAGTCTTACCGTCCCCAAGGTTTATTCCTGCACTTTTCGAGGTAAATTAAAAAAAAAAATAATAATAATCATCCAATATTAACAACTGTTTCTAAAAATCTTAGTCTTAACATGATTTTCCTAAAAATAGGTGGTAATTTTCCTTATCGTTCCATCCTTACCGTCTCTTTTTTTCCCATTTCATCCCTTTTTTCCTATACCGTCCCCTTTTTTTACCTTACCGTCCCTTCTTTAACACCCATTTAAGACAATGTTATACAAAAATTCTGTATTAAAAGTACTACATTGTTATTATTTCTTATTTGAATGTCCTGTGGGTACTATGCAAATTCATTATAAGTAAAAATTTAGAAGAAAATAATAAGTTATAGTGGTAAAATGGTAAGGAAAATGAAACTCGCAAGTTTAACTTAAACCTCAGTTAAATAAAAAAATTTTCACTGCTGACCATTTTATCTTTATTTTGAATCATTAAGGCATTCGTCTATCAGATTAAAATGTTATTTTAGCAAGTTTAATTTCACCACATTTTTATTCCCGAAAGTTAAAAGATTGTGAGAATGCCCCATATATATGACATGTATTTTCGTACATGATGAGTGAACGATTTAAGTACAACGAAAAACAAGCTAAAAATTTCGTCTTGAATATTATCTATCAAGTAAATATAAGTGGATTTAAAGCTACAAAAAGCAAAAGGTGTTAGATAAAAATATACGAAATATTGCACTCTATAAGCCCCAGAAAATTTCATAAATATTCCCATTTGGTAGGAAAAAAATTTCATTAAATGTTTCCATTTTGTAGAAATTTTTTTATAGCCGATGTTTAATTAATTTATGAAGTTTAATAATGTATTAAACTATCGTCACAATAATCATTTAAAATTTGCACATTTTCACTTTATCACAGAGAAAATAAAAATGTTTTTAATGTAAATAATCAACAATCAGTTCTATAATATTAACGTGTAAGAAATAATAATAAAATTACAGATGGAGAAAAATTCCTTTTTGCAAATTTTTAGAATTATATAAATCAAAAAGTTAGAAATAAAAGCTACTGGTATGTCACATGGTAAAATTTTATTCGATGTGAATAAATTAACAAAATACCTGAATTTGATTTTTTACAATTTAATCTCATAAATTTACACCAGGGGTCGGCAAGTAATTTTAAGTGGGGTCCGAATACTTTTGAAAAATTTTATCGAGGTCCAGAGAAAAAAACACATAAGTGTAATATAAGTACTTATTATTTTAAAATTGTTATTTCTACATACACATATATATAATATAAAATAGGAAAGTCAGGTATCCGTTCTGAAAAATTGCTACATACACAAGTATACATTCTGAAAGTTTTACACTTGAACTTGCTTTTAAGTTTGGTTCACGTGATGAACAGCTAATACGAAGAGTGTGTTATTTGTTCTTCAAAAAATTCTTTTTGGAGAAGTTCTTTCACATACATATATGTGGAGCCAAATATAGTAGTCAGGTTAATAGCTAGTTTTTTGCAATTTTCCTACTTTTCTGAGACATGCTTACCCCAAAAATTTTCAGGGGATGCAGTTTTATACATTTGCAAGAAAATATCTTCTTGCGAGCCAATTATATCCATTTAAAGTAAAGGTTTTTCAAGGCTGAACAACTTCGCAGCCACATCAGACCAAGCTGGTTGGTTGTATGGGGTTTTATGGCGCAAAATCCCTGAGGGGACATGCTGCGCCATCAGACCAAGCTGGAGTAACTTCATAAGGCGATTTAAAGAATTGAGACAACTTACCTATCTCTGCAAAGTAGTGCTCCCGATGGGATACGTATTTCAGTTATACGTTTAAACGATATACGTATAATACGTTCCTTTGAAATACTAATACCTTAAAATATACGTTTAAACGTATCTGGATACGTATAAGGGTACTTCGGTTAAACGTATATTTAAGCATACGTACAGTCGTGGAAAAAAAAAGTAAACACCCCCTACTAACTTCTCAACAAATTATCGTAGAAGAAAGTTACTGGCACCGAACGATTGGAAATAAAGTCTACTTTTAAATGATGTATATAAAACTTGTTTAAGGGGCCATCTACATATTAAAACGAACCATAACTTTGTTTTTTTTCAATAGCAGTACACAATTCTCACAGCATAAATGAACTCTACACCTTTCAATTAGCCTATAAACAAATTTTTAAGCAATTCGTGCTATACGTTTCCGAGAAATTAATTATTTTAAAACGAGCGTATTTTAAGGGCTGTATCCAAATTGAAGTTCCGAACTCGATTGTTAACCGAGAGGGAGCCGCCTTCTTGATCAAGGCACGTTTAAGCGTCAATGAAACCTGTTTGATTACAGGATAGCAGAATAAATTACAAAAATTTACTCGCTTCTATCATAGACGGCCCTTTAAACCATCATTTTGCCGTTTTTTAAGCATGATTTGAAAACTACTTGGAAGAAAAATGTGAAATTTTGGATTTCCATAAAGTAGGACTTAATAAATCTAAATCCATCAAAAAAATTGTAGGTTGCAATTCATAATTTTTTCGAATATTAATTTCATAATTCATATCATAAAATTATAAAAATTGTAAATTCAACGTATTTATGTTTGGGTATATTAGTATTATTGCTACACAAAAAATTAGCTCATTAGGAGCATAATTTCAGGAGATATAAATAAAAATATGAAAATGTAATTTACCATTAGAAGTACTAAATTTTGAATGTCTATAATTCAAAAACTTATCATTCGAATGACTTGAAATTTGGTTTCTAGGCATATTTTGAACCGAAGATTTGAAATATCTCGTTAAATTTGGGTACTGCCATTGAAAAAAAATGAAGTTTGGATTCGTTTTAATATGTATATGGCCCCCTAAGGAAATTTTATACACACCATTTAAAAATAGACTTTATTTCCAATCGTCCTGTACCAGTAACTTTCGTCTACGATAATTTGTTGATTAGTTAGTAGGGGGGTGTTTACTTTTTTTTTTTTTATTCCACGACTGTACATTTAAAGTATATATTTCAAGTATCGTATTTACTTTTAATAACAATGGACCTCATCAGTGAATGGAGGATAAGCTGGAAATCGGTAGCGTTACCGTAGCAATCTGCATATTATGTTTCATACATAGGATCTTGTTATTAGGTAGCTTTCATTACAAAAAGCTACCTATTGCAGCCGTTCGGAGGAAAGCGATTTCAAAAAATTTTGGTATATTTTCATCGATCATGACCCCCAGACCCCGAAACCACCCTCCGTTCAAAAGTTGACATATATATATGTATATATATATCTGACCTTTGTCACAATGTAACTCTCATATTTATGAACCGATTTGAATGTGACTTCGTTTATACATAGTACATACCAATGTCTCGACCGAGTTCGTTGGCCAGCTTCATTCGCCATCTTGTTTAAAAATGGCGGCCATTTAAATTTTTAAGAAAAATTTAAATTTGAAATGTGGTACCAAAAAATTGAAAATTGAAAAAATATTTGTTTTCTTATGTGTTTGACCTTGGTAAAAAGATTCGGGAGCAGTTTTTGTTTTGTCTATATCTTAAAAAAATGGCTGAGTTATAGCATTTTGAATTTCTAGCATGGCTGACTTTTTGAAACGTCCTGATTTTTGTCACGTGATAACGGGCGTATTTATGAACCGATTTGGATGTACCTTGGTGTGTACATAGTACATACAAATATCTCGACCGAGTTCGTTGTCCAGCTTCATGCGCCCTCTTGTTTCAAAATGGCGGCCATTTAAAGAATTTAAAAAAATTTTAAATGAGATACCAAAAAATTGGAAAATGAAAAAGATTTTTTTCGTATGTGTTTGACCTTAATACAAAAATTCCGGAACAGTTTTTGTTTCGTCTATATCTAAAAAAATGGCTGAGTTATAGCATTTTGAATTTCTATTGTAGCTGACATTTTAAAACGACCTGATTTTTGTCACGCGATATCAGGCGTATTTATGAACCGATTTAAATGTAACTTAGTCTGTACATAGTACATACCAATGTCTTGACCGAGTTCGTTGGCCAGCTTCATTCGCCATCTTGTTTCAAAAGGGTTGCCATTTAAAAAAAAAATAAATTTAAAATTTAAAATGAGGTATTAAAAAATTGGAAAATGAAAAAGATTTTTTTTATGTGTTTGGCCTTGATACAAAGATTCCGGAGCAGTTTTTGTTTCTGAAAATTTGTTCTTTTGTTTATATCTTAAAAAATGGTTGAATTATAGCACTTTGAATTTCTAGCATGGCTAACATTTTGAAACGATCTTGTATTTGTCACGCGATGGGCCGAAACTAGTCTTTTTGGCGCCCGGGGCAAGCATGGATTTTGGCGCCCCCCCCCCCCCCCCACTACAAAGTAAATTTACAAAAACAATTTTACTAAGTATCTAATAGACAACTTATTTTTAAATTTAAAATATATAAAACTGAACTACGTAATCAGCTTTGCCAAACATTGATTCATTAAAACCTTGAAAACGGAATCAAAAGGATTTTTTTTTATTGTATAGGCCTAAATGAGGTCGACATCTTGCTGTACGTTTGTATTTTTTCATCATAGTAGGTTTATTGTGTAATAGATGTGTTACCTGCTATGATAAAAAATGTTTAAAGCGGAATTTTTCCCGATTCTTGTGATTCCCTCTTAGAAACTTCTACTACACCTCAGCCCCCTCAGAAATGATGAGTCTAGATACGCCACTGCAGGGTGGCAAAACGCCTAGAAATGCCAGAAAGACGAGAAAAAAAAATCATTTTGGGCGATAAAGGCGGGGGACTTTGCTTTACTAGATATGACGCCCTGTGCAAGATTTTTTTACGGTACCACTACAAATGCTGTACTCTTAAAAAAAACGGTTTTACTAAGAATTTTACTTTGTGCAATTCTCCTCTGTTTGTTTTTATTGTCCAGGCAGGCATCGTCCATAGCAAGACGAGGAAAAAAAAAAGAAAAGAAACTCAGCGCTGCTCAGCGGAAAAACAACAAACAGCTTTCATGTAATTTTTTTATCTAATAGAAAACTCAGACTGTGAGGGGTCGCTTCGCACTTGGTAGTTATCAGTAGTGGACAGTGTCCGACAATAGAGATTGACCTTGAAAAATGGTAGTGATTTTCCTACACAGGAAGTGAAATATACAAGGCGAAAGGCATAGACTACTTTTGGAATGGGAGAATGAAAAAAGCCTTTTTTCTTATTCATTTGCAATTTTGTATTGTAGATGAATCTTTTTATCTATTTGTAAAGTTTAATGCATTTTATTAAGTTTTCCTTTAAATTTTCCGGCTGCGAGACATTTTTGCACAAATTTCGTATATATATACATTCTTGTATCAAACGTCAAACAAAATCTTCATTCTGGCGCCCCCTTCATCTTCTGTTAAAGCGGCGCCCGGGGCACGTGCCCCCTCTGCCCCCCCCCCCCCCTAGTTTCGGCCCTGATCGCGATAACACACGTATTCGCCTATTTCGATGTAAGAAGGCATATGGATAGTATACATCAATATCTCGACCAAGTTCGCTGGCCAGCTTCATCAGCCATCTTGTTTCAAAATGGCGGCCATTAAATTAAAAAAAAATTATATTTAAAGTGAGGTGCAAAAAAATTAGAAATTGAAAAAGGTTTCTTTCTTAAGCATTTGACCTGGATATAAGGATTCAGGAGCATTTTTTGTTTGTCCTTATCTTAAAAAATGGCTCAGATATAGCAATTTCAATATCTAATGTGGGTGACATTTTGAAAAATTGATTTTTTGCCTGAGAAAGCATTCGTATATATTAATCTATTCAGATGTGAGTGAGCATGTGCACAGCAATTACTAAGGTCTCGACCAAGTTCACTGGTTAGCCTCATCCACCATCTTGTCTTAAAATGGCAGGCACTTTAAGAAATCGCCGAATTTGGCAGCCAAATATAAGTTACTTTAAACAAAAGCAGCTGACTAATTTCACGAAATTCTCATTCATAATGATTTAGTATTGATAAAAATTAGTATTGAATCTCCTATATTCGGTTTCCACTAAATTGAGCTTCTTGTGTTTGAATAATATAAGTTGGCTTTTTTAAAATAAGGAATATGAAAGCTACCTCTTCCTCCCGGCACTGGCCGGAAGGACTTTTTTCCTCTTTAAATATTTTAATTTATTTATTATCTTCTAATTTTCATTAAAATAATGATAAAATGTTATATAAATTTGCTGGAGCAGGTTAAATTGTTTTATAAATAAATAATAATTTTTGAAAGAAGCCATTATAGTTGTTTTAATTATGTTCTCATAATGGTTTAAAAAATAAGTGTGGTATTGGCCTGTTCACGAACTACTTGTCTGAGTAAATATAGTAATGTATGCCTATTAAGGCTGTTCTCAACTGCTCTGCTCAACAAGCGCAAAACGTTTTGATACATTTACAAATTCATTTTTTAGCGGAAAGATATAAAACTGGAAGGGCTGACTGTGGAAGTGATTTGGAATCGAACTGTGTTTTTCCTTTTTTGATCAAGAAATTACCTATTGTAGAGATGCACAACCTGTGGCCCGCGGGCCAAAAGTGGCCCGCGATGGGTTAAGTTGTGGCCCGCGAGTTTCATATATTTATAACGGGATAAAATCACAATTTTTATTCACATGACGCAGGAAAAAATCGAGAATTTTGTCGATTTGTCGCGGGAAAAAATTACAAATTTTGTCAGTCTGTTAAGAATCACAAATATCGTTGATAGCGTTCGAAAAAACCACGATTTTTATGGATCAGCCGCAGAAAAATCTCAAATTTCGTTAATTGGCTGCAGAAAAATCGCGAGTTTTGTTAGTTTATCGCGAGAAAAAATCATGAATTTCGTCAGTTTGCCGTGGGAAAAAATTGTAGATTTCGTTGGAATCAGGTAAAAATCGCGAATTTTATCGATCATGTGCGGGAAAATCTCAAATTTCGTTGATCGGCTGCGGAAAATTCGCGAGTTTCGTCAGTTTATCACGAGAAAAAATCACGAATTTCGTTAATTTGACGCAGAAAAAATTGCAAATTTTGTCAAAGTCAGTTAAAAATCGCAAATTTCATTGATCGGACGTTTAAAAATCGCTAATTTTGTTTGATTCGGCACGGAAAAATCTCAAATTTTGTTAATCGAACACAGAAAAATAGCGAATTTTGACAATCAGGTGCGGAAAAATTACAAATTTCAATGATCGGCTGGGGAAAAATCGCGAGTTTTGTCAGTTTATCTCGAGAAAAAATCATCAATTTCGTCTGTTTGCCGCGGGAAAAAATTGCAAATTTCGTTTAATCAGGTAAAAATTGCGAATTTTGCCGATGATGTGCGGAGAAAATCACAAATTTCGTTGCTCGACTGCGGAAAAAATGGCGGGTTTCGTTAGTTTAACACGAGAAAAAATCACGAATTTCGTCAATTTGCCGCAGGAAAAATTACAAATTTTGTAAGAGTCTGTTAAGAATCGCAAATTTTGTTGATCGGTGGTTGATTTGTGGAAAAATTATAAAAAATTATCGATTCGGCGCGAGAAAATCTCAAATTTTGTTAATCGGGCACTGAAAAATAGCGAATTTTTCAATGAGGTGCGGAAAAATTGCAAATTTTGTTGATCGGTTGCGGAAAAATCTCGAGTTTCGATAGTTTGAGAAAAAAAAAATGCGAATTTCGTCAATTTGCCATGGGAAAAATTACACATTTCGTCAGAGTTGGCTAAGAATAGCGAATTTTGTTGATCGGGCCCGGAAAAATCGCAAATCTTGTTGATCGGGAGGGGAAAAATCGCGAATGTTGTCGATTCAGCGCAGAAAAATCTCAAATTTCGTTAATCGGGCACAGAAAAATCGCGAATTTGTTGATGAGGAGAAAAATTGCAAATTTCATTTCTTAGCTGCGGGAAAATCGCGAGTTTCGTCAGTTTATTGCGAGGGAAAAAAAATCTTCAATTTCGTCCAATTTCCGAGTAAAAAACTTACAAATTTTGTCAGTCAGTTAAGAATCACGAATTTCGTCGATCAGGCGCGGAAAAATCTCAAATGTTGTTGATCAGCTGCGGAATAATCGCGAGTTTCGACAATTTATCGCGAGAAAAATTCGCAAATTTTGTCAATCTGTCAAAGTAAAAAAACACCAATTTCGACAATGGATGGAAAAAAATTACAAATTTTTTCAATTGGTCGCGAACGTATCGCGAAATTCATTAACCGTTCGAGGAAAAAAATCGTATGTTTTGTCAAAAGATGACGAATTTCGTGAATCGCTCATGGGAAAAAATTGCAAATTTTGTGCATCGGTCGCCAAACATACCATGAAATAGAAATCCATTGGTCGCAGGAAGAAATCGCAAATTTCGTCGATCGTGTGCGGAAGAGAAATCGCGACTTTCGTCAATTTATTGCAGGAACAAAATCGTGAATAACATCAATGTTAATAAAAAAAAAATGACAAAGTTCGTCAATTGATCGTTGGTAAAAATTGCAAATATTGTCAGTCAGCCACGGGAAACATTGCAAAATTTGCCAATCACTCATGGAAAAAAAAACTAATTTTGTCAGTCGCTCATGGGAAAAAAATTGCTAATTTCATAGATCGATCGCAGAACAAAACAGTCGCGAATTAATTCGATCGGGAGCGAGAAAAATCGCAAATTTCCTTCATCCGGTATGAGAAAATAAAAATCGCATATTTCGTCAATGTATCGCAGATATCGCAAATTGGTTGTTTGAAAATATTGCAAATTTTGTCGATTGGCAATGGAAAACTACCCCGAAAATCGTCAATCGGTCGTCGATAAAAAATCACGAATTTTGTCAATCATTCGCGCTTGATTGACAAGAAGAAAAAAAAACGAATTTTGTTAATCGGTCATAGAAAAAGTAGCATAATTAGTCCAACATGCTCTGTTATTTCAAAAATAAGTTTCCTTTTATTTTAAATGAAGTTATTCTTCAATAGATTTTTTTTTATAATTTTCAAAAACGTTCAATTTTTTAGAAATTTTGTGTAATTGTTTTTCTTCAAATTTCCATTTATCAAGAAGAAACAGTTAGTCTTCATAAAGTGTTGTATGGTTATTCATACAGATGTGAAGAAG
The DNA here is from genome assembly GCA_963932465.1 of Maratus speciosus. NCBI lineage: Eukaryota > Metazoa > Arthropoda > Arachnida > Araneae > Salticidae > Maratus > Maratus speciosus. Next base: position 511,817,781 of record OZ010790.1, on the reverse strand, counting down.
CCCCTGATTCCAGCATACAATAATTTATTTCTATTTGTTTATTTTTGTTACAAAAAAATCGTTATTCATCAAAAAATAAAGAGTTACCTCCTCCCCACCTCCCCGATATAGAATTATCTCTGTGTTAGTGATGTGGCCCTCAACAACCCACAAAATTTTGTAAGTGGCCCTTCTCTTAAAAAGGTTGTGCACCCCTAACCTATTGCGTTATAAGCGATTTTGATCACGTGACAAAAACGTTTTTCCACCATTCTTGAGTTGTTATTCTTCTTTCGCGCAAAAATTCGGTGCAAAATGTGCCCTTTGACAGTATTTTGTGAAAAATCTTGCGTTTACAAAAAAAAAAAAAAAAAATAGTTCGATTACATAGTTTCTGAGCAACAACAGCTGCTAGTTTCATGCATTTCCAAACAAAAATAAATTAAAACTTTTTTCATAAAGTTGCCCTTTTGGATTTGAGAACAGCCTTAAGAAAGCCATGTTTTGGAAGGGTAAGGAGCTGTAGTAGTTGGTTTTGCTTGTTCTGAACGCGACTTTTCAGCTGCAGGTAACATAACCTCAAAACGCAGTTGTTTGAATTCCGAAAATGTTAATATGTTAGTTTTGTATTTCAAAACCGAAAGTTATTACCGTGAATTGCAAAAATTACTTCGCAAATTTTTACTTTAAATTTATTTAGATTTTTTGTTCATCTCATGGTATTCAGAGCAGATACCCCGTTATTTTTCTATTTTATATAAATAATGTATACAATTTGTATTCATTGTAAGTAACTAGCAAAATTAAACACTCTTTGAGCAAGTAATGAGAGTATAAATGTTTCAGATTTATTGTGAACCTATTAAACGTTTATGTAAAAGTATGTTTTTTTCTTTTTAATTTCTTTATTCATGTGTGTCAAGATTGTATCCGGTCGCAAATGTTATCCTTTCTACGGCACTAATGTTTTCTACTCTTAATGTATAATGAAAATCCATTTTTTTTATGACACTCATGGTATTTTTTATTAGAAATGTTAGGGCATTGTATTTAAGATTTGTTAATATTGACAAATATAATTTTTTATATAATATACCTATAAATTTCGATTACTTATAGGCTGGCAAATTATCGACTTGCAGGTTTTAGAACGCAATTACACATGCTTAAAATGACTTACGTTCTCTTTTCTTTTTTAGAGTAAAATATATTTTCAAAATATTTTAAATTTATAAAACAATATTCTTAAATACAATAAAATTATGATTACAAAACTTCCCAGGAGTCGTATTGATCAATGTCATTATAAGATATAGTCTGTTCTGTGGCCGCATGTAAAAATAATGTTTCGCGCTATGTGCCAATGCCATAAATCAAAAGAAGCTATGTGCTGTGCTACAGATTTGCGAAAGGTGTTTTGAAACTACCCACTACCAATAGTAAAATATTTCATAATTATTAGCTTACCAAAATGTAAACTGAGAAAAAGTATTCAGATTTTTTTTAAGTACCTGCGTAACAACCAGAAAGTAAGTAAACATGGCCCCAGTAAACCGCGACTATATGCAGGACTCTAGAAAATATTTCTCAATGTCTCTAATCCGCAGATAAGTATTAAAACACCTATTTTCATACTTTGAACGAAAAACGTTTAACCGCTTGAGTAGGATCCGTATATACGATGTACCGTATATGCTGTTTTGCATAATACGTATAACCGTCGAAGTCATATTATACGTATATGAAATACGCACCCCGTATAATACGTATAAACGTTTAATAGGGAGCACTACTGCAAAGTCTTGGAATCTTGCTTCAAATTCCTTCACAAGATCTGACGTAAAACTTAGGAACACTGCAGTGTGCATTTCGGAATTCTTTTTATATTCAAGAACTGTTGGAAAATGGATAAATTTTTTAGTTGCAATATCTTTTTTGGCGCTCCAGGTTTCGACCTTCCGCTGTCCGGATGTGGACCGCGAGCTGCCAGTTGCCGACTGGTGGATTTACAATATTTACGTTCTTAACAGAATTTTCTGGGGTTTTGTTTTATGTTATTATTATAATGATCATTTTGTAAGATACAAGTACAAAAAAAAAAAAAAAAAAAAGAAAAGCAGCCTGCCTCTGCCGCGTTTAGGAAATAACAGATATTCAAAATATAGAGCGTAAACATATCTTATCAACATAGGTAAATTTCGGAGGCTTATTAATTCTTGTAGTGACGCTAGTATTGTTACTGTTGCCATTACAGATTTTGCCGTAAGTGTCCTAGCTTGTATATTTGTCTATGTCCTAAAGTATCCTCTATATCTTTATGAATTTCTGATGTCTTCCGACCTTTTTTCACAAACCATTTTTTAATATGCCCGCGTTTCAGTTTTATCCCTTTTGCAACACCAGGGGCGCGCCAGCAGTATCTGGCGCCTGTGTGCAGAACTTCAATTGGCGCCCCATATTCCTAACCCCCCCCCCGCCATCCCCCCCCCCCCAAAAAAAAAAAATCAATTTTTTTTCCAAAGAGTATAAATGCATAGCTGCCAAGCCAACCTTCCGGGGTTTTTCTCCAAATCAAATAAACTAATTTGGAACCAGAAAATGCATTTAATGAAATGTGTCTTGTTTCCACAGGGTTATTTTTTATCTGATTTATTGAATTAAATTTCTGATTAAAAATATTGTTGTTTGAATTAAAAACTAAGGAATGTTGTCAGCTATGCAAATAACGGACATACCTAAAAGGTGGGTGCTTCAGCTGTTTGCTCTCTCTCCCCACAATGACATACCTCCTAAGTAAATCAGCTTCTTTTACCTCCATCACTCCCGGAATTTTTAAGATCTGATCTTTATTTATATTTATACTTAAAACAGTTCAAATAAACTTTAATTTGGAAATATAGCTGTGTTGAATTAATCAATGGTAGGACTATGACACGAAGAATGGGGTGCTCGTAATACAGTATATACACATAAAAGTAGAAAATCCTTTTCTCAAATTATGATGTTTGTAATGTACCGGAACGCGCGTTATAGTACTTTATTTCTTTAAAGTAATGTAACATCAATTAAGGTGCGCCTCAAACAATTACCACACGTTGATCATAATTAGGAGTGCATTCGAAAATGTTCCAGTCCCGGAACATTTGATTTTATATTAGCAAATATAATACCTTTATTAGCACGTTATAGTACTTTTATTTCTTTTAAAGTAATGTAACATCAATTAAGATGCATCTTAAGCAATTACCACTCGTAAATCATAATTAGGGGTGCATTCGAAAAGGTTCCAGTTCCGGAACATTTGATTTTATATTAGAAAACATAGAACCCTGATGCTAGCTAAAGTTTCGCCCGGTCTGTGTGCGATGGCTAGCAAAATATAAGGCACATACGAGGCTCAAACTTTTTGTGAGGATAGTCGATAGCCTCACCTGATGAAACCGTGCACCTAAGTTTCAGAATTTTAAATCTCTAATAGTTGAAAAAATAATTAAAAAGTTCAAATTAAACGAATGAAAAGTATTCATAATTCAAAAATAGCATAGATATTTTTCAAACCGCAGAGAACTTCTTCAAAAACTCGAAGATAGGGAAAGGGTTAATAGAATTACATAGCTGCTAGGGCGATAAATGTACTGGGCCTTTTTAAAAAGGACTGTATCTTAAATTCTACTGGTCCTGACAACTCGAAAATTGCACAGCCAGACGCCAAAAAAAAAAAAAAAAAAAAAACCTTTCGGAACTTCTAAAAATTATTCCGGTACTGTTTGAGGAAGTAAAAAAATCCACGAAAAATCGATTTGTAAAAAATCTTTTTACTTCCTTCGAAAGAAAGGTTCGAAATCTCTTCCATGGACGCCAGGTGTTCATTGCAGGCAATCGACGTCTTTCAATAGTGGACATTTTCGAACGAATATAAAATTTTCAAAATATAAATTTATAGATTTAATTTTTATTCATCCAGATGCAGAATTTTTCGCTGCTTTCAAATATGTAAATTTCTTCACGGTCACTCAATTACAACATTAGATATTAATTATTATTTCATTAATTGTATGATTCCTTTCAAACTCTCAGTATACAGCCCATCTTTCGAAACCACAAATGATTTTTTTAATATGATTCTTTGGAACGTCGTCAATTTTATTAAAATACATCATTTAGATATTTTAAAGTTATGCATCTAGCCCTATCTTTAAACGCTGTTTAATAATATCTAAATTTTATAAAAATCGATCCGCAAGTTTTTGCTTTATAAAAAAAATCGATTTTTAAAAAGGAAAAGAAATGCTTTGTTGAAACGCGAATTTGTTAAAGTTAAAAAAAAACCTGACGAACCGATCTATTTGGGACTTCCAGATAGTTTATAACACATAATAAAGATTTTAAAAAGTAGGTGGTATCAAATTTCATGGGGGGAGGGGGGGGGGATAAAAAATTGGGGCGGGGGATGATCAAATATTTAAAACCGTACCATTTTCTACCGTTTTAGATGCGGATTTCTGACGGAGAACTAATGTGGAACTAAAAGATTCGAGATTTGTATTTTTGCAAGATTTTACAGTGCGTACGCAGCACGCCTGTTAAACCCTCATGTGATATATCATCGGAAAACCCTTAAACAACTCTTTCATATTATGAACCTTTCTAGCCCCCTGACCGGCCCCCAGCTCCTAATTATTCTGCAGCAAGATTTGGGCAGCTTATTTGAAGGCTTCGCCGAAGGTGAAACTCTTCACGGGCCTTCGATTCGTGAGGTCTATGTTTGATCCCAGATTATTAGAAAGCATTTCCCCGTGGGGAGGGGGGCGGTAAAATGGACTTTTTCATGTAACATATCGTTTTAAAGCTTTTGGCCTGTATTTTACTAAGCACTCACTCCTCTCCTCTTAACTCATTTTTTCATCAGTAAGTAGAGGTCATTTTAAAACTTTAATTTGTTCATTACTACCACATACAATTTTCCGAAAAATCATAAAAAAATTTACATAACAAATCTGAACAATTAGCAGCTTCTCCCCCACCCCCCCATTTTAACACAGTGAGCGAGTTTTCGTATTTCAGACAAAATCGAGTTAAAGATATAAAATCATACAAATTTAAGGTTCATTTAAAAATCACCAAAGAGGTGGGGGGGGGTAGAGTCCTGCATCGGGTCGGGTTGGCGCTATATTTTCTCGCTGTGTGTCGGGTCGGGTCGGGTTGACTTTAAATTTGTTTGGTGCGGGTCGGGTTCAGGTTGACCCGCTTTTTTAAAAGAATGTGGAAAATATTTTTTCCCGTTAAAAGCCTATATAAACCGCAGATCAAAGTTTCACAAAAGCAAAATGTGTGCCTGACTGTTTTGTCTTTAGTCATCCTTTTACACCAGTCTTCGAAATAACAAACTGCATTATATTTTTATCCTGTTTTAAAAATACAATACGCAGCAAAACGCTAAATGGTCTTTCCTGTCTAATGTAACAAGTGAATAATTTAATTGTGGTGATACGCGATGCACTATGTTAGACCCTCAACGTTAGACGGGAAAATTTTCAAAATAATAACTGCTGATAAACTAAAGGCAGATGGCCACATGTGTAAAACAAGATGTATCGTTATAAGCGGAACTTTTGAAACCGCAACTAATTTTAAAGCATATTTAAAGATTAGATTTTTTGTTTTATACCATTTAGAGTCCTGCATCGGGTCGGATCAGAGGTTTTACTATAGTTGAATATTAAAGAATATAAATTTGTTCATTCTTCTGCATAAAACATAAAAATGGTATTAGAAAATTAGAGGTCTGTATAGGCCGGAATTTCCAAGCCCGCCCGCTCCGTCCCGTGTAAAACTTAAAAGTTCGGTCCTAGCCCGGCACGGCCCATTTATAATTTTATCGGCTTCGTCTAAATATTTATATCGAACCGGTAGACCGGCTTATTTGTAGTTATCGGCCCGGCCTAGCACGGCCCGTTGAAAAATCTGTCTTAATAAAGCGGCCTGGCCAGTTTGAAATTTTGCCACCCCGCCGCGGCCCGCACCGAAGCAGACCTCTATTAGAGATACAATTGTAGATTATTTTTCATAATGGTGTTAAACATGATTTGCTTTCCTTACATTGCGGGTTCGGGTCGGGTTGCGGGTTGAAATATTGCGGGTTCGGGTCGGGTTGCGGGTTGCTGAAAATTATTTTTGCGGGTTCGGGTCGGGTTGCGGGTTGACTTAAAATGGAATTTGCGGGTTCGGGTCGGGTAAAACCCGACCCGCGCAGGACTCTAGGGGAGGGGTATCGTTCGAAAAAGCTCTCAACACTGAACTCAAAAATATATTTGTTTTACTCTTAGATACTATTATATTTTCAGAAATTCGTCAAAAATGTATGGCAAAATTATGTCCCTTCCCTCCTATTTCCGAAACTACTGAAAATAAAACTATAGCAATTATCCTAGGTCATGCAGTTTTTCAGAAAATCGCAGTTTTCCGTTATACATAAACTTTATTTGGCGGGCGCTCAACGGGTGAGTTGAGAGAAGTTCGATGTACCTATTGACGCGAAATCATCCAAGAACTCTCGATAATGATTTTCCAAAAGAATTGTCGATAATTAGCCCAGATATTAGAAAAAAAATATCTTGGCACAGACCAAAGTGGCCATGCAACTTTGCGACCTCCTTTCGAAGCGCACTTGGCACAATGACAAGATTAAACTTTGTACAAGGTCTTTGTTTTAGGTAAGATGAATCACAATGATAAATAGTCAGTGTTTTTCATTTCAATTGAATTCAATTATTGAAGGCAATTATTGAAAAATATTTGATAAAATAATTCCAAGTTATTTGCAAAGTCTTATTTTTCGTTTAACGAGTATATTTTGTACGATTGCAGTTAGTAATTAACAAATTTATTGTATGAACTCTCTGTACGCGAGTGAAACTCGCTCTTGATCGATTATTCTTTGTTCGAAGCAAATCTATAAAATATACAATTAAAATTTCAATAATACGTAATTCATTTTGAGATTGTTCTCAAAAACATGTTTCCCGACTGCAAATGACATGAAACTTTCTTACATGTTCATGCGCTCGTTTTTTTTTTATGCGTTGCATACAGTGATAGGCGTGACTGTTCAATTTGTTTGGAATCGAATGGAGTTTTTCATTTCTTTTTTTACATGCATTGCATTTTGAGTTGCAACCTGTTTTATTTATTTATTGTTTTTGTTATAATGTAGCCGATTGCTATGATTGATTTGTGCTTTTTTCGGCAATTTACTTTTACATGGGTACCGTACATAACCTGGAGGCTTATGTTGCTGTACTGTTCTGCAATATAATATCTACTTGTTTTTATATCGTCAGTATGTGTTCTCTACCAATACTACAGTAAGATAGAATTGTTATACATTTTCAATTATTTGAATAATGGAGCCTTCCATGTTTGCTACCAGCTGTAGTGTACCCCTGCTTTCTGAAAAGCTGGACAGGCCTAGGCCTGATCTAGAGCAGGGATGTCAAAAGGGACATTCGCGGTCGCCCTTCCGAATTTTTTATGTTTCTAGCTCTTTTTAATTTATTTTGGGCGCTTGACGGCGCCCTTAAGCCTTCCGTGGCACCTTACGACCGTGACTTTTCGACCGTTACCTTTCGATACCGTGGCGCCTTTCGGTATGAGACTCTCCCCTCCCCCCACCTCTAAAGCTACGCCGCTGACAATTTTCTATATCTTATAAGTAAAAATGAACTCAGAAATATATCAGAAATGACGCACTTTCGATTTAAATACCGCTTTAATAAATTTAAATTGGATAAAAAAATTTCAAAATTTTCAGCTTCGACTAAAATATTTGACGCCTTTACTATTCTGGCGCCTGTGTGCGGTGCACACTTTGCACACTGGGTCGGCGCGCCCCTGTGCAACACTCATAAAACCAGCTTTATTGAAAGCAATGCCAAATTGATTACTGCTTTGCTTAACAGAAATATATCTAATTTGACCTTTGTGCACAAGACAGTTGGTGCTATCTTTTGCGTATACAGTACAGCCCCGATTATCCGCGGGATGGGTGGCAAGGGCACCGCGGATAACAAAAATCGCGGATAACCCGAAAAAGACTGAAAATGGAGTGCAAACACGAAAAAAAAAGAAAATTCGACATAAAAACTATGTTTTAGTGTACAAAAAACATAATAAAACGTTTAAAATACATACATAGGCACAATATGTCAGAAACCTTTGCTTTATGTCTAAATCACTAAAATGAAGAACAGTAAACAAGAAACAATGCCGTACATACTGTACAAAAAGAGGTGGGTTACATCTTTTTTTAAAAATCAGTCACTCGTTTTTGCTTCTTGTTTTGGAAACACCTTTTCTTTATTCTAAATTGTAAACTATTATTTTTCTTTTAGTATGGAATAATTTTTATCTCAAAAATGAAGTTTTTCTTGATATGCTCTCTTGGAATTTATCAAAATAGAGTTATTTAATTATAAAATATTTTAATTGCTGTGTTTATGCTTGGTTAATAAAATCAAGAAAGGACATCAAGACTTTATATCTGATACTAGGGAGCTCTGCCCCCTGCAAGCTACGCTCGCCAACCTCCGTTCATACGCCGCAGAATCCGAAAATCTAAAAATCTAATGGGTTTTTAAAATATTAGAGAAGATTAAATTATACTGAAAAAGCTGTGCAGATCTCTCTGTAAACGGGCTTCCATTCAATTCCCTTTGATTGCAAAAATTTAATGGAGAATCAGTTGCTGTTAAGACACCCAATGGTTGTTTTTGTTTTTGATTAAAGAGGATCAGTTAAACATTTGAAAAGAAGCTAAAATAAAATGAATTAAGCATTCAGAGTCTTTGTCAACCGATATTTTAAAACAATCTCTATAACAATAGCCTAAATCATGTGACTATCATCAACAGTTCCGGGCGGAACACTTTGCTTTTTATACTCTAGGTGCCGTTTTGATACTTTAATGTTATCCAGGCACAGGTGATAAGTCGCCAAATATTATTCTATCCCCATCATTTCATCTATATTATAATAGTTCAAGTCATCAAACGCCATAAACAAATACGATCTGATCCCTTCGCCTTTCATATGAAAGTTTGGAAAAATGTCATATAATGCCCCATATTGGCGCGATTTTTTTCCAACGCCAATTTGGGGAACGCATCAACAACATAAACAACAATATCCGGCTTACCATATCAAGCAAAATAACGATACTTTAGCGCCAGTTAAGTACCCGTTGCGTATATGACATTGGCGTCCGAAAAAAATCGCGCCAATATGGGGCCGTATATGACATCTGTGCCGAAAGAAGAAAAAGCCGGGTGCAAATCTCGCCAGTATCTTTTTTTTCAACTCGTCTGTTAGCATTTTTTTTATTGTTCGAATGATAAATTAAAACATTGATTTGAAGTTGAAATTAAATGTCATGGTTTGTTACATAATTTAATATTTCGCCAGATGTCATATACGCACCGCATGTTTGGCACGTTTTTTTTTTTTTTTTTTTTTTTTTTTTACGAAAATTTGGCGAAAGCCTCGTTTTCGAATACCAGTTACATATGTATTTTTGGTACTACTTAGTTATCCCGTCGACAAAAAATCTATCGCGAACTATAATATTAAATGTCAATAATGCTTGATCGTAAATGTCACATCCACTTGACTTTTAGCAAGTTACACGTGTTTACGTCATCAAGTGATTTTTATTTCGGCGTTTTATTTTTATATTTATTAATGTTATACTAATTTATTTGTTCTTTCGTTATTTAAAATAAAAATTTTGTCAATCTGTACAATTTGGCGAGTGGTTTGGCGATTTATATAATTTGCGAAATTGGGTGATGGAATAACTACTACATTGTACCGTATTTTTTAATTATTTTCAAAAGGAAACAGCAAAAAAATAATTACTATAGAACAAAATAATTTATATAAATTTAAAAAAGAAATAAAAGTAAATATACATTTATTATTAAATAAACAACAATAGCCGGGTTACCATGTCTATCAAAATAATGCCATTTGTGCGCCAATTAGGTACCCCGGTGCGTATATGACATCTGTGTCTAATATTTTCGTTTTGTTTAAAAGGAAAAAAAAAGAAGTGAAAGCCATCAATTTAAATGTTTCATTTTTAAATGAAAGTTTTGTATTTAATAAAATGATAACGAAATACAAAATCAAAAAGCATTATTCTTAGCATAGATTTAAAGGAGCCCAACTGTCGCCAAATTAATTTAAAATACAGTGAAACTCGTTTAAGATACGAATCAAGGGACCGAGAGCATTTCGTATCTTAAGCGAGATCGTATCTTATCCGGATTTCATGGATTCTCAAATAATAACGCATATAAAGCCAGTGTACATTGTTATTAACGTATTTTAACAATTTATAACTCTTATTTTAAACATTTCTAACAAGTTTTAGATATTCTAGAAAATTTGAGTTTAAGATTTTGAAATAAAGAATAACTTTATTTTTCTCCAATTTTATTGAGTCCCCGTTTGTACAATAACAAAATTTAAATACCTTTATGCATTACTCTCTGCCAAATTTAAAAAAGACAATAAAGCGAAATTTATGTTAATCTTTAGAAAACAGGAATTCACTACTAAAAGAGGAAAAATAATAAATTTTCATAATTATTTTTAGAGACAAACCAAGTGTATGCAAGGAACAGTAGTTATTTGATATATTATCAAAATTAAAGTCCGTGAAATAGTTTTAGTTTGTTGAAAAAAGTCATTTACTTTGATTTGGTGCAATGTGATGCAAAGTTTTCTGCCTTGTTTATATGATAGAAAAAATCTTCGATGGAGGGACCAGCATCCATCGAAGAGCCGTACTGTTGATGTAAGCCGAACGAGATCATTACAGATGCGAATGATGGTATGGATGGTACATCAGTTTCTTCATCCGCGTCGTCTTTTGATTCTTCTGAAGGCCTAGAGGTTCATCGGATCTTTTGACGTCCGCGATTATATACGTGATAGAACGGACTTCATTTGCTACAACCTGATCGTCAATTTTGACAAATGAGTCCCAATCTTTGCATTTTTCTTGATGCTACTCCTCTTCTGCGATTTCAACGTTTTGCAAAGTGCCATCGACGTCAAAGGCAGTTCTCAATTATATTAAGTCTTCTAGAGGTCTGCACGGGCCGACATTTCCAGGCGCGGGCCCAGCCCGACTCATAGAAAAAAATCATAACAGCTAGAAGCTCGGCCCCGGCCCGGCCCGAAAAAAAGTTAAAATCTCGGCCCGAGTTAATTTCTACAAAAAATTGATTTTACGTCGATTTGGTTAAAAATTTGTCTCGTACGAGGAGCTCAGGCCAAAAATGTTTATCTTAACCTTTTTTTCATGTTTATAATCTTCATTTTTATAGAAGTCCGCAGGGTGCGATATTTATTTTTTTTTAATGAATCTCTATTTCTTGTATGTAAATGTTTCAGTTATCATTAATATTGTTAATCCATATTCTACATGTATTGAAGTGTTAAAAATGTGAAAAATTCTATACATTAAAATCTGAAACGGAATTGCATAAAAAAGAAAAAAAATGCGTTATAGACAAGTTCTCATCTTAGCAAGTGTAAATGTATTATATATTCTTTTCTTACGTATTAGTGTATTAATTTTGAATGGATCAACATGTTTTTCAGTTTAAAACGCAATTCCGTCATAGGCAGGTTCTTTTTCACACGTTTTACTATATTTTAATAAGCTTAGAAATCTACTATTCTTTAAAAAGAAACAATTGTAATGTTTAATCGTAGAATAATGGACATTTAAAAATGTATGCATTTTTTGAAAAATTTTTGGGCCGAAGCCTAATTTTACTGACCTTTGAACGGACCAGGTCACGCCAAGACAATGATTTTCATACGGGCTGGGTCAAAACTAGGACTGAAAGTTTGGGCCGTGAAGACTAGGAATGAAACCAGTCCCGGCTCTGTACAGAAAAAATAAGTTCGGCCCGGCCCGGCCCGGCCCGAACCTTTAGGAAAACAGTAAGGCTCGAGCCCGTCCCGAGACCGCGCAGATCTCTAACGTCTTCCCAGGACGCACTCAGGAAATACATGCGTCCAAGAGATGACGTACAACGACACGACTTTTGTATTTCATTTTGAGAACATGAATTATGCCCTGATCCATCAGCTGAACCACGCCAGTCGCATTGAGCGGTAAAAAGACTAGTTTCATGTTTTGTAAACCGGGGATATCCTTGGGATGGGCGGGACAGTTTTCGGCATGACACAGGACTTTCCTGGACTCTTTTTTCATTCATTCATTGAACTTCAGAATCCACTTATCGGATATATCGCTTGTCATCCATGTTTTGGCTCGACTTTTATAAACGCAGAGCAGATTTTTACCATTTTTAAAGCAGCGAGGATTCCGCGACTTGCCAATGACGAAGGGTTTTAATTCATCCGTTATCATATTTGATCCAACGAGAACAGTGATACGTCCTTTGCTCAGCTTGTCTCCAGAACATTTATCAGCCTTAAAAGCCATTGTTTTATCATGCATTATTTTTTAAAAAAGGCCCATCTCTTCGACATTGTAAATATCGCATCTTGAGTACTTTTTCAATAGCACAATTTAGTTGCTCTTTTTACCCATTCTGCCCTAAATACACGTGATAAACGGATTACATAATCACCATTTCGTATATTAAGCGAGTTTTTTGTCATCAAGGGACAAATTTTCTTCGTATATTAAGCAGGATCGTATCTTATGCGTACGTATATTAAGCGGGTAATTTTACACAGGTTTAATAGGTATTTTTCAAGGGAACGAAGAGAATTCGTATCTTAAGCGGGATCGTATCTTAAGCGGGCGTATCTTAAACGAGTTTCACTTAGTAACCTTTTCTGAATTATGAAAAAAAAATTCTGTTATGATTAAAATTTGAGTTGCCATCATTAGAAAAAATGTATTTAAAATTAGAAAAAAATTAATATTTCGAAAACTAATTCGAATTTAAAAATTCTAATACCAGTTTTGAGATTTGTGGATCAACACGGATTTTTGGTGTTAATTTCATCGCAAAGTATTCCATATTTTAGGAGAAATCGCCGTGAAACTAAATCAGTTGTTTAATCAGTCGATTCAAAGAATCGATACATTTCAGGCGTTTCATATATTCGTTTCATAAGGATTTTATATATATAGGGTAGATTTCAAACATGGCAACCAAATCTAGAAATATTCTATCACTTTTGAATACATTGATTTTTCTGTTTATGTTTAATAGTAGGGCTTATTGTATTTTCCTTGCTGTTGACTTGAAAAAAAAAAAAAAAAAAAAAAAAATTGCTTCGCGGATAAACCGCACCGCGGATAATCGGGGCTTTACTGTATTTTATTCCAACTGATGCTGCAATTTCTGATTCATTTCGCAAATCTTTCAAACCACCCTCGTAGTTGTTAGATATTGTATTTTCTGCATACTTTTAGGCTTTTGTTTTATCTCTTTGTTACATTGCAAAAATAGAACCTTTTTTTAACACTTTCCAACATAGTTTAAAAGTGTTTATGAATTCCGTTTGTATGTCTGTCTGTCTTTCCTTGTTCTAACTTAAGTAAGTATACTCGGATTGTCATGCAACGTTATCGAGGCTTACTGTAGCATGTTTGGTATTGAAAATGAAGTGTGTAGCACTTATAGTTTTTAACGAATGGAAAATTTGAAAATCATCTGAATTGCTATAGGAAAGCATTATCACAAGAAAAGAAATGTTCTATATTTTCGAATAATTGAACCAACATAAACCAAAAACTATATAGCTAAATCCGGAAACCTCTACCGAATATTAATCTAACTCGACGCTTTTAACGGCTGTTTTTGCGGAACAGACAGACAGACAAAAAGTTTTCGGGTGTCAACGGTAAGCCTTATTCACGTTTCGGCCATTATGAACAAAAAAGGATTATGTTCTGTCAAAAGGCATTTGGCACCGTAATTTTTGACATGTTGAGTGTGGGGACGATGCCACTTCGTGTACCTTTTGTTGAATCTCTACAACAGAAAATTGACATCATTATTCAGATCCCTTTAATGTGTGAAAACGTTTTCATCTTTTGAAAGAAGATGCAGTTCTAATTTCTGTATAATGATATATTTTTTTAAGAGAGCTCTTTTGTTTGCGAAAAGAATGGGTTTCGTAGCAATTTTCAAAGAAAGAAAGAAACAATAAAAAAAGGACCTTTTACAACTTCAAGCATCTTAATATTTCCTGAAAAAAGCCACTTATTTTTATATCGCCACGCTCTTAATACTACTCTTAACTAAGGAAGAAGGCATAACTATAATATTACTTATAGTTTATTATATACATTATTTACAGCAGCTACTAAGCGCAGCTCTCAGAACAAAACACATCTTGCCACTGCGCAGAAATATTCTCGGCTACGTGCAAAGCCTTACAATTCCAGACTGTCCGTGTATGGTGCTGCCATATATTAATACAGATCTCAACTATTATTGAGATATGACACCCCTCCCCTCATAGTTCAAACGAACTACAGGCAATCTTGTTCTATGACTTCTTCGAACTGGAGCACTTTTCTTACAGTCCTCGTCATAAGTTTCAGTCAAATTGTCTTTTGCAGTTTTATTTGTCGTAACATCATTTTTATTACTCACAACTGCACCTGCCACAATATCACGCGAAGGCTGAGATTGGCTTGGTTCTATAGTATCATCATTATTAAGCTGTTCTTTTATTTTTCCATTAATTCCCGAAAAACGGTTTTGGTTAACCCTTTCATACCTATCATAATCACTGTAATTTTTACCACTATGTCCCATATTTTCAACTTTGTCTGGCATTAGTTTATCATTTCGATTTATCTCTATAACTCTCTCTGGTATTTCATAACTTATCTCTCTATTTCGTCTCAACTGATCGACGTGACGTTTACACATTACTCCATCACATCTATTTACTAAAACCCATCTACTCCCCAATAATTTCATTTTTCCTTTTACCCATTTCTCCCCTTTTCCAAAATTTTTAACAAAAACTAAATGATGAAGCTTATATTTGTGCAGGGGTTGCTCTATTTTAGATTTTGATGGTAATACCAAGTGAAGGGCTGTTCGAACTGGCCTTCCAAACATTAATTCAGCAGGAGTTTTACCAGTCACCGAATGAGGAGTGGAATGATTTTCTAACAAAAATCGTGAAATTGACAATGTTATGTCACTTTTATCTAGCTTTCTAAGACAATTTTTCACAGTTTGCGCATATCTTTCCGCTTGTCCGTTCGAAGACGGGTGATAAGGTGGAACAGGCGTATGCTTAATTCCATTATTTTTAAGAAATTCATCACTTGTGAACGCGGGACCATTATCACTGACCAGTTCAACAGGTAATCCAAATGTGGCAAAAATTCTCCTTAATACCTTAATTGTAGTTTTACTATCAGACCTGGGTACTACTTCTACTTCCAACCATTTAGTATAAGAATCGACTACTATTAAAAACATTTTACCTTCAAAAGGACCGGCATGATCTATATGGATCCTTTCCCAGGGCAGTTCAGATTTCCATTTCAAGGATTCCATTTTGGGACAATCCCTCGCAAACATCTGACATCTATTACAGGAATTTACCATTTGTTCAATTTCTTTATCCATATTTGACCACCAAACTACCCCCCTAGCTTTCACTTTCATGCTCGATATACCCTGATGAACGGAATGCAGTAATTTTAATATATATTCACGGCCTTCCTCTGGAATGATCACTCTATGTCCCCACAATAGACAATTTTCTAGACAGGAAATTTCCTCCCTTCTACGAAAATATGGTTGATATTCTTCTTGTTTAACCTTCCGCGGCCACCCATGTAACACCCACTCTAAAATTTGTTTAGTTACAGGATTTTCAGTTATCCACTTTGCAATAGTTTTAGAAGTAATAGGCCAATTATCATTATTTGAAACAAACATTATTTCCGCAGGATTACTCACTATATTTACAGTTTCTGGGAGAGGTAATCTACTTAATGCGTCAGCATTTTTATTATTTTTACCCTCGCGATACTCAATTGTATAATCATAACCAGTTAACATTAATGACCATCTCAGCATTCTAGGTGATAATGTATCAGGTACCTTTTTAACAGGATCAAATAACCTAATTAAAGGTTTATGATCTGTTATAATTTTAAAATGTTTTCCAGCTAAATATTGATGAAATTTAGTGACACCAAACATTACAGATAAAGCTTCTTTATCAATCATGGCATAATTTCTTTCAGTTTTATTTAAAGTTTTCGAAGCATAAGCAATAGGTTTCTCTTTACCCTCAACAATGTGGCTTAAAACTGATCCTATACCATATTCAGAAGCACCACAGTTTAAAACTATATTTTTGTTTACATCATATAATTCTAAAACAGGAGATGTACATAACAATTGTTTCACTTTTTGAAACGCTTTTTCATGCTTTTCTGACCATGTCCAGTTTACATTATTATCTAATAATCTATGTAAAGGTTCTAAAACATCTGAAATATTAGGCAGGAAGTTTCTATAATAAGAAATTAAGCCTAAAAATGAACGCAATTGTGATACATTATTTGGAATAGGAGCATTCAAAATAGCATTAACTTTTTCTGGAATAGGTCTAATTCCTTCCTGAGATATTTTATGACCTAAATACGAAACTTCCGAAACCATAAATTTTAATTTTTCCTTATTTAATCTTATACCATGCTCAGAAAAGCATTTCAGAACATTTTCAACTCTTTCAGAATGTTCTGATTCATTACTAGCACTAATGATAACATCATCTAAAAATACACCAACATATTCAATTTTTTTAAAAATGTGTTCAATTTTTCTTTGGAACATTCCAGGAGCACATTTTACCCCAAATGCTAATCGTAACACATTAAACAAACCTTTATGAGTATTTATAGTCAAAATTTTACTACTTTCGTTATCTACAGGTTGTTGTAAATAAGCATCTTTTAAATCAAAAACAGTAAAAAATTTACCACCTGATAATTTAGAAAATAATTCTTCCATTCTAGGAAGAGGATAGTTATCATTTTCAGTATTTGCATTTACTGTTGCTCTATAATCACCACATATTCTAACAGAACCATTAGGCTTAGGAACAATTACTATAGGACTAGCCCATTCTGAATGATCAACAGGTTTTAAAATGGACTTTACCCATGTGACGTCAGCCGCGGGTAAAAAGAAGGAAAACACCAATGGGCGTGAAGAACATTTTAAAAGTGCTCCCCCTTCGTCCAATAAACAGTCTTTTTCGGAGGGTTTCTCCCCGCAGAGGAGTGACTGCTGCCATTCGTGGGTAAAGTCCATACCCTCATTAGTTAATCGTTCCAATTCAACATCAGTAGCTTTCCTTAAAGCAAAAGGAACAGGTCGAGACTTAAGAAAAACTGGTTTTGCATCTTTTTTCAAATTTATTGACGCGGGAGGACCCTTGATTGTTCTGTAAGAACTTTACTAATTACCCCTAAAGACTATTTATTCACGAACTATTAATTCGGGAGAAGATCCCCCTAGGGTCTTCCGGACTTTCCCACGCTAAGAGGAATCTCATAAACTCATAGTTCATCTCTGAACAAAGGTATGGTGCCGTCGAGTCTGCAAATATGAATGGAACTGGCAGTACATTTTCGTTCCGGCGCTAACTTAACATTCCATTGAATTGCACAGAGAGCAGATGTTTCAGCCGTCCAGTAAGTGAGCGGTGGCAACGGCTGAGGGGGAGAAAAGACGATTTCTCCTAGGGCGGCGAGCTTCAGCCTTCGAGAAATAGGCGGTGGCATCGGCTAAGAGGGAAAAAGCTAGTTTTCCCTAGGACCGGGAGTTTCAGCCTTGGAGAGAAGCGAGGTGGCAACGTGGGAGGAAAGGAGAAGCAGTTAGGAAGCGAGAGAGCGAGGACGCTGGCGAAGAGGTCTTGCTGGACCGAGTGGTGAATGAGCGAAGCGAGGAGATGAGATAGATGGTCATCCGACCAGTCTTTTCTCCGATTGAAGCACTATATCTGTGGAAGCAGCCCGTTGATGGAACTTTTTATCCTGTAAAATTGACGAGAACCCAAACCAATATTGTTTAACTTGTAAATATTCATAATATAATCGAGACTAAATAAAGGACTTAGATTTTGATAACTTACGCTACCATAGACTCTTGTCCAGTGATATCTAAGTCCCTACAGTGGTGGCAGCTAAAGAGGATTAAGAACTGGTGAAAATAAATTATCACAGTTCGTCAAAAAACAGGAAGGGCCGCAACCAGGCCGCAAGATAGAAGGACTCGTGATCACCAGACCAGAGTCTTCGGCAAATCCATCAGGGATTCCAGAGCCAAGGCAATCTGACGCCGTGCAAGAGGTTCCGGAGAGCTGAAATCGACAGACGGAGATTAGAAAGGAGACCTTGATCCCCAGACCAGAGTCTTCGGCAAATCCAGCAGGGATTCCAGAGACAAGGCAATCCGTCGCCGTGCAAGAGGTTCCGGAGAGCTGAAATCGACAGACGGAGATTAGAAAGGAGACCTTGATCCCCAGACCAGAGTCTTCGGCAAATCCAGCAGGGATTCCAGAGCCAAAGCATTCCGACGCCGTGCAAGAGACGTAAGACGTTCCGGAGATCCGAGATCGACAGACGGAGGGTAGAAAGAAGACCTTGATCCCCAGAGCAGAGTCTTCGGCGAATCCAGCAAGGATTCCAGACCCAAGGCAATCCGACGCCGTGCAAGAGACGAGAGACACCCGAATGCAGGGAAGTCGAGCCCGCCGGATGGTTTAGCCTACAGATGACCGGAGCTGTACCAGTCTAAGACGGAAGTCAGAAGAGCAGTCAACAATATCTCAGGT
The DNA here is from genome assembly GCA_963932465.1 of Maratus speciosus. NCBI lineage: Eukaryota > Metazoa > Arthropoda > Arachnida > Araneae > Salticidae > Maratus > Maratus speciosus. Next base: position 511,798,923 of record OZ010790.1, on the reverse strand, counting down.
TAGCACTCTTTATTTGATTCATTACAGAGGTTTAATCGAAATAGTATAGTTAATAACAAACATGTTTTTTTTAATCATTGTATATTTAATAGAGTTTAGGAAGTAAGGAATTTGATAATAACATTTTGAGAAATTTTTCCAACTGGATTCTAAGAAATTTAAGTAAATATTAATTTTCTAAAGTTCCTTAAAACTGTTTTAAATAAGTATTACTTGTACTAAAGGTTAATAATTCAGTGAGGACAATTTAAATTGCTTATGAGGGGTGGCGCATCGTTGGATGCACTGAATGCAAATAATTTAAATTCTGTTTTGTATGTGAATTTTATTCAGAATGTATGTTTTCAAAATTTAAGAGACTTTTTGAGCAATTTACTTAAAAGAAATGATACCAAAGAATATATAAAGTTATATATGAAAACTTGGTTGGTTAATGATAAGGCTGTCTATCATATTAATATTATTGAAATTGTTGTGATATTTTTGTGTCGCGAGAGTTTGTGATTACCCACAACTAGGGAAATATTTAGAGGCTTCGAAGTTGATAATTGCATGATTGGCATAGCATTTTTTATAACTGTTAATTAGTAGGAAACATGTCAGTGTTTGCGGGTAAAAAAAAGTGCGATCTAAAAGAGTTAGCTATTGAATTCGGCGCGAGCATAGAAGAGTCGGATAATATAGCCAAAATTATTAAAAAACTCGAAGAAGCAGAGGACTATGACGAAACTTTAGCACTAGCCCAGCTAAAAATCTTAGAGAAAGATAGGGTTGAGAGAGAAAATGAAGAAAGGTTAGAACGAGAGTGGAATAAGGCCTTTGAGAGGGAAGAAAAGGCTAAGGCTTTGGAGCGGGAGCATGAATTGGCGAAAATTAGGTTAGAACGGGAACCAGATGAGTTTAGTTTAGCTTCTAGCCAAAATGAGAGAGAGCCGAAAATATCTTTAAAATCAGTCCTGCCCAAATTCGACTCCGATAAGTCCGAAATATCAATCTATCTCAGTTTATTCGAAAGACAAGCGCAGAAAGCCCAAATCGAGAAAAGTCAATGGGTTACGCATTTACTAGGATTGTTACCGGCGGAATTGGGGGAGCTTATCTTGAGAGAGCCACCCGCGTGTTCCGACGATTTTGATCATGTAAAAAAGATGTTACTAGAAAGGTTCCAGCTTTCGGCAGAAGACTTTCGACTAAAATTTGTTACGACACAAAAGCCCGAAAACAAAACGTGGAAAGATTACGTATATGAGGCTTCCAATTACTTTGATCAATGGTTAAGTGGGTTAGAAGTGGGAAATTTCGACCAACTGAGAGAGCTAATAATCACAGATCAGTTAAAAAGAAAGGTTAATCCGGAAACGAAGCATCATTTCATTGATGTTTGGAGTACGATAATCACTCCATTTGATTTGGCGAAGAAATTAGATGCGTATGATTCGGCTAGGAAAACTATGAAACGGCTAGGGCCCTCGAAACTTCAAAACCTTTCCCAACCTCTAGAGCGAAATAAATTCGCGGGCAATCAAAAACGGATAGTAGATCGGAAGAGAGTAGAACTAATTGGAGGGATAAAGACAACTCGAAAAACAGAAATGAAATATTCGATAAAAAGAAAGAGATTACATGTTTTTTGTGTAGGAAAACCGGCCATTACAAGTATTCTTGCCCGGAGCTAAAAAAGGCTGAAAAGACCGAAGCAGTTTACCCTATCGCGGGCCTACAAGACTTAGAAAGTGCCTTTGAACCCTACGTCAGTCGCGGGTTAATTAATGGGAAAGAAATGACTATTCTACGCGATAGCTGAAGTAATTTGGACTTAATATCAGCTCACGATGTAAATGAGGACCGATTTACGGGTGAAAGTGTATATGTTAAACAAGCATTAGATAATAAACTTCGGTGTTTACCTATTGTAGAAATAGAAATTAATCTGGGTACCGGGGATACTATAAGGACAAAGGCGGCCGCAGTAGATAAAGAAACGGACATGGTTCATTATTTGTTAGGGAACAAAACGCAGCAATTAATTGACAGGCGGAGACGATATCCGCGTTCAATCATCGCAGTTCGCACTGGGCCACGAGCTCACCCCGGAAACGCGGATACAAAAAGCGAAACTAAATCGCAGAGCTCGTCCATTCCCCCTACCGTAACGGAGAGCGAAAAGGAAAAACCAGCCGGTTCACCTAAGCTGATGGACCAGCCAATTCTCCGCGCCGAGGTAGAAAGAGGAATTTTTAAGTGCGACCCCCCGAGGTCAGGGAGTAACCCAGAGGAGGGAATCTTTGTCGAAGAGAAAAGCGGAATTTTTCTACCTGTAGTTGAGAGCGTACAGCCCGTACCGAATTTGAATCCCTTTAATGAACAGGTTTTGAACTTGGCTGAGAGAGGCGATTTAGCTGGAAGGGTGGGGAGAGTCGAGACTTTAAAATTCACCCCCCCCCGGACGCAGTGGGACAAATAGGAGCCAGTTTAGCAACGGAGAAAAAGCAAGAGACTTTTCTAAGACTAAGCGAGACCGCACCGCGGGATGAAAACTTGACCCTAGGAAACAAAGAAAATGTGAGTGATGCGCAAGAGAATGTCAAGTTCGATTGTGTTAAGCAGAGAGCGGACGAGGTAAAATCACATTTTGAAATGAACGAGGGGTTGGGGATTAGGAAAATAAAAGATCCCAGGGAATCTGACCAAGAACAAATGGTAATCCCGTTGAAAGTCAAAGGAGATATGTTATCCTTAGGTAAGGAGAGTGCAGGCAGACTTCTAAGTACGAAGAAGTCAGGTTATAAATTCTTGAATCGTTATTGTTGGCCAAAAACCGTAAACGAAATTAAAAAGTTATACGAGAGGTGGAAAAGAGATGAACGTTCGAAAGGGTTAAAATTCATACCTAAATTGGATTTAATTAGACTCATCAGGCAATTTCGGGAATTATTAGTGGAAACGGGGACTAAAACTCGTGAGGTTAAGAAGAAGGGGAGTGTCTTCCAGATTGATCCGGGAGAAAACTATTCGAGTACGCACGACTTAGAATTAGGCGCTAGAAGGCAATACAATTCGAATTATGATTCTCCTAAGATATTTGGTTTGCTGTATTTAAACAACGTGAAAAGGGTTTCCGATTATTGGAGTAATCATATGGGACAGAGAGGAATTGTATTGAACCGCATCAGAGGAGTAAAAATGAAAGTGAAACTATATAAGAGAAAATCAGCGCAGAGTACCAATAAATATTGGATAAGGTTGATCCGGAACAACGCCGTGAATAGTCCAAGATTGATCCACTGATCATTGATGAGGCAACTTTATCATTATACAATCAGGCACCGCCCGGGAAAAGAAAGAGTGCACTAGTGCTTAAGTAGGGCTGAATAAATTTAGGAAAATTGTATATAATTCTCAAAAAAAATTGCTTGCATCATAAGGTATAAATAATTTTCATTTTGTATATATTGTTGTAATACTCATAATAATGTTCCTGGAAAAGTGTGTAAATTTATGTGTGATTAGTACAAAAAAATGAATGGTTAACCTCTGTGGTGAACGAATTTTGAGTGTAACACTGACTTCACTATAGATTTTCCAGCTACGTGAAAAATCTCTCTTGGAGGGGGGATTGCTGTAAGAACTTTACTAATTACCCCTAAAGACTATTTATTCACGAACTATTAATTCGGGAGAAGATCCCCCTAGGGTCTTCCGGACTTTCCCACGCTAAGAGGAATCTCATAAACTCATAGTTCATCTCTGAACAAAGGTATGGTGCCGTCGAGTCTGCAAATATGAATGGAACTGGCAGTACATTTTCGTTCCGGCGCTAACTTAACATTCCATTGAATTGCACAGAGAGCAGATGTTTCAGCCGTCCAGTAAGTGAGCGGTGGCAACGGCTGAGGGGGAGAAAAGACGATTTCTCCTAGGGCGGCGAGCTTCAGCCTTCGAGAAATAGGCGGTGGCATCGGCTAAGAGGGAAAAAGCTAGTTTTCCCTAGGACCGGGAGTTTCAGCCTTGGAGAGAAGCGAGGTGGCAACGTGGGAGGAAAGGAGAAGCAGTTAGGAAGCGAGAGAGCGAGGACGCTGGCGAAGAGGTCTTGCTGGACCGAGTGGTGAATGAGCGAAGCGAGGAGATGAGATAGATGGTCATCCGACCAGTCTTTTCTCCGATTGAAGCACTATATCTGTGGAAGCAGCCCGTTGATGGAACTTTTTATCCTGTAAAATTGACGAGAACCCAAACCAATATTGTTTAACTTGTAAATATTCATAATATAATCGAGACTAAATAAAGGACTTAGATTTTGATAACTTACGCTACCATAGACTCTTGTCCAGTGATATCTAAGTCCCTACAGTTCCGATCCCGTTAGCAAAAACATTAGGAAAATTTCTAATTAAATCATCTTTCGAAATGCTTTTTATCATTTTTATATTAAGCCAAAATAATTTTGATGCTTTTAACCAAGTTTTTCCGATTAGACTCGGACCCTCCTCTTTAATTACTAATATTCTTAAATCAGGTATAGAATATTCATCAACAACAGCATTTACTTTTAATTCCCCCAAAACAGTTAAGGAATCTTTAGTATAAGTTTGCAACTTAATATTAGATTTAATTAAAGGCAGCTTACCTGAGAACAATTTATGAGCAACACTTTTACTTACGATAGTATGAGCCGCACCACTATCGATTTCAAATTGTATATTTACACCATTTATTTTAACCGATTTTACCCACGATAGATTATTGGAGTTGTCGTCCATAAAATTTAAACAATATTCTTCCTGAACAGTTTTAATTTTTCGGTTCTTAAAAGGTTTCTCACTTTTCATTCCAAAGTTTCTGTTACAACAAATTTTTAAATGCCCCAATCGATGGCAGAAATGGCATTCTGCAGATTTAAAAGGGCATAACTTGGGGTTATGATTTTTAGAACATCTATAACACGGTTTCTCAGGCGCGAATTTATCTTCTTTAAGCTTAGGTGCATGAGCGGACGTCCCCACTTTCGATTTCTCTCCTTTCGGAACACGCACTTGATTGACAGTCGTAGTATCTCCGATGTGTAGGGATTTCACTCCAGCCTCAGCTATCTCAAATGACTCAGCTATTTCCACCGCTGTTTGGAACGTTAAATTCCTGGAATCCAGTAATTTTTGCTGTATTTTCTCATCCTGGATGCCAAACACCAACTGATCACGCAGGCGGTCATTAAGCGTATTTCCGAAGTTGCAATGTTCGGATAAACGACGTAACTCTCTTATAAAATCGGCTATATTCTCACCTTGCTTCCTTAGTCGTTTCTGGAACTTAAATCGTTCGACAATTTCACTAGGGCGTGGTGAAAAATGATCCTTAGCTTTCTTTAAAAGATCTTCGTAACAGATTTCTTTCAGCGTATTCGGAACAACAATATCTCGTAAAATAGCAAATGTTGTTCCCACAGAACTTAATAAAATATTCTTCTTCATACCATCATTTTTTATGCTATTCGCTGAAAAATAAAAATCAATTTTCTCGACGTAAATAGTCCAAGAAACATTTGCATTATATTCTACCAAGCGACCCAGAGAAATTATCTCTTTATCGGCCATTTTCCGTGCCACTTTTTCTTTTTCTCTTTAAAAAAAAAATAAAAATATTTTTTTTTTCACACGAAAAAATTTTCACTGCTTTTGAATTTGGGTTAAATCCCATTTCCGTCGCCACTTTTATATCGCCACGCTCTTAATACTACTCTTAACTAAGGAAGAAGGCATAACTATAATATTACTTATAGTTTATTATATACATTATTTACAGCAGCTGCTAAGCGCAGCTCTCAGAACAAAACACATCTTCCCACTGCGCAGAAATATTCTCGGCTACGTGCAAAGCCTTACAATTCCAGACTGTCCGTGTATGGTGCTGCCATCTATTAATACAGATCTCAACTATTATTGAGATATGACACTTATGTGTAAAAAAAATGTACTGCTATTGCTACCCACATAAGTGAATTTCAAGAGGTATTTGATGAATGAACAAAAAAGCATTATTTCCTAGACAGTTAAAAGCTAAAATGCATATGGTGTGTTAATTTCTTTAAAACCAACTTGGTAAATCAGTTCTTTCCTTATGTATTTACTTAATGAAAGGCCTTCTAGGTGATTTGAATAGAAAATGACGCTCTACTGTTCGCTGTCTTTCTACCTCTTGCAGAGAAGCTGTGGAAACAGACCTGAACCTCTGTGACAAATTTTCACTTTGATGGACTAATAAAGAGTAGATTATGAAGAGGTATACGCATCGCTTAGATGACACGTTTTGACTTTTCAATTATGTTAAGCCGTTTGAGATTTTTATTCAGCCCCTTCTTTCGATGAACGGATTAAAGAGTTAAAAAAAAAGACATTTAATAAATAAATTCTATTGTAACGTTTTTAATTTTTCGACACAATAAACCATATTTTGAGGACAGGAGGGATTATATAATAAGAGGATTGGTTAACCGAGTGTGTCGGTTAATTGAACATCGGATAATTGAGTCTATAGCATTTTTAAATCGCATTAAATATTTCATATTCATTTAATAATTAACTGCAAGGAATGATTTAACCAACATAAACTATGACTATGTTGATTATATGTCACTCGGTATCCCCTCCCCCCCCCCCAAAAAAAGTCTCTGGATCCACCCCTGTACTCGAGTAATCGTATAATGGTTCTATTTTTACTTTTTTAAGTACGGAACACTAAAAAACTCAAAAAACAACTTGTCAGTATTTGTCACAACTTTTAGAAACTAGATCTGATATTTTTTGTAGAAATAAATAATAAAATTTTACTGAAATACATTATGAATGTATTTTAAAAAAAATTGATCGAGGTACTATTTTGTTCAGGTTCTAGTTTTTTATTGGAATACCACAAAAATTTTGAACGTATTCCTAGTATAGACTAAAACGAAAATATAAAACAGAAACAAAGGGTGTTCGTGAATTCCAAAGTAATAGAAGAATACTTCTATATTCATGTGCCGTGTTGAGATTATTCAAATTAAAGTCCTGATGCCTTTTCTTCATTTTATTAACAGCAAACTTAAACACAACAATTAAAATATTTAACTCTTTAAATAAACTTATAATAAATTCCATGGGAGCATATCAAGCATGGCTCAATTTTCGAGATAAATTTATTCCATCTGAAAGAAAAAACAATAGTTTTCTCACCAGTTCGGGATTATGACGTAGTCAAAACTCCGCCCTGGGTCACGTGATCCAATAAATTCTCAACATCCTGCCCCACCATGAACAACATGGGGGTTTACCAAAATTTTTCAAGAAAGTATATCATACATAAATAACTTCAATACAAGTAACCTGGTTTTCATTTAAGAATTAATACTTCATATTTCTCAGAAATTCAAATTCTTACATAAATTTTAAATTAAAGTAATGTTAAGTTATTCAAGCACACAATTTAATATAATAGTATTCAAGATCAATATAGTATATTCCAAGTACAAAATTAAAATATAAAGGTTTAAATTAGAAACAATAATACATCCAAGATTATAAATATTCAAGAGTGAATTAAAATAATAAAACTTTGTAAAAAATCACCATAAAATTAAAACAAAACACAGGACGCGTTTCGAGCTAAAAACATAACAGCTCGTCATCAGCTAAGCATACACGTGTCCGTAAACGAACAAGTTACGAACAACGTAAACGAACAACGAACAACGTAAACAACTCGAAACGCGTCCTGTGTTTTGTTTTAATTTTATGGTGATTTTTTACAAAGTTTTATTATTTTAATTGCTTCATATCGCCAGTTTTCGGTGCTGTTTCGCTGTATTCAAGAGTGAAACCAAGTGAGTAAAGGAAACATTTTAAAACTCTCAAATATTAAATAAATTTTAAAAAAATTGAATTCAAGATCCAAATAATGTATGATATATCAAAGCTTTGATAACAATATTCTATATACTTAGTCCGAGAATGAATACAAACCTAATAGAATATTTAAACCATCAAATTTAAATCAAAAAGACAAGAAAATTGCAAATATAAATTTCAAAAATAATGCAAATATAAATATACATTTCAGTGATACTTACTCAAGATATATTCCTGTAAATAATATTAAAAAAATACACATTATACTGCTTAAACATTAAATATATATACATCATAATAATGTTCTAGAATGTTCTGTTATTGGGAAGAAAAAAAAAGTTTTACTTTCAGTTCTGGAGCTCCAAATTGTACAATAATTGTGCAGGTCGTTTAATAATTGATGATTCAGTTTTTAACTTGCAAGCCCTCACCTTGCCATCTCTTCCAGGAAATAACTCTAGAATTCTTCCTAATTTCCAAAAATTTCTAGGTAAATGATCATCTTTGATTAAAACTACATCGTTAATTTTAAACGAGTGGGTGTTGGTATTAACCGAACTAGAATGAGACGATCTCAAATTTAACAAATACTCATTTTTCCATCTTGACCAAAAGGATCTCATTAACTTTTCTCGATAATTAAAAGCATTTATAAAATTTTTCCTAGAAGAGAAATTTCACTTCCAACGTAAGTAATTGGGCGGGAATTTATCATTCCCCCAATTTCGAGAAGAACAGTATGTAACTGATCCACAGTCAGAGAGGACTTTCCTAGAGTTTTTCGCAGAGCAACCTTTACAGTACGAACCATACGTTCGTAAAATCCACCCCACCAGGCGGCTCGTTCAACAATGTACTTCCATTTGATTGAGTTTGAAGCACAGTAATTTTTTACATCTTGATGATTCACAATAGACCACAATTGTTTTAATTACAGATCGGCACGTTTAAAAGTACGTGCATTATCTAAAAACACCACAGAAGGCAAGCCACGTCGTGCAATGAAGCGTCGAAAGGCAAGAAGAAAGGTTTCTGTAGACAAATTGCTGACAAGTTCAAGATGAATACCTCTAGTCACTGCACATGTTATTAGAAGAATATAATGTTTGGTATCATCATATTTCACAAATAATGGTCCGGCAAAATCAGCTCCAATGACTGAAAACGGAGCTGCTTGTTTTACTCGATCAGCAGGTAGTGGAACAATCATCTGTTTTCCTGGAGAAGAATTGAATTTTCTACAAATAACGCAATTTTTTAAAAGTGATTTTATAGTTTGTCTGGCTCTTAAGATCCAGTATTTTTCTCTTAACTGTACTAACGTGTGAGACACACTTGAATGAAATATTTTTTCGTGAGAATCCCAGATTAATAATTTAGTCAATTCAGATTTAGAAGGGAGTATAACAGGATGCTTTTCATCCGCTGTCAATTGGGATTTTTGTAATCTTCCTGAAACTCACAATATATTTTGGTCATCTAGAAAGGGATTTAAACACAACAAATTGGAGTCCTTTGGGATAGGTTTGGCATTCTTTAAACAAGTAATTTCACTAAAATAAAATGCATTTTGCTCAACTTTTATTCAAAACTGTTCAGCATTATTTAATTCGTCAGCCGTAAAAGTACCTTTGTAATCCTGTTTTCTTTTAAGTATATCTACAAAGCGTAGTACCCAAGCAGTGACCCTTAATAATTTTCTCAAGTTGTTAAATCTGCCAGGATCAATAATTTTTTCATAAGTTATTGCTGAGCTAACTATAACTTTAGACTTATACTCGGATTCAACATCTTTGTCAGTGGGATCAAATTCAAACGCTTTTACCGTAGGCCAAACGTTTTCTGGCTCAGTCAACCATTCAGGGCCATGCCACCATTTTTTGAGTTTATTAAATCATTACTAGATAACCCCCTGGTCAACAAATCTGCCGGATTGTGTTTGCCTATGCCAGTATTGGCTAACCTTTTCACTTGCGCGTGCCTAAAATTCACAAACAATATCTATCAACAATGCAACGTGCCAAACTTATGCAAAAATAATTTTGAAGAGTACGATGTTTATAAGAATTAATGGTTATAAAATCAGTTCCTTTTATGTATTAACAATTAAAAAGTATTAAAAAATAAAAGGCGATTTTTCTATGCCAGCCATTAAATGAATGAATTTTTAATTCGATAGGATTAATTTATGCGGTATGTACTCTAATAAAGGGGAAAAATACCAGATTTTATTTCATTAATTTTTAACTTATTATTAATGCAACAGCTCGATTATCATTTTCCAAGTTGCATTAAACAGTGTGCTAATAATATATTGATAAGATTTTTGCTGTTGTACTTTCGATGGAAAATGCTTTATATCTGGATCATATTTTGTTATTTTTACAAATATACATATTTAAATTGGATCCATTTGTCATTTTATTGCAGTGATTGTCAAACGAAATTCATTTGAAAATTACAGCTTTTTAAATTCGTATAGAAAGGCAAAATACCTGGAGAAAACGATGCATAGCAGAAAAAGAAAATTATTCTGATGAGTTAATTCATGCAAAAAATATTTGCATTATTTGTGTACTGTCCATATGGGAAAAAAATTATCGGTTATAACTGAAATAAAAAATATATTTTATCTGTATGTCGATTACTAAATTTAAATTTTTTTGCGTGCCAGAAAAATTAACTTACGTGCCAACTTTGGCACGCGTGCCATGGTTTCGCCAACCCTGGCCTATGCAATGTTTCCAAGAACTGGGATCTGTGATTTTCTGTATTTCGGTGACTCGATTGGAGACAAACTCAGTGGTGGAAAATTGGCGCAGAGGAGGAGCCTATTGACACCACTAAAATTTTATAGTATTATCCACCTTAATAAAAACGCAGATATTCTGTCATTAGATAAGGCAAAAAATACTACTAAAATTTAGTGGTGTCAGTAGGCTCCTCCTCTGCGCCAATTTTCCACCACTGCAAACTGCTTCCATTTGGATGGTGTGCCTCTTATCCAATGTAGCACTATAGTGGAATCACTCCACAAAATAATCTTTCCAATCCACTTAAAAATTTCCTTCAAGTGTTTAACAAGTCTTGCAGCTATTACAACACCCAATAACTCCAATCTAGGCAATGTTAACTTTTTAAGCGGTGCTACCCGTGCCTTAGAAATTACAAAACTAGAGTTAAAAGTGTCATGTGACGTTTTATACCTAAAATACGCCACTGCTCCAAAAGCTTTTAATGAAGCGTCTGAGAATACATGTAACTGTATGTTATCTGCGTCCACGAAATCGGGAAAGTAATATCTAGGAATGTTAATTTTTTGCAGTTCCTTAATTTCGCTACAACACATTAACCACCTGTCCTTAATTTCTCCTGAAAACTCTTCATCCCATTCCAAACCAAGTTGTCACAATTCTTGCAGAAGGCACTTTATTCGAATTAAAAAAGGAGAAACAAATCCAGAAGGATAAAATATTTTTGCAGCTACATGAAGAACATTTCTTTTGGTACATTTAAATTCATTTAAATTTGATAACACTGATATTAAATTCAGACACAATGTGTCTTACTTATTACACCAACTAAGACCTAGCACTTTCAAAGATTTATCGGAATGTTCATTTATTTCAATTTTGGGATTGGAGTTTTTCCACAAATTTTTTAACTCTTCAGAATTTGTGTCAAATTTTCTCATAGTCATGTTCGCGTCTTTCAAAATAGAAACAGCATCAGTAGATAATTTAAATGCTTCTTGAACAGTGGAACTTCCATAAAAAAGGTCGTCCACGTACAGCGATTTATTTAACATTTCATGTGCGAGAGGATGTGTTATTTTATATCCCTTAAGATGGGTTTTGATAGTCGCTGCCAAAAGATAGGGCGAACTGGTGACGCCAAAACAATGTCTATTGAAATGATACATTACTACGGGTTGAGATTTATCACAGTTTTTATAGTATAAAAAACACAAATAATTTCTGTCACATTCGGAGACTTGTATTTGTAAAAAAGCCCTCACTATATCACCACAAAAACCTATTTTATATTCTCGAAATTTCAAAATAACGTCCACTAAGTCTGCGTTTAAATTTTCTCCCGAAAGAAGACATTCATTTAAACTGTAATTAGTTCCTTGTTTACTACTTGCATCAAAAACAACTCTAGTTTTAGAACTATGCGAACATTCCCTAAACACTTCTCTATGGGGCATTGTATATTTATTTACACAATTTTCGTCACACATTTGAATTATCCCTTCATTCAATTGCTCTTTCATTATCTCATTATATCTTTCAAATAATGATTCATCCCTATCAAATCTTTTTTCTAAATACATAAATCTTGTCTTTGCAATATTAAAATTATCCCTTAAATTATTTTGCATATCTTTCGATTTCCACATTAGTGGCGACTCATATCTGCCATTTATAAATCGTAAATTGTTTTGGAAAACATTTAAATTATCGGAGGTTAATTCCCTTTTTTTATTAGACAGAAATGATTCTGTTTCTCATAAACAAGTCAAATCTTTTTCTTTAGATGAGCAATAGACATTTAAACACTGAACAGAATTGCTTATTTGATTATTAGGCACCTGTCCAACTAGCGTTTCGCCGAAAATTGATCTTTGAAAATATAATTGCTTGTTTATTTTTGTAAGCGATCCAGACAAAGTTTGATAAATATAATTGGCGCCTAAAAGAATTTGAATTGGATATTCTATTTCAAATGTATCAGCCCATTTATATTCTTTAGAGATAATATTTTTTATCTGTGGATTTACATTTTGACACAAATGAGTACCGCGTATTTCATCAGTAATTAAAGCTTCAACATTAATAGACTTGTAAGGAAAAAATCTACTTTTTAAAGTTATTTTTACACATTCAAATTCGGATTCAGTGGGATTTCTATTAGAAAATGTGTAAATGAAAAGTTTTTCCTTTCTTAAGATTTTTGCATTTAACGCTTTTGCTAAATCGCTTCGAATAAATGTCTTGGTGGAAGCCGAATCATATAATATTCTAGCGATTAGTTTTTTAGATCCACTTTCAACTTGAACACACGCAGTTTGAAGCAAAGTGGTATAATTTTTCCTCAAATTTTCTGACTCGTGGACCGATGACAAAACGGAGTCATTTTCCTGAACTCGATTAACTTCTTTTAATTCAGAATCTTGATTTTGGACTAGTTTTTTAGATTTTGTTTGGGGGCAAAACAGGTAGTTATGTTGAGAACTATCACATGTTTTACAGTTTTGAATTTTAACTTTACAAGCTGACTGTAAGTGTTTAAAAAAACACCGATAACACCTGCCCTCTTTCTTCAATTTGTATCTCTTTTGTTCGTTTGTTAGGATTTTACATTCTAATCCAGTATGCGAATTAGAACCACAAAAAATACAAGCATTTTTAACAATTGTATTCAATGCAGCCGCTGACGGGAAATTATTTTTAATTTTTAATTTGCTTTTAGGATATTCAACTTTCGAACGAAATGTTTCCTGACTTTTGACAGAAAGTCCTGAAATAGAATTTGCAGCTTCCCTAGATTCAATTTCAAATTTGATAAATTTCATTAATTCGTTAATATCACCCGCTTTGTTGGGGTTTTTTTTTCCTATGGAATTCTACCACTAAATTGTGTGGTAGTTGTTTCAACATTATTGGGATTAACAAATACCCAAATTTTTCTGAATCAATACCCATAGCTTGTAAATTTCTAATACTGACTTCACTTTCGTCATAAAGACATCTAAGCCCTTTAATATTTGAAGAAAATTTAACAGGTTCTAAGAGTTTATTGACAAAACAACTAATTAATTGGTTTTGTTTTCCATATCTTTCTTTTAATAAGGTTAAACAAGACTTATAATTTTCTTCTTTCAAAGCAAACCCAGCAATTGTTTTATAAGCTTCACCAGTTAAGAAAGACTTCAAATATAAAAATTTATCAGCAGTACTTAAAGATTAATTTGAATCAATTCAGCTTGCTCGACCTTGAATTGTTTCAATTTAATTCTGATAGTAGATTTCGAATCAGATATTGAGTCGTCATATTCAAGTGATTTTTGAATTTCCGTTTCGAATTGTGTTGCATCGGAAATCAGTTCCTCGATTTTTTCATTTAGCGTTTTAAGATCATCCTGTTTTTCTTGCAAATTTAATAAATATTCAGATAGTTTACATTTATCAACTGTACTTTGAGTATCAATAGTCGATATCGAAGTGTCAATAGTTGTGATTAATTTTGTACATGCCGATCGAACAAGCTTCCTCTTTGCTTTCAACTTATCAATCGATTCCATTTTCAATAATGATAATAATAATAAAAAATGTACAGTACCTTTTATTCGGACTTACTGTTCGAAATTATCCTAAAGGGTGAGCCCGTCCATGAGTATTTAATTCATTATAACTAAATATTCCCTTGAGTTCGCAGACTTCGGCACCAATGATATGAAAATATAAAACAGAAACAAAGGGTGTTCGTGAATTCCAAAGTAATAGAAGAATATTTCTATATTCATGTGCTGTATTGAGATTATTCAAATTAAAGTCCTGATGCCTTTTCTTCATTTTATTAACAGCAAACTTAAACACAACAATTAAAATATTTAACTCTTTAAGTAAACTTATAATAAATTCCATGGGAGCATATCAAGCATGGCTCCATTTTCGAGATAAATTTATTCCATCTGAAAGAAAAAACAATAGTTTTCTCACCAGTTCGGCATTATGACGTAGTCAAAACTCCGCCCTGGGTCACGTGATCCAATAAATTCTCAACATAGACAACAAAGATTTCTCTTTTAACCTCTTAATCGTCGTGACCCTACATTCACTGACAAATTGCACGTGAAATGAAAACTGCGTCGATTAAGGGGTTAAAAATTGTTATTCAACCGCATAATTTTTTTTTCAGAGATTATTCAAAAATCCAAATGAAAAAAAAAACTTATAATTTTTACTTAATTGGCTTCATTCCTAGTCTTCAAGGCCCAAAATTTTCTGTCCTAGTTTTGACCCAGCCCGTATGAAAATCATTGTCTCGGCCAGGGGCGTAGCTACCGTGGGGCAGTACGAGCAAACTGCTCCAGGCGCTTGAATCCTAAGGGCGCAAAATTAGATAAGGCGAAATAAAAATTTGTAAAAATATTAGCATTTTTTTTTTCATTATTAATCAAATATTATATACTAGCAGACCCACCCGGCGTTGCCCGGGGTCCGTAAATAATATTCTTAAACAAAACTAAACTTTGTATGATTTTATATCTTTTGAAATTCTTTTAAATTAACCTAATTTCGGAGGCACCCATTACCTTCCGCAGCGTCTAGCGTGTTCCCAACAAACTTCTTTCCGAACGAACCTGTAATCTGGGTCCACGCTACCTAAGGTAGCATGTACTGGAACCGGAAGTGCTCCGCACGTGCCGGAGACAATTGAAAACCAAATTGAGTGTGCCAAACCTCGTAGTAATCAAGCCCATAGAATCCAAAAAAAGAATGCATCATTAATGTTAGAAAATGTTGGTAACTAAATACTGAGATAAAATTTCATAATATCAAGCTGAAACGTAGTGCAAGTTGAATGAACCAATTCCCGTTGAAATTAGGTCCTTAGAATCGGGGGAAAGAATGCGCGCCCAAACGGTGGGAGATGACCTTTCCCGTTGTAAATTTCAAAATTACTTTTAACATTAACACGGTATTTAATAAACTGGTGAAATCCATTATTTGAAGTTACTTTTAAATTAACGCGATTTTTAATTTACGGCTGTACGTAACAAGCGTAAAGTGTACGTACAAACGTAAGCTGATGCTTAAAAATGAGATTAATGTTCGAAAAAAATGGTAGCTGAGGTATAAAGAAAGACCAGGCCCTGGGTGCAAGGGTGACTTAACTAGCCATAACTTAACTAGAATGTAGTTGGGTATAAGAAAGTTTTTTAGTAATTTCAAATTTGCTGGAGGACGCTGAAACTATGTTAAAGAAAAATGTAATAGAATCTGATAGTTTTTAAATAAGCTGCAGCAAAGGGCGCAAGAAGGAGATTAACATTCAAAATTGGTGGTAGCTGAATTTTAAGAAATTTTTTTGTCATTCATGTGGTAGCAGAAGGACTTAAGAAGCTGTTAAAAAAAAGGCAAGTGAATCGGACCGCTTTTAAGAAACCTATAACAAAGGGCCCGAAGAGGGTCGACTGATAGTAAAGAACAGGACCCTAACATGAAAACTTGTTAAAAGGTGTAAGTTCTAGTACTTTAGATCTTCAATTAGTCAAAATTAAGCATAGGGTATGAAATAATCATTAGAATAAAATTTTAAAGAAATGCGCAAAAAATGTAAGGGGGGATCATTAAAACAGGGCCCTAGGTACAAATAAGAGGGTGTTGGTCCGGGGAGAAGAATGGAAGACTCAATTTTTAAATTTTGCATTGATAATGCGAGAAAATTAGGTGGTGAAAAATGCATGCCGCACAAAAAGTTCAAGGGGCTCCGGGTCGGCCCTATGAAACCCTAGGATGCCTCAGGATTTTAACAGGAATAAAGAAACGGGAGAGTAACTAAACGGAAAAAGGTTCCAAAAATAAAAATCGGATTAAGAGGAGGCAATTTATTAACAATTTATGGTGCAAAAATTTTAAGGGGCCCTGTACCGGGCCGCAAGGGGCCAAGAACTTAGGTGGCATGTAGTTGCGCATAAAGATACACTTTAGTAGTTTTTAAAGTAGTCAAGGTATGCTAGAAATGCGTTAAAGAAAATTGCAAGCAAATCCAATCATTCTTAAAGAACTGCACCAAGGACCCCAAGAAGGCGATTAATATTCAAAATTGGTGGTAGCTGAAGTCAGATAATTTTTTTTGTCGTTCATGTAATAGGTGGTATACAAGAAGTTGTTAGGGAAAAAAAAGCTTCTGAATCGGGCAGAAACTGAAAGGAGAATTCACCCCAAAAATGAAGAAAAATAGACAGAAAAGAGGCATGTTATTAACAATTTAGTGCACTAAAACTTCAAGGGGCTCTGTACTGGCCCCTTGCATGGGTGCCAGAGTCTTAACTGAAATGTAGAAATGGGGCAGAAACTGAAAGGAGAATTCACCTAAAAACAAAGAAAATCGGATAGAAAAGAGGCATGTTATTAACAATTTAGTTCACTAAAACTTCAAGGGGCCCTGTACTGGGCCCCTTGCAAGGGTGCCAGGGTCTTAACTTAAATGTAGAAATGGGGCAGAAACTGAAAGGAGAATTCACCCCCAAAACGAAGAAGATCGGATAGAAAAGAGGCATGTTATTAACAGTTTAGTTCACTAAAACTTCAAGGGGCCCTGTACTGGACCCCTTGCAAGGGTGCCAAGGTTTTAACTGAAATGTAGAAATATGGTAGAAACTGAGTGGAGAATTTCCCCCCAAAACGATGAAGATCGGATAAAAAAGAAGCATGTTATTAACGTTTTACTGCATAAAAACTTAAAGGGGGCCAGGGGCCCCGGCCCTTAAAAAATTAAAAATCTTAGTCTCAGATGCATCAGGACCTGTCTTGGACTAATCACTCCTGAGTTTTCAGACTTCTACGTGCAGTAGTTTTTGCTAGCCATCGCACACGCACACACAGAGCGAGTTGTTCTTTTATTAGTATAGATTAGACCTGACCTTTTCTGTGTAACTTATTATTTCTGTTTTGATATTCTTAGTGTTTTATGGTAAATCTATTACTACCATTATTTGAATTTGGCTAATTTTTTTTAACGATTAGCCAAATTGCTCAAATTAGTCAAAAGCCAGTGAGAACCCGGGTGGTATCTTTCATCGTTGTTCATTGGCTAATATTCTAAACCTATGGTCGGCAACACCCGGACCGTGGACGGTCGAAGCCTGGACCACCAAAAATTTTCAGTTTAAATAAATAATTTATTAATATTTACAGAAAATAGATACGTTTCAGCGATAACCTTATCAATGTTTCTTATATTTTAGAAGTAATAGCGTCATTAATTTGATTTTTTAGTAGTGATGCATAGTTTCTTTGATGCGATCGCAAAATACTGTGTTGGAGTGTAGGTGCGGGGGTGAAACTGTCCGACTGCGTTGGAGCGCATGCGTGAGGATTTGTGTGAAAGAATTTAAAGCAAGATTCCAAGACATTGCAAAGATAGGTAAGTCTCCTCAATTCCTTGACTCGCCTTATGAAGTTGTTCCAGCTGCAGAATGGACTGATGCTGCGAAGTTGTTCAGCCTTGAAACCCTTTACTTCAAATGAAGATAATTGAATTGCAAGATATTTACTTACAAATGTAATGTATAAAACTGCATCCCCTAAAGAATTTTGGAGTAAACATATCTGAGAAAAGTATTAAAATTGTAACCAACTAGCTATTAATATGGCTACTATGTTTGGTCCACATAAGTATGTGAAACAATTTTCTCCAAAATGAATTTTTTGAAGAAGAAATATCGTTCGAGATTAACGGACGCCCACCTTGAAGACACTCTTCGCATCAGCGGATCACCACGTGAACCAAACTATAAAAAACTAGCTCAAGACCGCAAGCGTAAGTTTTCGCATTAATTTTTTCAACGAATACCCCAGCCTTTTATACTTTATTATGTGTATGTAAAAATTTTCAGAAGGTATACTTATGTATGTAGTAATTTTTCAGAACGAATACCTGATTTTTCTCTTTTATATTATATATATGTGTATGTAAAAATAAAAATTTAAATTAATAAGAACTTATTCTACTTATGTGTTTTTTTTTAACCTCGATATTTTTTTTCAAAAGTATTCGGATCCCACTTAAAATTACTTGTTGACCCCTGTTCTAAACCATTAGCTGTAGAATTATAGTTACAATAGTAAAAGGCTTCGAAGTTATTCTTCATCCTCTTAAAAGTAATTTATGTCAAAATAGTTATTTTTTAAAAGTTACGAGATTCACAATTTTATTACGTTCTTTGATTCTATACGTGAAATTTACAAAAATCTACTCCTATTTTAACAGGTAAAATAATACATTATTTTTTGTGCGACCAAAACTTACCGAGTTATGTTATTTTTAGAAAAACAGATATTAAGGGTGGCTGATTGTACTGGCTAGTTGGCGCATTTAAAACGAAAATCCCGCTCTATTCGCAGTAAATATTATTAGGTACTCCGTACTGCCAGAATAATTTGTTTTGTTATTTATTATTTATTTTTAATTATTTGTATTTAACACGTTGTTGAAATACTTTGACTTTCAAATAAAAGTAAGGTTTTAAATCGAATTAATATTAGTATATAAATTTTAAACTTCAAAATAAAAATGCGCAGAACTTTTCGAGTGACAATAGGGCGCACAAATTTTACTTGCTCCAGGGCGCTGAATAGGTAGCTAATAGGTAGCTGTCTCGGCGGGGCCTGGTCCTTTCAAAGGTCAGTAAAATTAGGCCTGGTCCAAAAATTTTTGCCAAAAATGCATTTTTAAATTGCCATTATTCTACAATTAAACATTAAAATTACTCTTTTTAAAGAATAGTTGATTTGTACGCTTATTAAAATATAGTAAAACGTGTGAAAAAGAAACTGCCTATGAAGGAATCCTGTTCTAAACTGAAAAAGTATTGATCCATGCAAAATTAATATACTAATGCATAAGAAAAGAATATATAATACATTTACACTTGCTAAGAAGGAACTTGTCTATAATGCATTTTTTTTCTATGCAATTCCGTTTTAGAAGATTTTACTATATAGCATTTTTCAGATTTTTAACATTTCAATACATAGAATATGGATTAACAATATTAATGATAACTGAGACATTTACATACAAGAAATAGAGATTCATTATAAAAATAAAAAACGTAATTTGCGGCACTTCTATTTAAATAAAGTCTATAAACATGAAAAAAAGAGTTAAGATAAATATTTTTGGTCAGAATACCTCGTACGAGACAAATTTTTAACCAAATCGACGTAAAAATCGATGTTTTATAGAAATCCACTCGGGCCGAGATTTTAACTTTTTCCCGAGCCGAACTTTTAGCTGCTATACCTAGCCGGACCAACAATTTTTTTTCTACGGACGTGCCGAACTTTTAACTTTTTCACCGGGCCGAACTTTCAATTTTTGTATCGGTCCAGGCCGATTTTTTTTCTATTTGTCGGACCTGGAAATTTCGGCCCGTGCAGACCTCTACCCCCTATTGCAATCTTATTTTTTTGTTTTTGCCAGGATTTTTAAACTGTGCCGTTTAAGACAGGATTTCATTGTAGGTTCTTTGAGAAGTTCTATATAATATTTACAGCAATGATTGATGGCATAATCCATAAAGCATTTTATTTGTAACACTACGGGGCTCTGCCTCCTGCAAGCTACGCTCGCCAACTCCCGTGCAGACACCGCAGAATCTAAAAGCACGCTAATATGATCGGTTTTAGAAAGATTAGAGAAGATTGAATTATAATGAAAAAACTTGTAGCGATCTCCCTATAAACGGGTTTCCATTCAATACCCTTTGATTGCGAAAATTTAAGGCCGGATCAGTTGCTGTTAAGACATCCAAAGGTTGTTTTCGTGTTTGATTAAAGAAGATCAGTTAAACATTTGAAAAGAAGCTAAAATAAAATGAATTAACTAAACAGAGTCTTTCCCTCCCGGTATTTTTTAACAGCGTTACAAAACGATTGACATAATTCAATTTACTACAATTACTATAATTTACTGCTTTAACCCCTTCAAGGGCGGTGGTTCATTTTTGGACCACTTAAATTTAATTCTTAAATGCCACATTGGCACCAGAATATTGGAATGAAAATTTTCCTTTTATTAAGTAAGTGAACACTGTTATGCTGTTTGGGAGCCACACTCAAGTAAAAGAAGACCAATTTTTAAACATAATGACAAAAGTATCAGTGTAAAGGACAATATTCTTTATTTGGGATTTCTACTTGACAGCAATTTTCGCTGGATGGATCACCTAGATATGATTCGAACTAGGCTTAACGATTTCACGTGTTAAATGCGACAAACCAGAATCCGTCATAGAGGCCTTCCTTCTATTTATCTTAAAATATGGTACAAAACCGTCTTGAAGAAACGTATTTCATATGGGCATGAGATCTGGATGCCTGACTTAAATCAAAATGGAATAACAAGATTACTCTCATGTCAACGTCTACGTCTGCTATCTGTCTTAAAGGCATGTTGTACGATTTCTAATGACGCATTGTGCGTTTTGGTGGGTACTCCACCACTTGACATAGAACTGAATTTGTCTTCTAAGCGTTATAATATCATTTATGCAAATGGTACAGTCTTGATTGACAATATGTATTTTAAAGGTGAAGATTTTATGAATAAACTGAGGACATATAATTATCCTTACTTTTTTGAAAACTTAAATATAAAATTTGTTAAGCCAGTGGTTGATACAGTACCAGTGGTGAATCATCAGATATTGTATACTGATGGTTCTCGAATGATGAACAGTGTAGGAGCTGCATTTACGGTTTGGTATAGGGATTCTTTTATGTTAGACATGAGATTAAAATTACATGACTATAACTCTGTTTTTCAAGCGGAATTGGCTGCGATAGACGAGGCTATCTGTTGATGCATCGGCTCACCGCATGATTCATTTCATCTTTATACTGACAGCTTGTCTCCAATTTACGCTCTTCAGCGCTTATTTCCATCTAACGGTCAGCTTTTTAATATCTTCAACTCTTTGCGCCTGTTACATAATAAAGTCGCATATGTTGGCTGGATAAAATCGCGTGTTGGAATATCAGGAAATGAAAGAGCGGACATGTTGGCAAAATCAGTTATTACAAATGATCTTTATGATAAAGTTCTACGCATTCCTGCACCAACTTCTATTTTAAAACGCCATTTTAAAACACTTCTACATGATCAATGGCAGGTTTCTTGGGAAAATTCGGACAAGGGAAGAGATACTTATGCGATATTAAACAAGGTTGACGATTTATTTCTATGTGAATCCCAGGTGATAGGTTATTTTCTTTCTTCACATGGAGCATTTCCACAGTATCTGTTTAAAATAGGAAAGCGCCCAAATAACAGGTGCAACTGTGGTGATGTAGGAAGTATACAACATTATTTGTTTGGATATTGTTCGTTAATGCCTTGTACATTTAAATTCAACAGGAATTGTACGCTGAGATGGAACATTCGAAACGTTCTCTTCACCCGTTCAAAATATAGAAAATTGTGTGCTGTGAACAACGCACTTAATAGGGGATACTCATTTATTGGGTATAAATTTTGATAATTTTTACACTTGTAACTATTTGCTTCTATCATACTGTTAATAGTCATCAGTGGTTCGCTACGGACATTACGCGGTTTTCTGACACTACCTCAAAATCGAACTCAACATTGTGCCTTTTATAGTAACTGTCCTTTGTCTGACATTTCTTTTAACGGTGATTATCTCTTGAGGTCTGAACATTATGGTGATCTTTTTCAAGTTAGTTTTTCTTATATAAAACATTTATGAACATTTTTTTCTGGAACACTGAACTCATTTAAACATTAGTGAACAGTGAACTGTAATGAACATTTACACTTCATAATCTTGAACAAGGATCTATAGTCTTAACTTTTGTTACACATTTAAGTCACCTCACTATCGTTTTTTATTTTTATTATTATGATGATAGCAACATCAATTGTTTTGTATATTTACGATTTACTGATGTAAGTACGTCAGGATATGTGCCATTTTCCTTGTTATTTTGGGTGCGTTCCGATGTCCGGCATCGGTGATTGTTGTAGGGGTTTTCCACCAGAGCATTACATCCTATGCCATTCTTTGGTTGGTGCTCCGGTCGGGTGATCAAGTAAGTGAATAAAAGCATTTTCGTATTTCGAAATTTGTTTGTTAATTCCGGTGTCATTCACTGATTTCAACATTTTACGAATAGAAGTACCTTGCCCCCGAAAGAGTTAAACGCATATTAATGTATTTATTATTTTAAAGTTTCCTTTCTCTTTTAATATTCACGTGTAAATACAATTTTCAAGAAATAATTTTCAATACTTTCCTGCTTTTAACACGCACTCGTTTAATAGTAATTTTAAAGTTTCTTTTTTCTGTTTTTAATCGTTGGGAAATATTATTCTTTGCACTGTTTTTAGAACTGAAAACAATCTCTATAATAATAGCCTAAGTCATGTAACTGCCATAAACAATTACGGTCTGATCCCTTCGTTTTTTATATTCCAGGCGGCCATTTTGGTACTTTAATGTTAGCCAACCACAGGTGATAAGTCGCCAAATATTTTTCTATCGCCATCATTTCACTTATATTATAGTAGTCCAAGTCATGTAACTTCCATAAACAATTACGGCCTGATCCCTTCGCTTTTCATAAGAAACGTTTCCATTTTGATTAAAGAATCAAAATTATTTTTTCGAATAAAACTACATAAAAGTTGTCACGATTGCAAAGAATTATTGGTACTTTTATGTTAGCCGGGTGCAAATCTCGCCAATAGCTTTTTTTAACTCGCCAGTTAGGATTTTTTTATTTTTCAAGTGGTAAATTAAAACGGTACTACTTGGTTATCCCATCGACTAAAAATCTATCGCCAAACTATAAGATTAAATGCCAATAATGGTTAATCGTAAATGTCACATTCATTTGACTTTAAGGATGTTACACGTGTTTACACCATCAAGTGATTTTTATTTCGACGTTTTATTTGTATTATTATTAATGTTATACTAATTTATTTGTTCTTTCGTTATTTAAAATAAAAATTATGTCAATTTGTATAATTTGGCAAAATTGGTCGATAGAATAACTAAGTATAGTACTATTAAAACATTGCTTTGAAGTTGAAATTAAATGTCATGATTTGCTGCATTATTTAATATTTGGCGCAGATGTCATATACGCACCGGATTTGGCGTGATTCTTTTTACGACAATTTGGCAAAAACCTCGTTTTCGAATACCAGTTACATATGTATTTTTAAATTATTTTCTATTACTTTTAAAATGAAATAACAATAAATAAAAAAAAATTTAATTAATAACTATAGAACAAAACAATTTTTTAACATTTTTTTAAATAAAAAGAAAATAAATGTAAATAAACATTTATTAATAAATAAGCAACAATAGCAGGGTTACCATGTCAGGCAAAATAATGCCATTTTGACGCCAATTAGGTACTCCGGTGCGTATATGACATCTGCGCCTAATATTTTTCTTTTCGTTTCGTTTAAAGAAAAAAAGAAAGAATCACTTCTTTCTTTTTTTTTTTAGCCATTAATTTTAAATGTTTCAGTTTTAAATGAAAGTTTTGCATTAAATAAAATGATAATAAAATTAAAAAAAAAATGCGACGGGAGAAATGTTTGGCGATTTATCACCTGCCTAACATTAAAATACTGAGTTCTTGATTTCTCTATCAGTATCTTCTGATTTGGCGAAAGATTGTTCAAGTAAGTTGAATTATGAATAAAAGTAACATGATACATTTTTTAGCATACATTTAAGGGAGGCCAAACTGGTCGCCAAATTAGTTTAAAATAATAAACTTTTCTAAAATATGAAAAAAAAAAACAATATATGTTATGATTAAAATTTGAGTTGCCATCATTAGAGTATTTAAAGTTGGAAAAAAATTAATATTTCGAAAACTAATTCGAATTTAAAAATTCTAATACCAGTTTTGAGATCTGCGGATCAATACGGATTTTTGGTGTTAATTTCATCGCATAATATTCCATATTTTAGGAGAAGTCGCCGTGAAACATAATCAGTTGCTTAATCAGTGTAGAATCGTTTCATTAGGATTATTAGCCTCCAGTACGGTAATGCTATTTCTTTCTCCCAGCTTATTTTGTGTCCGAAAAATAACGTTACCTTACAGAAGCTAGCCGTAAAACAAAGCATTACGATTAAATACTCTTTAGCAATTTTTTAAACTTCTAATCATCGCACATTTTCAATTTTTATGCCGTTGCAGTGGGAAAAAAATATTCTTTTAAATGCATTTTGTTTGAAAACTGTATCCCCATTTATTTTTGAAATATTAATTTTTTTGTAGTTTTTGGAGCCATTTGCTTAATATTGGCAACGGATACTCCATTTCTGTAGAAAGTAAAGGAAAAATAGTTGTAAAATATTAATTATATATTTTTGTTGCCATTTTCTCGTAACAACCGAAAGAAAATTTAATTCAAATACGTGCTATTTGAAAAAAAATATAAACGAATGATTTCTGTTAAAACAATGGAGCTATACTATACAAGATATACTATATACTATATTTAATTGTAAGTATCTATGAATCATTAGATAGCCGTTTTTTTTTCGATTTTGTTGAATGACGGAATCTTTTTGCTGCATTTGTGCATTATTTCGCGATAGTGATGTGCTATTACTATAGATGTTTAAGAGTAGTTCGTAAATGTGGAATTCTTAAGCGGATGCGAATGACGTCATTTTACATAAAATAAAACGTGTGCTTTAAGTCTTAAAATTAAAATATGTTTTGTACTGCAGTAGAGTCCCGCTTAACCGAGTTATTTTCTTCTGATGGACTGGTGGCTTCTATTATTATGGAACAGCTATTATAAATGGAGTGTTAGGTGAAAATGAAAAAACAGCCAAAAAAAAAAAAAAAAAAAAAATATATGACCGTTTTTTCCCCCCATTCTGACCAGAAAATCAGAGTTCTAACTTTTTACGGTTGCTATTTCATCTTCATCTAACACTTCATTTATAATGGCTGTTTCATAATAATAGAAGCCATCAATCCATCAGAAGAAAATGAAGTAATGGAAATGCCGGGGGCGACACTAAATTCTGAAAAAGCAGAATTCCTGTTCTCTAGTATATATATATAGTTTAGATATGTACGCTGGCCTCCAAAAGTTAAGGTACAGGGACTGGATGCTTTCGATTGCACACGGTTTGTCGAATATCTACCAACATTATTGACGAATTGTTCTTGAACTTCTGGGATGTAAAGAACATGTTTGATTTCATATTTCTGGATGAAGATTTAGTCGGGCCGACAATTAGGGGGTTAATAATAAGTTTAATAATAAAGTAATATTTGCGATCAGCTATGCAACAGAAAATGCTGGAAATGGTTTGTCACTGCGTTAAATGACTATTTGGGTCCTGTTCAACGTTTGTGTGCATTTGTGTAAGCATAGCACTCATATTCGTAAAGATGTTAACGTTTTTGTGAAAAATTCAAAAGTTTTTTGTTTATAGCATACAGAGTTTTTAACCAAATTTAACACAACTTTCCGAAAACTTGACAATGAACAGTAGCTACGGTATACTGCCATTAAAACATGAATATATTGAATATTTGATGAGATATGAGTACTTGTATGAAACAATTTTTAACTGCGCATGCGTGGAAGATTTCAAAATTTTTATTTCATAATTTGGTAGTCAGTTATTTAGGGCAACTTATCTAAAATGTCCTGTCAAATATCGAGAAATTTCACAAAGATAGGGGCGATATAGTGAGTTGCTTTCAAAAAATAGTTTTATTATAAGGGCTTTTCCACAACTTTTCAATCAACTCACTATATCTTTCTGAGTTTTCACAATATTTGACTGGACTTTTTACAGAAGTTACCCAAAATAGCTGGCTACCGAATAATGAAATAAAAATTTAGACATCTTACACGCATGCGCAGTTAAAAATTATTTCATACAAGTGCCCATATCTCATCAAATATTCAATATATTCATGTTTTAATTGCATCATACTGTTGCTACTGTTCTTTGTCAGGTTTTTTGGAAAGTTGTGTTAAATTTGGTTGAAAACTCTGTATGCTATAAACAAAAAACTTTTGAATTTTTCACAAAAACGTTAACATCTTCACGAATACGAGTGCTATGCTTACACAAATGCATACAAACGTTGAACAGGACCCAAATAGTCATTTACCACAGTGACAAACCATTTTTATCGTTTTCTGTTACATAGGTGATCGCAAATATTATTTTATTATTAAATTTATTATTAGCCCCCTAATTGTACCCCCGATAAATCTTCACCGAGAAATATGAAATGAAACATGTTCTTTACATCCCAGAAGCTCAAGAACAATTCGCCAATAATGTTGATAGATATTCGACAAACCGTGTACAATCGAAATCATCCAGTTCCTGTACCTTAACTTTTGGAGGCCAGTGTATAAAAATGATACAAGAAGTATTGGTGAATGTACGTCAATAATCAGCATGCACCGAAAAAGAGCATGTTGATCTGAAAATGAAGTCTGCAGTATTTGATATTTAATCGTCCCCATGTCCCCAATTCAAATACGAGGTAAAAAGTTTATTTCTTTTTCGGAGCATCTAAATTTAAAAAAGTCCTTCCGGCCAGTGCCGGGAGGAAGAGGTAGCTTTCATATTCCTTATTTTAAAAAAGCCAACTTATATCATTCAAACACACGAAGCTCAATTTAGTGGAAACCGAATATAGGAGATTCAATACTAATTTTTATCAATACTAAATCATTATGAATGAGAATTTCGCGAAATTAGTCAGCTTTATCCAAGCTACTTTTCTTTAAAGTAACTTATATTTGGCTGCCAAATTCGGTGATTTCTTAAAGTGCCTGCCATTTTAAGACAACATGGTGGATGAGGCTAACCAGTGAACTTGGTCGAGACCTTAGTAATTGCTGTGCACATGCTCACTCACATCGGAATCGGTTGATATATACGAGTGCTGTCGCATGCAAAAAATCAGATTTTTCAAAATGTCACCCACAATAGAAATTGAAACTGCTATATCTGAGCCATTTTTTAAGGTAAAGACAAACAAAAAATGCTCCTGAATCCTTATATCAAGGTAAAATACTAAAGAAAGAAAGCTTTTTCAATTTCTAATTTTTTTGCACCCCACTTTAATAATATATATATATATATATATATATTAATTTAATGGCCGCCATTTTGAAACAAGATGGCTGATGAATCTGGCCAGCGAACTTGGTCGAGGTATTGATGCATACTATCCACATGCCTTCTTACATCGAAATAGGCGAATACGTGTGTTATCGCGTGACAAATACAAGATCGTTTCAAAATGTTAGCCATGCTAGAAATTCAAAGTGCTATAATTCAACCATTTTTTAAGATATAAACAAAGAACAAATTTTCAGAAACAAAAACTGCTCCGGAATCTTTGTATCAAGGCCAAACACATAAAAAAAATCTTTTTCATTTTCCAATTTTTTAATACCTGATTTTAAATTTCAAATTTAATTTTTTTTTAAATGGCAACCCTTTTGAAACAAGATGGCGAATGAAGCTGGCCAACGAACTCGGTCGAGACATTGGTATGTACTATGTACAGACCAAGTTACGTCCAAATCGGTTCATAAATACGCCTGTTATCGCGTGACGAAAATCAGGTCGTTTTAAAATGTCAGCCCCAATAGAAATTCAAAATGCTATTACTCAGCCATTTTTTTAGATATAGACTAAAAAAAACTGTTTCGGAATCTTTGTATTAAGGTCAAACATATACGAAAAAAATCTTTTTCATTTTCTAATTTTTTGGTATCTCATTTTTAATTTTTAATTTTTTAAATTTTTTAAATGGCCGCCATTTTGAAACAAGATGGCGGATGAAGCTGGCCAACGAACTCGGTCGAGATATTTGTTTGTACTACGTACACACCAAGATACATCCAAATCGGTTCATAAATACGCCTGTTATTACGTGACAAAAATCGGCACGTTTCAAAATGTCAGCCACGCTAGAAATTCAAAATGCTCTAACTCAGCCATTTCTTAAGATATAGACGAAACAAAAACTGCTCCCGAATCTTTTTATCAAGGTCAAACACATAAGAAGAAAATATTTTTTCAATTTTCAATTTTTTGGTACCACATTTCAAATTTAAATTTTTCTTAAAAATTTAAACGGCCGCCATTTTTAAACAAGATGGCGGATGAAGCTGGCCAACGAACCCGGTCGAGACATTGGTATGTACTATGTATAAACGAAGTTACATCCAAATCGGTTCATAAATACGCCTTTTATCGCGTGACAAAATTGAGGACGTTTCAAAATGTCAGCCACGGCAGAAATTCAAAATGCTGCAACTCAGCCATTTTTTAAGATATAGACGAAACAAAAACGGCTCCGAAATCTTTGTATAAAGGTCAAATACATAAGAAAAAAATATTTTTCCATTTTCAATTTTTTGGTACCACATTTCAAATTTTAATTTTTTTAAAATTTTTTAAATAGCCGCCATTTTGAAACAAAATGGCGGATGAAGCTGGCCAACGAATTCGGTCGAGACATTGGTATGTACTATGTACACACCGAACTACATCGAAATCGGTTCATAAATACGCCTTTTATCGCGTGATAAAATTCAGGACGTTTCAAAATGTCAGCCACGCTAGAAAATCAAAATGCTATAACTCAGCCATTTTTTAAGATATAGACGAAACAAAAACTGCTCCGGAATCTTTGTATAAAGGTCAAATACATAAGAAAAAAATATTTTTCCATTTTTAATTTTTTGGTACCACATTTCAAATTTTTAAATTTTTAAAAATTTTTAAATGGCCGCCATTTTGAAACAAAACGCCGGATGAAGCTGGCCAACGAACTCGGTCGAGATATTGGTATGTACTATGTACACACAGAATTACATCGAAATCGGTTCATAATTACGAGAGTTACAGTGTGACATAGGTCAGATATATATATATATATATCAGTGGCGTGGCGTCCGGTCATCGTTGGATGCGGCGATGACCAAGCAATATTTTAAAACTCTTAATAAGCTTTTAAAACTCTACGATCCAGTTTTAGCAGAACATTTGGAGTTCATGTATAAGTGAAGGTAAGATTTAAAGTTTCTTTTTTGAACATTCAACCATTGAATTTTAGAGTTAATAATTTTTCACCACAAACTTAAATAATTGCGATGACCACCGAAAATTTTCACGCCACGCCACTGATATATATATATATATATTACCATTAATTAAACATAACCTACCACCGTCAATTATTATGAATTAAAGCTGTAAGTATTAAAAAAAAAAAAAAAAAAAAAAAAAAAAAAAAAAAAAAAAAAAAAAAAACATTATAAGAATTATTATGGAAGAAAAAAGAAAAAAGTGGACACCGACAAAAATTGAAAAGCTTATACATTGAATTACGTTATCAAGGGCACAGAATTCAATGATATAAGCGAAATGGTGTTTTCTGTGGGAAAAATAAGCTAAAGCTAAAATTAATTTTCCCCTGTGCCCGACCAACCACTAAAATCAAGTGAATTGATTAAAAATGAAAGCAGAATAGAAACAAATAATATGAAATGGAAGAATCAATAAAACGTATTTAAATATTTATAGGATATAAAATATAAATAATAAACACCATACCGATTAATATTTCAGTATTTTACAAAAATCCATGTGCACATGTCTACCAGTATATCAAAAAGATTAAGGTGAATAAAACAGTTAAGAAATCACAGTAAATGATACCCAAGGATGCAGTTAATACATTTTGAAATAAAATTTGAAATACCTTGTAAAACAAATTTAATCTAATATAAAATAAATAGATATTAATTACATTATTTAAAATGCACTATTAAATTAATAGATAACAGTTTAACAATATCGTCAAAATTTAGCTAAAAATACCCCCTGGTGTATAAATTATAACTGAAATGGAGCTAGAAAAATTAAAAATTAGAGCAATCTGAAAGAGACAAATTTGGTGCTGCCATCTATTATTAATTATATTAAACATCTATCGCAAGATAAAAATTTGTAAGCTTTTGAATGTAAATAACTGTTTAAACAGCAAAACCAAACAAATCCTTATATATAGAAAATTATAAACCTAATATAAATCACACAATGTATTTAAAACTATTGTTAATAAAATTAAAAAGCATACAATATATTCTATTAGCTAACTTATTTAAACTAAACTAAGAGTTTAAATAATGCTAGAACATTGATAATATATAGCATATAGCTATATGCTATAAAACAAAATAAATTCAGTAATAATTAATATAAATAATTATTAAAAATAATAAAAAATTATTTTTTAATGAATTATATATTAGATATTTATAAAATGAACAGGAAATAAAAAACATGTGGAAGTATATAGAAGGTTAAATAATACTTAAAATCCCATTACTTAAAAAGCACAAATATAGAATGTGGATTATTTTCAGACATCCATAAAAATCCATAAAGTATGAATGTGGGACATTCAAAAACATTAAACCGATAATAAATATTAAAGAGAATAGAGGAATAATAATAAAAATAATTACCCAATTTTAATGCATACAGTATAACTATATTTATATTAAAACTATTTATATGTATATTATTCACTATAAGAGTGGCATACTATTAGTAATTAATATGATATTGTCCTTAGTAAATTAAAATTTAATAACAAATAATTGTAAATTAGATTAATGAATAATTAAGCTAATTATAATATTAATGAAAATCTCCAATTTACATATAAAATATCAAATCAACATCCACATAAAATACATAACAAAAATATAGTAATAATACAAGAGCCCCGCTTTTTTTTTTTTTTTATAAATAATTAACCATTGCGTATTATCCAGACAACACCACCCTCCTCCGTACTCTAACATCTGCCCAACCAACCAACCTATAATATTTTTTTTATATTATTTTACAATTTTTAATTTTTTATAGATATTTTTTTATTTTATAATTTTTTTGTAATTTTGTTTACGCATGTGTTAATTTGTGTTTATAGATCATGTAAGAAAAGTACTAATTGTATATTAATGAATATATGAATTTTTTTGGAAAACCATGATTTAATGCATCATAAATTAGTTTTTTAATATTATTGTTAATTAGAGGAGAAGAACATAAACATTTAATTCTATATAAATGATTAAGTATTATATTACGAAATACAGAATGATGTAGACAAGATTTAAAATTTGTAAATGAATTAACTGTGAATTTAAATTCTTTACGTTTGTCATATAAATCTGTGATTGTTTTATTGTCTTTTATTGTAATTTTAAGATCTAAGAAGTTAATTGTATTGTTAGATAAAAGGTTTTCCGTTAATTCCAAATTAGTGGGATAATCAACTGGAAATCGAGTAATTGCAGATTGATCAGTTTCAATTAAAATGATGTCATCAATATAACGATATAAATGTAGATTATTATTAGTAAAATTACGTTCATAATGAGATAAGTATAAGTCTGAGAGTAAACTGGAAGTACAACCGCCTTGTGGTATACCGACATGCTGTAAATATAAAGTATTATCTTGCAATATATAATTATTATAGATAATGAAGTTAGTTAAAGATTTAAAATATGCAATATCTATATTAGATGGTAATTCCAGTTTTTTATAATACTTTTTAAATAATGCATTTATAATTTTATGTAAATCTAATAGGTCTATATTATTAAAAAGATCTTTGAAGTCATATGTCGTTATATTACAAACAGAATGAAGATTTTTTAAAATATTAACAAGTTGATAGCTATTTTTTATACAATGTGTATTATCATTGTTTGTAGTAAGTGCATATATTTGATTAAGAATTTTTAAGAGAAGTGTATTGGCTTTATTATTATATGTATTACAACCAATAGTAACAGTCCTAAATTTAATAGGAGTTTTATGAAATTTGGGAATAAGAACTAAATATGGATAATTAAAATTAGTAGATAAAATATTTAAAAGTTTATAATAACTTCGAATTTTACGATTATTTACAATAACATTTTCATTAGTTTTTTGAAAAGACTTATTAGAAGAAATAGAATTTGTAAGAAGTTGGTGATAATATGATTTACAAATAATAGCATAATTGTTAGGAGATTTGTCTACATATGTAATAACGAAGTTTTTTTGTAATTTAGTAATTTGTTGGAAATAATGCTGTGTATTAATAGAAACCAAATCAGCAATATTATTTTTTAAAGCCATAGTTAATTTATCAATTACTAATATCTTCCATTGATTAAAATATTCAATAGGCTTATTATAAGAGATAGAAATTTTATAAATAAAAATATCAATATCATATGTAAACTGTTTGATAATAGATTTAACATTAAATTTAGATGGAAGTCTATATTTAGTACCATAACCCATTAGTTGTTTCAATTTAAAATCATGAACAATATCAAGATTTCCAGTGATTATATGTCCATGATCATTGTTTATGTATTTTTTTAGAGTGGGGTCTTTGCAGTTACACGGAAAAGTACTTGCAGCAGATGTATTTTTTGAAAATGTATTGTAGTTAAAAATTTTTCTCCCAATTGTATTCGGATATTTAAAGGATATATATATATATATCAATTTTGAACGGAGGGTGGTTTCGGGGTCTGGAGGTCATGATCGATGAAAATATACCAAAATTTTTTGAAATCGCTTTCCTCCGAACGGCTGCAATAGGTAGCTTTTTGTAATGAAAGCTACCTAAAAGTGATTTTTTTAAACTTTTAACTGAATAATATAATTATGTTACTTTATTATGCTTTTTATTACTAAAATTTTATTACTTTACAGTTAAATTAAATTTTAATGTATTAGCAATACTTAATACTTGATAAAATAAATTGCCTGTTTATCTTTGAATAATTTAAGTTTATTGAGTTTTAAAAGTAATAAAAAAAATACCTACTTATGTATGGTAAAAACTGACACTGAAATGACCAAAAAATAGGTATTTCATTAGAGACATGTTTTTCGTTATAGACATGGGGTCAAGGCCATTTTCCTGATTCACAATGTTAAAATATTAATACTGTATGTGGATGCAGGACTACATTAAAGTTTTATATTTTGCTTTATTAATAGTGAAAAATCTATATTTTATTTTGTCAGAAATTGTAGTTGTTATAAATGTGTAAAATATGTATAATATAAATAGAAGTCTAATACTATTACACAAAGGGATCCGAAATAAAATCTATCAATTTATGCCTGAATGAATGTCACCATAAAGAAATACA
Source organism: Maratus speciosus (assembly GCA_963932465.1). Lineage (NCBI taxonomy): Eukaryota > Metazoa > Arthropoda > Arachnida > Araneae > Salticidae > Maratus > Maratus speciosus. The sequence continues at coordinate 511,765,003 of OZ010790.1, read as the reverse complement.
TTTGTGTTTGATTTATCTACATTCTTTAGTCATATTTTTATGCTAATCTACTTCCCATGCATATATGAATCATTTGATGTGAATATTCTACAAATAAGTAGAAAATAAAATCGCACTTTTCATTTCCATATCCTTACTGGAAAAAATACCGTGGATTAAATATAGAGATGTGATAATTATCTGCATTTTGAATTATTGTATCCTGGCCACCTTTAATCCCAATTTTGAATGCAATACCTTTACAAATCTTAGTGGTAATATATTAACATTATCTGTAGTTGGTTTGTTTCAAATTGTTTTATAGGCATGACGCATTCACATGACATGCAATACTGTATATCTCTAAATACATATGATTAATTTTGAAAAGTATAGTTTTATTTAGTATTAACCATATACATATTATATTACATTGCTAATAAAAAAAATGCAGCTTAACACTTTTCTTTTCTTTCTTTTTTTTAAAGTTATTTCGTTTCAATCATCTTATTAACTTTTTCTAGTCTCTGTTTTAAGCATTTAACTTCTAATTGATAAGCTTCTTTTAGCATATGATCTAACTGACCCAGAGCATCACTTTCAATTTTCTTGCACTGCCTAGAAAGAAAACAAGAAAGAAAAATCATGCGTTAAGCATAGATTATGAAACAAAACTTCGTTATTTAGGGAAATAAGATAACTAAGTAAACATTTTATAAAATGCATAAAACATTTGAAAAACTGATTTCAGTAGTTACCGTCCATAACCAAATATGTATTCCAATTATTTTGAACAGCCCCGTGTTTGATCTGTAGGTTGATATATATACTATATAATGGGATAATTTAGTTTAGCAAGAAAACGAATAACAGGTTGACATTCATCTTTCAGCAATTTATACTAATAGATGGAAACATACTTGAATACTTTTGTACAGCCCTGTAGTTTACCTAGTACATGCCACTGTTTAGCTAAAATTTAATTCAAACTAAAACACTCTTAAAACTACTGAAATTACATTTCCAGAAATTATCACCCATAGATGGCCATATACCCAACTCTTTGCGTGGCCCTGTATATCATTTTATCTATTTTTCTTAATAAACTAAATTCAGTTCAGGGTAAAAATGCATAACTCCTTTAAAACCCACCTTTAAGCAATTTATGCTCATACTCAGTAACCTTTACGAATTCATTTCTGTAGCCCTGTATATGAACTATAGCATTTATACGCACTTTATAGTATGCATAAATATAGCGAAGAAAGCGCATATCATAATTAAAAATGCATTTCGAGCAATCATTGCTAATATACAGTAATTAGGATACAATAGAGTATTTGAAATCTTTTCAAATACACCGCAAACAATTTCCCCTATACCATTATGAACGGAATTATTTTGTGTGGCCCTGTAAATGAACAATAACTATTCTTTGCACCGCATATTCAACAGAATGTATATTTTAGTGAACTTCATAAATGAATATCTATTTTACTATGCTTGAAAGAGTGTAACATCATTAAAAATCATTTGAAACGATTTTTTCCCATTGGCCGTAATGTAACGGAAAACTTTTGACTGTCTCTGTAAATGAACTAAACATGCTACAAACTTTATTTGAAATAGGGAACGTGCTATGGTAGAGGTCACTAACATCCAAAAATTTCAGAACGATCCGAGCATATTTACGAGAGTTAGAGCGTGGACAGACGGACAGACAAACCGAATGCATAAACGCTTTTCAACTTTGTTGGAAAGTGTTAAAAATTACTGTTAGTTACTAATACTTACTATTACAAAATATTAGTTTATCCGTAAGTGGCCCGCATCACTGAAACTCCCCGATCGTTAAATCCCACGTTAACCTATGGGAAAACTTAGAAGTGCGATTACTCATTACCTAATATAATTATCGAAATACAGTTTTCACAATCAAAAAGTAGTTTCAGATGCCGAAAATATGCGTTTATAAAAATCCTCTCCTTTAATTTTAATAATGCTGAAATTTCCACTTGATGAAATTTTATCGTCTTCTTAAATGTACATTTAAGGAGACATTTTTTAAAATGCACATCTTCGACATCTGACGCCTACTAACCCCTCCCTATTTCCATCCTCTTGGTCCGATTTTGCCCATTAACGCACTTGACCGAGATTTTATGCCCCTTGATTTTATGTATGAGTTTGGAAGAGATTTGTGCAGAATTGTGGAAGTTATCGTGTCCAGCAGAAAGTGATATATATATGGCGCATTCTCACAATCTTTTGACTTTCATGCCCCTGAATAATTTTTTATTTACTACACTTTTTTGCGCTTTTTTTTATTTCATATACTGGGGAACATCCCATTGCATGATTGCATAACAATATTAACGAGATAAATAAGTTTTGGACGATGTTGGGGGTCCAAATCAGGAAAACTCATCTACCGTCCCGTATCTCTGATGCTGATTTTTAAGTTTGGAGCTATCTGGATAAAATTGTTTCAATAAAAATAATTCGATGTAATTTTTATCTGAAACTGGAACTATTGTTTTATATAAATATGTAGCTAAAAATTAACCTGCACACATTTTTAGGGTTGTTATTATTTTTTAAACTCTGTCCCTGGGTTTTAGATTCCTTACCATCCCTCTTCTAAAATTATACAGAAAATCATTTCAGATGCAGCCACAGAATTTTTTTCAAGTTTTTTCTCATGCAGAAGTATGCTAGAGAAATAATGTCTAAAATTCTTTGGCAGGAAATTTACTGTAGAATTTAAATCAGCATTTAAATATCAATTTCAAGCATCGTGGCTTTATTGGTAGTCTCACCGTCCCCAAGGTTTACTCCTGCACTTTTCGAGGTAAATAAAAAAAAAAAAAAAATTAATCCAATGTTAACAACTGTTTCTAAAAATCAATGAATATTGTGGCTATCACTTAGTCTTAACATGATTTTCCTGAAAATAGGTGGTAATTTTCCTTACCGTTCCATCCTTACCGTCCCCTTTTTCCAATACCATCCCCTTTTTTTACCTTACCTTCCCTTCTTTAACACCCCTTTAAGACAATGTTATACAAAAATTCTGTATTAAAAGTACTACATTGTTATTATTTCTTATTGGTACCTATTTCCTATGGGTACTATGCAAATTCATTATAAGTAAAAATTTAGAGGAAAATAGAAAGTTATAGTGGTAAAATGATAAGGAAAATTAAACTCGCAAGTTTAACTTAAACATCATTTAAATAAAAAGTTTTTCGCTGCTGACCATTTTTTCTTTATTTTGAATCATTAAGGCATTCGTCTATCAGACTAAAATGTTATTTTAGCAAGTTTAATTTCGCCAGATTTTTTTCCCCAAAAGTCAAAAGATTGTGAGAATGCCCCATATATATATATATACAGATGGATTCATAAATATCGAAACAATAGGCTATCTTCTTAAATATTGCCCCTAGGCACATACTTCCAATTGAAAAGTTTCATAAAAAAAGGTGCAAAATTTGATGAGATAAGTTTCAACTCCATGGGGGGGTCTATATGAGAAAATACAAAAATTAAATTTTTATACGGGCCCCGCAGAGTAAAATTCCCAAATAGAAAAATTTTCCTTATCTATTCCCGAATTAAACACAAAAAAATTCATCTCGATATTTTTAAAATTCGCAGAGATATCAAAATCCAAAATTCGTGACTTACACCATTTATCCATGCCTCTGAGCGACGAGTTTTGACTACGGGGGCCGTATAAAAATTTAATTTTCGTATTTTTTCAAATAGACCCCCCATGGAGTTGCAACTTATGTCATTAAATTTTGCACCTTTTTTTATGAAACTTTGCAATTGGAAGTATGGGTCTAGGGGCAATATTTAAGGAAATAGCCTATTGTTTCGATATTTATGAATCACCCTGTATATATATATATATATATATATATATATATAGTTTTTTACTGAGGGTGGTTTTGGTTTCTAGGGGTCATGATCGGTGTAGATCTGCAAAACTTTTTCAGAAATTCCAACGTAGGGGAGAATGTAATAGGTAGTATTTCATAAGAAATCTATCTAAAAAAAACACGTGTGTTGTATGTATACCTTCTCCAACTTGTGTGTGAAGAAAGTTATTGACCTATTTATAAAAGAGAAAGCAAAAAGTTTGAAATTTCTTTTCTCGTGGAAACCTATTACTGAATTATGCCTTTATTTTCTCAATATACTTTATAAAATACAGAGTGAAGACCAGAATGAGGGTCACACCGGCCCTGTCCCAGGAAGGAAAATGAAATTTTGAAAGTACTATAGTTTTTTATTTATTTAGAAAATAATACAATTTCTTTAATCCAGAATATGGTTAAGCGCTTTCTATCACAGATAAAAACTGAAGTGTGGGAGTTGATAGCATCTTTGAATCCAAAGCAATAAAGAGTCCTTCGATATCGACTTTCGATACTTGACTATATCCACAGTTTAAATTCCAACGCAAATTCTTACATCTTTATCTACCGTTTATCTGTCTGTGACGTGTATGTTGTTTTCAATAACAGCTACAACTTTAAAAACTAACTATATGCAAGATATAAAAGCAATTACATGCAGCACTTCATTTTAAAATAGTTCGCGGCAAGCCGCGTTACACTTACAGATTCAAACATTCAACTACAACTGACTGAGAACAAATCAACACATACATTACGCTTTCAGAGGGAAAGACAGTGGACAGATTGTGCCATCTATAGGCATAAATTTCATAGTAAATCCAACACACAGCCCCCGATAAATACTATTCATGCAATTAAAGATTTGCATAAAATACATATACAATTAAAATTAGTATGTTTGACTATGAAATTAAATATCAAAAAGGCTCCACTAACATTGAAGCTGATATGTTATCTAGACAACCTGTTTCAGAAGACCCTCCACACCATATGTATAGGTACTTAGGTACCTACTTGACTTGAATGAAGTAAGAGAAAATCAGAAAAAAGAAAAAAAAATGTAATGGTTAACGGTAAAAAGTATACTCAAATGAATGATGTTATTGTAATAAAAAAAGAACTTCTTATAAGATTATGGTCCCCATGTCGTTACGTTTACCCCTCTTAGATAAAACCCATACACAATTTGGACATCCTGGAATTTATAAAATGATAAATTTAATTACCTCCCAATATTATTGGCTTAATATTAAGATATAGAAAATTTTGTAAAGTATTGTCACATTTGTCAGAAAAACAAAAAAAAAAAAATGCAAATAAAAAAGATTTGTTCCAGCAGGTGCCCCCAACAGATAAACCTTTTGAATGCTTGGCATTAGACACTGTTGGAGGATTTAATTTTATCAAGTTTACAAAAAAATATTTGTATTTAGTCGTAGACCATGCAACTCGGGGTTTTCCTTCAAAATGTATAACTACTGAGATTTTACGAACTTTTTGAAACAGATAGTTCAAATACAAGTACTTACCGGAAAAATTGTTAACAGGTAGAAATGAAGCTTTAACAAATTCAAGGTTTAAAAGATTTCTTCGTAATTATAAGGGTTGCCCAAATGAAAAGTGGACACGTGCGATTGCGTCAGAATGACTGCAGCTATAGCAGCGCCACCGCCACCTAACAGGCATATAAAGGGTGGTAGGAGATGTGCAACGCATACGGCATTGAAAAGTGAAACCTGTTCGCGGTAGAAGGAATTGATCGAAAGTAAAGTCCTGCCATACATGGATGCGTCCAGATCGGAACAACGCGCAGTAGTACGGTTTCCGATTGGCTGATTTCCTGCTAAAGGGAGCACTAACATTCCAACACAATACTGCAGTTTTCTGGCGAAACTACGGAAAGTAATCAAAAGAAAACGACCAGACCTTCTCACACAACAAGGGATCCTTTTCCATGACAATGTCCGCCCACACGTCTCCCGTGAAACCCAGACGACCTTAAACAAATTCCGTTGGGAAGTGGGGGAGTCCCTGCGTACAGTCCAGATTTGTAACTCTGTGACTTCCACATTTTTGGGCCACTTAAGAGAGAATTACAGGGGAAACGTTTCCATGAAGGACGATGAAGTGAAGGAAGCTGTGTAGAACTTCTTCAAGAATCAACCGCGATCTTTCTACAGCAAAGGCCTTTCTATACCTGCTGCCGAAACGATGGGACCTGTGTTACACCGCCCATGGCGATTTCTTTTGATTTCCCATAAAGGTATTTTTTTTATTCAACTTGACTTCTTTTCATTTGGGAAACCCTTATACGATGTAAAACTCCTGTTAACGAGCAGTCACCACCCGGAAACGAACGGGAAACTCGAACGATTAAATCAGACTATTGTAACTAGGTTAGAATGTAAAGTAAATTCTTCATCAACAAAAATACCAAGGACTAAGTTTTTTGAATGTTTTAAATCAGACTATTGTAACAAAGATAAAATGTAAAGTAAATTCTTCATCAACAAAAATACAGTATAATGCTACTCCACATTCTGTAACACCATTTACCTCTAGTTATTTATTGTTAGGAAATTACCATATGACCCTCTCTTGCCAAGTAATAGTTACTATCCTCTTGTTGACGATGGAGCTAGAAAATTGGATAAGGAAAGAACAATTACTTAGCATAAGAAAAATAAAGTCCGTTATGATGCTCGTTTCCTCCCTGTAAAATTTAAAGTCGGTGACGTTGTGGTGTATGAAGAATTTCATTACCCTGATACCCGTAAATTAAGTCCATCCTATTCTGAGCCATATATCATCTTAAATCAACTATCTGAGGTAACGTTTGACATTGATAAACCCAATCCACATTTTAAAAGGAATACAGAAATTGTCCATTCATCCAAGTTAAGATATTATAACTCTCCTCAAAATTTTAAACTCTACTATGAATAACCCCCCGTCTATCTCTTTTAACTTTCAATTTCTTATTTTTGCTTTCCTATCGTCCCTCTTTCATTATAGCGTTTGGAAGAGAACCCAGCTGGATGCTTAAACTCAACCCCCAGCAGTGTAGAATGACGGAGCAGTTTAAAAGCACTGTTAGATTTTTTTTTAATTTATTACTTATAACTATATGATGACTCGCAAGCTCGTTGGGGTCCTCCGCTCCGTGGCCTCCCATCTGTAGTCGTACTGTTTTCTCATGTCCTCTTTCCAGATGGAACGGAGAATTCAGAAAAACTGTTTTGTTTCCCTTCTGTAGATGACTATCAGATATCCACTTTCCTTTTTCCTTCGTGCAAGCGGCACATTTTTGGATGATAGTCACCTCAGAGTTTAAAAATCCATGTCTCATCTGACCCTGAGCATGGTGGGAATAATAGTATTTCTTATTTTTAGCTATACTTTCCTATTTTTATACATTTTTAAAGTCTAATTTTTCTGTAAGCATGTGATTAATCTTACAGCTGCGTCAAGCAAGCAGGTAATTGTCCGAAAAGATTGAAATATCATGGAGTAGTCTTGTGTATAAGGTATCCTGTAATATTATATTGTGTTTCATATTTGTTTTGCTCCAATTTCTAGTTATTCGAAAAGTATTGCATTTCTTATCATTTTATAGTTTAAATAGTATATCTGAATATTTTTTTAATAATTATGTTTAGAATATAAATTCAAATTAGTGTCAAAATAAGAAATTGATTATTACATTTTAGGATGTAAATCATAATTAACTTCTGTCTGTCTGATAGTTATTAATATGATTAATTCATAAATACGGAAGTTGCAATCAGCTGATGACCTTTTCACCCGCCAATCATAACTACCTGGTTGACCTCCAACAGCGCCCACAATCCTCTCAACAACCAATCACAGCTGTCCTCCAACGGTTGTTTGACCTCCAATGGTTGGTATGTGACGTCATTTGAAACTGCCCCGTAACATTTAATATCAAATTTAGGATTAGCTGTTGGTAGTGAAATCAGATTTGAGTCATGACTCTTGCCGCCATAAAACATAAAACCACAACAATAAAATGATACTGAACCAATCAGAAAGGAAAACCTCCCACTTTGATACTTCTGACTTCTGCTGGGAAAAGTTTGAAGTACATTAACAAAAGCGAACTGCACAGGCAAAAAGGATGGCCTGATCAGCTGTTTGCTTTTAACCCCTTGAGGACGAGCGACCGGTATACGTGCCGCGTAAGGTGCTCAGAATCCGTGATTATTCTCACCAGTAAATTTTTATTCCAAATTTTGCCTTATTTAATCCGAGCATTTTCCTGATTCAATTAGGCAAAAATATCTGTTTTGAAAAACCGGTGATAAAAGATTAAAAATTCTGTAAAAGACGGTCGTCCCGAAGGGGTTAAGCATTGGTAAGAGAACTTTTGCTCTGACCATCCTAAGCGCTCTGGCGTACGCCCCAGTTCTCAAGCAAGTAGACTTTACTTCGAAGATATGAACATATAATCTCAAGGTAAATAAAGTCAGGTCCATGACGAAATTGCCTCTTCACTTTATGCCACGACTACTACACGACCGCACTCAAATATGAAGCCCAGACTGGAGTGAAAAGTATCGAAGCGGCGATGATATTACATATACATTTACATATATCTGATTTTTGTCATGCTGTAACTCTTGTATGTACAAACCAATTTGGATGTAACTGAGCATGTATACAGAACATACCAAAGTCTCGCCCGAGTTCGTTGGCCAGCTTCATCCGCCATTTTTTTTTAATGGCGACCTGAATGGAAAATTTTCCAACTCAAAAAGATATACAAAATAATTATAAATTCAAAGAGTTTTTTTCCTTTAAGTGCTCGGTCTTGATACATGGATTCCGGACAATTTTTTGTTCCGCCTGTTTCATGAAAAATGGCTGAGATATAGCTGTTTGAAATTCTATGACGGCTGACATTTTGAAAAAATCTGATTTTTATCATAATGTGAAAGTCGTATTAAATAACCGATTTGGATGTGACTGAGCATATGTACAGGACATATCCCAAGGTCTCAAACGAGTTCATTGACCAGCTTTATCCGTCATCTTGTTTTAAAATGGCAGTCACTTAAAGATTTCAAAATCATCTTAACCTGTTGAATCGAATTTTCTTTAATTCGGGGCCTGTCTAGAGCGTTTTCTTGTGTTAGATTGCTACCAACGTAATATAACCGTTACATTAAGGTGGTAGCGGTTAGATTTAATATGAGATAAAAGTTTCGTGAAAGTCGTTCCAACCGTTTTCGATATCATCCTTAATCAGGAAAATTGGTTCTCGCTTAATATATATGATATAGATAACAAAATTAATTTAAGTGTATTGTGTAATGTTTCTCATAAATTTTTACCAGAGACTTAATAATCTAATTTATATGTGTTGTTGTATGTAAAACTCTTTTTACTATTCAAATAAGCAGCAATAATTGAATGTTTTTCATGTGTTGTACAATTTACAACGAGCGCCTGTTCATGTGATAAAATTGGTTTGCCCGTCAAAAACCGGTAAAGAGTTAATAAAATTTAGGATTTTAATAATTAGCTTCTTAGTTAATGTTTCCAATCATAAAATAGAAGTACTAAATTTTTTTCACGTCTCTTTGCATACTATGCCAGGGCTTGAAATTCAATTTTTCCTAGGAGCGCAGTCTCCCTACCAACATTTATAAATGGAAGGGAATTGAGCTATTTGGAAGGGAGAAAAAAAATCTTTAAAACCCACTGTTTTTTTATGTGTTATTTAAAGAATTACATTTTTACAGACATGACAAGATACCATTGAAGCAATTTAAATCAACAACTCAGAATAATTATGTAAAATGTTTTTTATTTAAAAAGGGAAGCAAGTCAAGCTTTTATACAGTCTATTTTTCAACTTTCAACCAAATATTATGAGTCTTTAATAATGGGTTTTTTAAATGAAATTCTGAATTTAGATTTTAATTCGATTTTGGACCATGAATCCTTTTTCACAAGGTAAAACTTATTGACAGACAGCACAAGCACAACATTTATAACTTTGGAAATTATTGGAAACATATGGTTATGTTCTCTTAAAAACATTTCAGAAAACTTTGAAAACGTGCCTTCATTTTTAATACTTGCATGAACAATGTACATTCTTTGATGGCATCGTCAATATCCATTTCTGAACGAAATTGTTTTATTATATCCTTAATGGAATTATAGTCAAAACCCGACTCCCTGGTATTTTCTTTGAACAGAGCTTCTATGCATTCAAATTTTAAACGAAGTCCAAAGTTTTAAATGGAAACTGTTGATTCATTTCTTCTATTACGCGAGGAATGAAGGTTAATTTTAAATTGTCAAATCCCAATTTCAGTGAATTGCAAGGACCAACTAGTTTGGTTTTCCTAAATATGTTTAATTGGAGCTCAGAATTTTTCTTTCATGTGCACCACGAGGTCTTTGCAGTTCTTCTAATCTTATTTTTGTTTAATGCTGAATCTAGAACAATTTGGCAGAGTGCAAGCGTGGTGACACTTACTATTCTTTATTGGCGTACCTCTTTGGATATTTTCCTTTTGCTGTCATGGGAAAAAATATCGTGAAATATGCCAATCAGGAGTAGGAAAAAAAACGTAAATTTTCTCGATCGGTCGAGGGAGGAATATCGTGAAATTCGTCGATCTGCTGCTAGATAAAACTGTGAATTTCGTCAGTCTGTCACAAAAAATAACCATGAAAATGACGTCTGATTCTGTGTAAAAAAAAAAAAAAAATTCTGAAATTCACAGCAAATTTTCTAAAAGGTTACAGCAGGGGATAGAAAGGAATTGGGAAATCCTCTCCCTGCGCTAATTATTTTTTGTTGTAAGCCGAGCAAACTTTTTTTTGGTTGATTTCAGGCTGAGTGTAGATTCCTGCAAGTTGGGTTCCGGTTAAAACCACTTTTTCAAAAGTTAGTTCTGTATATTATTTCAGATTAAAAACTACACCTATAATAATAAACATAAATATTTGTGTGCTGTTTTTTTCTAGAGACTGTCGCGTTTATTTCCCGTGATCCTTTGACGAAATTCGTGTTTTCTTGCGATCCTTTGACGAAATTCGTGTTTTTCCGCGATCCTTTGACGAAATTCGCGTTTTTTCCCGCGATCCTTTGACGAAATTCGTCTTTTCCCGCGGTTCTTTGATGAAATTCGTGTTTTCCCGCGGTCCTATGACGAAATTCGTGTTTTTCCTGCAAATCCTTTGATGAAATTCGGTTTTTACGCGTTCCTTTGACGAAATTCGCGTCGTTTTTAAGTTTTTTTTAAACAAAAATCGCGTTTTTACCGCGATCCTTTGGCGAAATTTGCGTTTTTTCCGCGATACTTTGATAAAATTTGCGGTTTTTTGCGATCTTTAGATAAAATTTCCGGGATTTTTTACGCTTTTTAGATAAAATTTGAGTTCTTTTTGCAATCTTTGATAAAATTATAGTTTTTTTTCATTTCTTTTTGGCAATCTGTAGATAAAATTTGTGTTTTTTTGCAATCATTTGATAAAATTCGCGTTTTTTTCAGCGGCTCTTTGAGTAAATTCGCGTTTATTCTGCGATCCTTTGAAGAAATGCATTTATTCCGCGATCCTTTGACGAAATTTGCGTTTTTTCGCAATCTTTTGCCAAAATTCATTTTATACGCGATCCGTTACCGAAATCTGCATTCTTTCGCGATCGTTTGATGAATTTCGCGTCCCCCCCCCGAGATCTTTTACCGAAATTTGCGTTTTTCCCGCGATCCTTTGCAATGAAATTGGCAATTTTTTCTGCGAATGATTGACAAAATTTATTTTTTCGGCGATCATTTGTCGAAATTCGCTATATTTTTCTGTTATTTTTTTATGTCCGAATTTTCGAATTGATAACCGATTTTTCGTAATTTTCAGAACTGAATAACTTAAATTTTCGTAAAATTCGAAACAGAATCACATCTTAAATCGCCAATTATTCGCGGAAAATAACGCGAAACTTGTCAACCGATTTCGGGGGAAAAAATGTGAAATTTGTCTATCGGTCGCGGGAAAAATCGTGAATTTCAACGATCTTTCGCGGTAAAAAAAACTCGCAAAATGTGTCAATCGGTCACATGAAAATATCACGCAATTCGCAAGGCGTTCGCGGGAGTTGATCGTAGTTTCAAAATGGAAAATATTCGTGAAAAGGGTGAAATTTTTTGGACGGGAACCTCCCGCCCACGTTATTGTTTTGGGCGGGATTTGAAAATTTTGGGCGCGAATCCCGCCATCCCTCCCTGAAATTCAAGCCCTGTATGCATATTTTTTAGACATTTTAATTCACATAAAATCTCCATTTTTACTTCTTTTATTTTTTTTCTTTTAAGGACTAATATAAGTTTTGTTTAATAAAACAAAGTAAAATAAAAATAAATAAATAAAATTACTTAAGCACGCTGCTCCAGTCTGCCAAAGTGTCGCTCAATTCACATCCAACAACTGTAAAAATATCAGAAAATAAAAGATATGCTTTTTAAGTATAATGCAAATTAAATTAGCTTCACCTGTTTAACGTAATATTTATTAATATATGTATATTACAATATAAGTACAAATTATAATATGATAAAATAAATATATATATACCTATATAATACTTATAATATATATTAAAAAATGTATATTATGTTAGTTCCATTTCGCTTCAACTATTTACAATTAGGTGTGTCATTGAAATTGCATGTATCAAACAGTAACACAATTACAGCATTAAATAACCCTTAGAGAATTGTTTTATTTAATCACCTGTTTCAATTATGCACTCTACATTTTTAAAAAAAGCTTAATTTTTTCTTCGTGTATTGTTTCAATTGCCATATTACACATTGAAATTACAGCATTACTCTTTTTATGTCGTTGAAGTTTCTGACTGTTATGTTACGGCAACACTTTAAGCTAGTCGGATGTGGCAATCCCAAAAGTTTCTTTTTTCTCATACATTTTAATATTTCCTGAAAAATGAAGCATATCAGTGTCACCGATTAGGTGATTTACACCAAATCCAATCAGCAACAACTTATGTCAAGTTGTAGCTGAATCTGAAGTTTGGTGAAAATCGGTGTACTAGTTTTTGGGGTAGAACTATTGCAGAAATCACAAAAAAATCAACATAGCAGAGCCACTTGTTAGTAGATTTACTCCAAAAACTAATCTGGATCAATTTATAGTAGGGAAAAACAAAATCTGAAGTTTGGGGAAAATCCATGCATTAGTCCTTGAGGTACAGTTATTGTGGAAATCGTGATAAATGCGGCCTAGCAGTGACACCTGTCGGGCGATTTACACTAAGGCTAATGTCAGACGGACGTCTTTTTGCACGCTTTTTTACTTACGTACTATCCCTACACAATGCTAGCGGCATTGTGTAGGGACGTCCGTCTGACATTAGCCTTAAAACTAAACAGCACTAGTTTATTTCAGGGACTAACTGAATCTGAAGTTTGGTGAAAATTCGTGCATTAGTTCTTGAGATAGAGCTATTGCAATAATCATGAATAATACCGCATAGCAGCGCCATCTGTTGGGCGATTTACACTAAAAAGTAATCAGCATCAAACTGTACAAAGGGCTAACGGAATCTGAAGTTTTATAAAAATGCGTGCATTAGTTCTTCAGATATAGCTATTGCTGATATCGTGAAAAGTGCAGCATAGCAGCGCCACCTGCTGGGCGATTTACACCAAAAAGTAATCAGCATCAGTTTATATCAGGGATTAACTGAATATAAATTCCGTTCGTTAGTTCTTGAGATAGAGCGCCCACAAAATTTGTGTCACACACACACAGACAGATTCACAGACAGACATTTTGTAAAAACATGTTTTTAGGGTTCTCTAACCCCTAAAGCGTGTAAATCCGTCGAAAATCGGAATTCGAAGATTTTCATGAATCCAATATTTTCTTCTTGTAAAGATAGAAGAAAGTAAAAATTGCACTTTCGATGCTAGTTTTAATTTTGACAGCCATCTCGCTCACCGCAAGAAAAGTAAGACATCTCGACAAAAGTAAATTTATCAGGAGAGGCAAAAAAAAGGGGGGGGGGGGGGAGATTCGCATGTTTTTACTGTAACATGAAATTACAGCACTTAGTTCTTTAAAACTTGCATAAAAGCCTAAAACCCTTAAGAATGAGGACGTAGATGATTTGGAGTGTTGAGTAATTTTACCTCCTCACACAATTTGCCCTTCTTCTGTGGTCAGGAATGCCCTTCACTGTGGTTATTAAACTTTTCCTGTATCAAGACGCAGCTATGACAGTCCTATTAGTGGATAAAACGCAAAATGAATTTTTGCGAGTTGTGTCACTTTTCTTGTGGGTGAGCAATTTGTAAATAATGAACTGGCCGATTCATCTGCCTTACTGTGCTTACACTAAACCAATGAGAAACTTTCTATTAAATTTCATGCTTCTCCAATACTCGTTTGGGGGGTTTATAATTTGTTGAATTTGGTAGTACACAGTTTAGATATTTCGAATATGTTCTAGATTAAATGTGATCAAGCAAGTCAGTTTACGATATACGCTTAAGTAATTTTGTGTGTAAAGATTGTGTCATATGACATATCGCAGAGCCAACAGAAATACAATATTCATTTAATAAATAATCCAAAAAAAATTGTGTAAAATTCTAAAGTACGACGCAAACCAGAAAAGTCACAAAAGTTTTAAATATGTAAAATCTAAGTATTTGTAAAATTTTTAAATAAATCTGCTAGTTCTTTAGCATTATATATTTTTAAACTAATGTATGGTCTCTGAAAAGAGTCTTTTTTTTATGGGGCACTCCCCGGTAGCTTTTTCGTCTTTTCCTTCTTTTTTTGGAACTAATGGAATTTTCTTTCTTTTTTTAATTATTTTTTTTCTTTTCTTTGTTTTTTTTCTTTTTCACATATGTTATACTAGTACTTATGTACTTTGTTATTTTTTGTTAGTCTTTTCTTTTTCTTAAAAGTAAATTTAACTTTTGTGGCTACCAGCCACGTCTAAACATTATTTTTTTTAAGGCTCCCTAATGCCCTTGCAACACAATCACCTATCCACTGGATGTAAAGTTGCAACGCAACTAGGTAATCCATTCAGCTGCTCACATTGTTCCATTGTTCAAATTTTTAAATGCAATTGTTCCAGTAATTATTGTATTTTAAATGGGATATATATATTTTTAAATGAATAAGAAAAAAATTATTTTTGAAATTTGTATATACAGGGTGTCCGGTCTCAACGGTGTCCAATGGCTAATTCCTAAACCGTTAGTCATAGACATATAGTTCCAATTACAAAAATGTTTTAAATCAGGTAAAGAAATATTTTAAAAGCGATTTGGGTCAATAAAAACATTTCTTAAAAAATTACGAAATTTAAATTTTTATACGGTCCTCCGGTCCTATAAGTTATATTTAGTGAAATCTTCCTTTTACACTGACAAGTAATACAAAAAAAGTCCCATTATTCTACGATTAAAATTGACCGAGTAATAGCCGTTTAAAGTAGGAGCATATTTTTTGCTCCCAATTGGGGGGTCATTCACAAATTTAGTCGAAATATAATTTCGTCAGATACAAAAAATGTTTGGAGTAAAATTAACATTGCAATATAAATTTGAAATCTTTAATTATTCTGGCATATTAATTGAAAATATACAATTTGTAATAAACATTTAAGAAGAAAGAAAAAACAGAATTTTTGTTAAATAAAATGATTCTAAATTAACAGCCTCAATTCTTTACAAAATGCGTAATACGTATTTTAAAATATTATTAGATTGCACAAGCCTGCAAAAGTTGGGTTATGTCATGTTTTTTAGCTTTAGATAATTGATTCTTATATATTCTGTACCGCTGAATCCGAAATTGACCTTCATTTTTAACTATCATATCAGGATTTTTCGCAAATTGCAAATTTCAAAGTTAAGAAGTTCAATGTTAAAATTGAATTTCCTCCCCCATCTCATCGGACCACTCAGCTGTTTAGCTGTAAGAATCCCAGGATAAACAAAAATATCGAATAAATTTTTTAATAAAATAAAATAAAATAAAAAATGTTTTACATATGCTTTATAGTATGAGATTTTCGCTATATTTTAACTTACACATTTGCGATTTGCAAAAAAATTCTAACGTGATGGTTAAAAATGAAGGTCATTTTCAGATTCAGTGCTAAAAAGTGCGTAAAAATCAATTATCAAAAGTTAAAAAACACAACCATCTCCTCTACTTTATAGTATTCGATTTTTGTTATTCTTTAAATTTGAAAATTTATGATTTGCGAAATATCCTGACATGATGGTTAAAAATTAACGTAATTTTCGGATTCAGTGCTAAAATATACATAAAAGTTAAAAAACCCAACAATCGCAGTCATGTATTATCTAATCTAAAACTTTTTATTAAACTTCTTGGCAGAAATCTATCCGAAATTTTTTGTGTTATCCTGTAAAATAAGTATAAATGGTAACCACCGAAAATCTTAATAATATTAGATTGTTATCGGATTTGCGCCAGTATGTAAAATGCAATCTCTATCGGATATTTAAAAGTGAGTTAAAGTTCGAGTACAAATTTTGAACTGGAAAAACATGCATACGATTGTTTTTTATAAAAACTTATTAAAAAAAAAAAACATAATTTTTGTTAAAAGAAATCATAAGAGAAACAGTCTCAAATCCTGATAAAATAAAACGAGACTTAATCATAGTACTTGTAGGATTTTTTTTCAAAGCGCAGATACACATGAAGTAAGATCTTCGAAGAATACTTTAAACACTTGGTATATGATCCCTCAAAGCCAAGCCGAACTCATTTGTTTTCAGAGTAGAAAAGTGGCATAAGTCATGCATTTTTAAAGTTTCATAACTCGTTCAATTTTAGCGTTATATGAATGAGACTTTTTTTGTCTTACTTGTCAGTGTAATAGGAAAAAATTATTAAATATAACTTATAGGACCGGGGGACCGTATAAAAATTTAAATTTCGTAATTTTTTAAGAAATGTTTTTATTGACCCAAATCGCTTTTAAAATGTTTCTTTACCTGATTTAAAACATCTTTGTAATTGGAACTATATGTCTATGACTAACGGTTTAGGAAATAGCCAATGGACACCGTTGAGACCGGACACCCTGTATAACTAAATTTTAGTCTACAACATTATTTAAAAAAAAAAAAAAAAAAAAAAAAAAAAAATCTACAGAAAGGAGTTAATAACAAATATAGAATGCCGCACTACCCCCCCCCCCTTTCTTAAAATTCGGACGACCATGTTTGGAACCGTTGATCTACATCCATTCAGCATCTAAAAGTTTTGAGCTATGTAATGTTTGTGCAGTGCATTAGTGTCTTATATATACTCTCATAAATGCAAAGTGTCAAAAAAGAATTAAACATGCTTTAACCCTTAACCGGAAATGTGAAAATCCCGTGCACAAATAGAAAGAGTTTCACAGACCGTGCCGTCTGTGAAACTGCTAAATTTAAAAATCTGCTATAAAATTTAAAACAGAAAATAACTCTTAATAATTTACCAAATAGTGCACTGAAACATTTAATCTTTAATAGTAATGCATTAACAGGACCAATGTTTTAATATAACATCATAAAAATAAATTTTGAATGTCGGAGGCAGAAAATATTTTTAATTCCACATTATTATTCAAAATATTACATTTTTGAAATAATAATTACATAAATGGAAATATTTTTATATATTTCGGTACAATATGAATGTGAAAAAATATTAAGCAGTAAAATTAATAAAACATTTAATAGTAAATGTTGCAGCATGTTCTAAATATCTGCATTTTTTATGCATTTTCTGACAATGTTGAGTCACTTTCGTGTTCAGAAATTATATATACATCATCTGTAATACTTTCAACATCGCTCATGTCACTTCTTGCTTCATCGAACCATCGCAAAATAGTTTCTTCAAAGTCTTTATCACCATAGCGTACCCGCTTTGATGGTCCTGCCATTTCAATATCCCAGAGCAAAAAATCACATAAACGGAAACACACTGTCTAAGACACAGCGTTGAAAATAAAATAATTTTTCTTTCAATAACTAAAAATTAGCAGGTATTGCAAATAGGTGGGGGAGTCAGAGCGCCTATAGCGCAAGGATTAGATTGCGTGATAAGATTGAGGACACGTTCATTTTTGTGTAAATGATAGATATGTTGACGCAACACGCAAACGTCTCACAGACGGTACGTTTCCAGTTAACCTTACCTGTTGGATATCAGTAGGTGATGTAAATTTGAAAGGTTTTCAAAATAAGATAGAGTAGGAAGATTACGTTAAGATTGTAAGATTATGTTAATGAAATGGTCCTGCCATTCATTTTCAAAAAGTTTTGCATTTTAAATTTTCAGTCGCATCAAGCTTACACGAATCTGGGCTTGAGATCTGTCGCTTCTTATGGAGAAATGTTGTCCAGAATATGAAATCTGTCAGACAGTTTGTCTGTTATTCTCGCTGCATTTCACAGGAGAGATACAGTAAGAGATTTTCTTTCTTAACTCGAAAGTAGTTTCGTCTTTTTTCAGAACGTTATTAGCCGCGCTCGGTCTTTTTGCCGCCGGCCCCCGCATGCAGGAAATGTACAATAAGAAACCTTTTTCACTTAGTATTCGAATATTACATTTCAATAAAGTTATAAATTTGCAGTTTTCATAAATTATACATTTTATTCATGAGATTTGGAATAATGGGGAAAAGTAAAAATGAACTGACATTAGTGATCGTTGCGCAGACTTTTCCATCAGTTTCAAATTTCCTTGTAAAAATGTACCGGAAGGAAAAGCAGAGGTTTCTTGTTACTTCACTATTAGCTCAGTGGAAGGGGAGGAAATAAAGGCCGAATTCGGAATTAATTAGGGGAAAGCTGGAAATTGTTTTAATCCCTTCTGTTTAGGTCTAGAATAAATTTGCTATGTTTTCCCTCTCATACTAGGTGAGCGTTAGGAAATATGTATAGATTTATAGTCGTAAAACGCGTTTTTTTTTTGCATACCATAACAATATCTCAAAACAGCTAACTCTGTCAAAAACATTGTCAATGCAAATGTTGTAGAGCTTAAAATTCTGAGTAAAATGAGTACGTACACTTAATATTTTTGTTGAACATTAAGGTCACAACTCTACTTTAAAGTTTTAGACCTGTGCTCAGGGGGTTGAATGCAGAATTAATTTGGAGAAAACTGGAAATTGTTTTAATCCCTTCAGTTCAGGCCTAAAATGAACGTACTATGTTTTCTTCTTCGTACTTGGGTGAATGTTAGAAATTATGCACATATTTATTTTCGAAAAACACGCTTTTTTTAATGACCTTAACAATATCTCAAAACAGCTAACTCTATAAAAAACATTGTCAATACAAATGCTGTAGAGCTTAAAATTCTGAATAAAATGAGTACCAACATTAATATTTTTGTTCAGCATTAAGGTCGCAATTCTATTTCAAAAATTTTCAAATCAAGAGCTTGAAGCCAGGAGAGACCAAGTTAACTTAAAAATATCTCAAAATTGCGGCCTTAATATTGAACAAAAATATTAAGTGTAGGTACTCATTTTATTCAGAATTTTAGGCTCTACAACTTTTGTACTGAGAATGTTATTGATGGAGTTAGCTGCTTTGAGATATTGTTAAGTTAACTTGGTCTCTCCTGGCTTCAAGCTCTTGATTAGCGATTAAGGCAAAATTTTGAAATAGAATTGCAACCTTAATGTTGAATGAAAATATTAATGATGGTACTCATTTTATTCAGAATTTTAAGCTCTACAACATTTGTATTGACAATGTTTTTTATAGAGTTAGCTGTTTTGAGCTATTGTTAATGTAATTTAAAGAAAACGTGTTTTCGAAAATAAATATGTACATATTTTCTAACATTCACGCAAGTATGAGGAAAAAAACATAGTACGTTCATTTTAGACCTGAACTGAAGGGATTAAAACAATTTTCAGTTTTCTGCAAATTAATTCTGAGTTCAACCCCCTGAGCACGGGTCTAAAACTTTAAAGTAGAATTGTGACCTTAATGTTCAACAAAAATATTAAGTGTAGGTACTCATTTTACTCAGAATTTTAAGTTCTAAAACATTTGTATTGACAATGTTTTTGACAGAGTTAGTTGTTTTGAGATATTGTTATGGTATGCAAAAAAAAACGTGTTTTTTGACTATAAATCTATACATATTTCCTAACGCTCACTTAGTACGGGGAGGAAAACATAGCATATTTATTCTAGACTTAAACTGAAAGGATTAAAACAATTTCCAGCTTTCCCCTAATTAATTCCGAATTCAACTCCCTAACCACTGGGCTATATGGTGGTGGAGAAACATTTAAAGTCAGCTACATGGTAGTTCTCTGTTGTATTCGTAAGGGGATATGAGTTAGGAGAAGATAATTTATATGGGCGGCAAAAAGACCGACACGCGACTACTGTCGGGTTAACCTCTAAAAAGCAACTCCTTGCCGGAGTGGCCTCTCGCTTGCTCAATTTATACTACACTGGAGAGCCTTTTAAGTGTTGGTGGGTTTATGAGTGCATAGATGTTTTTATAACGTCAGATCAAGAATTTTTATTAGAGTTTACGATTCTTCAGTGTCTATTCAAGGGTTTCCAAGTAGAATTAATGGTCCCTTGAAGTAATCGTGTTGAAAATTTAGTGGTACTGTTGAATAGCACCCATTGGACAGGGAAGAAAATTGGGGATTCTTTTCAATGAGCTACACTTCCATTAAGTAGGGTAAGTAATTGCGTATCTGCAATGTTGAATTCATACCGGAATTTTCGAAAATTTTTATTTCAAAATAAGGAAGGGCAATTTTACAATTTTTTCCACCAAAGTTTAAAAAATAAAATTTAGTTAAAAGTTCCTGCTGCAAATCTTGGTTAAAATCAGGTGGGATATAATATATCGCACCATCTTCCAAGGGATTAACATATATTACATTTTAGGAAAACAAAAGACTGTTAATTCAATAGACCGTTGAAAATTTTGATTTTCAACTGTCATTTACTTATATATATATATATATATATAATGTGTTGGAGACAATCTGGATTTGAGAACAGTCTTAAAAGCTTTTTTTCAGTCATTTAAGCAAATCATGATATATCTTGACAACTATATTTTAGATACACGTTGTCTTTCTGACTGTATGCAGCCAATAAGACAGCGCATATTTATGGATTTCCAAAAAAGCATTTTTTGTTGTGCCTCAAGAAATTGTTTATAGTCCAAGGCTGCGCCACTGACGACTATTTTTGTGTTATTTTGTCTATCACTAAATCAAAGCAATAATGCATGTCGTAGATTTCTACTAATATTTGAGGTATATTATTGTATAAAAAAGGTAATAGTAGGAAAAATAATAATAAAGAAAATAGTTGCTAGTGGCAGTCCTGTTTTTTTATGTTGTTATATCAATTTTCTTAATCAGTCTGCAAATTACATTTCTTAGAATTTACATAAACATAGTATTTTAGCTAAAAAGAGTGTATTTTCAGAGCAAGATAACGGACATTTGTTTAGTAGAGCAAGTAAATCTAAAAAATGGAATGAAATACAAAGTACAGTCGAGTCGCTATATAACGAAATCCAATGTTCCAGTAAAAAATTCGTTATATAGATAAATTCGTTACATAGAGAATCAGTAAAAATTCCTATTTAATGTGTAAATTTTGAACAAAAATTACTTTTGAGGTGTTTAATTAAGAATTTGAAACGTTTAACTATAAATATTAACCTAATATTGTATTTCTGAATTATTTAAACAGTTTCAAAAAAGGGAACAGACATTTATTTGAAATCATAACAAAAATCACATAAGGAAAACTTACATTAATTTTAGACGAAGAAATCTAATTTTTCGCTGTTTTGATTTCAAAATTGTTTCACTCTCGAAAAAAATGTTCACACTTTAGCAAGGAATGAAAAATTGTATCGGGAAAATTTTCCTCCATTTGAATTCTCATTCACCTTAAACTTCAATTACCTCTCTGATCCCGCTCTTATATGTGTAACAATCCAATTGACACTGTTTTAAGAAGTATGTTGGGAGGTGTGTGGGAGGGGGGGGGGGGGATGAATTCGTTGGGCATAAAAAAACAAGGAGATTCAAGGTAGAAAAGTAAGATGAAAAACTCAGCATTGAACGATAATTCACTAATCAGTGATGGAAAATTGATTCCATGTGATTTGGAAGCTTTTTTAAAACAATAAATAAAGAACATTTTATGAAAAAATTCGTTATATGGAGATAGGTATTTCGCTATATGGAGACTGTTTTTAATGAGATCATGGGGAAAAGGGACCGTTCCTACTAAAAATTCGTTATATAGAGAAATTCGATGCATGGAGTTTCGTTATAGAGAGACTCGACTGCATAAAGAAACCTAAACAGAAAATATTAGAGCAAATAACTTTGTTTTACAACTTTCAAAACTGCATTCCATTCCTCCCCTAATATTAGTTTATACAGGGTGGTCATAAAA
The DNA here is from genome assembly GCA_963932465.1 of Maratus speciosus. Classification (NCBI taxonomy): domain Eukaryota; kingdom Metazoa; phylum Arthropoda; class Arachnida; order Araneae; family Salticidae; genus Maratus; species Maratus speciosus. The sequence continues at coordinate 511,742,571 of OZ010790.1, read as the reverse complement.
AAACATTGCCGATACATGGAACTCTAACGGCCGGTTCGTTTAACCGATCGAGATGAGATTTCAGATATAGATATTCAGAGGTATGAGCTCGGGATTCCGTGAACGGCATCAAATTGGCGCTCACGGTTACTGTTATAGGTACAGAAACTCGACATTTTCAAATGGCAATCCCCATTTTTTTCATCGCAAAATGCTCAGCGCATGCAAAAACCCTAAATAGCGCTGGAACGGTACGTGTATCGCAATAAACGGACGCGTTATGTACGCACAAAAAACAGCTCTGGGAACGGCGCACGGAGGAAATTTGCATATGACAGAGGCAAGACACCAATCACAGAACGCCGTTCGCCAGATAGTCAGCGTAGAAAACGGATTCTTGCCTCTGTCATATGCAAATTTCCTCCGTGCGCCCCGATCCTGTTTTTTTTTGGCCGTTCGCAGAGCTGTTTTTTGTGCGTGCATAACGCGTCCGTTCATTGCGATACACGTACCGTTCCAGCTCTATTTAGGGTTTTCGCATGCGCTGAGCATTTTGCGACGAAAAAAAATGTGCGTTGCCATTCGAAAATTTCGAGTTTCTGTACCTATAACCGTAACCGTGAGCGCCAATTTGATGCCGTTCACAGAATCTTGAGCTCATACCTTTGAATAACTATATCTGAAATCTCATCTCGATCGGTTAAACGAACCGGCCGCTAGAGTTCCATATTTCGGCAAAGTTTCTTTATGACTACCCTGTATAATTATCTGTTTTAAAATGTTGCAAATTGAGAAGAGAAAAATATTTTTAAAAATGAGCGAAGTTTTTTTAGCTGGTGAAAGCATGAAAATATTTCAGTTAGGAAATAAACCATTTTGCACAAATTGTTTAAATTAAGAAAATATATTCTTATTTTAATATTTTAAAAACTGCATTTTCTGTGCATGAATTTTCTATTATGATTCTATTATTCTATCTTCAATTAATTTTATGCTTTGTTTTTTAAAGGCGATGACACTTACAGAAGGTAGTATTTCACAAGAAAAACATGAAATTAAAATAAATAAAAAATAAAAAAGAGAAAGATTATATTTTGTTAATAGTTTGATATTTTTTCAAAATTTCCTTTTTCCCATAAACCTTTTATCAGTCGTGCAAAACTTTTTTAAAATTCTTAGAACTAGTATCTACAGCAGTGGTTCCCAACCTTTTATCGGCCACGCCCCACCAAAGCATCCATAAAGACACTATGCCCCCCCCCCCTCCGTAATCTGTAAATTATGTCTCTTAATATTTAAAAAGTGAACTCTATTCACACGGAGGGAGTGTAATAGTGCCTTAGCAGAAACTATTCATTTCACATTTTTTAACTTGTCAAACAGGTGAATCGTTTACCACAAATTTATTTTTAACATAATTTTAAAAATGCAATGAGATTATACATCTTTGCCCATATGCCAAAACGAGATTTGTTGTACTTTTCCAACTTGTTGTTTCCAACTCAATGTTAAAGAAAAGTGTTATACAGCCTGCATTTTTATCTTTACAAAATATCTTAAAAATACACTTGTATTTAACGTTAAAACTGATAAATTCATACATTTTATAATGCATTCCTGTAACTTATTAAGAGTTAGTGGAAAATCTTTGGGCACTGACTTTTCTTTCTATGGATAACACAATACATAAGAAGTATTTCAAAGTTATCATCTTTATCAAATTTAAGTAGCCATTATTCAGCATAACACATGCTCTCTATTTTCCCTTTTCCAATATTGTTAATTGTCTTCGCGAATAGAAGTAGAAAACTCATTCAATAACTAATGGAAAACGTTACAAAAATCACCACCAGAAAAATTATAATAAGTTTTAATACTTTTACATATATAAAAATATTTTAAAGGATTATTCGCATAAATATTCCGATGTTAAGTCTATTTTAAATTTTCGATAGGGAACATTTTAAAAATTCAATAAAAAAAATCCGATTTCTTAAATTTTGCTCGTATTCCATTTATTTTTAGCCCACAACATTACTCCCCCCCCCCCCAAAAAAAAAAGACAAAAGAAACTGATAGCGAATAAGTGAGTAAGAAACTTGGAATTGCCCCCCGGTGGGGCGTACGCCCCACGTTGGGAACCACTGATCTACAGGGTCAGGTTCAGGTCCAAAAGTAATGAGCATATTTCTTTGCTATGCACCTGGCACCGAGCCAGATAAGTGGAATTGTTGGGAAATTTCGGTTGGTATGGAGGATTCATTAGCTTTGAGTTTGAAAGCAAAAGTCGTCACTCCGCGTTCAGCCGTTGGAGTCTTGGCAGCGGTGCAATACTGACGCATTGTGTGTGAGTATCGTCAAGGAAAGAGTAATCCACAAGGAGGTTGTGCGTTTTGCCACCAGGACGAACAGTAAATTCGGCTTTTTATCTGGAAGTACTGAAACGATTGTGGAAATGGGTCATCAGAGTCTGACGGGAGATCGAAAGAAGCTGGATCCTCGACCGTGACAACACGAAGGATCACACCGTTTTGTTAGTGAGGGCGTAGTATTTTGCTCAGAAAAATATCGCCTCGCTTCTCCAACCACCATACAGTCCTAACTTGGTTCCTTGTGAATCCAAATCAAGAAGTGTTCAAGTGTGCCCTTGGACCTTGGTTCTCTTTATATTAAAAATGGAAAAAGTGTAATGCAATATTCACAAAAGTTGAGTATGAATATGAAAGTGAAACTAAGGAAACATTTTTCGAAAAGATTAAATGTCAAATTAAAATGTGTGAATAGAATAAGTTTTTACTCACTTTCTACCATTTCATCTGGAGGTGTGTCGATCGATATTTTCTTTTCATCAGAGTTTGTTTCTGGATAAGAAAAGCAAAATAAATAAGTTTTTAAAGCAGAATAAATAACAGAATATTTCATTAAAATATACAGCAAAATTGGCTTAAACGGAATTGCAAATGCCGGGAAACAATTCGTGTTAGCAGGTATTGATACATATATGTTATTGCAGTGGCAACACTGTTTTTGCGAATAACGATTTGACAACAAGACTGTATGTTTTGACATGTCTTAGATAGCCACTATGTTTTTGTATGCGCTGTCTAATGCTGATTAAAACCTAAGTTACCGTTTTAAAGGTTAGAAATGTTTCGTATTTTTTTACTACATTATAATTTAATCAGCATTGATAATTACTATTCCTAAATACCGTACGAGGATCAACTTTTGAAACCTGAAAAGTTTGACGTCGATCCCACGTGTATTGTTGCGGAGGCTAAATGGAAACACGGAAACGAACTTTTTCTAATTTTTTAAGTGAAATCCAAAATACAACTGAAACAAACAAGCTACACTTTCTATGCAATTATGTTTCTGCTTAGTGTTTTCTTTCACATTAACGATGCCAAGAACTACGATACTGCTACTGCTGTTTTGGACTCTATGTTCCCAAGCGAAATGAAATTTTTGCCAGACATTGTCTAGCCTCTAGAATACAAGAAAGTGACGAGTCTGTTACTGAATTCTTACAAACACTTAAGCAACTCAGCAAGGATTG